>JAQFVV010000025.1:10675073-11396387 GCA_028023455.1 Epiperipatus broadwayi | reverse complement strand
ATGCTCTTCATATATATATATTCAGTCTTTATTAAACATTTTCATTGAGGCTAAAGTTGTGTTTACTTCTAACCAGTATCAAAATTATTAATTAACAAAATTGCTCAAGAAATCTGGCAGCTGTCACATAATTCCGATCTAAATAATAATACCTGCAAGCAGAAAGGGTACAAATAAGGAAGTTGTGAGAGAATAAATATAAAGAGTGAATAGACAGAAAGTGGATTCTTGGTTTTTATGCTAGGTTTGGGGAAAGATAAGGGGGATTTAGATATAAAGGTTCATAGAGTTGACAAAGGTAATGTTGTGGAAATGGAATGGAGCAGGATAGGGAAGAATATGGAAAAATCAGGGTGGGGAATGGAGGGGAGTTTAGGGGGATAAAAGAGTTTCTCTGGGCATTGGAGCTGAGAGATTGCTGACTCCAATAAAGGAGAAGCCATAATGCATCATATCACATATACTGAACAATGATAAAGATATGTGTAAGAGATTGTGATTTAAGCCAACTGATAAGTGCTGGTTCAGCACACAATGTGCATCTTGGTGGATCATAGATCTTTTTCAGATGTCTTTGGTTACATGGGGAACTTAAATAATTAAAAGGCCAGATAAGAGATATAAAAAAATTAAAGATTGACAAATGCAAACTGGGCCAGAATGGAAAACATCTGGACCTTAGGATCAGTGATGTCATGTTTTATGGATCTATAAAAATGCTGATAAGAGGCTATAAAATTATAAAAGAGAAAATTTATTGAATTTATTAGTTGTTTTAATCTGACTATTGATCTTCTATGAAGTGTAGCTGTACTGCAAGACTCCATGATGTAGGAGTCTTGCAATAGATTTAATTTCCTGTATCAGCTGAGGCCTCCCTATGACAGTTCCTGACCCAAGTATTGGCAAGCAGTGGTTTCATCTCCAGAGAACAATCTACACAAATTGTGAGACTTAGGAGGGACTTTCATAAACCTGCCACAACCAGGGGGATTCTAAAACTTACTCTGGGAAGTATAAACGTTTTCAATATGAACTTATAGACCGATCTCTTAAACCTTCAATTAGTAACGTAAAGTATGAACTCTTATCTGACTTAAAGAATTCTAAATCCCTTATTAATATTTTTTTATGTATATGTTTGCTAATCATTTCCATTTCTGTTTTTTTATTATGTGTTAATTAAATTATTAAATTTAAAGTTGGGTGTAGATGGCTGCATACATTCATTAAGTTTGGCGTTAGGTCACTGGAGTTAATTTCAGATTATTTGTCTCATAATTGAGTTGATGCTAGTAGAGATATATATGGGTGTTTACGTCAATGTAATGTGAAATATGTTAACATACAGGGCAATGTGCCCAACTGAATTCTTGACCCAAAGATGTAGTCATCATGTTGTAATGGACACATGTATTTTCTGCAACATTGATCCCCTTTCGCTCTATGGATAGGGACTATAAGTCAGCAATAGCACCGCTCTCCCTCCATATGTAGCATTTCTCTTAAATGTTTTATATACATGATTCCTTCACCAAACAGGTGCACATTTCTGTCCTGGATGAGGATCATTTATTTTAAATAATATGCTGCAGACACACATTCCTGTCAGCGTGGTTTTATGCTGACATCTTCATATTGCATTGGTTGTGTCTGTATATCAGGAAGCGAGCTTTGGTTTACTTTGGGGATCAAATCTTTTTCACATCTTTGGTCATATGTTTATGCTTACATTCCCTCCACAAGTTGTTAAAAGTGAATAGGAACCAGTCTCTATCTTGTGTTAGAGTGGTGTAGTGAAAATTACATTACAGAAATATTCATTACATGCGCATATTCTTCTATCATAAGCATTCTATCCAAGTTTAATTCTGTGATTAATTTCATTCATTATATTTTCATCTGTATTAATAATCTGATTTGTTCCACAAGATCTTAAAGTTTATATATTTGGAATATCATCTGGAAAAAATTTTTGTTGCTAGAGAAAGTTTGCTTAGTGAGTGGACATAAAAAGAAAATTGATGTGCAGAGACATAGAATTAATTGGATTTGGAAAGATCGGGAAAAATATTGCTAATGTTTTGAAAGTGATTCGATATGCCATTTTAAATATAAAATAAAACAATTTGTGTGTGTGTGTGTGTGTGTGTTTACTACAAGGAGGCTTTAAAACTAAGTCAAATGTAAGATAATTCGTTTTTTTACTAGGTTTGCTATTAAAGAATTTTTCAATTTAAGAAAGAGGATAATGTTTGAAATGTAAGGTTAAGAAGCACGTGTGTATCGATTGCTATATTAAAAAAAAGAAAAGTTTTTTTTTTCCTTTTGTATAAGAGATTTGAAGAATAGTAGAAAAATCATAAATTTAAATATAGAGTAGGTGAATTGAAAAATAAGGAAATATGAATTGCATTTGTATCCCACAATGCGTATATAATGGTCTGAAGGAAATTAAGCATGCTTTGGTAGTATCATATGTGATAAGAATTTGCATTTGAAATGCTTAAATAAGATTAGGATGGTTGTAAAAGATGTATGGTTGTGTAGATCATGTACAAATGTGATAAAAGAGATGAAAAAATGATTTCTAGGAGTAGATAGTTTAAAGAAAAGTCGGGAGAAATGGGGGAATATGTAGTTAAGAAAGATAGAGTATATATTTAGTGTCTAGTGTTCATACATATGAATGACAAAATTAGTACAGAAAGAGGGAATGAATAAAGTATGGAAAATTAAAGTGTTTGATAATTGAGAGAGAATAGTAATCATAATTTCTTTATAATAGAAATGTGATGGAAAATAGTAATAAAAATAGAAAAGATAGTGAAAGATGAGGATGGAGAATGAATGATAAGAATAAGTTAGAAGAATATAAAATAAAAGTAGAAGAAATCATGGAAGAGTTTGTAGGGGATGAATATAAGAATTGGTGTGGTGAAGTAGAAAAAGTGGGAAATAGGGTTTTAGGTGAGAAGGTATAAGTGGGAATTAATAAAAGTGTAAAAAAGAGTGGAAAGCATGCAGAGAATATAAGTATGTTATTAAAAACAAAGAAAGTGAAAAAGATGTTAATATTAAATGGGAAAAGTATTTTTAAAAAAAGAAGTTAGCTAAAATAGATAATTATAGAGAGAGAATGAAATTAAATAGTAAATTGTTGGAGGATATCAATTAAAAGTGGAAGAGGTGGGAGTAAAAAAATTTGGAAATATATTAAAGGAAGGAATGTAGAGGAGATAGAAATGGTATTACTAGATGATGAAGGAATAGAGTATAGTTTTAGAGAAGAATTAGAGACAATATTAAATAAGTATGCAATGGATATAGAAAAGATGTTAGAAGTGAAGGACAGAATGATAGCAAACATGAAAGCATATAGTAATGGAAATATTAGGTTTACAGAAAATGAATTGAATGAGGCAGGGAAGAAATTGAAAAGTGGAAAGTCAAGAAGTTTAGATGGATGGGTAGCAGAGATGGTAATGAATTTAGGAAATAGGGCAAAATTAAACTTACTATCCTGTTTTAATAAGATGGCACAGAAAAGGGAATTTCCAGATAGTTAGAATAATATAAGAGTAAGGATACTATTTAAAGGAAAGGGTAAAGATCATAGAAAGTTAAACAATTATAGACCGATAGCGTTAACTTCAGTGTTATATAAAGTTTTTGCATATATGGTGACTGGAAGGGTCACAAAGTGGATGGAAGAAAATAATATAGTGGGAGAAATGCAAGGAGGTTTTTGATCAGATAGGCGTATAGGAGATAGTTTATTTGTAGTTACTCAACTTATAGATATGAGTAGGAATACACGTAGATAGTTATATATGTTTTTATAGATATAGAGAAGGCATATGATAGAGTAAATAGAAATAGATTATGGGTTATTTTAGTAAATTTGGGAATGAATGGTGCTTTAGTGGATCTTATTAAGAGATTGTATAAAAATAATTACTATAGATATCAATTAGGAAATATAGAATCAGTTAGAGTTAAAAATGGGGAGGGAATAAGGCAAGAATATTCTCTGTCTCTTATTTTGTTTTTGTTATATTTGAAAAAGGGGGGAAAGGGGACAGAGATACCATTAATAAGTGGCAAAGGAATATATACATTATTGGGTCTTTTATTTAATGGATGATATCTTCTTGTGCACAGAAAGTAAGGAAGATATGGAAGTTATGCTGAAGACATGCACAAGTGTGAGTAAAGAGCTGGGGATTAAATTTAGTGGGAAAAAAATCAAAAGTAATGATATAATAAATACTAGGGAAAGAGGAGAGAAAGAATTTTTATTGGGGGATATAAAGTTAAATGTGGTGAATAAGTATAACTATTTAGGGATAGTTTTAAGTAAACAGAGAATTACTTGGATGAATGGGAGAAAAAATTGATAAATGAAGCAAAAAAAAGAAAGGGACTGATAAAGAAATTAACAGTGTTTTCATATAATAAATATAATGTAGCTAGAATTGTATGGAAAGGGAGTGACAGTAGCAGGGTTAACTTATGGAAACAATGTGTTATGTGTTAGTAAAGGGATGTTGAATTGCTTAGAACAAGTACAAAGAGAAGTAGGAAGACATGCATTAGATGCAGATGGGTGGATGGTAAAGAAGACAATCCAAAGAGAAATGGAATGGTCACATTTTTATATGAGAGATGCAAAAAGCAATATGAAAATGTTCAATAGATTGCAATTTATGGATAATAAGAGAATAGCCAAAATAGTATTTAATTGAGTTATGAGTAAAGGACAGACAACAATATGGGTGAGAAAGGTAGTATGGTATGCAGAAGATTTGGATAAAGAATTTATGTCATTATACTTATACAAAAAGTGGGATGATTGTGTTAGGAAAATTGTTGAGTGTTATAGTGGCAAGGAATGGGATAGAAGAATAGATGCATTAATAAAAAATAGGGAGTTAGAGAGATGGAGAAATAGTATGGAGAGTAAAAAAGAGTAGAAATATATATAGAAGTAAACAGAATATTGGGTGTGAGTTAATTTATGATAATAGCAAGGAAAGTGGTTTACTGTTTAGGACTCAAACAGGATTGTTAGTAACAAGGGAATATACACATAAATGGAGAAATGTGGGTGATTTAGTGTGCAAGTTATATAAAGAAGGCATGGAAAATATTAGCCATCATTTAATTGAATGCAAATGCTTATAGAAAAAGGGGCACAAATAATGAAGTTGGTTCAGAATAAATATAAACAAAGTGGTTATACAGAAAATAGGTTCTTGGTTTTTATGCTTGCTTGGTTTAGAAAAAGATAAGTGGGATTTAGAAATAAAGGCCATAAATAGAGTTACAAAGATTATGTTGTGGAAATGGGATGGATCGGGTTAGAGAAGAATATGAGAAAATTTAGGATGGGGAATGAAAAAGGAAGGCAAGGTAAGGTGGGTAACAGGTTTCTCTGAGCAAAGTAGCTGAAAGATTCCTGATTCCGAAAAAGAAGCCACAATGCATCACATCACATCATAACGTAATAGAATTATATATGGTATGAAGTAAAAGAATTATCCCGATTAATTTTTCCCAAGATTTCTTGGCCTTTGCTTTCTTTTTTCTTTGAATATTTACATTATTTTTTTCTTAAAGTCGTCCTTCAATTTTTTTTTTATTAATTTCTTTTTTTATTATTATTTCTTACTGGCCTTTTTTATACTTTCTTCCAATATAATTTTCACAGATGTTCAATCCAATTTTTTTAAATTTTCTCAATAAATAATCTTTTTTATATACTTACTCATATACTTTATATATCTATATTTTTCTGTTCATGCCTTTGTTACTGATCCATATATTGCAAAATCATTCAAATTCTTTTAGACATTTATTCTAATGGTTTCTGGGAATTGGTGTAGTAAATAGATGGGTAAACTTTGGAGCTGAAGATCCGTGATTCATAGTTCAATCCGTCATTTCCATTGCTTGAACTTTGTGTGAACCTCTGAGCAATAAATCATTCAATTATTTTGCTCTAAGTGATTGAGTGCAGTGATAGAGGGTAGAATCTACATTTCAAAGTCCATGCGATTACAGACAGCCTTGTCACTTGCGCTATTTAAACATTATATAAACTCTCAAGCAATAAACCATTAGACTAATTTACTATTTCAATAATGGTTATTTATTTTCAAATATGTGGGATTAAAAACAAATATGTACAACAGTTGTTTTTTAAGTTTCTCTGATGAAAATCATGTGTCATTGAAAACTACAGAACTATTTTCAAATAAATAACATTATCAATATTTGCACAGAAGCAAAACTCTCCACACAGAAGTGCCACTCATTGCAAGCCAGAGTAATCTATGGATGGAAGGTTTGTGCATAAAATCCTTATCTAGTCCCTACTCATCCAATATCCCCAGACTAGTTTCTAGCTTGGGGCTTTCATCAGTGAGGAGCCTTGGATCTGAGAGCATTGAACCTAGCTCTGAGGATCTAATGCAACCCTCCAGCAGCTACCTTTTACCTTATTAGCTAATCATAACGTTTTGAGTCCAAAATGAAAACACAATAATGCTTTCAAGCATATTAGCTTGTATAGTCATATAGATCTGAATTCAGTTCAGCATCTATACTTTTTGGTGTCTTTAATTCTTTAATAACCATATTCCTGGGGATATTGGATGAGTAGACACTAGATAGGGATTTTATGCACAAATCTTCCTGCATCCATTGACTTTCACTGAGTGGCACTACTGTATGGAGAGTTTTGCCTCTGTGTAAAGAGCTTGTCTAAGCATAAAAAATGGTGATCCTGTGATGTTTAGTGATTATTATCAATATTTCTGTATTAATTATCTATTCAATATACTTCTGCAATTTTGTGTTTACTAATCATTCAAATATCTGATTCATATTAAATTAACATTTTAAACTAAAGTAGACACTAGATAGGGATTTTATGCACAAACCTTCCTGCATCCATTGACTTGCACCGAGTGCTACTATTATATGGAGAGTTTTGTCTCTGTGTAAAGAGCTTGTTTAAGCATAAAGAATAGTGATTATGCAATATTAGTTATCTATTTGGCATACTTTTGCAATTTCTTTACAGTTTTTTGTTTCCTAATCATTCAAGTATCTGACTCATATTAAATTAACATTTAAAATTAAAGTTTTACCAGTTTTATTTTTAAATAACTGTAATGAGTTACAAAACTTCTATCTTCAATGTAGATATATCAAATATATATCCCGAAAAAACACATAAAAAAGGATGATTTTTTAAAATCACTTCACTTAACCAACTTGACCCAGAGTGGTGTAGTGAAAATTATACTTCAGAAATAAAAGATTACCTTTGTTTTAAACTATCTAGAAAAGTACTCAATCTCTATTGAAGATCATCCAAATTATATAGAAATTACTACTGGATAGACAATTTTCATGTACACAACAATGTTAATAATCCTCTCAGCACAGCTGGATCTATTCTTTTTTATTAGACTTGGAACCAATACTGTATGTAATATGGTACATTTCACTCTCTCATAATAGTTTTTGTTTGCATGCAATTGAAGATAAAGTAAGAGTTCAACTTTTGGAATGGATGGTTTTGAATAAGATTTATGATTTATAATGACCCACAAATAAGAACGCTTGTTTAAAATATATAGGGAGGAAACAATATGAGAATAGTACATAATGTTTATTATCCAGAAGGATATGCTCTTGTATGAGAATTGGTTAAATCAATAAGATATCATTTTATGTTATGATATGATGTCACTTAAGGTAAGCATTAGTAACTACTCAATGCTAAATGATTATGCTTAATAAATTCCTATCCAGTGCTATCCTATCCAATATACCCAGACAATTTTCTAACCTATAGCTTTTATCACTTGAATCAATGCACCCAAACCTTTAGGATTTAATGTAACCTATTTTAAAAGCATAACTTAATTCTCTGTTTTACTATCAAGCTGTCAGTCCAAATTTTTAAAAAAAATGGTATAAATATTTTCAATCTAAGACAACTGGTGCATATAATCATATAGATCCGAAAACAGATCAGTGTTTATATATTATGGCGCCCTAACTAACAACTATAGTCACCCCTATTCTGTGAGCATCAAAAAGTCTTTGGTGAAAGCCAAAAACTAAAAACCAGTCTAGCGATATTGGATAGGACAGCACTAAATAAGGTATTATTAAGTACTACCATATGGCATCTATTGATTACCAAAGCTTACATGTGTAAGCTGGAATCATGAGATAGAGTGATGTGATATTTTAATGATTTTATACCAATAATGCCACAGAATAAGATACCCCTAAAATTGTTGAAAAACTAAAAACATCATAATATGAAGATACTAATTGCTTTTAGATGTATAAAACTGCACAAAACAGTTGACTTAGAAAACATTTATGTTTTTTTTTAATTTTGGCTGATAGTTTGATAGTAAAACAGATAAGTAAATGATGATCACCAGAAGGATAGTGCTTAGTTCTTAAATATCCAGATGCAGCATTCTAAGTTCTAAAATTTCCTCATTGGTGAAAGCAGCAATCTTGAAGCTAGTCTGTAGATGGTAGATAGGATAGTTGGATAGGCTTCATTAAACCCTATCATCTAGCATCTATTAGTTAATAAAGCTTACAGTAGGTGGCAATAGCTGTGGTGAAAGAAAAAATGAGTATCAGTTATTGATCATTCATAATTAATCCTCATATCTAATATTATAAACTATACCAGATAGAACTTGAACTTAGATCAAGTCCAAGCTAAATAATGAATGTTAATGATGATGATCAGCAGATTCAAGCAAAAGTATTTATGCCATATAACCACATGTTAGTGTACTGCAATCTCAACTGACATCTTCATATTTAAGCATAATAACAAAATTAAATTTAACTATTATAATAGTGGTCAGTAACTAGATTATCGCCAAAATGAATCATCATCATAATCAGTTGTCACAGTTTTATTACTCAACGCATGATCTCAATGAAATAATATTGATATGCTGGTTATATTTCCTTGACAATAATCTCTCTTATTTATTGTTATTTGGCGTTAAATAAATTTATAATATTGGCTACGATAAGCAGCTTTATTTATTTTAAAAGTAACAATTTTTCTCTATCTTCCAGAACCAGCTTCCAGATTCAAATGTCTGATTTATCTGCCCTCATCACTCCTTAGGTAATTATTCTATACTAATAAGTTATGTTCCATGTAACACTTTGAAACTTTATTCTACATGTTATAAGAACTACAATTGCACATATAAGTGTGCCATGTAGTATGCAGTCAGATTAAGAATGGAATAAAAAATGGATGTAACGAATGCTCACTAATTTTTAAAATAAATAAATTATCAATACAACTAATTATGATAATGACAAAGAAAATTGAGGCACATTCAAAATCACATGTTGAATTCCCATACAAACACATCAAACCATTCTCTATAAATATATAAATTATCTTTATTTAATATGCTTAATTGCATATATATATATATATAGCATGGGTTAATATTTTATTTATTCACTCCCCATCCTTTAATTTATTTAAAGATATACATACATATTGCACAAAATCATGTGTTAATTATATCAAACAATTTGTAGATTTCTTCAAATAAAAATGTATACTATTCGTATATCATAAAAAATATATTTATTACATGTATATAGTATAATTAAAATGGAACTGAAAATATACAATTTTAAAAGTGTGTGTGTGTATATATATATATATAATGGAGAAAAGCTTAGTCATTAATTTATCTACATACAGTTAAATGCTAGTATATAGAAATATTTTAGTTAAACTATAATTTTAATCCTTACCAGATTGACATTTTTATTGTAAGCCATGGAGGCAGTTTTTGTCAATGTTCAACTTTTGATTTCAGTATAAAATCTTTATTTTATACTTATAAAAATATTCTTAAAAAATCATAATTAAACTTGCAAATATTGATAAAATGACTTTGTAATGAGAACAAAAGAGTGAGCAAGAAAACAGCAACTTCAGAAAATCAACAAAAAAAATTTTTTGATTGAATTTTATTTTTATATTGGAAATGAATAAATGTTATCTCTGATAAATTTGGAAAATTCTGCTTTAAAATATTAAAATTGCTTTATAATTATTAAAATATCCCAACAGATCTATTACAGTGTTGGTAATGGTAGGTAATGACATTATATGATCAATAATTCAAGGCATGTACATCTTAATAGCCATAGTTTTCTTTGTTAACATTACAATCAAATTTATTAACTTCTATTTTTAAAAATAAAACATACACAAATAAAAACAAAGTGTCTAAGTGTCTTCTTTTCATTTTAAATAATTATCATACAATTTTTGTGCAATAAATTATTTGAAATTTATATTTTGTTATTTTAAAAAAAATTTCAAGATAATCTCACACATACTGTATAAACTAGCCCCACCCCCCGCGGGGGAGGCCCCCCCCACCACCTCCCCCCCCCCCCCCCCCCCCCCCCCCCCCCCCCCCCCACACGGCCGCCCCCCCACCCCCACCCACCCTCAGATCTACAAAGATGAAAACCCATCAGAGAGCAGAGGCAGGACCAAACACATGGAGATAGACTTGATTTTTACAGAACTGCCTAGTAAATATTGACTCTTTGGATTTTTTAAAATTAACAAATCAATAAATTATTAGTTTATAGTTTTAGAATTTAAAAACAACAACAAATGTAGCGCTACAAATAGCCATCGAAGAGTGATTTGAATCAGCAGAATTATCACACAATTTCTAAAGTAAACAGCCATGTTGGCTTCTGGATCTCATATGAGCCAAATTTATTTAAATTTTTATTAATTTCTATTTTTATTACCATGCATGATCAAATTTCAGGAAACATTCTTTGGTAGTATTCAAAATCATCTTTTCCTTTGCTAGATCAAATGTTCCAGTTTGATAGTTTCTTTTTCTATCTGTATTTTATGGGTCTAATCTTCATGACAAGTCTGCTGAAGTTTTATTTTCCATAACTCTTTAATTAACAATTAGAGTCTCAATTCAGGTATATTTTATTTTAGGGAATAGACAGTTTACATGTTATACTTTTGGGCTTCCTATCCATTACTTCATCAAAAATTACAATACCAAAAACAACAATGACATCACTAATGTTGGCAAATCATTCAGTCATTTTATAAGTCATACCAGGGGTGAAGAATTTATTCATAACTATAAATGAAAAACAATGAAGACAATCTAGTTATTCATTGTTTCTCTACCACATTAAGAACTCAATGTTATCTACTTTTACTTTTGCAATGACTTCTGCTATTTTTAAGGAATGTATATTTGCTGCATCCAAATATTCATGAATGTCAATTGTATTTTCCTTTTAAATGATTCAACTGCAATTCTCTAACACAATTCTTGCATTTCGTATCACGACTCCTCCGCGCAGTCTGGCAAAGTTGGTAAAGCATCCATGGAATCAGGAAGTCCCAGTATCTATTCTGGCACTGAACTTTTTATTTTTGTGATCCAGAGATGGTAGCACATTGAAATGTTTGTGGCAAATAGCTAAACTAAATCACTTCATAACACATGCATTGACTCAGAGATTGCTCTAAAAATAACTTGGAGAACCAGTTCCCAGTAATCTTTTCATATACCATCTATATAGATATGTGATGTATGCTATTTCAAGAACTAAGTGGAGTTTGATCTAACTTAAAAGATCTAGTTTGGTTAAAATACATTTTAGGAACTGCCAGTATGATTTTGTCCAATGTCTGCAGCTATAAAAGTGATTCTATTGTTTGAAAGTAAGGTTATAGTCAAGAGTAAACAGAGTTGAATTGTTAAAAAAAAAAAAAAGAATTGGGATATATTTGCAAATATATATCTATACTTTTTAAAAATTTAGAAGCCTATGTCTAAAGATAACTGAATGTATGAATTTCTAACCTTTTAAAGAGTTATTAATACTCATTGCCCTGTGTGGTTTAGAGAAAAATGGTGAAATTATGGAGCTCAAGGTCTATGGATCACAGCTCAACTTTATCTTTACCAGTGCTCAACCTTCATATAACTCTTGAACCTTAAGAAACAACTAAATAAAGATTCATGGACCCAGTTCAGTTCTTTTACATCTGGTGCTTGAATGCCATATAAGTCAGCGATAAATCATTCAACTTTTTATATGCATTTATTTAAAAGTGATTGCTGGAAATAAGTCTTCGCTAAAAAAAAAAAATCACAAAATAAATTTGCGTAATTTATACCAACAATTAGAACTAAAGAGTTCTAATTGGTTGAAATGCTTCTTAGGAGTCATTAGTGCGTTTTGCTTTTTTATTTATGTTTTTTTTTTTTACCTAAGTCTGCAGCCTATATGTTTGAAATGTAAGAGTGAGATCTTAATTACAAATATAAATGCGTATGTGTTTAATAGCAAGATTATTAATAAGAACAAATCATGACAAGATTACTTCTTCCTTTTAGTGCCATTTAGTGTAAGTTTGAGTGATTAGCGTTAACTAGTTGCACATAAATTCCTTATCCTTCAAACTTTTAATTCTGAGCCTCACTAATAAAGATAAATTCCAGAAACCGGTTTGAAAGTGGGGATTTAATTACTAAGAACGGGAATTTTATTTGTATCTGATAATTCAAACGTATGCTGGATAGCACTGAAATGGATAGTTGCTCGTCTTATAATGGTTATTATGCTTTTACTTTATTAATTACTTATACTGCCTCCCATCTATCCAAACAAAGGTTACGTATATTTATATTTTGTACTGGGTTCTAAAAAATTTTAATGACTCTGACTGTCTAGACACGTCAACCAGTCGTGGATTAAAAACATGTTCTTTATGTAATATAGGGTATATGAGCACAGACTTTCACATGACCCACCACTCGCCACTCTATCTAATAACACTGATACACTCAAGCACATATATGCTGAAAAGATAAATAATCACCAATATACGTATTTCATGCTAAACCAGCAATCATCAGTTGGTCCAGATTATCATCTCTACACATATATACTATAAGTGCTCAGATATATATTAAGATAGACAAACTTCATACTTTAATGGACTGGCTCCAATCTACTACACACTCCAACTCTTCAACCGTCCATCCAATTGAAAATCTGATGATGGAATGCTCGAAGGCCACCCTGAGGCCGAGATTCTTGTCACACCCATGTTGACCTGTGTTTCAGTTCTTTATATATTAGAAGTTGTATGTCAGAAATTAGTTCCGGTAGAGAATATTTTGATGATATAAATTTTTTTATATGTGTAAGCGATAATCATTATCATTTTTAACCATAGTCAATCTGCTGCAGCGAATGTTTCTCCATATTTAACCAGTTTCTCCAATCCATAGCTTTTCTTCTTCACATCATACCACCAAGACTCCTCATTTCATATACCTGTCTCACCTATGGTCACTTTCTAAGTGTTCTATAAACTCTTGGGATACAATTTAAAATTTAAACTGTCCATATATTATCTCTTTTTTTTAGCAATATATCCTATCAGTGGTATGTTAACATACATTAAAAAATATTTATAAATTTGTTCTCGAGTTTGTAGCCCACTTACATGCATATTGGATTCTCACAAGTAAATAATCCAAAGTCGCTCCCGAAAAACAATCACGGAGAAAGAGGTTACGTCATTTTACTAACATTACCTATTTCTTTTCTTAAGAGTGCATTTAAAATATATCATTTATAAAACTAAGAAATTCAAATCAATTACGTAATTAAGTGTCCTAAAATTACTCAATTTTTATTTCCCACATTAGACAAATTAAAATCTTTTCAACTACCAATTTATCCTTCATGTATCAATTTAGTACAATGATAAACAATATTAACGTAATTAATTGATTCCACGAGCTTTATGCTGCAAAATTTACTCTTTTAAAAGATTCAATTCACTTTTTGATTTAGTTTTATACTGTATATTACTTTAGTAATAAAAATATTAGTAAACCTTATAATTATTTGAACAATAAATTTCACACCAATATCATGGTTAACGAACAATAGCGAAATATTAAAGAACGAAAAAAAATTGTTTGCATTGAAAAGGTATGATTATAAACAGTGTGAGAAAGTCGCGATCAACCGAATCCAAAAACGATCAACAAACAAGTTTGAAAAAAAAACTAAGGAGGGATGTTGGAGGTAATTCTCGTCATCACCTTTATATTAAAGCGTATGCAAAAGTTAATTGCCTGAGGATATATAAGTTCTGACGCTTGCTTTAATAATGACATGATAAGAGATTTTAAATTTTAACTAATCGGAAAGAGTTGGAAGCGGGATTGGAGAAAGAAATTAACAAAAATTAACGTCCTGTTTGGTTAAAATCTTGTGGTTTATTCATAAAAACAAAACAATTCCTTAGTTTTTTGGGGGGAAACGCTCGACCGTTTAGAACTTGCGTGACATCTGGCGACGATAATTTAATATAAAATATAGAAAACATTTTACAACTTTAAATCTATTTCATTTGACAGATATAAAAGGCAATAATAAACTAATAGAAGTTTAAATCAAATAGTCTTTCACATGTTTACGAATTAGAAAAAGAAATAAAAGCTTAATAAATTCGCGTAATAGAAAGCGGTTACAATAGCTGGCGGATAATTCATAAGAAACTGATTAATGGAGAAGAAACACGCACCCTAATTGACCAATAAATTGCAATTAATTTAAACAGATATTATGATTGTAAACTATTTTGATGAATTTAAAAAAAAAAAATCGTGGAAATTCCCAAGAGTCATACAATTGGTTCTGCTTTAGCATGCTTAATGCGCTCTTTAATTAATTAGATTAATTAATAAACTATAACTCTCAATAAAACCAAATCGCAACTCCGTCTAAAATTCGTAAAAATAAATACCCACTGATAATTATAATTCATATGAAAAGATGTTATTATCTTAAAAATATTACCAAATCAACATTTTTAAATTTAATTGACTTATTCTATAGTAATTCTTTGTTTACTGATAACAAAAAAAAAAAAAGTGTTCCTTTACTATTTGTTACATTAGTAGAGTGAAGGACTCAAGAGGTAGCGGTAAAAAATCAAAGTTCAATCTAGATTTCGGTCCTAGAATGTCACATGATCTCTCGAGCGATGAATCATCCGATTATTGGCTATAAAACGCTTGGGTTTAAATACTACATGGGAAAGTTGGATTATGGAGGCAAGAAAAAAATTTTTAAGCGAATATAAAATATATTTTTAGTTAATAGCATTTTGATCACTGCTATCAAAGCAAACAAATTTCTGAACATTTTTATTTATATTCCTTTATACCTTTTTAACCTAATGGTTAGGCTATTTGCGTGCAATACTTCATAATCTGGGATTATGTTTGGGTTAGTTAAAAAAAAAAAAAAATTAGGTTTCAAATAGTCTTTTCTTTCTGATAGCGGTTTAACAAAAAAATTAGTTATTCATCCAGTATTTGGATAGATATTTAAGTCTTCTTAGCAAAAAGAATAAAACAAAGATGAGAAAATGCTAAAAAAAAATATACTTAATGGGGAAGAGTGATCGGTTGAAAAAAAATTCTTGCCTAGCATTTAGGGATGATTTAGTTTTTATTTCAACAGTTTTACATATATGGTATAAAGTCATCTAGATTCCTGGAAACCCTATCAAGATTTTCTAAGATTTCCTTATAAATTAAACCACTAATCCCAGATCACCATTCTTATGCTAACATAATCTGCCATTAAAACAGGCAAAACTCACTATATATATATATTGCCACACACAGCAAGCTAGAGTAAATGATTACTCTAGCTTGCTGTGTGTGGCAATATATATATAGAGTTTTGCCTGTTTTAACAACGGTTATACGCGAGCATAAGAGGAGATAGTCATGTGATATTTATTGGCTTATAATCTGCCATTACTTTCCAGTGTAAGCCATAGTAATTAATGGATGCTAGGAAGTTTGTGCATTAAAATCCCTATCTAGTGTCTAATCCAATATTCCCAGGCTAATTTCTAACTTGTAGCCTTCATCAGTGAGCAGTCTTGGATCTGAGAGCACTGCATCTAGATCTTTGGATCTAATATGACCTTCCAGAAACCACCTTTTCCTTTAATCATAAGCTAAAAACTAATTTAGGAATATTCAATGAGTATGCACTAAATAAGGATTTTGATGCACAAACCTTCTAGTATCCGTTGACTACTATGACTTGCACTTGGGTAGCAATACTGTTTGGAGAGAATTGCTATTGTTTTCTTATAAGTATAAAAATAAAGAAAAGGGAATAAAACTGTACAATTAAGATCTTTCTAATCAAATTTCATAAAACGGTAGAGTGATTCTTAACTCTGTTAATCCTCATATTACTGTTTTTTAACCAGTATATAAAAAAAAAAAATTTAAAGGTCATTAATTAAATAATTTTCAAAAGAAAATCCAAACCATGGTAAGTGTACATGTTAAAATTAAAACATCTTTAAATGGACTATATATATAAAATACATATTTTGCGGGTTCATCCGTGTTAAAAAACTTTTAATATTAATATACTGATGTTTCGACTTGGTCACACAAGCCATCCACAGAGTTTTTTGTTTTTTTATAACTCTGTGGATGGCTTGTGTGACCAAGTCGAAATGTCAGTATATTAATATTAAAAGTTCTTTAACATGGATGAACCCGCAAAATATGTATTTTATATATTTAACCCGTGCAAATCTTCGTTTTAACATATATATATATGGTGTTGTTTTGTAGTTCTTTACACTTGAGAAGTCTTCTTGTAACAGTGAAACCATTGTTTGTGTTTTTGATTTTATTTTTTTCTTGGCTAGTATGATTGAGTTTTGAATTTGGAGTAATTTTAATTGTATATATATATTGAACCCTAACTGATAATGACCAAACCCTCAACAATTATATGGTAGATGTAAACAATAAACTTCTAGCTCAGTCAAATCAAATTTCTTTCTTTTACATGAAATTCTGGTAATACAAATATTCCTCATCTCATGTCTAATATTATATCCATATTAATAAATTATTTAACAACAATATTAATAATCATGAGACTTGTTATCTAATCATCCAGTAAGATACCCCCTTTTAACATTAAGTATATATCAAAAAGTATACCCTCAATAGCATAGGAATATATCAAAACACTACTCCACTAAAATATCCATGATACTCCCATGACTCACAATAAACTAAGCAAATTATATTTAACAATCAAAATTTCCTATTTTAACATTAATTATAACACATTATAATATCCATCTACACATACATATATTGCTTATAATACTTCTTTCATATACACTTCAATGCAAACAAATTTTTTATTAAAAAAACTTCTTTATTTTCCTTACAGTTTCAACTGTCCAGCAAGCAGAGGAGGATGGCTAAAGCTCTGATGAAGACTGTTGGACAGTCGAAACTGTAAGGAAAATAAAGAAGTTTTTTTTAAGAAAATTTGTTTGCATTGAAGTGTAAATGAAAGAAGTATTAGAAGCAATATATATATGAGTATATGAAGATATGCAAAGAAAGTGAAAGAGCAGAATAAGAGAATATTCTTCTAATATTCATCTACTTATTAAAATGATTGTATATCACTCCTTTACTAACATTTCTGAACTCAATCAACATCTTAGGCAATTATTGTTTCTGAAAATAAATTCATTAATTTACATAACCAATGTGAAGTAGGATTTTACTATATCCAGCTACATTTAAAAAATAATAATTAAAAAACAATACCTTTCAAAATAATTAACTGATTTTCTTATAAATTGACTAAAAAACTAAATTAAATTTCTTAACCAATACTTATCGCTATTAATTATCATAAACAAATTTAAAATAATTTCTTATCACCGTATTATAATCTAATTATTTAATTTTTATGTGGCATACATAATTATTCAGTCTTCATAATGATTATCAAATAAGATGGAGAAAAATTTAAATTAATTAATATTTTGCATTTGTTATCTTATTTTAGTAATATATATTAAGGCAGTGGTCCCCAATTCTATGCCTGTGGGCACCATGGTGCCCATAGACCATTTTACATGTGCCCACCGTTATCCAAACATGATAAAAAATTATTTATCTGATACAAATAAATTTAGTTTTTAAATTTTTTTATAAATTATTGTATTATATAGGGTATATGAGCACAGACTTTCACACAACCCACCACTCTCCACACTATCTCATAACACTGATACACTTGAGAGTGGTGGGTCGTGTGAAAGTTTGTGCTCATATACCCTATATATTACATATATAAACACAGGCATATAATAAGCCTCTGTGTTTCAGTTATTTCATAATAGAGATGTCTGCCCATCCCTTGTATATGTATTAAATGGATTATGTCCTGTACATGAGGGGTAAGATTGACCTTAGGTCAACATGAGTGTGACAAGAATCTCAGCCTCAGGGTGGCCTTTGAGCGTTCCATAATCAGATTTTCAATTGGATGGACAGTTGAAGTGTTGGAGTGTGGAGTAGATTGAAGCTTGTCCATTAAAGTATACGGTTTGGCTATCTTAATATATATCTGAGTACTAATAGCATATATGTGTAGAGATGGTAATCTGGACCAACTGATGATTGCTGGTTTAGCATGAAATACATATATTGGTGATTATTTATCTTTTCATCATATATGTGTTCAAGTGTATCAGTGTTATGAGAGAGTGTGAAGAGTGGTGGGTCGTGTGAAAGTCTGTGCTCATATACCCTATATATTACATATATAAACACAGGTATATAATAAGCCTGTGTGTTGCAGTTGTATTATATTGTAATCAAATGTTAAAATTTAATTTTTGAAATAAATATTTTTTTGTACATTATGTGTATGTATTAACAATATCCAACAATAAATTAGCATTGAAAAAATAAATGGTGCCCATGACCTGGCCAGTATGATAGAATGTGCTCTTAAGTGCAAAAAGGTTGGGGACCGCTGTATTAAGGCTATAACCTTAAGACCATGTGATGTGATGTGACAGTAGGGACCTCTACAAATCTTAACACAAGATTAAACTTTAAAAGACAAGAGGTGTGTAATAATACCAAATATCTTTAATTATCACAATATATTTATGATAAGAATAATGACTTGGAAACAAGAACAGAAGCTCTCAACATTTTATTAATTTAAAAACAAACATTAACATTTATTACAGTAATAATACGAAATTTAAAAAAAAAGTACTCGGTCTCATATTTAATAAAAATAAAAAAAAATTTAACATATTATACAAAACTTTATAACTAACTTTAACAAAATACTTATAATAAAATAAATCATTTATATTTCACTTTTAAATTATTTCCAATTGGGATATAGTATATTCCATACTTTAATCCATGAATATTAAGGTACTTTTTAATATTTCCGTATTAAAATATATCAATAAAATATACAATTTGTATTTTATAACATTTTAAATATTTCATAATCACGTTCTTTTATATTATCATTACTTTACTTTTAATCTTTCTATGATATTATTATTTAATTATAACTCTATCACTTCTTTTACTCCTTCTATTTTCATTATTTGATTATAAAATAAATACTTAAATATTTAAATATTCATTAACATATCGCACGTCATTATATTACTTACACTAATAAGAATAATTCTCAGATTCTCTTTTCAATGTCATATCTCTTATACTTCAGACTTTCGTTCTGTATTTTGTTCTCCAATATCCAATAAAAACATTCATAAAATATTTACTCTTACATTCTTTCAGCATACTATTTGTTCTATGTTTTATCCTTCTTACAATAAGTTGATTCATCTTATCATTATTTAAAAGTTTAGCTATTAACATTACTTAAATCTACAATTTCATGATAATAAGTGTGGGATGGATATCTTATAAAATTATAATAAATAATGATATCATGGATTATGTACCTTAAAGCCATATTTTTTGTGTTTATCTTAATTTTCTATCTTGGTTTCCATTTTAAGCTCTTACATATTTAGAAAAAATGTCACTATCCATATATCATAAATATTTTGACTTACTCTATACTGTATCATTTTAACATTAAACGACAATCTCCAATACTAAAGAATTTCCAATAAATCTACTTTCCTGTACCATTACGTAACATCTAACACTCCATATAAAATACTTAACATCACATACAATATTATTCCTCATTTCTCAAAATAATACCCAAACTTATCCTTAACAACTTCATACTTTTGAACATACCAACTAGATCAAAAAAACAAAACAAATAGTTTATGATATAATCATAAATATAATAAGTCAGTTACCTTTAACTTATAAAGAGATCAATTATATATATATATAGTCATATTAATATTATAATAAATACATTCAATCCTTTATCACATACTTTCATGTAAATACACACATTATAAATATCACATATATATATATTTTATCTTTCCCTGGCTTAAAAATTCAATATCAAAATCTTATATTTTACAAAAAATAAAATTTCCTTAATCATAATATTGTATCATTATCATTGAGAACGTTCTTGTACATATAATTTCTTTTATATTATAGACTTATAATCAAGAACAAACAAAATTTTTGAATTTTCTTTTCTTTTTTTTTTATACAAAAAATTCTAAAATACTTATATCCAAAATTAACATATGAAACCAGTAATTATAAGTACTTAATACTATTTTGATATTAGTCAATACAATTAAAATAGTATCAACAAAAAGTTTTCTTCAACTCCTTGAACTAAATAAAAAAAATTGCAAAACTCCTAGGGAATATAAGTTACCATGATGACAGAATCAGCAGTTTCTTGCTAGAAGAAAGCCTTTTTTCTCCCCTTCATGATTTTCACTGTTATCCAAAGTATAACACCCAAATAAATGTTATTTGTCAATAACAACAATAAGTTCTTATATCAAAAGTTTATCCTTCCTCATATTATTGATAAAATTCCTTCATGTTTATTAAATTGTACTTCTCTTTAATAAATATATTTTTAAAAAGATTCATTTCTTCCTCCAACTTCAAAAATATTTATTTGTAGAATTATAAAGCTTTCAGAATTCACTTCTGAATAATTTATATTTAACATGTTAATACATTATCGATACCTAGATGATATTACAGTTAGTAGTTATAAACTTTGAATAAAACTAGTCTATGTTATATCTTTCTTCTCTAAGACCATTATCATCCTAATAAAGTCACTAATAAATTCTTATTTGGAAATGCCAATAGTTTTAATAAATAGAAATAATTATCTTTATCATTACTAAGAATAGAATTTAGTAAAAAATGTTTTCTATAATTTTGCATATGAAAATTTAAAAAAAGTAAATTTCTTACATCTCCTTTGCATTTTCTGTAGACAAAATGGTTTAATAATCTGCAAGGTATTTTCAATGAAGTACATTTCATCAACTTAACCTTTTTACCACCTCTTACAAGGCCTCTCGTCGACAGCTGACGTCACTCTAATTCTGCTAGTTTTAATGCTAGAATATTCGTTTGACAGTTATTGATTAGGTTTTTAAAAGTTCTGTAAGATGGTGCCCTCTTCCGAATTATTTTACAAGTAAAAAATTAAAAAAACCGCATTTAAAACTAAACAAAGAAAGAAGTTTGTCGGTGATTGGCTGTCAGCCGGCTCTCAGCCAAAAAAGAGATTCTGATTGGCTGGAAAGAACAAAGAAACCGCCTGATCAAAGAAAATAAAGAAAAACGCTGAGATTTTCATTTCGAATGTAATTTAAATATTAAAAAAATATAATTTGAGAAATTAAAATAGTTTTTTAATAAAATATACTAAAAAAACAAAATTATTTTCGAAAAATATTGAAGATTTTAGTAAAAATATTTAAGATTTAGCAAAAAGAAATCTTTACTTTTCCATAACGTAAAATTGAAAAAAAGCATTTACGTCAGCATTTTTTTGTTTATACGTTCGCTTTTAAATTTGCCGAAATTGAATATTTTATAATAAATAAATAGCAATTTATTTTTGAAAGAACTTTCGTTCTCTTTCATAACCTGAAAAAATAGTAATATACTTTTTATAAACGTATCTGAGATGAATTTAATAATATAGGCGAATATGTTTTAACAATAGGCTTTGTCTTCAATTTGTGAGTTGGCCAATTAAAAGATTTGATTTTTACCTCATACAACCAATAATATAATTAGCAGTTTATGGGTTAAATGAAGTTTTGCTTCCTTCCATTACTACAAGTGTCCAATCACTTCCTGTAGTATACCAATGAGAATAGTTCATTTTTTATTCCATGATGAAATTAATAAATAAACTTATTAAAATACTCTATCCTTTTTAATGTTATTATTATTACTTTTAATGTTAAAACAATAATATTTCAATAAATTTAAACTTAAAATTTTTAACACAAAAAAACATAGTTTGTTCCTCAATTTTTTTCTTGATTTATTTCCTTTATCATCTGCTTATGTTCTATTTATAGAAATTTTTTTAATACCTGATTGCTTAATTACTTTTAGACATCTGGCAAAAAATGAATATTAATTACTCTGTTCACAATTATAATTAATATTATGAAATTAATATTTTTTCAATTTTAATGATGAAAAATCTAAATTTATCTTTTAATAATACTCTACTCTTTACTTAAAATCCAATTTTAATACTTAAATTTTATAATTCACATTTATTATTCAAATTATTGATTTATGAATTTTTTAATGAAATTGATAAGATAAAAAATTACACATATTACTCACAATTAACAACTTTTTAAAGATGTACCAGGAAGTAAATTTCATTTATTATCAAATGATTGTGTGTATGCATACCTATTAACACATACTTCATTTTTCAGTTATTTTATCATTAATTAAATGATTTTAAAACAATAAATAAATAGAAATTTTCAATTTGATCATTAATAATTATAAAATATTAACTTTAATCATTATAACAACTGATTTAACCTTTTCATAGTTCAAAATCCCTATTGTCTAAGTGAATTAAAGTTCTAAACTTTTGATTAGTCAATTATAGAATCAGCAGTAAAAATATATTTGTCTTTTAAAATTATACTCATTTTAGTTTAGTTCCTAAAAAGCAAATTAATAATTTGTCAGATTATTAAAGTAAATGAAAGTTTTTTAAAAAATAAATTTATATTTATAATTGATAAAAATAATCTATAGCAGACAACATAAAACATACTTTTCATAACCTATTATAAAATGCAGCCTACATCATTCATTTCATTCTCAGTTTACTTTTGTATAAAAGTAAATATTTTTTACTAAAATCTGAACTATTCTTTTAAAATAAATATATTTTCATAGATATTTTATGAAAATAAAAATAAATATGTAAAAAATTCTCTAAAACATACATTTTCATTTTGAAAGTAAAAACAAAGAACTTAAACTTATCAAAATTGTTGACAAGCAATCCCTATTGTAGAAAATGAAAAACAACCAATTGGTGCCTTGGAAGGCAGGCCTTATGTACATGATTATAACTTTAAATTTAAATACTATTGCTTTTTAGTTGTAAAACAATTTTAAAGGGGACAGCATCATACAGTACATTTTTCTTGATAAAATAAGCATAAAACCAGCAAAATAACAAAAATGAGTGGTTTGAGAGCATGTTAAAACTGATGATGTTTTGATGTCACCTATGATTGGAGAAAATGGGGGAAAGGTTAAAATTACTTTTCATGATTTTAACTATTATTTAATTATTTATTTTAAAATAAATAGCACAATTTATATTTCAAATGTATAACTTATAGATTTTATTTATCTAAAAAAAAATAACTTAAATTTAACACTAAAAATCAATATATTTAAATTCTCCTACAACTCAAATAACAGGTTTTTATTAATCATTATATAAAATTTAATTTTTTTATTAAAATTGACAATTAATTACAACCATACAATGATGTAGCAAAATAGAAAGGCTACAATATATATATATGATAAAAAAATGCAAGTTAAAAAACTTGCTAACGCTTGTATTTATGTCCACAGATGGCGTTCTACCAAAAACACTGATCAAGCGTATGTTTTGTTTACATAAACGTCAGAGTAGCATTCACTATCTAACTCTGAGCGTTTATGAAACAATTTCTATTCAGCTTGCAAGATAGTGAATGCTACTCTGACGTTTATGTAAACAAAACATACGCTTGATCGGTGTTTTTGGTAGAACGCCATCTGTGGACATATATATATATATTTAAGACTGTTCAAAATTTAATCTTGCAATAAAGATATTGTAAAAAAACATTTATAAGAGATAAAACAGATAAATTTTTATGTTTAGTAATATTTTTAAAAGACAAGAAAATATGATTTTAACATTTAAAATTTTACTTTAATTGATCAAAGCTGTTTTTCTGTCTGTCTTTATTTTTTATCTCTCTCCAAAAGAATAGACTTTCTAATTAATCTGATTGTCTTATTTTATTTTTAGCAAGGAAAAAAAAATTATTAGAAAGGAAGGTCAACAAAATTATGATTCTAATTTAAGTTTTTGACTTGCTTTCCAATGTCAATGTTGAAGGAAAGAAATATCTGAACAATTGTTTTTGTCAAAATTGATCTAATTAGTAGTTATTAAGTTTTATCGTGTATGGGGTAGGATTATGTTTGGTTGAAGACAGATCTGTTTTAAAAAATAGGGGTATGGATAAATCAGTTGACTATAGTGTCTTGTATGAAGAAAGCATTTCTGCCCCAGCTGCTGAAGAGGACAGTAGGGAAAATTTTCCTGACCCACTGCTGAAGAGTTCAGTTAGTTTCTGATCAAGCTGCTAAAAAAGGCACTAGGAGAATTTAGCTGAAGATCACACTATGAGTTTAATTATAAAATGTTTTCTAAGATGAAGACAAACACGTGCAATCTATCTCCATGTAACCTGCTACACTGAAAATAAAAAATTTAATGAAGATACTCTTAAAATAATCTGAACCTGGATGCCAATCAAGAGCATGAGTGTCTCCATGGATTAGTCTGGCATGGAAATTTTATTTTAAAAAATGTGTAAATTCTTGCTGTTTATTAGCCTTAAATCTTCTATTGCCAAATAGAAAGAATTGTGTACCTTAACCTAAAAATGAAAAGCCTTCAATATAAAAATCTATATGAAAACACTGAAAATTATAAATGCAAAGAAGGAGACCCAAAAAAATTAAAACCATCATTTTTTCTTTGTGTGCACATTATACTTTCATGTAGGGTTAAAAAAACTTTATAGCACTGTAACTGATAAGAATGAATAATTCTAGTAAGGCAACATTTTCTTTTGAACCATTTTTTTTTATTTATGTGTTTTTCTATTTTTGAAACTATAAAAAAATTTTTTACATAATTTAATTTTTATTAAATTGCATTTAACAATTTCTTTTGAAACATGTAGGATTTTTTGGTTTTTTTTGTTCACTTATTTTTTCTCAAAATTATACAAAAAAATTAAGCTAATTTAACTCCTTATCTCTGATTAAAAAGTCATTTTTTCAATTTTATTTATTAAAAAGATAATAACTCAATGGCAAAAAAGGTTAGTTCATTTAATGAATGAAAATCAAATGGTTGTTTTTTTTTATATGAAACTATACTTTTGATAAAAATATATAATTTTAAATTATCATAACATATCTTTTTTAATTATTAGTCAGTTAGTTTACTAAATAATTCTTTAAAATATACTTTAGTATTAATGCCCTTTATTCCTCCAGCTATCTGTTATATTAATTGGCAGTATTTATAGTTTCATTTTAATACAGCTTAGAATTTGAGAAATTGTTTTCAAGTTAAACCAAGAAACTTATTTTAAAATAAATTAAAAGTAGCTATTGTATTTATTTATTTCTTGTTCGCAGCAACAGTTCATAGAGTTCTTGCTTCCTGGGCTAGATTAGAGCATAAAGGTTACTTATATGAATGTAGGGGTTTATATTAGTGTTTGCATATTTAGACAACAACTCTAGCTAATGCAAAAGTATCACCTTTAAATTTCATTCACTACATTTCATTCTTCATTAAAAATTAGACTATAATTGGCTAGTCCATTAATAAAACAACAACACATGACCGGGTATGGGTAGTTAATTAATAAAGATTATATTATTGAATAACTAGGGTGAAATGTTCCTTTGTCACCTTCAGTGCCCAACTTCTGGAGTTCACTCCAGTCACTCACATCCTATGGCAGAGTTTATGAAAAACTATTTATTTCAATTACTTCTTTCTGTGCAATATATATAGACTGTTTTTGAAATTCCAGTAGTATTGCATTAAAGTTGGATGATAAGATTAGTAAAGAATGACACCAAATACATATATATGTGGGATTTTAAATATCTTCAACATAATTTCTTGCAAAACTTTTTAGGGTAGTTATGTATTTCTAACTTTTATTTTTGAAATTAGATTCTTTATTGTCATAAAAAAGAGAGATTAAAAAAATGCAATAATAGAGAGTATATTATCAGTGCTTTCAATTTTTTTTTTCAAAAGACAAAACAAAATTACTGAATGATTCAAATATCTTAAGCATTTCCCAACTTTTAGCAGTGATCTAATGCATATATAAAATATCACTTCCATTACCTATATAACAATTCTAAAAGAACATTTAATTTAAAGAAAATTTAAAAAACAACTCTACATGTTATTTTTATATATTTTAACAAAAATTATAAAATTATTTACAAAATTAAGTTATATAGGGTCTTTTAAGCTCAGACTTTCACACGACCCTCAACTGTCCACAATATCTCATACTACTGATACACTTGACCACAGATATGTCTAAAAGATAAATAATCATCAATATATGTATTTTGTGCTAAACCAGCCCTCGTCAGTTGTTCCAGATTATCATCTCTATACATATATACAATAAGTGCTTAGATTTATATTAAAATACCTGATATTCATACTTTAATGGACAGGCTTCAATCCACTCCATCCTCCAACTCTTCAGCCATCCATCCTATTGAAAATCTGATGATGGAATGCTCAAAGACCACCCTTTAAGTACGAATATTGGCTATATTAACATAAATCTGAGTGCTTATTAGATTGGAGATCATTTATCTTTTATTCATGTTATATATGTAGAGATGAAAATCTGGACCATCTGATAAGTGCTGGTTTAGCACAAAATACATATATTGGTGATTATTTATCTTTTATACATATATATGGTCAAGTGTATCAATGGTATGAGATAGTGTGAAGAATTAAGGGTCATGTGAAAGTCTGAGCTAAAAGTATCCTATGTATTGCATTGTTTGTACGGGTATATATATAGCATATATGTTAGATAATAAAATTAAGTTATATTTTTTCTGATTTAAATAAGTTCACATTAATTACTTCGCAAAATACAATTATTGCTATTTCTTTAACATGTGTTTAATTGCGCCAGAACAATTTATTGTTAAATAAATACATATTAATACTTTAGAACTATATTTTTTACTACAGATGCTCTGTTTATGCAAATTTTTTAACAACAGTTTATTCTTTTTTATAAAGGTGACCAAATAGGAGAAATTTGACTTTCTTATTAACAGATTTACATCTGGGATTTTTAGTGACATTTGCTTTTATTTCCATTTAACTTGTAATTTCATATAGAGTAGATATGTTTTTCTTCACTCATTACATACTTTTAGCTAATAGCATGCATAGGTAAAACTCTGTTAATTTGAAATTCTTGTTTCCAATATTTTTCCAGGTTTATAAATTTTTCAGATTTCAAGAATAGATGTTTCATTGTAAAACTATATGCTAATATAAATAATTCAAAATGTTAAACATTTTATGTGTGTGTGTGAAAGAGAGAGGGAGAGAAAGAGTTTTATTCACTCAAATGCACTAAAAAGTAAAAAATGAAGAAAAAATGAAAAAATATGCATTTTTTCTACTTTCACAAATAAAAGTATAGAGTGATCCCATTTAGAAATTCTCAAATGAGATTCCTAAAAAGTCAAACCTATCTTCTCATAACAATAGCAGTGAATATTATTACAAGTTTATTTAAATGAATTCTTTGAGAATACTTCTCAATATGATCAGCTCACATTTTTATTTACGAAAACTGTAGAAAAAAATTATTATTTTTTTCAGGACATTTTTATTATTATTTTTTAGGGCTTCTATATGAATAACAGCATTCGTTTGTTTATTTTTCATTTTTATTTTCGCCTTTGTAGTTTTATATTAATCCACAAATTAGAAATTAAAAAAAGTTTAGATGTGACTTAATACCACTAGGTGGCAGACTATTTAAAATTAAAACAAGATGGGTGAGAAAGATAATGCGGTATGCAAAAGATTTGGATGAAGAATTTATATCAGTATATTTGGAGAAAAGATGGGATGATTGTGTTAGGAGGATTGTTGAGTGTTATAGTGGTATTGAATGAGATAAAAGAACAGATTTATTAATAAGGGAGTTAGAGAGATGGAGAACTAGAATGGAGAGTAAAAAGAGTTTAAATATATATAGAAATAAACAGAATATTAGGTGCGAGTTATAATATATGATAATAGTAAGGAAAGTAGTTTATTGTTTAAGGCTCGAACGAGATCTTTAGCAACAAGATAATATATGTAAATGGAAAAATATGGGTGATTTAGTCTGTAAATTATGTAAGGAAAGAATAGAAAATATTAGGCATCTATTAATTGAATGTAAATGCTTGAAAACAGAAAGGGTACATATAATGAAGTTATGAAAGAATAAATATGAAAAAAGTGATTATACAGAAAGTGGATTATTGGTTTTTATGCTGGGTTTGGGAAAAGATAAGGGGGATTTAGATATAAAGGTCATAGAGTTGACAAAGATTATGTTGTGGGAATAGGATGGAGCAGAATACAGAAAAACTTAGATTTGGGAATGTAAAATAAAGTGGCTAATAGGTTTCTCTGGGCATAATTTTCTGAGAGATTCTTGACTTCGTTTAAGGAGAAGCTACAGCACACCATATCTCATCACATTTAATGAAATGCTAATTTTATGTTAAATTAATTTGCTAACTCTAAAAAAAAATGTTTTTGCATTGGAAGTATATATATATGAAAAGTTTTAATTAATTGGGAAGTGAATGAAAACTGACTTACAAGATTTGTAAAAAATAAGTAAAAAAAACTTTAAAAATAAAATAGGCAACTTACTGCAATTAGATTTTTAATTTTTAAGTATTTAAGGCATAGTGTTTTTGTTTTTGTTTTTACTTTAATTTTGCTTTGCAAATGAGTGAACAAATTTATTTATTTATTTATTAAAATAAGTCAAAGTTCACTTCTGAAATTTTGGATAATAAAAATATTTAAGTAATAGGTGATTTGATTAATGATATCATATTAGTGTATGAATTTATAGTAAATAAAAAACCATCTTTCAATTGCAGGGCAAAGATGGCCCTCACAGAGGAACAAAGATAATTATTTACTGACTAATATTTGATGGTTAACTGGATTGGCTATAATAGTAGTAAACTCTCCATGCAATAGTGTCACCAAGTGCAAGACTTAGTAATCAATGAATGTAAGAAAGTTTGTGCAGTACTCTCAAATCCAATGCTCAATCACTGATGAAAGCCGCACGCTAGAAACTAGTCAGGAAATATTGGATGAGTAGGCACTAGATAGGAATTTAACCTTCTTACAACCATTGATTACTAAGGTTTGCACTAGGTGGCACTACTGTATGGAGAGTTTGCTACTGCTATTAACGGCCTGTATGTAAGCATGTGAAATGGTAATACATTTTCCAATCTTGTTTTAACCTCTATTTAAGGGTAAATAAATACTCATTTACTAGCAATATTGATTAATTAGCTGGATTAGTTTCCATTCAGCCTGGGTTCAAACCTAGACTATAGATAATGCAGTGCAAATGCACTATCGTTGTACCAATTATTAAACATTATACATTTTATAGATTGTTGTTTTCAAAATTTTTAAAACTCAAAACTGTGTCAAAGGTTTATCCAAAAAGTTAAATGTTTTACCTGTCCTCGATAGTAGCAGCATTAGATTATTCGATAAATATTTCTGTAGTGTAATTTTCACTACACCACTCTCACACAAGGTATGGACTGATTTCTATTCACTTTTAATACCTTGTGGAAGAATGTAATCTTAAACCTATGATCAAAGTCATGTGAAAAAGATCCATAACTCTCAAGATACATATTTCATGCTGAACCAGTACTCATCAGTTGGCCCAGACCACAATCTCTTGCACATATTTTTATTATCGTGCAGTATATATGGATAGCAAATTACTACAGTTTATTTGACAAGTGGCAAATTGCTGACTTCACAACTTTGATTCTCTGTATTGTTTTTATTATTACTGGAAAAAAAAGAGAAGAGGGGGGGGGGGGCTTAGTAGAAGGTATTCGACCCTGATCAAATTAAAATTCTGTTAAGGAAATTCCGCTATTTCGATATCTCGCATACACTCTCTTAAATACAAACCTTTTTAATAAGTCTTGATTTTGTTTAAATATTTTATATTTAAAGTATTTTGAGATTTTCTCGATAAAAAAAAAATCAAAACGCTTACTTTTAATTACTTTCATTATTAATTATTGATTAAATGACTATTGAAAATGTCCATGTCATTTTCGAATTATCCAAATGGTAGCCATTAAAACTTCTAATGTTCGTTTTAAGTTTATATTTTCCCCCCATAAAGGAGAAGATACCGTTCTGCGCATTATTTATACCAGACAATTTATTGTGCAAATATACAATGTATAATCAAGCAAAAATATAAATTTTCGAACCGAATAAAACTTGAACAATCATTTAGTGTGTTTTAAATAATTCATATTAATTGATTCTAGTCTTTTATTTCCAACACGTAAGTTAAAAGAATGAATCATTTATTAAATATTCTCGATGACAAATTAAAAAAACTGAAACATTTTAAACTCATCTCTTTATTAAAGTATCATTAGCTCTAATTTTTCAAAACATTTCAAAGATTTTCTCCAAATGAAAGTAATATGTATATATATTATCAAAATGATGCTTTATAATAATTATTTTTAAATAATTATATTAAGTACAGTATTATATATATAATGCTTTGTGCATTTGGTGGGTCATCAGGCTGGTATTTGAATCCATGTCAAACTTGAAAATTTCCAATTAAACTTTTTTTTTAGGAAGCATACCCATAGTCAACTGCTGTCTTTGGCCAACTTTCTACTACATAGCAATTGGGTAGATAATGACCAGACACATATGGATCAACTATAATTTGCTCACTTTAAATGACATTTATTAAGTTAGCAACATAGAAATTTAGACAGAGGCAAAACTCTCCATACAGTAGCACCACTTAGTGCAAACCAGAGTAATCAATGAATGCATAAGGGTTTGTGCATAAAATCCCTATCTAGTACCTACTCATCCAATATCCACAAACTAGTTTGTAGCTTGTGTCTTTCATCTAAGAGCACTGCATCTAGATCTTAGGATCTAATGCAACCTTCCAGAAATCACCTTTTACTTTTTCACCTAACTTTAAAGCTTTGAGTCCAAAATGAAAACACTATTTCAAGCTAAACTCATCAGATTGTGTACACCTAAAGAATGGAGATCATGTGCTGTTTGATAAAAATTTAGCAAAACAAAATAATATTTAAGCTGTGGACTTGTGAATAACTTACATGGCGAATCTGGTAACTATTTTTTGTGCTTTATTCTCCATTAAATCTTTACATTTTTAAAAAATTGTTAAAAATTTAAATTTTAAAAAGAAAAGTAATCTTAACAATAATATATAAACTTTGAAAATAACAAAAAGAATTATAAACAGAAATAATTACAAAAGACTTTATTTTAGTCTTCCAGCTAAAAAAATGTTCTTTAATGAGGAAGAAAATTATTACCAAATTTATATCAGTAAAATGAATTCCAATAAAGAATATATTCAAGTTTTGGAATTATTCATTGAAATATTTAAATTCCACTTATAATTACAAAATATATATATATATAATAATAATGTTTTTTATAGTAACTATTTCTTATTTAATAATAGGCATTTTCCTGTTTGACTAATTTTTCACTAAAAGCAAAAATATTTAAATAAATGCTGAATGTAGACATTATATATTTATTGAAAACAAATATTTAATCCTACAAAAATAAGAATAAATAAAATAAATAAATTATGTGTAAAATAGTATTTTTCTACTTTTACAAAACCACAAGGATACCTAACAATTTTTTGTAAAAATTGAGTTATTGGGTTTTTTTGAATTGTGATGTGATGTACTGTAGCTTCTCCATAAATGAAGTCAAGAATCTCTCAGCAATTATTCCAAGAGAAACTTGTTAGCTACTTAATTTTACATTCCCCAGTCTAAGTTTTCCCATATTGTGCTCCATTCCATTTCCACAACATAATCTTTGTCAACTCTACAACCTTTATATCTAAATCCCCCTTATCTTTTTCCAAACCCAGCTTAAAAACTAATAATCTACTGTGATGTGATGTGATGTGATGTGATCTACTTTATTTTCCTTGATAGGTGCTGACATCTATGTATTAAAATTAAAATTAATCAAATTATTTTAGTGCTAATATTTCCTCTCAAATGAATACAAAACCAATGACTGAATGCTACAGATAGCTGTGATTGAATCACTTCAATTCTGATTGCAGTACTAATGTAACTTCCAGATAATCATTGATCATTCAACTGGTACTTAGCGTATTATTGAAGGCCATAGACTTATTAAATATAATAAGAACAGTGCAGCTTATACAACATTTAAATTCACTTCTGAATTTTTAATAGTGAAAATCACCAGGTAATAGTCCAATTTTTTTACTACCCCAGGACTAGCCATCTTTATTCTTTTTTGATCATTATTCAATATCTACAGTTTTTAAATAGAATAAAATACTTTTACTATTTTTGATGTATTGAAAAAACATTGCAAAATCTGCTTATTACTTGTTCTATAAAAAAAAATTTCTGCCTAATTAGAAACAATAGCTAACGCTTAACTATAGAATGTCATATACTAGATTACAATCATTCAAAGTTTAGAAAATTATAACTTTAGCATGAAAGAAGCTGATCACATAAACACAACAATCATAGTCATTTATGATCACCTCAGTGCCATACAATACCTCTCATGGTTAAGTATATAAGAATTAATTATGAATAACTAACACTTAAAGATTACTTTAGTATATTATGCTGAAAATGTTTTAAATACACAGAAATTAATAAAAATAGAAAATTATATAACATTACTAGCCAAAGACCAAAATTTTTCTAAAATTCTTCCACAACCATGATGTTATCTATTAACAAATAGATCTTTTCAAGTGAAGTTCAACTAAGCATATCACTTCAACAACCAACTTCCTTTAACATCCAAGGATCTTTTCATGAGATTAGTAATCTCAGATTCAAAACTTTTATCATCAAAGTTTTTTTTACTCTTTTTTCAATTTACTTTTTCATAAAAGATAATCTCTGCATTGTTAAATAATATGTTATGACCTGCATTCTGTTCATGAAGATCCAAAGTTGAGTTATGATATCTATTTTTAACTCTACTCTTATGAACTTTAACTCTTTTATTAAAACTTAATTTACTTTGACCTATCTAAACTTTATGACATCTGCAAGGAATCTTATAAACTATACCAGGAATAGATTTGCTATCAATTAACTGTTTTGAACTATTTAATAATGAATTTAAATTCAGGTCTTTTTTCCAAGTCATACCATCCAATAAATAACTATTCCTATGACTCAGTTTACAAATTAATGACTTATATAGTAAAGAAATAAACTCTTTATTTTCACTAACAATTAAATCTTTATTATTAACATATGTATTGAAACAGTATGATTTAGCCATCATACAGTTTCACCTTCTATATAACATAGTAGTCTTCATTTTCCCAATTCAAACCCTAGAGGTGCACATATATAACAATATACTAAGTATTTTAATATATTGAAGCGTATATTTACATGTATATGTGTGTAATTGTATATGCACACACATCTGCTATATTAAATGTTTATATTTATAGTGTATACACATTTGTGATATTATATAAATATTATTATTTGCGAAAAATTGTATCTTCACACATCTGATTGATATTATTATGTATAATGTATATGCCTTTACAATCTCATATAAAGATTTGTTTTATGATTTTAAATTAATAAATTTGATTTAAGCTGTGAACATTGCATATATATGAGAACATACCTATGTATATATGCGAAGGTAACTGTGATGTAATCGATTGCTAAACATTACAAGTTTTCTAAAGTATTTTCAAACTATCTTTGAAGTTATTCAATTTACTAAATTGCTAGTATTTGCATATAGTAATTAAATTCAGAGGTAATTTTCTTAGATGTATAACTTCACTTTAAAAAAAAAAAAGAATTCAAGGTTTATGTCTATCTCAATAACTTCACACTAAGCTGAGAAACGAGCTTTATGAATCTTATAAAAAAAGTTAGAACAATTAACAAGCATTGACAGTGTCCATCTGCAATAAATCCAGCTGAACTTTATGAATCTTATAAAATAAAAGTTAGAACAATCAACAAGCATTGACAGTGTTCGCCTGCAATAAATCCAGCCGGTTCTTTTGTAGTGAGAAAAAAAATTAGTGACTTCTTAAGTTTTAAAGTTTAAAAATAAAGATATTAATGGCTTTTGAGAGAGGGGGTAAAGAAATATAAAAACCCCAGTTTGAAATGAACAGCATCCATTTTGCTTTACTCTTGTGTTAACTCATATACAGGCAGTGTGCCCAGTTTTTTATGGAGATCAGTGGCTAGAGACCATCATTGCTGCCTCCTCAGCAGCCAGAACTGTTTATGGAGATGGAGAACTCAAACCCCAGCCTACCTGAAAGAATAGCCCATAGAAAAACAGCCAATGTACCAGCCCAGATGAAGCATCACATGCGCGTGTGTGTAATCCTATCAAACTGCAAGCCTTCAAACTTGAACAACCGGTAACAAATCCTCAAACAAGCTAACCTAATGCTATAGCAATTCTAAATCTTTCCTAAAGCTAGCTGTAAAATATAAGTAATGTGCACAAACTCTTAAATTTAAATCTCATAAATTCATTAAGCTATGTTAAATAAGTGTATTCCTATTTGTATAAATTTAAACTAAATGTAAAAAAAAAAAACTAAAATGCAAAATCTTGCTTAATCTCAATTTCTCTTAAATCTTTTAAATTCAACTTGTAAAAGGATAATGACTGTCTTATTGTTTTATCTATTCTCGTCTATACTTATACCTATATATATATATATATATATATATATATATAAATGAATTGTAATAATATATATATATATATATATATATATATATATATATATTATTATTACAATTCATTTATTAATTTGTGCTATGCCTTCAGAGCGGAGATTACTAATTATTATAACATAAAGAGACACTTTTGTTCTCAAGTAAATTAATTCATGCTGCTTTGGGGCATACTTCTAAATCTCTGGTCTAAAAACCTACTCTTATATATATTAGTTAAGCTGCTATGTTTTAGCTTAATATTTCATCCAGGTTTGCTTATTAAAGGTCTGTTTAGTTGAACATGTGAGAGTGACATTTTAAAGCATATTGTCAGTAATTAGCCAAGTTTAATTCCCAAATATACTTTAGCCCTCCTTAGCACAGTTTAAATATGCTAATTCACCTAACTGAGGTAGGGTAGTTTCGCAGAATGAAACTATAGATTTCACGCTTTGCTAACTTTAATAATTAATATTTAGAAAGCGTTGTGAATAGGCCTTTATGAAGCACTTCAGTGCATTACGCCGTGCTATTATATACTTATTAAGATAAGATCTGGTTTTAAGGGCCATCCTATTATCCTTGGTTCAGACAGCTCTCTCTTGAATGGGCTACTGGTTAAGGGCCATTCCCATTACTTCTTTCAGAATTGGAACACTATCCAGTACCGTATATTAAGGCTGTTCGATCATCCGAACTAAATGTTCACATATAGCAAGCGTCCGGTACCTGAGAACCGAGTAATCTTTACTGAATCTCATGAGTAAAGGCACATTCAAGCTGCACCTCTGATGTAATTTGTGTAGTGTCGTAGTCTCGGAAGTTATGCTACAAAGCGCCAGTTTACCTGCTGTTATATTAATTGTTCAGCATTGATCTGAACTTCAGATCTAGTTTATATAATACTATCTGCATAAAGAGCGCATTGACTGCTCATTACATAATAATATTAGATATAAATTATGTAAAGATGACCCTCTCTTAAAATTTAACTATTAGCAAACCCAGTAGGAATGTAAACCCAGTAGGAATGGCAGAGCATAATTTAAGCATCATTATAGACGTAGAAAATCATTATTAATTTGCAAACGCTATAATAAAATGATTGTGACTAAGTACAATAGATTGCAGAACTCGTAGTTCATATATTCATCATACCACCTGCGAGTGGAATATCCAGTACATTTAATTGTTGTTGTTTATGTTTTTGACAAAATTAAATAATTTTAAACATATTAAGGTCCGTGGTCTTATTCACTCTGTTGGTATTGAATCACTTGCTATAATTATTAATATATGCATTATGTAACCAGCATTAAGTTTTGTGTGTGTTTAGTTAAGTTATCAAACTTTTAGTTAATTATTCTCGAGTCTCTCGCTCCACTCTTTGCTACTGTCGGCACGGGAATTGAGAGTATACGAGTGTGACTTCATATATGTCATTCATAGGGTAATAAGTCAGGGAGTGTTGGTGAAGGAGCTGAGGTACGGTCTGATCTGAGGTCTCAAACCCTCATCTAGATCAGCCTTAGTATAATTTACCAAAACTCTGGATTTTGTTGCGTGAATGTACAAATATGACTGTTACAGTATACACATATAAATATTTTTATTAAATATACATGCGGTCCTTGACATTCATACCTAATTGTTTCCTGAAATGTGTATGAAAGCTGAAATGTATGATATTAGAGCAATATTAAAAAAATATCAAAAAGTGGTTCTAAAATATTTATTTTTTAATGAGGTGTATTAGCATATATAGGCAGACCTCTACGTTTTTTTAAATTTATTTCCTTAAATTTTATTACATTGTTAATGAAATAATTAGTGATAGAAATAAGTTAAATTATTTAAAGTCAAGCAAATGTAGAATAACACACACACATATCTATATTAAAAATATAAAACAGTTTATGCAAAAAAAAATCATGCAAAAATAAGAGGATAAAAGATTAATATTTATAAAATTATTAAAAATGTATAGTGATATATAGTTATTGCGTTCATTAAAAAATTTGTACGATAAAAATACTTATAAGTAAATTGCTTTGCTTATTTTTCAGAAAGTTTAGAAATTCAATATTCTTTTCATTGAATTTATTAGTTTTATTATGATTATATAAATAAAAGGGCATTAATTATTTGAAAATATGTTTAAATTTGCATAGGTGTTATTTCTATTAATAATTATATTTTGCATTTTCTGTCTTCTCAAGCAGGATTTACTGTATAAGAGATTAATTGCTGTAATCACAGATAATAGATGAACCAAAATCCTGTTAAGTTTTTATGTGATTGATGAGGAGATTTCTCTAAGAATAAAAGTAATCAAAAGACATCTCAAATTAATAAAAATTAATTTATTCCAACTTTAAAAATAAAATTAATAATATTAAAAAGTTACAACTTAATATTATATAAAAATGTAAATCATTATTCTGTATATATAAGTAAGTTCTGACTGATGATTGCGATATAATAGGCACATAGATAAGAACAAAAAGCTAAATATACAGTACATAAATAACACTTTTTTAATTATTATCTGGTGTTTTCTTCTTTTCTTGATAAAAAATTCCATACCAAGCTGTACCTTTTTTATTACCTCTGTACGAAATAGCGATGTACAAAAGTAGTGGACCGCCTGTAATGTTCCTAATAAATTCATGATTATATCCTAACTCAATATAGTCGGAAGCAAATTGACTCCTCTGAATATAACTATTATTTTCAAAATGCATATCTCAAAATCTTCAATCCTTTTTTTGTCCTTGCTCTAATTACACACAATAAGTATTTTTACATGCATGCACACATTCCTCCTGCTTTTAAAAAATCTAACTGGCATCCCAATTAAGAACTATTAGGCATTTGAAAAAGAAGAATGTGTCACTTTTGAGTTTTAAAGTCACATGTAAAATTGAGTAAACTCATCAATTTGGCAGATATATCTTGGTGAATGACTCAACAGTGTCTACTTGTCATAGGACCAGTCATGTAATAGACCCAAAGAAAATGACCTTTAACTCTATCAAATAACTCCAGCTTTCACATTGCTATTTCAGCAGCATACTATTTTTATTTTATCATAGCTATGCCATCTAGTATTAGTAATTAATAGATATCAAATGATAATGCTTAATAAATCCATATTCAGGATTATCCTATCCAATATTCATAGATTAGTTTTAAGTTTATGACTTTCATCAATGATGAAGAGTCCAATGCATTTTTCTTCTAGAAGCCATTATTTACTTTTCTGTTTTACTATCAAGCTATAAGCTCAAATTAAAAATATATAAATGTTTTCAATCAAAGTCAGCTTATCTATATAATCAAATACTTAAAAAACCAGTTCAGTATCTGTATATTATGATGTCCTTCCTTTTTTAACAATTACAGGTATATCTAGTCTGCATCCAGGGATTGATATAAATCCAATAATATATTTATGATTGGATCACATGATTCCAGCTTACACATTGTCATTTCAGCAAGATATATTTTTCTTCTACCACATCTATCAGTTGTTAAAACTTGCTATAGTTGAGTTTGATAAAGAAAAAGAACGTGTTGATGAAACAGCAATATGTAAGCTGGAGTCATGTGATAGTAGCATATAGGTGCCTATAATTATATAAAAAAATTAATGATACCATAATACATAGATACTGAACTGGTTTCAGATCTATAAGATTATTCAGTTTGGCTGATATATTGGTAGTAAAACAGTGGTAAATGATGTCTTCTAGAAGAAAGGTGCATAAGATCCTGTGGGTCCAGCATTGTTCCAAGATCCAAAACTCATCATTGATGAAATCCATATGTTTGAAATTAGTCTGGGGATATTGGCTTGGACAGTACTAGATAGGAATATATTGAGCACTATTATCAGGAATCCATTAGCTTCTAAAGTTTGCAGCATATTGCATAGTTGTGGTGAAACAAAAACAGTCACATAACACTATGAATAATATATGCAGCTTCATTAAGAATTTGTCCTGTTTAATTTTTAAGGCATCAAAGAATCATCTTTTAGTTAATACAAACTTCTGAGACAAATTTGAGATAATTTAAATTTTAATCAAACCATATTGAAATATTTTAATGTCTAGAATTAAGTTGGATAATTTTGTTCCAAAATAAGTTTCACTAGAAAGTCCTAAATTCAAAAAATAATCTAATAGTTAATTTCTCACTGCAAGTTCAAGACAAATTTACACTAGTAACTGACATACACAGGTGAAAAATTCTCCATTCTCCATACAGTGTTGCCACTCAATGCTAGCCAGAGTAATCATGAATGCAGGAAGGTTTGTTCATAAAATCCCTATCTAGTGCTACTCATCCAATATTCCCAGATGAATGTCTAGTTTGTGGCTTTTATCAGTGAGGAGATTTGGATCTGAGAGCACCACACCTAGATCTTCTTTCAGCAGCCATCTTTTACCTTATTAGTTAATTATAAAGCTTTGAATCCAAAATGAAAACACAATAAGATCTATACATTCATATAAGCTATTGAGTTTGAATTAGAAAATATTATTGTGCTTTCATTTTGGACTCAAAGCTTTATAGTTAACTAATAAAATAAAAGATGGCTGCTGGAGGGTTGCATTAGTTCCTAATATCTAGATGCAGGGCTCTCAGATCTAAGACTCATCACTGATGAAAGCCCAAAGCTAGAAACTGGTCTGGGATTTTGGATGAGTAGGCACTATATAGGGATTTTAACATAAACTTTCCTGCATCTATTGATTACTCCGACTTGAACTGAGTGACACTAATGTATGGAGAGTTTTGCCCCTGTGTAAATAGCTTGCGTAAGCATAAAGAAGGGTGATCATGTGATGTTTAATGATTCATAACTGACATAGATAGTCCACTATTGATGGATCTTGAGCTTCATAGTCTGCCATTCTATCACTGCACCAAATCATGTTTGACACTAGAAAACTCTGATATCTGTTTGTTGTTTAATAGTTTAGATTAATGTCTGATTTTTAAATACAAATTATACAAATTTAAGACCTTAAACAATTTAAATTTCTTCATTACCTCATGTAAAATATGTAAATAATATTTAAAGCACAGTCGATGTTGAAATAATTGAGAGAGTGCAAATTTCTCAAGCGCTTATAACTACAACCAGCCAATCAAATCTTAAGCACTGGGACAGAGAATTTAATAAGAAAAGGGTGGTTCCACTCTCTTCTTTACTTGTCTTTTTTTATATATATATGTCCAAGCCAGTCCAAAGTACTTATATTTGAAAGCGTGAATCTTAAATATCTTCACATTTAACTCACTGAGTTCAAATTATAAACATACAGCATGAAACTTTTGATTTACTATGCAGTAGTAAATCTCTGTCCCAGTGCTTAAGATTTGATTGGCTGCTTGTAGTCATAAGCGCTTGAGAAATTTGCACTCTCTCAATTATCTCATGTAAAATATTGTTTCTGGACTTTGTTATGGGCTTACAGTTTAAACAAAGAATATTCAATGCTCTTCATTTTTTATTATCTTTTCCCCATTACAAAGTATAAGTAAAAGAGAATCAAAGAGCCCACTGTAGAATAAATAAATCTCTATCATCTTTTCAGAGAAAGCAAGAGAAAAAACAACATTACTCATCAAGCAAGTTCTATACAAGTTAAGGAGAGATTTTCTTCCTCATTTAAACTAAGATAAAAGCTAGATAACAGAAAGATAATATCATTGGATTATGGATTAGATATTTTAAAAATTCTAGAAATGCTAAACTTCTTGGGAAAAAAAATTCCATCCAGTTTGTAGACAGTAAATCAAATGTGCTAAACATTAGACCATAAGAACGTTTTATATTGTACCGGTTTACTTGCACTCTGAACTTACACTACTTGGTCAAAATATAATAAAATGCAAATATTCACGAATTAATTTAATCTAGGGGAAATGAATATCAAACAGGTGACAGCAAACATGGTTAAGTAACTATACAATTTGTATTTTTTATTAACTAAGTGATAACAGTCATGGATACGGAATAGACTGGGCTGGCATCAAGGACAAACCTTTATGCAGATCCAGTCGTGTGTTATTACCATTATCTTTTCCACATTTTGGTATTATTATAAGACAAATTAAAATAGTCTACTTGCAATTCAGAAGAGAAATAAATGAGCAACAAAATTATTAATAATAACACTAATTTTAATTAACAAATATAATAAAATAATATAATTTATATTTACATCAATGTGCTAGTATAGAGAACATATGTGACAGAAAATCTTTTATCGATAATAATTCATAAAAGTTTTTATACAAGTTTGATCCAGTTACTTATTTCTTCCAATGCGTAAGCTTGTGGTAAATATTACTTACTTATTTATTATGAAGTTGATCTCAACTTTCTTCCAAGCTGGAAAAATTTTGAATTGAGATATATGGACATATAAATCATCATTTCATATTTCCAATATAATTATCAGTGGTTTATTTTCATTAAGTTTCTTTTAAAGAGTGGCTCTTTGTGATCAAGGAGTATGGAGAGATGTATGTTGGGAGTAACAAGAAGAGATCGAAAATGCAATGTATGGGTAAGATAACAAACAGGTGTTACTGACCTTATTGAAAAAATTAAAAGATTAAAATGGAGTTGGGCTGGACATATTGTTAGAAGAGATGATAATAGATGGACAATTGAAATTTTAAACTGGATTCCAAGAGATTGTAAAAGACCCAGAAAGATACCACATGTGAGATGGATGGATGAAATAAGAAAATGTGCAGGGGTGTTGTGGAGAAGAGAAGCTAAAGATCGGAAAAGATGGATTAAACTTAGAGAGACCTTCATCCTGCAGTGGATTGATAATGGTTGATGATGATGATGACACACACATATATGTAAATAGTGAAATTATAATAAGAATTTCAACATATTTATCTAAATATACTTCCAACATGATGTAATAAGGCAAGCAACCAATTAAAAAAGTAATATTGCAATATGACATTACAACTTAGCAAAAGTATTTCTAGATAACCCAATTTTAAACCAAAAATGGCTGTTTTTAATCAGTTATTGGCAGATAAAAACTTGTTCAATAATAGACACTGAAGTTTTTTTATTAATAGATTTGTATAATTTAGCTATATCTAATGGTATGATCTTGTAATTTATTTTAAATGTTTAATCTACTCAATAATTGCAAGAGATAAATAAAAAGTATTACAATAGCACCACATAAATAATGGCAAAATAGGAACAGGATCCCCTGCTATTAAGAAAAATTGACCATTAAATAAATTAGGCTTTTTATTTTCATTCTACAAAAGTACTGTCATCTGGTGTTGTCTAATTACTCTCTTAAATAGACTTTCAATATCTAGACAGATCCCTTTGCTTACTCCAAACAAATTGGATTCACTTATCTTGTAATTGGCCTGCTTGTGCTATTGGCTATTCATTTATTTTCATGATTATTTCCAATAATGGGGGTGCTTTATTACAACATCACTGCCAAGAAATAAGCATGGAAAACAAACCAGAGCATTTCTAATTTCGCAACCACACAACCATTTTATTTTTCCATACCAATCATTGTTAAAAGATCTAATGTATTTTTATTACTAACTGTTGTTATTTTCTTTTCTTTCAATTTTCCTATGTAATGACAATTGAGAAAATATGATATGAATATATTCAACACTAACACCAATTATGGTAAGTATTTGAAATAATATTTTATTATGTTTTTCTGTAATAAATATTCATATATTAATTTATATATGTTTATTACAAGAAAAAAACAGAATATTTTATTGCTCATCCTAAATGAAAACAATAAAAATTTATAAGCTCTAAAGAGAAATCAAAGTAGATAGCCATACTATCCTCAAATAACTACTGACATTGCAAAGCAAGCAGTTCCAATGGCACTAGTTATGTGGATTGATAAAAGCAAATGAATCATGGTAGAACTTGTTGAAATTCACTGAATATAAAGTTTCCGGCTGCAATAATTATCAGTGCCTTTGAATAGAATCTGAAGCATCTCTTAAAATATTCTTTTAAAAAATCGTTTAAATAGTTTGACTTACATAATAATTGTGCAAAATATCGTATCATTGTTATAATAATGATATTTTCAAGCACACATTTAATCATTAACTTTTTCTGAGGTGCTGCAGTGCCACAGTGCTTATGGACCAGCTGCAACTGGTTATTTCATCAGTCATCTGCATTGTACTTTCAATCCAATCTTGAAAACAATTTACTCTGGACACGTTAATTATTTAAGGGTAAGTAAATATACGGATGTTGTGTTTCCTCATAAGATGAAAACAGACAATTAGACAGTGGAGAACTGCAACCAAATAGTAACACTTGATCCAATTTTTTTAATTACACTCAGCAATTATACTGTGCTTCATAATGCTTGTTGGTGAAGTTAGAAAAATTGTAGTTAAAATATCAGGCTTAGCGCTTTTGAGGTCTTTTAACCTCATATTCATAGCTGAAGAATTAGAAACATTGTAATGTTGTTGATGTATGCTAATATATGCAAATTAGTCTTCATATGCAAAACAATTTTACTATCAAAAGATCAATCAACTCGACCACTTCTTAGAGATAAAAAAACACTTGTCTTTTCTAATAATGGCATGTTGATTGTTTATGATACAGTATGCCTCCTTTATTGTTCTTTTGTAGTCCTCTTAGTATACACAACCTAAGGGTTGGAGAGTTCAAACTTGTGACCGGCTGCTTTTTCATGTTCTAAGAATATTGAAATGTCTTATTATTTTGAGCTCTCTTGTATGCATGCATATGCTAAGTAGCTCTATTATTAACAGTGGCTTTCGTTTCACCATAATACATAGCACTGCAGCCTACCTGTAGGCATGAGATCTTGTACACAACTTGAGGTGTCAGGCTAGGATCAATTTTGTCTTTGTAATTATTAGTTAGTCTATTTGTGTTTTGGGGAGGGGGGTATGAAAACCAACTTTAAATTCTTTTGACAAAGGTTTTATGAGTTGTTTAGCTACTTCGAGGATATATGGAATCATTATTTGTGGTTTGTTTTCTGTTACATTTAATAAAACATTTGGCAGTAAATGTCTATAGGGAATACCTTTTTTCCCCACCACGTCCATGATATGATGAAAGTATTAGAGTAGAATTTGAAATTTGTTTTCAAGTAGCTGAAAATTCCAGGCAATCAGTCTCTAAATAATGTCATCCCATTATTGGTAAGAAAGTGAATATCTATCTAGATTTTGTTAGCTACATGATAAAAAAAAACACCATCTGGAAACTGTCTAACTTGATAATATTTTATTTACTTTTTTGATGAGGGTTCATGGAAAAATCTTTGCCTGTAGTTGGATCTAAAAGGTTTAGGAGCAGTGTTTGTTGATTATTGCTTTGTTTTATGTCATTAATCGATTAATGATTGATATTCTCTTTGCAAATAACTTACAAATATCAAATAAAATTTAAATGTTAGTAAAATAAAATTTAAAAAAACAAACAAATCATATGTAACTTAATTGCAATTGATTAATATGTTGTGATCACTGTGCAGAACATCACAACACATGAAACTCTTTAGGCTTCTTGGTTATTTACAATAGTAGAGATTTACTTTTCTGGCTTCACTTAAAGTTTTTCCCAATGAGTAGTGGCATAAGTGACAGCATAACCTAGCAGATGCATGACTAAATTTTAACTATATGATCTTTACATTCAATCATTCTAAGACTGTGAGCTCAAGTCATTAACTTGTCAATAGGCAGATCTAAAAGATCGGAAGATATATATATATATATATATATATATATATAAATATATATATATATATATATATATATATATATATATATTGTTTACAGGCAAAGGTAAAACAGTTAAATAAATAGCCACTGCAAAGCAGACTTTTTCAACTACTCCTAATACAGGGCCAGTGAAAGTAAATACAGTAATCATCAGGTTTGCCAATTTCCAGATGGTGAGGGTTTGAGTGATTTACTAGTTATGGAAAGATAGATACCCATTTATTAATCAAAGCTAGATATTATCTGAGTTGGCTATGGGTCTTCTGCCTAAGAAAAAATCCTAAATTACTGTGAAATGGAAATTATTTGCTCTGAATTTGAACCTCATATAATATTGCAAGCACATGTGCTAAATCTGCATCACAAAGCCCTTCAAGTTATATATATATAATGATTTGATAGTTTATCATCAGCAGGTACACTCGTAGGTAATATATATTTGCTTAAGCAAGTTTGAATTTAGGGAAGGATGAAGGGAATAGCTAGCTCAAAAGCAATTCATCTACTCAACAAATTATCAGTCAGTAAATGGATATCTAGCCTAGAAAGTAAAATAAGAAATAAAATCTTCACCTATTGCTATTCGAGTAGCACCTTCTCTTTCACTATTTCTCAGCGGAGTCACGTGAAAGAATCATTACTTTTGTAGTGGGAAATATATTTACGGCTGTTTTATCTTTCATCATCAACCACTATCAATCCACTGTGGGATGAAGGTTTCTCCAAGTTCAATACATCTTCTCCAATCTTTAGCTTCTTTTCTCCACATCACCCCTGCACACTTTCTTATTTCATCCATCCATCTCACATGTGATCTCTTTCTGGGTCTTTTACAATCTCTTGAAATCCAATTTAAGATTTCAATTGTCCATCTATTATCATCTCTTCTAGCAATATGTCCGGTCCAACTCCACTTCAGTCTTTTAATTTTTTCAATGATGTCAGTAACACCTGTTTGTTCCCTTACCCATATATTGCGTTTTTGATCTCTTCTTGTTACTCCCAAAATGCAAAGTTCTTTTCGTTATTATCTTGGAAATATTTACAGGTAATGCAGATGGCATTCATGTAATCGCCAAGAGTCGATTGAGACTTGTAGCCATATAACATAAATATATAATTTAAATTTTATTGGTAAATTTTTATAAGAGAGTAAAATAATAGTTAAATATCTCAATAATAATCATTTGTCCGAGTTTATTAAAAATTAAAAAATAAAACTTTATGTAATTATTTTCAACATTAAAAGTTAGCGTGTTAGAAATCCAAATCAAACGTTTGGCTATTAACGAATGCGCAGCTGCGGCTCCCATATCATTTTTCCACTATTAAAATCCCGCCTCCTAACAGGCCAAAACCTACGAGAGCATACGTTAAGCAAAGCAATGTAATTTGATCATCGTTTTAAATTTAAATGTAATCAGTGAATTATTGAACTCTTAAATCTGAAATCGACAATTAATTTTTGCATGGGTTGTAATTAGCGCAATGAAGTCGAAATTCCAGTGATACCGCCAGTAAAAGTAGATTTTTTAAAGAGGGAAAAAACAAAACAAACTATTATTTGATATTAATGACCATTTTAATTATTTATAACGTAATTATTGTAATTTTTCAAAAAAATAAATATGAATATTTTTATATGGGAAGAAGGAATTAAAAAAAGAGCGAATATGATATTCAGAGTTTAAAAATCTGATATTTAATGAGAGAAAAAATCAGTTTATATATTGTGTGGCATGATTTATATATATTATTTGGGAAAATAAAATAAACTATATAACTTGCATGGTAAATATTTAAATATTAGCTTAATTCTCAAAAGTAGTGGTAAAAAAATAAAATAGAAAAGAACGAAAATTATATAATAGATGTACCAGTGAAGAAGTGACTGGTTCTCTTGTCAAGCTGCCTATAGTGCAATCTGTGAGTAAATACATTTGTTATGTAATGACATAATTGAGCTATTCACCACAAAAAATTTTAGGCGCTATCAACTCTGGATTTACTAGGGTGGATAAAGAGATGGGAATTAAATTTAGTGAAGAAGAATCAAATATAATGATGGTTAATACTGGGGAAAGAGAAGATGTAGAATTTTTATTGGGAGATATTAAGTTAAGTGTGGTGTGAATAGATATAGTTATTTGTGAATCATCTTAAGTAATAAGAAAAATTGCTTGGATGAATGGGAGAAAAAAATGATAAATGAAGCAAAGAAAAGAAAGGAATTGATATAGAAATTAACAGTGTTTTCATATAATAAATATGATGTAGCTAGAATTGTATGGAAAGGAGTTGCAGTAGCAAGGTTAACATATGGTAATGATGCCTTATGTGTTAGTAAAGGGGTATTAGATTACTTAGAAAAAGTACAAAGTGAAGTATGAAGACATGCATTAGATGCATTTGGGTGGACAGGAAAAGAAGCAATTCAAGAAGAAATGGGATGGTCAAGCTTTTATATGAGAGACGCAAAAAGTAAAATGAAAATGTTTGGTAGGTTGCAGTTTATGGATAATAAAAGAATAGCCAAAATAGTATTTAACTGGGTTATGAGTAAGGAGCGGGCAAAAAGATGGATGAGAAAGGTAATGCGGTATGCAAAAGATTTGGGTAAAGAATTTATATCAATATACTTGTATAAAAGTTGGGATGATTGTGTTAGGAGGATTGTTGAGTGTTATAGTGGTAAGGAATGGGATAAAAGAATCGATACATTAATAAAGAATAGGAAGTTGGAGAGATGTAGAACTAGTATAAACAGTAAAAAGAGTTTAAATATATATAAAAGTAAATGGAACATTGGGTGTGAATTAATTTATGATAATAGTAAGGAAAGTAATTTATTGTTTAAGGCTCGTCGAATGGGAACTTTAGCAACAAGAGAATATACACCTAAATGGAAAAATATGGGTGATTTAGTCTGCAAAGTGTGTAAGGAAGGTATAGAAAATATTAGGCATCTGTTAATTGAATGTAAATGCTTGTAAGCAGAAAGGGGACAAATAATGAAGTTGTGGAAGAATAAATATGAACAAAGTGATTATACAGAAAGTTGGGTTATTAGTTTTTATGCTGGGTTTGGAAAAAGATAAGGGGAATTTAAAAATAAAGATCATAGAGTTGACAAAGATTATGTTGTGGAAATGGGATGGAGCAGATTATGGGAAAAGTAAGGGTGGGGAAGGGAAGGTAAAGTGGCTAATAGGTTTCTCTGGGCATAGTTGCTGAGAGATTCCTGACTCTGTTTAAGGAGAAGTCACAGTACATCACATCAGTTAAGACACGAAATGTGACAGTGGATTTTATACCTCAACCTATGATAGAATAACACCCAAACATTAAATTTTGTTTTAAATTGGGAAAAACTGATACTGAAAACAGTTGAAATGATTCATACTTTAAATATCAATGAAGTCATGAATCACAATAACATTTTCTAATGATGGTATGATCTACGAAGGTTCAAAACAAACTCACATATATCATAACTTGTGATTTAGATACTAGTATCTTATCATTTCTGTGGTAAATAGCTAAATTATGTCATTCAATAATATGTGCATTGATCCAGAGATGATGTTGCTGACAGTTTGAAGTGAAAATCAAGCATCTTTTCTCTGGAATTTACCAGTGCATCTCACTATTTGACAGACAAGCAGGGTTATATATTAACAAAATGTAGAAAAAGAATACAGAAAAGGTGTATTAATCATTTTTATTAGTCATTCATTAGACTAGAGATTACTCAATAATAAATAATGTTTCTGTAATGTAATTTTCACTACACCACTCTCAAACAAGGTAAGGGTTGGTTTCTATCTGCATTCAAGACCTTACGGAGTAGAAATTACACTACAGAAACATAAAATATGTACTTTAACATTTATAATAATAAAAAAAAATCAAGCAAATTCTAGAATTTCTAGGGTGCCCCCTTTCTTTTTTTTTTTAAAAAAAACCCTCCAGTTTTTCCCCATTACTCTTCAAAATTATTGGTTATTTAATAAAGATAAGATATAACCTATTTTTTTTCGATCAAATTTCTTAATTTTTTTTTCTGAAAAAGTCTCCTTCACATACACCACAATATTATTAAAAACTATATTACAAAATGTAAAAAATCAAACCTGTTATTATGCATTTTAACATTATAACTGCCTTTGATTCAGTATTCAACTCTAAACTCCAATTACTATAGTACTAAAACAGGTAAAACTCTCCATACAGTATTGCCACTCAATGCAAGCCAGAGTAATCAATGGATGCCAGAAGGCTTATGCTTAAAATCCCCATCTAGTTCCTACTCATTATAATATCCCCAGACTAATTTCTGGCTTGTGACCTTCATCAATGAGGAGCCTTGGATCTGAGATCACTGCATCTAGATTTTAGGATCTAATGCAACCCTTTAGCAGCCACCTTTTATCTTTACTTAACTACAAAACTATGAGTCTTAAATTGAAAACACAATAATATTTTTAATCCAAGCTCATTACCTTATATAGTTCTATAGGTCTGAGTAGGCACTAGATGAAGATTTTATGCACAAGCCTTCTGGTATCCATTGATTTCTCTGCTTGCATTGAGTAGTAATATTGTGTGGAGAGTTTTGTCTGTTTTAATAAAGGTTATAAGCAAGCATAAGAAATGGTGAATGTGATGTTTATTTACTATACTACTAACAAATTTGCTCATTAATCATTCTTTCATATCATTTTAATTGGAAAATTACCTCATGTCTTGCCTGCATTATTCAAAACCATAAAGATTACACTCTCAACTCATTACTATTCATAACTTACATAAGTAGTCTCCTAAAATATGTTATGTCTAACATGGATGCATCGATTATCAGCACAACTAATACAAAAATCACATAAAATCAAGATCCCACTACAATAATTTAATAATCTTATTAAGTTATCACTATCATTCTACAAAAATAATTAATATATAACATAGTAATTAATCTCTATTTCAGATAAATACTCAGTGGCTTATTAAATAATAATGACCATAATGGCTTCTTATATCCTATCATTACTACTTCCATGGCTCTCTCATGCCATGCAGTTCTAGTTCATCCTCAGCAGTTGATTATTAATAAGTAATCTTAAGTCCATGTAATAATAAAAGTGCAATAGGTTCCAAACTGCCTCTATCTCATTTAGCATGTCTATATTGTAACAGGATGTTAATTGGATACACAATAATATAGTGTGTGTGTGCGCATATATATATATATGTATATATATATATATAAAATTGAAAGGAGAGATAGAAATAAATATACAGGCAAAAAATTTTGTAGATATTTTCTACATTTCCTGAAATAAAATAATCCTAGTAAAATGTTAAATAATTTTGGATTTAAAATAGAATTTTATTATAAATTAAACAGTTAAAAAGTTCTAACAAATATTTTCATTGAATTCTGATTTTGAAATTTAAAAACAAGCATGTTTCTGATAATTGTAAAAATTTAGATTTCTATTTATGAAATCTTTTAATTAATTCTTCTCTGTCTATTTTTATGTAGAAATCTTTGTATATCAAACTTTGATAAAAATTTCAAAAAACTTGTTTTCAAAAGAGATTAGAGAGTTTAAAAAACACAGTTTTTAAATTTAGTGTTATCACTTAACCAAGATTATAAAAGGGTTGGATAAAAAGATTATTTTAGTTTGGATAATAAGTTTTTTGAAAAGTCTGTTTTTTAGTTTGGCTAATTATTTTTTTGGAGAAAAGTTGGCAGCAATTAGATGGCCAGAAGAGTTTTTGGCTAATACTTTTGGAAGAGTTAGATGCAGTTTGTTGGCAAATGTAACAGCAAGTGACAGCAATTTAGCCGGCCAAATTGACCAGATGTAAGTTTGTTGGCTAATAATATGCAGAGAAGCAGTTGGCAGTAAGAATAACTAGCTGCAGAGTTGTTTTCCATAGAAGTTGAGTGTTTTTTCAGAGTTCAAGAATGACCATGAAATAATTGAAGGCAGGACAGTAGATTCAGGATCTCCTACTAGCTCCCTTTTGGAATATTGATTTACCTGAAGTCTGGATCAACTTCTAATGAGTCATTAATCTATACAAATGAGGAGAAAACAGCTTGCCTGAAGTTGAAGTGGAATCAATTGCAGATCAACCCCTTACCTAGACTATTTATCTCAATGATGAGAAGCCAATCTACCAGCTTCAGTGGATGAAGAATTAATTATATATATGCTATTTCAGCTATATGCAGAGAAGCACAGATAAATGTATTTGCAAGGGTGAGTAATATATATATACTGTACCACTAATGATTGTGTTCCACGTAAGATTGTGTTTACAATCATTAAAATAAAATTGTATTTTAAACAATGTAAAGATTTTAAAATTAAAATTCTAATAAATAAAATCATTATCACTAAAATAAGTTTCGTAAAAAGAAATGAAGATTGTAATAAATAATATGTAACTCACAATAAGTTTGAGAGAATTGTTGTTTATAAAAGTTAGAGTTTTTAAAAATAAAAAAATAAAAAATACTTACGCGAATTAACTTAAGAGTAATTCGGGAGAGAGAATATACTTAGAAAAGTTAAAAGTAGTTGAATTTCAAGTAATTAAAAGTTAAAACTATAGCAGTTTAAAAATAAATCTTTTACATAAAATTAAAAATATCTCTTTCCATTTAATTTAAAGAAAAAAATCTCTTCCCATTCATTTTAAAATAAGTAAGATTGTTTATAATGAGTTGATTTTAAAAGTAAAGAAGTATAGTAAATTGTGTGCATGTTAATGTAATGAAATATGAAAGTTGGATATTAAAAAAATAAATGAAAGTGTTTAAGTTAAAAATATCTCTCAAAAATATTGTAAATACTCAGAAGCTACATAAAAGAAATGAATTAGCAATGGCTACAAAGTAAGAATCCATCAACAACAGAATTAGCAATAGCTACTAAGTAAAAATCCATAAACAACAGAATTGCAGTGGCTACTAATTAACAACAGGATTAATTAAGTAATTAAAATCTTATTCAAAAACTTAATCAAAAGCAGTGGATGAATTTCAACAATGGATATAGCTGGCAGGTATACAAACTAATGACAATAGGTCATCGCATAAATAATCAGTTTTTCATCATTCAATCAGTTGAGTCAATCAGTTTTTTCAATCAGTCAGAATCAGTGATGAATCTAAAGATCCTGCAGTGTAAGCAGTCATCAGAAACATACAGCTGGATTCCAGCTCCAGTCCGATGGAACATCAGCAGCCTGTCCATTAGAATTGATGCCCATCTAATAATTTGAAGCTGCCAGAAATATCTAACACCTGAATAAAAGTAACATGAGATAGCAGTAATAGGAACCTCCACAGAAGCATCAAATCCAACCGGTTGAAAAACACACAGGAAACAAACAGTGAGAAGTCTCACCATTCCAAAAAACCTATAGTTAATAAACATTTTATTTCCACTTCTGATATTAATGTAGCCGTTGTGATCCTTAAAGCCTCTAGTCAGTAAAACTAATGAACTCTATAGGATGCATAAAATGAACTATTGATGTGCGTGTTTTAAATGCCGTATATTATTTAATGTGTTTGTTATATTATATTTTATTGTATGTATTAAGATTGTGTATGTGGTTATTATATATAAACATCAGTTTGGATTAATTAAGAAGTTATAGAAGTAGTTTAAAATTAGTTAAATTATCTTTAAACTTAATATTTGTCGGTCAGTCCTTTTACCACTAAATAAAGTAACAGTATATTATATCCTTTTGATTGAGCTAGTTGGGATTTCTTAGGTGTGGAATTAGTTGGCCATCATTCAGGGCATGTTAGTTGCTTTGGTAATTAACTGGTGCCCGGAGTTTACTCCAAAACAAAAAAGCTTTGAATGATAGGTGTTGAATTCTGCAGCCGAGATCTATGTCCTTCAAATGTGATCACAGTTATATATATTTGATATAGCTCTGACGTGGGCACATCTACCCTCTGGGTATTATGCATCTCTGCCTAAGGGACCATGATGGTGCAATAATTAAATTGCATTGGTGTAGATTGAATGTATAATTTTATAATATCATATTTTGTATGTATAAAAGTAAGTATTATAATTTTTTGACAAGTTTAGATTTTTTATTTAAAGAGTCAAAGTTCATGTTAGATTAAGTTCCCCAAGCAATCTATTGAACCCCACCCGGTTCAATATTTATAATGATAATGAAATTTTAAATAATTTCTTTCCTAAAAATGACATTTTAAAAATACCAGCAAATAATTTTGCTTAGATGAAAAATCTTAGGAATAAAGATTTAATTCATTGACAATATTTTTTAAAAGGAAAAAAATAGTTAATATTTTTTTAAAAGAAAGAAAACTAATTGAGAGTAGAATTTATTACAAAAAAAAAACAAATGGAATTAATTAGGAAAAATGTAAAATTAATAATTTTGTTTTGACAAAAATGACATATTTGTAGACATAAGTGTCTGCAATTGAATATGCACATACATGTTTGTTAAATGTTATTACATATGATAAAAATTAATGTCTATTTATTATTTTGATAATTTGAAAGTGACAAGTAAAAATGTTTATTTTGTAACAAGTCAAATATGTTCAGAAATTACATGCACATATATCAATGCTTGTCAAGTATAACATATGTAAATTTTGATCATTTTTTGTTAAATGTCAATTCAAGTATGTATTTATTGCATATTATAAACACACATCTTGATATATGTGATGTATGGAAACCTATCAAGAAGTATTGTTATCAATGTAATAATTTGAATTTGTATATTAATCATGTAAATCACAAATGTGAGTTTTATTTAGTATATTACTCAAAATCAGAAGGCTTAATTTATATGCATAGCCCTATTTTAGAGACATTAACTTCATTTTTTTTGTTATTAATAAACTTGTATTCAACTGTTAAAATTATTTGTGACTTAATTCTAAATGTTTTTAGAATGTTATGTAAATAATAACCTCTCATCACTGTAACAGTAATAGAGCTTATGTTCTCTGAGCTAGATTCATGCACAATGGTCTTATTATATGAAGGTTTATTTTGTGCTAGGGCATTCCAGTATGACATTGTCCTGGTTGTGGCATGAGGATTATATTCTTCAAAGCCCATGCCCTACATTTTATTTTTTTAGAATTGGTTTATACTTGGTCAGTACATTAATGGTTCTAAGTGGCCAGAGCACTGATGAAGAACAGCATGTTTTAATAAATATCCCAGCATTATTTTAATTAATGTACTCTTATGGATGAGCACTTAGTTGGTATATTCAAATAATTGTCCCAAGCTGGAAAAGGCTCAATAGCTAGCCTGGTATACTGTAGACCCATTTTAAATCCAATCATCAGATTGACTGATTTTTTTGTTTTGATCATTCATAATGATGAGTATTAGTTTTACTTATTTTAATGCTAGTGGATTTATTGTTAATCGTAGTTGCTCTGAGGAGTAACTGGGCTGATCTCATTACTTATCTCACTGAGATTTCATAATCTCATGTTCTCTTTAATATATAAAATTTCTTATATATTTTTCATGCTTACACATTAATTTGTAAATTTTGTTTTGAAATATTTTGAACTGGAGTTGATGTTTTTCCATCACCCCAGATTTTCCATCATCCCAAGTACAACCACTCTGATACACTCATCCATTATAATATATATATATTACTTTCAGATAGTTGTCTCTCAGTTTCCAAGTAATGCTTATTAATTTGCATTTTTTGTTCTTAAATATTTGTTTACATATATTTTTAGTTTTTGTGCACTTATTGTTTAATCTTCAAGCTTCATTAGTTATTTCTCCAGAGTCTAATGAATTCTCAAAATATTTTATGATTCTCTTACAATAAATTCTCGTTATTTTCTTGCCATATACATGGTGGTGTTAAACATGTATTATCTGACATAACTATTCTAAAAGATTTAATGGAATATGTTACACATATGTATGTCACAGTATCTTATCAATTAAAAACTTCTTTCCCAGTTATTTGCAATTTTGAATTGAAGATATATATTGAATAAATGATGACCACATATGTAGGAGAAAATCTGAAAACTTAAATCTTTTCTATCCACTTCCTAGCTAATTAGTCAAAATTCAACTTTTCATCTCAGTTACTATCTTCTACTGAAAAATTGTAAATGCTCTTTGTAAAACATATTTATCTATAAATATTAAAATCTCTTTATGTATTACACTCTCACTTCTCAAAATAACATATCAACCTCTTATTTGCAATGACTTCATAAACTAATTTGGAACAAAAAAAATAGTAGTTTTGATCAAAAAAATTCCAGGGTATGTCAAAAACAATTGTTTGTAATTATATTCTATTTCACTAATTAATATTCAAAGATCACTCAATGCTTTTTTATTTAAATATTGAATGGTTTTTGACTATAGAATAGTCAAATATAAAAGAATTATAAACAATTGTTTCTTTACAAATTCTATTAGAATCATACATGCATCACTAGATGCATTATTAGCCGCTCATAGATAACTCATCTCTCATTTGTAATAATTTAATTTCATAATTACTAAAGGAAATTGACCAAGGTAACAAAAATTAATGTATTGTTTTCAGAAAAGGAGATTAAATATTGGGAAAATGGTAATACAGCATCTATTGATCCACACCGCCCGATGGCGCTGTTTCTGTGCTAAAGCACATAAATATGCTGTTTACAAGGCCGCTCATAGATCTTACAGCCTGTAAACTGTTCAAACACTAAGATGTTGAAGTGCACCCTTACCCCAACATCTCTAGCATAAAAACTGTCTTTGTGGTGGTTGAATGAAATGAAAGCACATAAATATGCTGTTTACAAGGCCACTCATAGATCTTACAGCCTGTAAACTGTTCAAACACTAAGATGTTGAAGTGCACCCTTACTCCAACATCTCTAGCATAAAAACTGTCTTTGTGGTGGTTGAATGAAATGAAAGCATTGTCAAACATTTCTAAAATGGAATGTCAAGCACGTCAATGTCAATGAAGGGGTTCCATTCGCTCATGGAACGGGCTTTGGGGCTGCCAAATCGGTTTTTTGCAAGCGGTACGGATAATTGATTCTTATTGAAGCCGGGATCAACTTACAGTGAAGCGCAATAGAGCTGAGTTGGAAAGGTGTCAAAACGCCGTTACGACAGGTCTTAGAGAGGTCTGTCGAGAAAGCCTTGTTGTTTCTCGATCAAAAATAACAAAAAGTTTCTTCAAAAACAATCCAAAAGACTTGGATCCAAAAAAATAAAAATATTAAAGTTTCTTTAAAAAAAAAAAAAAAGATCAGACAAAAAGAAATTTTTTTTTTAAAAAAAAAAAAAAAAAGACAGAATATTTTTAAAAACAACCCCCCCCTCCCCATTATTTTATTTTTAAGAAATATACATCAAACTGGTTACAAAAACAAAAAAAAAAAAGCAACAACAACCCAAAGAAGTCAAAATCAAGCAAATCCAAAAAATTAAAAACATAAATCAACAAAAATATTTCAAAACAGCCTGGTAACATTATATCTATTCATTTTTCACTAGCAACAGCGCCATCGGATAGTATGAACAAATAGACGATGTATTACCGGGAAAACATATGCAATGGAACTCCAATATCAACTACATCTTGTTTCAAACTCTCCTTGCATATAATTGCATTTTGTTGGTAAGCTTTGATTACAATATGTATTGTTTACTTAACTGTAAGTTTTCAGTACTTTTCACCATGCATGCATGCACTTATAACAACTTTTATGTACTAATAATTTTAATCGCCCATAAATAATTTATACTGCTGATTAAATCTGTAATGTTTAGGAATATAAATACTTCATGGAACTATCATGTTCAAACATTACTATATATGTATGTAATATGCATTTATAAATTAAGATTATAACATAAACAAAAACTTTTAAAACATAATGTAGTTATTAATAATAAATTGAGGGAGAACATTTGTATATTTATTATATGTTCAATCGTTTACTCAAAAAATAAAAAACTTATTTTACATTTTTATTTTTTAAAATAAAATAAAGTGGTCAAATGTCCATCACAATAACTTTGTGCCACTATGAAAACATGTCACTCTTATTATCAGAAGACTATGGCATTTCTAGATGTTTTTAAATTCTTATCAATTTTCACAATCTATACAGACACTCCTACTAGCTATTACACACTTCAGATTCTCAATTAAACTCTTCAAACATTAAGGATTTCTGATGCAATACAAGGTTTTACAATTTTTATCTTTTTTTTTTTGGATGCTACTAGTGATAGTTTTTATTTTATTGCTTAAGAAAGATATTTTATAAAATACATTTCATAAAACTTTTAGCTTTATATATAGAAAATATTTCATTACATGAAATGCTGTATCATGTCAAAATTTTAAAAGGATAAAAAAGCAAAGAACAAAATATGTGCTTTCAGTGTAATCCAAGTAATCATTAAAAAGTATGGTAAAATGGGTGCTGCCACATTTTAAAATGGATTAGATTTATTAATTTTAATGTTTTTGTTTTTGTTGTTTGTTTTTTTTTTTTTGGGGGGGGGGGGATAATGTATAATAGAAGCAAATTCATTATAACCATTCTATATAATAATAAAAACCAATGGTATCTAGATTTTAATTGTTAAATGTTTTTTAAAAAATCCAAACTTATACATAAACTATTCAAATACATTTAACTGCTAATAATAGCACATAGGTTAATACAGGGGTCCCCAACCTTTTTGCACTTAAGAGCACATTCTATAATACTGGCCAGGTGGTGGGCACCATTTATTTTTTCAATGTAAATTTATAGTTGGATATTGTTAATAATACACATAATGTACAAAAAAAATATTTATTTCAAAATAAAATTTTAACATAACTAACGTTTATATTTTTACGTTGTAAAAGTATAGTATGCCCTACAGTTTGATTACAATATAATACAATAATTTATAAGAAATTTTAAAAATTAAATTTATTTGTATCAGATAAATAATTTTTTATTGTGGTCGGATAGCGGCGGGCACACGTAAAATGGTCTGCGGGCACCATGGTGCCTGCGGGCATAGGGTTGGGGACCCCTGGGTTAATACATCACAAGTTCACATGACCCTATGCTTACATTATTGTTTTCATCTTGGCCTCATAGTTAACTAAATAGGTAAAGGGTGGTTGCTGAAGGGTTGCATTAGACCCCAAGATCTAGGTGCAGTACTGTACTCTCAGATCCAAGGCTTCTAACTAATAAAAGCCACAAGCTAGAAACTAGTCTGGGGATAGTGGAGTAGGGACTAGATGAGATTTTGTGTGTAAATATTCTTGCATCCATTGATTACTAAGACTTGCACTGGGTGACACTACTGTATGGAGTTTGCTACTGTATATGACAAGTTTTGAGTGGTATTTATTATCTTCTTCAGGTGTTATTAATCTAAGCAGTGGCAGCACTAGTGTGGAACTCAATCTAGTGATCTTAGATTCATGAACACTGAATTCAAGGTGTTATTCTAACCAATTCTTACTCTGTCAAAGGATATTGAAATGTGTCATACACTAACCTATGTTACTACTAACAGTTGAATATATTTGAAAAGTTTAAATAAATTTTGAATTTTTCTAAAATCACTCAACAATTAGTACTTGATGATGAAAATAATCCAATATAAAATTACTAGTATTCATAACAAACTACAAACAATGGTATCTAAATCCTTAATATATAATTTCTTTATTAAAATTAATCCCAAGGCAATTCCGAAGCTTGAAGGGTGATTTGCCAATTTGAATGCAACCTGCAGATTGAGTAAAAAAGATGAGGCAACAATTGAGCATTTCTTATTCCACTGCACTGCATTTCAAACTTAGTGAAACATCATCACAATTACAAATTCTAACATTTCTTCTCTTGCACTGTTCAATGCATAATAGTAAGAGAATTTCCTTCTAATATTAATAAGATTTCCCCAATTTTCACTGAAATGATGCTTAAAATGCCATTTGTGTTTTAATTTCTCTTGGGTACATCACAATATCTTTTTTTTTAAATAAAATTAAATAAGGAACATTAACTTTCCTTGATGTTTTTGCAGTTATCTGAAGCCTGCTTACATGGCAAGCATATCATAGAGGCAAATTAATGTATTAAATCTTTTAAATTACATTAAGTTTGCAATAATGTTAGACAATTTTTTTGTTATTATATAATTATTTGAAGATTATTAAACTTAAATAGTTATACAATCTTTTTTCTTATCTATGCACTTCTTTGCAATTTATTCAATAAACATTACATTAAAATAAATACATATTAACATGTACTCTACCTGAAAAATAGCACTTTCAAACAACAAATAAATGGATTAACAATGTTGTGTAAACAACAATTATTGAGATCAATAATGCTTTTTTAAATAACTTTACAGTAGTTTGTTTGGTTGCAAAAAAAAAAAAAAAAAAGCAAGTCATGAATATTAGAAAATTAACATGATTATGACCCCTAGAGATAACTAATTCTTGAATATGATGGATAAGACTATTTGTCTCCCTTAGAATTTCTTAGCTGGACATTTAAGATCCATGGAAAGTAATTCAGAAGAAATTAACAAAGTAGATTTATATCACTGCCCTGCTTTCTGTAGGTTCCAAAAACTGCCTTGGTATTTTGCAAATTTGAAATTGTTCAACTTTTAAATTACCTGATTATTTACATTAATCAGATTATTTTAAATTACTTTGATTGCATATCAACTATAACATTAACTAGTAGTTAAATAGAGTTATAAAATCTATTACCAAATGTAACAATTAACTAAATGAAGCTGTCAATTAATTTGTTATCAGTAATTACTTCCTTTCCCATCACTACCTATGAACCATTTATGCAAAGCATGAGCAATCAATGTTTAAAAAAAAATAATAACATCTGACACATCCCCACAAACTTTTGACTGTTGATTATCTTCAATAAAAAGCCATATTTGGGCTATTATCATTCAAAAACTATCTCTTACTTCTATTGTGCTATTCAAGCTAAAGATTTGAAAAATCCATCATCCTAAGATTTTGAATCTGGAGGTACTTGGTTTTTTAGTTACATAGGCTTCTCTGTCTTTGGGCAGTCAACTTAATATACTTACATGTAATAATATAAAAATTGAATAAGGTTTCATTTTCTGATTCAATAGTTATTCCTAATATAATTAGCAATGTTAATGTTAAAACACATTACAGTTGAATATATTAATTTATGTGAAAGTTTAACTAATTTAATTATATATCACATATGAATTTAACAATAATGGAAGTCATAATATAACTATAAAATTGAGGTTCAAAAATAAATTGTATTAGGAAGTTTGGTAAAGAATGACAAAGAATCATTGATAATGATCAAGTTTCAGGCAATTGAGTTAATATATAAAACAGATGTCATAGTATTAGTCAAAAAAATGTTTTTAAGTATACTTTATTAACAAATTATAAACATATAGTTGCTAATATATTTATATATTTTTTTTTTGTTAAGTTCATTCAAATGTTCAAATTTCTAAAATAATTCATTCAACTAAATTAGGGTGAAGATTAATAAGTATTAATTACTCAAATATTAATCGTTCATCTCTTTGTTTATCAGTAGATTATTAAAAAAATAAAATATCTTTATACCAGCAATTGATTACTTTATGATTTAAATAATATCGATAAATTTTACAATCAATGGTCTGGAGATACGAATTATTTTTTAATATACATTAATAGTTTATTATGAATGAGAGTATATAAGCGCCCTCTTTTTTTTTTTTATCTCATTTTTTAAATTGAGAGCCTTTATTGTAATATGTCATCGTACATTTTAGTTAAATAATGAACTAATAGAGGGCACTTAAATGTTCTCTTTCATATTACAAAATATAGTCCTGTAATTAATTATGGATAAAATTTATATACAATTTCCTGTGTAATTATTATAGTTATTGTTTTTCTTACATTACATCATCAGTATTTACAGGCAGTAAAACTGATAGTTGCCCATATTCTGCTCCTCAGGAGCAAGCAACATTTTACAATCCACTTGCCAACATTTTACAGTCCATCACCTATGAGTTCACATGCATCATATCAACTTTTGCATTTACTATTTACTTTTTGCATAAAATGTATAATATACCACAAAAAAAAATTTAATTCAAATATTGCTTACTTAATGAGACTCTTGAGTCTGTTAGATTTTTACTAGACTTTTAATGTTTGAAATGAAGCAGAATATTTTCTAAATTGGAATCAATCAGGCGAGACTTCTAATGAATAATATTTCTGCAGTGTAATTTTCACTAGACAACTCTCATACAATGTAGGGACTGGTTTCTATCCATTTTTAACCTCTTGTGGAGGGTTGTTCGCAAGGTCTTAAAAGCGAATAGAAACTAGTCCCTTCCTTGCATGAGTGGTGTGGTGAAAATTATACTACAGAAATATTATTCATTATTGGAACATCTCTAGTCTAATGAATGATTAATAAAAATTATTAAGATGTGACCTTGTTTTGTTTTTTTAAATCAATTTCAATAATAATAATTTTCATAAAGAACAAGACATCAAGGCTTACAAAGAACAAACTGTCATAAAATGAAAATTAAAAATAGTTAATGGTCTCGCTCTGGATTTGTACTTATAAAATAAATATGGAACAATTGTTTTTATAGTTTGATTCATTGAATTTCAATTTTTATTATAATTTTTTTTTTTCGCAGCTCTGATAAAAATTGTTTTTTGATTACGGTATTATTTTACATTAAAAATTCAATGGACCAAGTTTGACATGCATCGTAGACCCTGTCCTATTTGATGAAGACTTACTATCCCTCATAAATTTTTTTTAATAAAATTCTTTATAAATTTTAATGCCAAATTTCATCTTGGAAAACATGCAAAATTCAAAGGTTATATAAAGAAATATGTATTGTTCATATTAAAGTGTTTTTAATAGAATTAAATAATTTTTATATCAATTACTGACTTATCAAATCATATGAGAATCACAGGTTGTATATTTGTTATAAATTCAAAAGTTTTGCAAATGACAAGTATTGTAAGAATCAATAAGCTTTATAATTAAAAAACAAATATTTATGAATTGTGAAAAATCAGGAGCACATAATAAAGATATATCATCTTTTTTTTTTTTAAACCAGCAAGTTATTAAAAGTTTTCTATTAGGAGCAATTATGTTCACTCTGCTCCAGAAGCATCTAAGTACGTTTGAAAAATCATTATCATACTAGATGGCAATACTTTTATACTTTCCAATACCATGCTACCCACATCCAAGACTACTCTTTTGGCTTACAACCTTCATTAATGAAAAGGTTGGACTTAATGAATCAAAACTTTCTGGAGCTAATTCATCTCATATTCTCATCTAGCACCAAACTTTTATTCTTTTTAAATGCTTTTATTTAATTTAGAAACTCTGTTTATTTGTTTGTCTGGATTAAGATAAACATTGGATTTCCACCAACAAGCTAGATTTAAAAGTGGTTTTAGTACAGATCATATCCAGGTATTGAAAAAAGTTATAGAAAGGACAAATGAATATGAGTTGCCATTATGCTTTGGATTTGTAGATTATGAAAAGGCATTTGATTCTATAAACATTTCTTCAGTGATTAAAGCATTGGATCAGCAAAGTATAGATCCAGGATATTGTCATATTTTAAAGAATATTTATAAAAATGCAACAGCAACAATTAGATTACATAATGATAGTAGAAAAATCAACATTGAAAAGGGTGTAAGACAGAGTGACTCCATATCTCAAAATTTTTTTACAGCAGTGCTGGAAGAAGTATTTTGTGGATTAAAATGGGAATCTAAAGGAGTGAAAGTAAATGGAGATTATTTAAGTCATTTAGATTTTGCAGATGATGTAGTTATTTTTGCAAATAATGCTTTAGAGCTGCAGGAAATGTTGCAGGAGTTATCAGATAAAAGCAGGAAAGTAGGACTAAAAATAAATGTTAAAAAGACTAAAGTAATGTTCAATAGATTTTTTAAAAATATGAAAATAAAGATTGATTATGATGAGTCAGAAGAAGTTAACAGTTACAAATATCTTGGTCAGATTATTAATACAGATGGAAACATAATGGATAAAATTAATCATAGAATTAAACTTGGTTGGAGTGCTTTTGGTAGAAATAACTTGATACTAAAAGGAAATATGCCTATGTGTTTGAAAAAAAAGATTTTTAATAAATGTGTTTTACCAGTTCTTACTTATGGATATGAGACTTGGACACTTAATAAAAGAGCAATACAGAGACTTCAGACCACTCAAAGAAGTATGGAAAGATGCATGTTAGGAGTATAACAAGAAGAGATCAAAAAATGCAATATATGGGTAAGAGAACAAACAGGTGATGTTGACCTCATTCAAAAAATTAAAAGACTGAAGTGCAGTTGAGCTGGACATATTGCTAGAAGAGATGATAATAGATGGACAATTGGAATCTTAAACTGGATTCCAAGAGATTGTAAAAGACCCAGAAAGAGACCACATGTGAGATGGATGGATGAAATAAGAAAGTGTGCAAGGGTTATGTGGAGAAGAAAAGCTAAAGATCAGAGAAGATGGTTTGAACTTGGAGAGACCTTCATCCTGCAGTGGATTGATAATGGTTGATGATGATGATGATGAATTGACTTTTACCACATTTCTATCAAATTGATCTTCAAATTTTGTACATGTATTAGAAATCAGTAACAATTTTAATATGACAATAAAATATTTCAGGTTTGTCCAGTCTATTGGTTTTGGGAGGCAGAATTTCAAATGTGTGATGACAATATATCTTTTTTAGGAAACATTCATTAAAAAGCATTTACAGTTAAGTAAAGTATAAATAAAAACAAATGATGGCTGAAATCTTAATTTCTCTTGATTGTTAAAGTTGCTTTTCTTAAAAGCTTCCTTCCTTCATAAATAGTACAATATTAGAAGCAATTTTTAATGTGTGCAAATTTCCTTTCAAATATTATACAGACTACAACATTGTTTATATTTTCCATTTTGAAATTTGACTATGAATAATTATAACAAATATCTGAATTTTAAAAAATTAAAAATAATATATATATAAATAAAATATTTTATAAATAATACTTTTATTTAATGTGTACCAAAAAGTCCAAAATAAATATTTTCAATATGCACTAAAAAAACACAAATATAATTTTTTAAACAATAATTTGCATTGTTAATTTGACTTAAAATAAAAATGGGAGTTGTTCATAAATTAATTAATTCAATCATCATTTTATGGATGCCTCCTGCTTTTATTTCAAGTTAAATATAACAATCCAAATAGTGGTTGAAGAAAAAAACTATTTTTGTCTTTTTAGTGTATATTAAATAAAATTGTTTTTATAAAATATTTTTTACAAATATATTTTTTTTTACAATCAAGATAAAACTCTGAAATTCAAAATCATCTCAATGTGCATGTGTCATTTAATTACTGGAAGTGGTAGAATTGAGCTTGACCCAGAACTTTAGCTTTTGAATCCATCACCTTGTTTGTGGGGCAATGTAAATAAAAACCATTATTATATAGTATCAATTAATTATTAAGTTTACAATAGATGGCTCTAATATATAATAAAAAAAATGCTCCTAACACCGTATGTAGAGTGTGATAGTCATTTTACCAGCAAAAAATTATAAATATGGTCTTGAAAAATTGTTACAAAATACAAATCAATAAGAATTACATAAAAAAATTTTTTTTCTATTTTACATCTTGTATTTTTTTTTTAAATTAAATTAAGAATTATAACTTTTTATTAATTATATACATATAAGCATTTACAAGTACAGACATATATGCGAAATCGATATATTTTCACTGTATCATATTTTTATCATAACCATCGATTTGCTCTTCTGCTTCTTAATTCTTCAGCAGTGGGTGTGTAACCGGGTGTTGGATAAGGTTCACTGGTGGGATAAGGAGGCGCACTTGGTGTTCGATGTGTTCCAGAATCTAAACATAAAATACATAACGATGTGGAAATTAATAGAATATCAATGTTTAATTTAAAAAAAACTGCATAAGATGTCTTAAATTTAAAACATATTTCAACTATTAATAATGATTTCTCACATATTTAAAGAAGAATAATAATTTTTCTCAAAAATAAATTCAGAATTTCACCCCCCCACCCCCAAATAATGAAGGCAAACTTTAAAAATATTTTCTCATTAGCATTATACAACACTTGGGTTTGGAATCAGAATTTCTATAATTCCTGATTCAAACTAGCATTCTTTCAATAATATAAAGAAAAGTATGAATGATTTTTCTAATACAGTTTGATTTTTTATTTCTTTATAAACACTGATTTCATTCAAACAAAGTTTGAATAGTATGAAAGAATTTTTCATTTTTCTTCTTTTTCTGTTTATTCTACACTAGAGCCATCTATTGTAAAACTTGAGAAATCAATGAACAGCAAATGGCAGCGCTATTATAATCTGAAAATATGGACATAACAGCACTAACATCTAATATCCATGTTTACTCAATCTAACAATAGATGGCTCTGGAGTAGAGTAACAGAATTAAATATAATAGCAAATTTTTAATTAAAAAAATATGTAAATACTGTATATATTTACTGAAAACTGTCGTGACTTATCATAATAGTACAAATCTTTCAAATAATAAAGAAAATGTTTATTTCTTAATTGTAAAACCAATAGATTCTTACAGTAATTTTTATGTGCACCTATTAGATACAAATTCACAAAGGATTACAAAACAAATCATTAAAAATACTACGCAATTTGTCAGAAGAAAACAATAGAAAAAAATCAGTAAGGTTGTTGCTTTAATTTCTCACAATAAAACTCATCCAATATCTAAAAAATCAATAACTGAATAATTTACTGCTCAGAGTTCATCACAATCATCAATGTGGAAAACATACTAAAAGTTCATTCAATCTTGCCATCATATGTTAGAATATTCCAAAACATTTTGAAATGAAAATTTTCTGGTTCCCTTATGTCACGTTGATAAAAGATCTATGTTCCACTTCCGTACAATTAATTTAGTTAAATGTTATCTTTTAACCTATAAAATGCCACAACAGTACATTAGCATTTATGTTGCATTTCAAAGTTCAAATTCTTCTTTCTACTTGAATTTTTTGAACATTAAATTATTAAACCCAAGCCTTTATATCATTGATTATCATCATCATTTTCAACCATTATTCATCCACTGCAGGATGAAGGTTTCTCCAAGTTCAATCCATCTTCTCCAATCTCTAGCCTTTCTTCTTCACATAATTCCAGCACACTTCCTTATTTCATTCATATGTGTTTATATTTGTCTGCTGCTAATATTAGCATTAAACTGATGTTTCAATTGCATCCTGCATACCATTGTCCAGGTACTAGAGTTCATTCAAAGATGTTTCATAGATACCTGATAATCAAAAAATCATTCATTTTAATTTTGTCAGGCATATGTGAGGAGGGATGGGCAATGATAAATGAAAACAAGTTTTTTTTTTTTTTTGACCAATACATCATTATACAAATTATTCAAAAGAATGAGACTTTTTTGTGCAAGAAAACTATGCAATGGTTCAGAGGCAGGAAAGAAACGCAATGTTGTTTCTAAACTGAAATTTGAAGTTAATGTTATTTTTGTTCAATATATTTTATAAATCATATGCCTGACATATTCTACAAATCAAGTACTTAATACATTTTTACTATTAAATCAAGAATTTTCTGATTTTCAGACATCTCTACAATGTTCTTGAATGAACTCTATTATTCAGACAATGGTTAGTGCAATCCATTAGAAATATCTATATAATGCTAATATTAACAACAAACAAACATATATATTTATAGATGCATCCAAAATATATGTTAACATCTTTTATACTTGAAAACTTCACTTTCAAACATATATATATAATTTATCATTATCTTTTGAGACTGCATTCGGTATAGTTATGGCAGCTCATTGATATATCTTTTAACAAAACTAATTCCATTTTTTTTTGTTTGGTAGCTGAAAAATTTCATCCTCCAAGAACTTCTAACAATAATTAAATAAAATTTTCTTTTTCTACTTATTACTTAAACAGGTATATTCATACAATAAACAAAGTATAAATAGGTATGAAGACTAAAAATTATTCCCAAAAACATGTATGCACTTAACATAATTATTAATGACTTCATTGCATCTTATAAAGTTTTCAAAGTGAAGCCTTTAACCTATATGTTTGAAAATATATAATTATACAAATCAAACACTATTTTACATAATAATCCTCCCATTATTCACAATAACCATCTTTCATAATCAAATCATTACATTTTTGATCCAACATTTGTGAATAAATATATGAAAAAAAAATAAAAATGTAGAAATGTACTGCTTTTTTTTATATATATCAAATTTTGAAAAAAGCACAAATTGTAATAATAGCCAACATCTCCACACTATGAGACAGGGTATTATTAAACACAAAATTATTGTCAAGTACACAAATAAAACGAAATCTTTTATAAACAAATTAATATTCCATTTTAATTAAATGATCTTTATCAACAATACACCAGCCAAATGTGAAAGCTAAAATCTGAGTTATGGGAAACATGGTTTTTTTTTTTGGTCAATAGGTAGTTTATCTATATAAAAAAAAAAAAAATTTCAGGCAGTTGAAGAACAGTTATTTTAATAAACATTACGAATTAATATAAGTTAATGAAATAATTTATTAGAAGATTGTACCATAAAATACGATAGACATATTAGACATAATTTATTTTAATTTAAATGTATTTTAACCATTTTAAAGCCATGATATCACAGCATTAATATCTCTAATTCTATTAATTTTACTAATCTCTTGCTGTTTTGTTTAACTTATGCTGTTTTACAAGATATTTTATACATGGGTGTTGCTACTCCATTCTCAATAATCATACCATGTATATATAGAATTATTAGCAAAAATTATGCACTAACATATAATTTCTAGCTATATAATGAGATAAAGCATAATAATGTTCTCCTAATATATATTTTATACACATTTACATTAGAGTTAAAAAAACAATTATTTCAAAAGTTAGATTATGTTTTAATAGATAGAATCCAATAAAAATTTCCCTTTTAGAAATAAAAAAATATTCCCAAAGGCATTAGAAAAACAACAACAACAAAGCTGTTTCAATTTTAGATTGTCTTAAACAATGGGCATGTTTGGTAGGAAAAGTTTGATAGATAAGTTTACCATGCATTTCATTGGATTAATTTTTACTTTACTTTTTATTTAAATGGTACCTGGAATTAAATTTAAATATAAAGAATGGTTGCAACTTTCCTTACCAACTTAAAAAAAAATGATGGTAAATATTATGCTTTACAATATAAAAAGTATTAATTTTACTTTTATCTTAGTGCACAAAATCTAAGACATTTATTTTTTTGGAATGTCTGTATAAAGGTTTTATTGATGTCTGTATTAACTTATGCATAAATAAAATGTTGGAGAATTACTGATTACATTTAAAATATAAGGAAGGTCTTCCATAACAAATGCAATTAATTCCGGAAGATAGTTTGCTATATCATCCATTTGTTGCAAATTACAGTGAAATATATGTACTTAGAGGTAATCCATTACAGGTACAAATCCTAATGCAAAACTATCAACTAATACAACTATTTAAATAGGAAAAATGTAATAAAAAATATAATTACATATAAAATTAATTGGGATATATAGTATGCAGCTCGATTTTAATTCAAACTAAATTCAAACTTGTAAAAGAACACATCAAAAAACCCAAACAAACTTATCCTAATTAAAATTCATAAATTGTTGATTTAGGTACATCATATTAGAACTTTCATTCCTTTGATTGAAAAAAAAAAAATTTTCTTGATAATTCTAATATTTTTTTGCTCATAATGAAAACTAGAGTCAAAACTTTTAACCTTCAACTGCTACAACTCGTAAAAATTACACAATTACTATATGCTTTATATTGATTACAGCTGAGAAATTAATTGGTTAGCGTTCAATATTTAGTGTTATCTATAATTTTATTATTAAAAATAAACTACTACTTTCACGTTTCATTAAAAAAATATTTATATAATAAAAATTTATGATATTATTTAAGAAATGAAAATATTATTGTTAATCATTGGTTACACAATTTTGGCATAACTTCTTAATGTGTTCAAAACAAATTGGTTTATTTTAACAAAGTACTATCATCAAAAGCATTATAAGTGCAAATATTTTACAAACAAAAATAACATTTATCTAATGATTAAAATTCCGTACAGTTTACATTTTTTACATGAATACTATGTATTGGTATCAGATACTAAACTCAATAAATATACTGAAAACTAACCCATGTGTAATATCACCTATAAATGATTCTCTGCATCTATTAATACTAAAAAGATAGACAAGTGCATTCAATCCCATGACATGTTTTAAATTAACAGCTGAGAAATTTATGTGACAATATAAAATAGAAGCATATAGTGATTGATAGCTAAAAGGTTAATCAAACTTATGTCAATGAAAATCACTTTATTTCTGCTTTCTTGCTTGGAAATTGTTTTATGCTAGTTCTAATTGCTTTTCTGGCTCATAATGAAAACTACAAAAACATAAACAAAAGTGTATTCCTAAAAATCCCAGTGCTTTCACTTTTTAGTTGAATTTGCATTAATCAGTTTTATAACTATTTTTCGGAATAACTCTAAAATATCTTGTGCTATCAATCCTGGATCAACCAATAATATTTGTTATAGCATATGCTTTCAATGAGCTTTACAGCCTTTTCATTTGGAATTTTAATTTTCATGATAATATTAATCAATTTTCTAATCCTAATTTTTTAAGTTTGTTGTAAAAATGTTATTTATATGTATGCAGCAGAAGAATTAAAAAATTAATAAATATAGTACACTTTTACTGCTAAAATAATAAATGGATTGAGTGATCAAATTAATAATTTAGCCCTTACAAGATATGAGAAAAATATCTTTATTATTACATTTGCCTTTATGGTACAAATATTAAATTTGTAAGAAAAAGTGTTCATTGTACAATTTGTATCAATAGAAACTTTTATTATAACAGATCTCAGTGTACTTGATTTAGTTATTAGCGATCAAATTTTTAATTATATTGTATCAAATATAGATGCATACCTGCCAACTATACAGATTCTTTTTCTTTTGTGACAGCTATTTAAATAAGCGCACTATCCTTCACTGATATTATTGTAAATAAAGTACTATTATTATTTATGTAATTAGTGCTGATAGTTTAGACAGTTTTCTCCAGAAATAATTCCCTCTAGAAAAGTATATTAAAAGTATAAATAATGTTATGCAAATGAGTTATAAAAAGAACTCTCTCAAAAAAGAAAGATTCAAGAGACTGTGCAGTGAGGAGGAAAGTGACCTTGGAAAATATAGTTTAAATAGAATAATGAAGTTATGTTTAAAAGTCTTAGTAATAACTGTAACAAAATACAATTATTAATGAACTGTGAGTAGTAGCAGTGAGTGAAGAAATGTAGCAGACTCACTCTGCTTGTAGCTATCCCCAAATTATTATGGGGGGGGGGGATAGTTATTATTATATTATAATTTCCATTATCTATTTCATTATTAATGTTATGCTATCACCGCTGGATAGAGACACCCCATTAACAAAATACCAGAATAAAATTTTTAAGATGTGATAGGTTGGACTATTTCTATCATTTATGAGTGAATGTTGAATGTATAGAAAATTTTAAACTTTTCCAAATACAAACAACTTGTTAGTAATAACATACAAATAGACAATACAGGTTAGTAATTATACAACGTTTCGAGTAGTATTATTCTCCACTCTTCTTCAGGTGTTGCTGGCCTATATGCACAGTGACAATATTCGCTTAGAAATTGAACTCGCACCTTTAGATTCTTGAATATCGAATTTAAGGCAAACGCTCTACCAACTGAGCTATTCTGTCAAAGGTTTTTGGGATTCTTTTAAATAACTATAATAGGAGTATATTCTAATTTATTATTGCTATTACCATCTCAAAGAGTCAAAATGCTATTTAAAAAATTGACAGAATTACTAATTTAAAAAAATGGATAAAAGGAAGATTATTTCCTGCTATTTCTGGAAGATTTTGATCAACTCTCTTGTAAAAATTTCATAAATACCTGAATAAAAGGATGTGAACCGCTGTTGATTTAAGGCTGACTGTAACTGCTCCTCTTCACTCATACCACCTGTATAATTATGAATGTTATAACCAGGTGTTCCAGATCCATAAACTCTACCAGTCCTAGAGTAATTTGTGTGATGATATCCAGGAATACCTTAAAAACACAAAGTGCTATATTAAGATCAAAACATCACTGATGCTTAATCAAAAAAAAGAAGTAATATAAATGATCTACTTACATCAAAAATCTCAATAGTTTTTAAAAAATTGAATAATCAAATATTATAAATAATAAATAACATGCAGAAATATATTCACTTATAAAAACTTCTTTAATTCCAATGACATTAAACTTTTAACAGAAACTAACAAATGCTTCTTCATTAGCACAGATAGATGAGACTTTGGTGCTAGAAACTTCTTCCCATAGTTTGATATGTATAACTTTTTCTTATTCGGATAACAGTCTTTTTTATTTGAAAGATCCTTATTCAACTGCAAACAGTTTGTTGGCTTGTAAACATAAGCATAAAATGCTATTTCAAGCTAGAGATGAAAAATTTTTCACATTTACTACCAAGACTTTTTATTTTATATGTTAAAATTAAGCCAAAGTTTTATCTTTAAGCAAAACACGCATAAAAAACATGACCATCTTCAGATGATGATAATACCAATTACAGTTTATTTGCCTCTAATTTTAATTTAAACTTCAATGTGTTTAATAGGAAGATAAAAAAGCATATTGGACAAGATGAAAACTGTTACAGCCCAATATGCAAAATGATACTATGCATCTTCTGAAAAGATTTTAGGAGTATGTGTAATGTGCTACATGTAGCATCTCTAAATAACTAAGACCCAATATCATGAGGTGTGTTTTAGCAAAGCTGTGTATTAAAGAGTTAGGAAATATTAAATTGAGTCATGGCTGAGTAAAGTAAAAACAAACATTCTTAACTATAGTGTGTATTAGCTCAATACTTTTCCATTCCTTTTTGCATTGCTTATATTAAATAAATTCACCCCTTGTTTTGTACTTTTCACAATGCTTATTGCTAGAAACTTCATAAAAAGTTCAAGCATTTTCCTGAGAGAGAAATGAAATTGATCCAAGAATTTTACACTCCAGAATCTGACAGTTCATACACTGCATGAAGCCATGCACAGCTTCTGACAACTATCTATCAGTATTCTTCAAAGTTTAATGCAATTATATAAACAAGAAATAATACAACACAATGTATTTTACAACTCTAAAAAAAAATGCAAGTGCGAAAAAGAAGCTATTTTTTTTATAGATTTATAAAACAAAAATCTTAAGGGAGTCATAACATTATTACTCTTTGAGTGCTTGAAAGCAATATCTTCTGAAAAACTAATTATACCAGTACCAATACTAAATGATGGATTCGGTTAGACTTTGTCTTTGTTATATTTTGGAAAGAATATTGCTTTAGTAACTGTAATTAGTATAAGCTATAAAGCTAAGATTTGTGACTCCAGAAAAAATAAGAAAAAATAGAAACTTAAATATGGAATGATATTGTAAATTAAAAGCAATGAAAAGAGTGCTGACAAATAAAAGAAATATGAATAATAATGCCAGAAAAACTTAATGGATTCAAGTATAGAAAAGACTAGTAATGTTTAATTAAAGCATTAAGCTATTTTAAACTAATTAAACAAATGAATACAGAGGAAGGGTCAGTTTAATCAAGATCTGAAAGACTAATTCCAGGCAAAAGGAATGTACACTGACACTATTAAAAACTTGATGATAATTTGTGAAAAGATGCATTACTGAGGGGAGATAGATTAATGTAAACAGATATTAGCTTTTATAATAATTAATACCAGACATTAAACTGCGAAAAGGTATAAAAAGCGTGTGCTTACATGAGCAAGAGGTTTTTCTTACACTTTATGTGATGGTGCTGTTGCATCATGGGACATCAGGAGAAACGACCCAAAGAAAAAGCTGTTGGAAAAGTTGTAGCAACTTTTCTGCTATGAGGGACATCATCCCAGAGACCGAGCATCTATAGATGCAAACAGCTGGATAGGCAACTTAAAAAGACCACACCAGTCTTACTTTTATTTATGTTGCCTGATAAGGCTCATGAGAACTGTGCAGAGTCACACTGCATATAAACAATTTTTTAGTTGTTTACTCATTGAGTCTGAGAATAGTGAAGATAGTAGATAGTGTTTAATCATGGGGAGTATTAGCATTTAGTGAAAAATAATCCTCCAACTCAAGAACTGGTTTGATCACATTAGTAAATGCAGAACTTTAGGTAGATATATATGGGGGAATAACTTCTGGGTGGTCAGTTGTTATTAGTCATTGGAATTACTAAAGGCTCAATTGTATATAATGTGTTATAAATATAGTGGATTTGAACTCAGACTTTCAAGCAGCCTCCAACTATTCATACTATCTCATACCATTGACACACATGACCACATACAAATAGAAAAGATAAACAATCACCAATATATGTATTTCATGCTAAACCAGCACTCATCAGTTGGTCCAGATTATCATCTCTCACACACACATATATATAATCAGTGCACAGTTTACATTAAGATAGCAAATCTTCATACTTTAAAGGTCAGGCTTTAATCCACTCCAATCTCAAACTCTTCAGCCAACCATACCATTGGAACTCTGAAGATGGAAAGCCCAAATCCCATGTTGATGCCAATATTATTGCCATGCCCATGTTGACCTCAAGTCATTCTGACCCCTCATGCATACGACCTCATCCATTTAAATACATAGAAGAGGGATGGGTAGGATGCAGGCTTAATGTGTAAATATTTGAAATACAGGCACTCTTCACATACCTGGAGCCTAATTGTAAATATAGATTTGAAGATTTTCAAGCACCTTCTCATCCCACTGCACATACATGTAGAAAAGATAAACAATCACCAATATACGTATTTTATGCTAAACCATAATCTTTTACATAATTCTTCTATCACAAAGTACATACCCAATCTACTTCATTTTTCTTTTTCTTAATTTTCTAATAATTTTTTTCCACTTATTCTTTTTAACATTTCTATTCTGATAATCATATTTTTTCCACTTCTATTCCATATTCACAATTCTAAAAATTGATTAAATATTCATTTTACATATGATTTAAGATATTCATTATCTCTTCATTACTTACTTTAATACAAAAACTCAAATTCTTTCTTCTCTCTTTTTTTTTTTTCGTTTTCTCAAGCAATTTTTTTGCTACCTATTTTGATTGAACATGTAATCATCCGAAATCTTCACAAAAGTATGAAGGTTACAGAAGCAACCAAAGTAGAAGGAAATAAAAAATAAAATTACTAGAAAAATGAAAAAAAAAAAAGACTAGCTGTAAAAGTATTGTAATGGTCTGGTTAAATATATTCCAATATTTTATATTGTCAGTAGTATTTGCAATGTAACACAATGCACTGTGGATTCTTTTCTGGAGTCAGGAATCGCTCAGCCACTGTGCCCAGAGAAACCTGTTAGCCACCTTACCTTCCCTTTCCATTCCCCATCTTAAGTTTTTCCCATATTGTTCTCTATCCTGCTCCATCCCATTTCCACAACATAATCTTTATCAACTCCATGGCCTTTATATCTAAATCCTCCTTATCTTTTCCCAAACCCCACATAAAAACAAAGAACCCACCTTCAGTATAATCACTTTCTTTATATTTATTCTCTCACAACTTCATTATTTGCATCCTTTCTGCTTGCATGCATTTACATTCAATTAATAGATGCCTAATATTTTTTATGCCTCCCTGACACAACTAGCAGAGTAAATCACCTACATTATTCCATTTATGTGTATATTCCCTTGTTGCTAAAAATCCTGTTCATGCCTTAAACAGTAAACTACTTTCCTTGCTATTATCATAAATTAACTCACATCCAATATTCTGTTTACTTCTATATATATTTAAACTCTTTTTACTCTCCATACTAGTTCTCCATCTCTCCAACTCTCTATTTTTTTATTAATGCATCTAATCTTATATCCTATTCCTTGCCACTATAACACTCAACAATTCTCCTAAAACAATCACTCCATCTTTTGTACAAGTATCCTGACATAAAGTCTTTATCCAAATCTTCTGCATACCGCACTACCTTTCCTTTTGCCTGTCCTTTACTCATAACCTAATTAAATACTATTTTGGCTATTCTCTTATTATCCATAAATTGCAATCTATCGAACATTTTCATTTTACTTTTTGTATTTCTCATATAAAAACCTGACCATACATTTCTCCTTGAATTGCTTGCCATCCACACATCTTCCACTTCTCTTTGTACTTTTTCTAAATAATCTAACACCTCTTTACTAACACATAACGCATCATTACCATATGTTAATCCTACTACTGCCACTCCCTTCCATACAATTCTAGCAACATCATATTTACTATATGAAAACACTATCAATTTCTTTATCAATCCCTTTCTTTTCTTTGTTTCATTTATCAATTTTTTTCTCCCATTCATCCAAGTCATTTCTCTGATTAATTAAAATGATTCCCAAATAGTTATACCTATTCAACACACTTAAGTTTATATCTCCCCCAAAAAAATTCTTTCTCTTTTCTTTCCCCAATATTAATCATCATTACTTTTAATTTACTTAACTAAATTTAATCTCCCATTTCTTTACTCACCCTTGTGCATGTCTTCAGCATAACTTCCATATCTTCCCTACTTTCTGTGCACAAAAAGACATCATCCTCAAATAAAAGACCTGATAATGTATATATTCCCTTATCACCTATTAATGGTTTCTCTACCCCTCTTCCTAGTCTTTCTATTGCTCTCTCTCCATTTCTCTTGAACACAACAAAAACAAAATAAGTGACATAAGACATCCTTGCCGTAGTCCCATCCTATTGTTAACTTTAACTGATTCTATATTCCCTAACTGATATGTATAGTAATTATTTTCATACAATCTCTTAATAAGATCCACTAAACCTTCATCCATTCCCAAATTTACTAAACTTATCTATAATCCCTTCTCTATATCTATAAAACCATATATAACTGTCTACCTGTATTACTATCATATCTATAAGTTGTGTAACTATAAATAAACTATCTCCAATATGCCTATCCAATCAAAAACCACCTTGCATTTTTCCCAATATATTATTTTTCTTCCATTCATTTTGCGCCTATATATGCGAAAACTTTATATAACACTGACCTTACCACCATTATCAGACTATAATTGCTTAACTTCCTATGACCCTTACCCTTTCTTTTAAATAGTAGCCTTACTCTTATATTACTCCAACTATCAGGAAAATATCTCTTCTGTGCCATCTTATTAAAACATGATAATAGTTTTAATTTTGCCCTATTTCCTAAATTCATTACCATCTCTGCTGCCCATCCATCTAAACCTCCTGCCTTTCCACTTTTCAATTTCTTCCCTATCTCGTTCAATTCATTTTCTGTAAACTCAATATTTTCATTACTATATGTTTTTATGTTTGTTATCTCTCTGTCCTTCACATCTAACATCTTTTCTAAATCCATTATATATTTAAGATTGTCTCTAGAGCTACATTCTACTCCCTCATCATTTAGTAATACTATTTCTCTCCTCCCTACATTTCTTCTTTTAATGTATTTCCAAAATTTATTTCTCCAATCTCTTCCACTTTTATTAGTATCCTCCAACAATTTACTATTTATTTTTATTCTCTATATATAACTATCTATTTTAGCCAACTTCTTTTTTTAAAAAATACTTTTTCCATTTAACATTAACATCTTCTTCACTTTCTTTGTTCTTAAAAGCACACTTATATTTTCTGCATTTATTATTAACTTCTTCACTTTCTTTGTTCTTAATAGCACACTTATATTCTCTGCATGTATTTTTCTCTCTTTTATATTTTTACTAACTCTCACTCTTCTATTACTTTTATTCTTCTGAATATTCTCATCTAAAATCCTATTTTCCACTGTTTCTACTTCACCACATCAGTCCTTATATTCATCCCCAACCAACGTTTTCATGATTTCTTCAACTTTTATTTTATATTTTTGTAACTTATTCTTATCACTCATTCTCCATCCACATCCTTCACTATCCTCTCTACTTTTATTACTATTTTCCATCACATTACTATTTCTATTATAAAAACGAAATTATGATCATTATTACATACTCTGTCTTCATTATCAAACACTTTAATTTTCAGTATTTTATTCATTCCCTCTTTACTAATATATAATCTATTGTGTGAAATATATTATTTCTAGACCACGTGTGTTGTCCCTCATAAATATATGATAAATTTCCAATGCTCAAATTCACTCTGTGACAAATATTCTTCAAAAGCTGCCCATTCTTATCATCTATATCATAAATTTCTTCAATATGCCCATTGATATCCCCTATAACCATTATTCTCTTCCCCTTTTCATTAAAACTCTGTATATCCTTAACTAGGCATTCATATATACTACTGTTCCACTCCATTACAGTTTGACTATCTGCAATGGCTATATACACTACAGCCACTATCCATTCTTGTCTTCCTAACCTTATCTCAACCACAAATGTTCTTGACATTTAACAATATTTAAATATTTTTTGACATAACTGCTATACAACCACCCCTTTTTTCTTTTTCTTTTCTATTTGCAATCTGCCATACCAAGTCTTCCAGGGTATGTTCTTTTTCTCTTAGATGGGTTTCCACTACAGCTAGTACCTCAAGCTCTTCATTTTTAACTGTTTTGTTTAATTTCAGCCACTTTTCTGGTCTCCTACCACCTTACATATTCAAATATCCTATTTTAACAATTTTTTCATTCTCAACTACTCTTTTATAAATTCTTTTGTCTCTTTCTTCTCCATTACCTTTATAAGTAACTTGCTTACCATTAATTTTACAGATTCATTCCCTCACCACATCTACATTTATATACATTAGTTACCCTTTGTTTATTTCTTACATTTCCATCTATTTCTTCTTTTTTCTGATAATACTGCAATTTAAAATGCCACCCCTCTTTATAAGCTTCCCAAACTATATTCTTTATAAATCAAACTTCACTTCCTTATTTGCTAAGTGCAAGACATCTTTACTATATAACTACATCTTCCTAATAAAAAAATGCCATACATCTACAAACATAACATTATTCTCACACAATTTTTTTAATCTCTCATTTATAGAAAATGTCCTATCTAATATATATATATATATTGAAGCAATGGATCTGAAAGTCCGATCCATGCTTCACAGCCTCCTATAAACTTAATCAGTATTGTAGACCTGAATTAAGTTTATAACCCAATATCAGCAGGGTTTTGCATTAAAGCTAAAATTAATTATGTTTATTAAATTTGTATTTGCATTTAAATATTTCTTTTTAAATAAATTCCATTCCAAGATTAAATTGCTGTTAATAAAATTACTTGTAAAACCTTTTAATCAAACATATATATACGTCAAGCGTATATATATGAGTTAATGCAAAATTCTGCTGAAATAAAATGCTTATTTTATTAAAAAAAATAAGAATATATTTTTCTTTTTAAAATCTTATTAAAATATGGCGTATGATTTTATTTTGAGATAAGCCCGCCAACATTTTCTAAAGGAACGTATGTTTTTAATTAGTTAGTCCATTCAAGGCAAATTAAAGATGGCCTTTTTTTCTTTTTTTAATTAATAAAAATTCAAAGTTTAAAGAAAGAAATTTAGAATAAAAAAGTAAAAATTATTTTTAGAAAATGTTACCTTGAAACAAAGGAGCATGGGGGGGGGGACTTATCAAGATCTAAGATCATACACAAAACAATAGAAGGTAGCTTACAAAAAAGGTATAAATAAAAGAGAGAACAAAAGACTTGGCTTTCCTGTTGAGATTTCTCTTTAGAGAGAATTCATTCAGATTTTTCTTGTGCGTGCTTTTGAGATTTCTCTTTAGAGAATTCATTCAGATTTCTCTTGCTTGCTTTCAGTCAGGTTTCTCTTTTGAGAATTCATTCAGATTTCCCCTTCATTCGTTATCATGCTGACGATTTTTTATTAGTAGGATTGGCTATTGATTAGCTCGGCAGATCCTGTGCTGTGAACCTTTCGGATTTTGCTTCTCGTTTAGATTTTGCTCCAAAGAGTTAGTCATCTGTCGTCCTCGAAATCACGGAGAAGTTTTAACATGCAACGAGTTAAAAGTCATAGTATTTTGATGGAAATGAACATGATTGGCGGTTAGGCAAATAGCTTTGCCTGCCGCCAAGGTCCTAAAAACCATCAAAATGCCGTAGTATCCAACCAATATTAATCTGAACTCTGTGCCGTGCCTGTGGGACTTTTCTTGAAAGAATGCTACATATTTCAATTTTCCTTGTCCGGACAAATACCTATCGACGGACGGATCAAACCACAAATGTTGTGGGAACAGGACCAAGGAACCAGGACAGTAATCGTATCTCTCCTCATGAACTACTTACTATTTTACCCTTTTTGATCATACCTTTCTAATAGCATTATTGAATTATGTTTCTGAATTGTTTTATTTAATTATATTTGTAATGTAACTACTTCTATTAGACTAATCTTAGATATATATATATTTTTTGTGATCATCTATCTATTTATATTTAACCCTTTTCCTGCGCTATTCCTCTTTGCTAACATGTTATCAATATTTCGTATTCCATTGCGGTGTAAGTAAAGGTTAATTTTTCATTTAAAATATCTTTCCAATTTCATTTAAGTTTGTAAATTAAATACGAGTAAGTTTCCTTTGTTTGCCAACTTGATCTCCTCGATAACGCCTCTTTTGTCCGCCATTAGCTCATTACGTATATCTTATTTAGCTATATACATCTTAAATAATTTTAAACTGTTTTTAGTGCAAAGCAATTAGAAAATGCTTTGCGAAAAAATTTTTTTTATTGTGCTTTATCGAAGAGAGTCGAGTTGACAATTTTATTAAAATTGGGAAGAAAAGACTTAGACTGCAAAAATATTATATCGTTACTATCTGTTTTTATTGTCTAATTAGTTTTTCATTAATTCAGGGGAATAGCGGAGGCCATTAAAACATTACTAACATTTTAAAAGTCATTAATTAAATATATTATATAACTAAAAAGCTTGTGTTTTCAAATTTTATTTTAATGCTTTATTTTACTTTTCCAATGATCCAGGCATGCAAAACACATTTTTCATAGTACTTTTATGCACATTTAACTATTTAGTCCATAAGTATTCTTGTCCATGTCTCTCCCTGATGCTAAGCTTGGGCCGGGTGAGCAAATAATTTATGTATGTCTCAGATAATGTTGTTGGTTCATAATTAGACTCGGTAATAGGTGAAGAGAGCAGAGGTCATAGTATTCTTGATTTAATATCTTGAGTATGAGTGGTCTCGAGGTACTTTCGCCTAGTATTTGAACTGAGTTAAACCAACACACATCATCTGACCGGCACAATATATATATATATATATTGTCAAATCTTGATAATAATCCAACTCTTCTTACTCTTCCTTTGATCTTATTGAAATTACTAATCAATTCTATTGTACTCACCCATTATTCTTTCCGATGGCTCTGAGAAATTATTTGTCCCTACCATAACATATATGTCTCTATTCCCTTGTTTCTTTATATTATCTGTAACATCCCTAATTCTAACTCCAGGCAAACATATTCTTACATACCTGTTTCTATTTTCCCTTACGATTACATCTTCACATTCTCTAATTATAGAATCTCCTATCAATACTGTCTCAACTTTCCCTACTTCATCCACAACATTCTCTTCCACCTTCTGAACTTCCTTATCTACTTCTTCATTAAATCATTTCTATTCAATAATTTCCTTTGTCTGCTCACACTTTGTCTCTAATGATTTTAATTTTGCTTCTACATTGTTTATCTCTTCCGCTATCTTACTTATTCTTTGGCTAACCATCTCTTTTGTACTATTAATTTTTTCATCCATATCTCTTGTTACTCTATTAAAAACATACTCTACTCTGTCTTCCTCAACTACATTTTGCTCCATTTCTTCTTTCTCTTTACACTATCTACATTTAGAAACCATTTTTTCACCTCTTTCATCACATTTATACACTGTCAACATAACCATCAACATGTTACATCCTACCTAGTCTTATTTAAGCATTTTAAATGATAAATCTCATCTCATACGGTATACTCTACCACAGCATGCCTAGTTTCTTTCTGATCATTATATATATATATATATTGTGGAATACAAATGCAATCTATATTTCTTATTTTTTAAGTCCTCTATTCTATATTTAACTTTGTGCCTCCTCTACTATTTTTCAAACTCCTTTATACAAAAGGAGATAAACTTTTCTTTCTTTCAATAGCAATCGATAAATACGTGTTTCCTATCATTAAGCCTCAAAAACATTATCTTATTTCTCAAAAATATCACTCTCTTTCTTAAATTAAATAATTCTTTAATAGCAAACCTACTAAAAAAAACAACTAATCTTATGTACAACTTAATTTTAAAGCCTCCTTGCAGTAACACACACACAAAATTTTTTTTTCCTTCTTATATTTAAGATGATGTAACGAAACACTTTCCAAATGTTATCAATATTATTCCTGATCTTTACAAATCCAATTAAATCTATCTCTCTTCACCCAATTTTGTTTTCATTTCCACCCAGTAAGCAAACAATTTTAGTAGTACTAAATTTTCCAGATGACATTAAAATATATATATAAACTTTTAACTTATCTTGCAGAACAAATCAATCATGTCAGCACAGCAAGGCAGTCAAAGTCTTATTTATTTACATAATTTACACAGGTACTGCCTGGCCTTAAGCATCAAAAAATAAACAAACACATAAATATTTAAAACAATATTTTATTCAATATAATAATGTAACCATTGCACAACCCCATTTGTTATGCCAGGCTAAATCATGGACAACAAAAATTACTCCCAATAAATGAAGACAGACCATGCAATCTTACATAAACAATGTAACAAATCATGCAATAATAATTTATTTATAAGTGTATTTATTAATTGAAGTATTAAGTTATTTTCTTTAATAAAATTAACAAATCATGTAACAGTAATTTATTTACAAAGTATAATTTAATTGATATGCAATTTATTTCTTAACAAAGTCCTTTAATCTTGATACATATAGTATCAATATATTCATAGATAATGCAATGCATTCGCCATATCTTTAACCCTGATTTCAATAAACTTAAATATAATTCTACCCATGTACGAATTCATAATTATAACATTTCTTTGACTCGCATATCTCCTGATATTTACATATACATATGCTCTATATGGGGTAGATATCAATGCTATCTTAATCACAATAATCATAAGCAACAGACTTTTTTAGAGCCTAATCCTAAACATAATTAATTGCTTATATAATAATAACTATATAGAAATGGCTTTCTGATCCTAACCCTAACTGAATAAACCTTCTATACAATAATTATAAAGAGTAACCTTTTGGTTCTAAACCTAATTTAAAACAGCTACAATTTATACAGGGATGATTCATTCTGAGTTTGATCCCTAACTCATCAAATTGATAGAAACCTATTCTCCCATATGGATGTGAACATATGTAGACTATTAAACAATGAACAAACAACTGTATATATAAATCCATCTACATAAAATTCAACTTCAGTAATCAAATATAAGTTTAACTACTAATGAATGAGACTAATAAAATAATTACAGTTAGCCATGGTTATTTGAGACTTATGTGTGCAATGCCCTTACATGATTATCTTTTTTTTTTTTTAACCTTTTTCTCTTATTAATAACTTATATAAATTTCATAAGCAATAGCATACATATGTGATATATAATAATTATATTTGGTTTTTCTTAAATAACTTTAATAAATAAAAAGAAGTTAAATTCATTTATTTTTATTTTTAACTGACAGTTTCTTTCAAAATATGATAATAAGCATTATTTATAAATTCAGATTTTAAAAAAATAGAAATCACTCTTGAAATATAAGACTCATCTAAACAAAAAAAATTGTTATTTACTTCTTTCTGACAAATATTAAAAGTCCATTTAGGGTAATAATATAGTCTTGTAATTTCTAGCTATCTTTTAACTAAGCTTATTTCTTCACTTCAACTGGAGTTTTCAAATATCATTCAAAAGTGTTTCCGACCATACCTAGTGAACTGTTAGTAGCATTCTTCCCTTTTATTCACAAGGCATAGTCAATCCTGGGATTTGATTGAAATAGTATTACCTTCTGATCAAGACAAAAGAAAAACTGATTTTTTATATCAAAACTTAAATTTCGGTCTTCAACCTCACTTAGAAGAGAAAAAAAAAATGTTTCTTTTTTAAATTAAAATGAATAATAGATTGTTCATTTCAGGATATTTTTAAAATATTATAGATTTTTTTGTCAAAGATATGGATTTGAAAATAGAAGTGAGAAGAAAAGAAAAATCCAAGTGAAAAATTACTCCATTCAAGGAATGGATTCTCAGCACTGAACAGATTAATCTATTTACATATCTATTATCTATCTATGTATTTACATATATATTGATATTCAACTTGTGATCCCTCCCTCCCAAACATTGTCTCAAATATTATATCAAAACATTGTTTCTTAAATAACTTACCGAAAATGTAAAATGTGTCCATTATATATTTCAAAGGACCAAGCACATATAAGTATCCAATTATAATTCCAGCTAGATGTCCTATAAATGAAACATTTGGGCTCAAAAACTGGATCAGAAGAAGTTCTGCCCAACAACTGTAACGAGCAGGGATTGGTAAATATAAAAATCCTAAAAGAGTGTATGTATTGCTTGGCAAATAGTGTGTGGTGATGACTTTTAGTGCAAACAGGACACCTAAAAAAAAATAGGAAAAAAAACTAAAATCTGTTCATCATTCTCCAAAATAATATGCATTCAAAATACTTTTAAAAAAAAAGGTAAACCAGTGCATAAAGTCTGCATGGTATTGCAAAAATATTTCTATTTATAATTTTCAACACTCATCTGACAAATTTGACTTTTATCTTCTAACAAACAATAGCGCGATACTTATTTACTGATTTAATGCTACACAAAAAAAATCATACTTATTTAAAAAAAGTCTGAAATTTACATTAAAAAAAAATGCTCATCTTGGGTTCTAACTCCAGATAATGAACATGATAGGTGGTGCATAACTGCAGCATCAAAAAAATCATATTATAATTATAAAAAAATATTGAATTTAAAAAATAATAAAATTAACTACTCAAATTGTTTTAAAAATCATCTTTAATACCATGATATTGTTGTTCTTGTGGTGTGATGCATTGCAGCTTCTTCCCTATCAAAGTCAGAATCTCTAAGCCACTATGCCTAGAGAAACCTGTTAACCACCTTACTTTCCTTTTCCATTTCCCACCCTAAGTTTTTCCCATATTCTTCTCTATCCCACTTCATCCCATTTCCACAACATTATCTTTGTCCACTCTATGGGCTTTATATCTAAATCCCCCTTATCTTTATTCAGATCCAGCATAAAAATTAAGAACTCTCTGTATAATCATTGATTACTCATATAATTCTATAATTAAAATCACTTCTTTTCTTTTCAAAAACTTTATTTGATGTATATATATATCCACTTATTTCCAACGTTTCAACTATCTTTACTATATAGTCATTTTCAAGGATCTAGAAAAAACATTACATTATAAACAAACTTCACATAATAAAAACAAAAATAATCAAAAACAATATAAAGCATATAAACCCCATAAAATTTAAAAATAAATAAAATACATTAAAATCAATTAAATTAAATTAAAAACACAAAACATACACCACACTTACTTGACTCCCTTCTCAAAAAACTTTCCCTTTTTACATTTTTTTTTTTATCCAAAAAACCAATTGTTACAATAAAAAACTTATTTCCTTTTTCTTTCTTATATACTTCAAAAATGAATTTATTTCCAAAAATAATTCTTTATTCATGTCTTATCCAATTCTATTTAAAACAGGTTTATATCTTTTTATTTTTGGAAATAAATTCATTTTTGAAGTATATAAGAAAGAAAAAGGAAATAAGTTTTTTATTGTAACAATTGGTTTTTTGGATAAAAAAAAAAAAATGTAAAAAGGGAAAGTTTTTTGAGAAGGGAGTCAAGTAAGTGTGGTGTATGTTTTGTGTTTTTAATTTAATTTAATTGATTTTAATGTATTTTATTTATTTTTAAATTTTATGGGGTTTATATGCTTTATATTGTTTTTGATTATTTTTGTTTTTATTATGTGAAGTTTGTTTATAATGTAATGTTTTTTCTAGATCCTTGAAAATGACTATATAGTAAAGATAGTCGAAACGTTGGAAATAAGTGGATATATATATACATCAAATAAAGTTTTTGAAAAGAAAAGAAGTGATTTTTAATTATAGAATTATATGGCTATATGTACTGTATATTTTTGAAAAGAAAAAAGGATTGAGTCGTGATTAGAAACAGAAGTAAATGGATTTGTCATTGATTACTTTGGCTTTCACTGAGTGATAATATGTATAGAGAGTTTGGCCTGTTTTAATACACCATATTCTGAAACAAAATTTAAAAATCTTTCACTACTTTCACTTTTTTCTCCAAAGGCATTTTTACCTATAATTTGTTCCCATTCTCAATTATCTCTTCAATAATAATAATATTTTTATGAAGTATATTATCAAGAGCTAGTTTTGGATCCTTGAAAAACTATTCTATCATATCATCTATACTATTTGATGTATGGGCAAATATATAAGAATTATTGTGATGTTAAAAGGATTTGCTTTCAATCTATCTCAAATTATTCTTGTATTGATAAGTATATGTCTTACCAATGAATTTCTTGTAAGCTTGCCATTAAGCTTTGAGTTATCTCCAGACCTGATGACTACACTGACATTTTACTCTTCGTAATTAACCCCAGCATACTTCAGTCAAGGCAAGTTTGTTACATTTAGATCTTTCTATTACCTTCCAAATGTAGATATTCATAAAAGTTCTGACATTTCCAAATTCCCATAAATGCATGTGTTTTAGGAGTTAAAATTTGTTTCATTCAATAACTGACATTTAGAAGCAATCCTGATTAGTTAATTGGACATGTTGGCTCTCATTTTTTCAGCTAATGTTCACATCAATATAGGAATTTTTTGTAAAAATTACATCATATTTCATTTGTGTTTATTCTTCATAATTAGTGCTCTGACAGTCACTTTATTAAATTTATCCTGTAATGATTTTAAAATAGACCAGAGAAAATGATTCATCTGCCTTTTTCATTTATTGGAATTATAAATTCTTATTTGCCTTTATAGAAACAATCAAAATAGTAGCAGTTATTAATGAATCAACATCTTATCCTGTAAGACAATTATAATTAAATATTACTCATTGGTTATTCGCAATTAACTTTCATATCTGAAGATCATTTTATTATCCATCAATTGTAGACCTTGTCTGTAACTTGAGAGTCCATCAAATGATCAATCATTCAAGAAAATCAAAACATCACAAGATGCATTAGATCCTAAGATCTAGGTTCAGTGCTCTCAAATCCAAAACTCCTCACTGATGAAAACCACAAGCTAAAAATTAGTCTGGGGATGTTGGATAAGTAGATACTAAATAGGGATTTTATGCACAAATCTTCCTGCATCCATTGATTATGAAGTCTTATACTTGGTGGCACTACTGTATGGAAAGTTTGCTACTCTTATTCAAGAAAGTATTAAAAAGCTTTAATTACAATATATAACTAAAAACACACAAAAACGCCATTTTAGCAATAAAATGATTAATGAAATATAAAAAAATATATATAAATAAAAATAACAATGTGTACAAAAAAAACTAGATAGTCATAACAAAAATTAAAAAGCAAATATATACAAAAATAAAAATAATAGTTTACTTTTATAAAATAATTTAAAAACACATAGACTGAACAATAGATAATAAACAGCAAAACAAAATATTCTGACTAGTTAATGTAAAAAATGTCTTCATAATGTTCATTAATTTATATGTTTATCTTTGATGAACTAATTTTCTAAAGACCTGTCAAAGATCATCATTATCATTTTCAATTTATGGTCTCTCCAAGTTTAATCCAGTTTCCCCAATCTTTAGCCTATCTTCTCCAATTCTTATTTCATCCATCCATCCCATACGTGGTCTCTTTCTAGATATTTTACAATCTCTTTGAACCCTGTTTAAAATTTTAAATATCCATTTATTATTATCTCTTCTAGAAATATGTCCAGTTCAGCTTTTTAGTCAATTCTTTCAATGATGTCAATAATACCTGAAGCTCTTTTATCCATGTATTACATTTTTAATTGCTCTTCTGTTAGGAGTCCAAATCTCTGATCCATAATACATTTATTAATTTTTTTTTTTTTCAAACACATAGACATTTTTCCTGTTAATATTAAGTTATTTCTATAAAAGTGCTCTATCCAGTCTTACTAATCTGACCAAGATATTTGTAGTTGTTAATTTCTAATTCATCAATATCAATCTTTATTTTCTTTTTTTGAGAAAATTTTAGTGTCTTTTTAGCATTTATTTTTAGTCGATCTTTTTCCTTTTCTTTTAATAACTTTGCAACATTCCCTAAAGCTTAAACTATTATTCACAAAAACAATCACATCATTTGTAAAATCCAGAGGACTTAAATAATTTTCCTCTACTTTTATTCCTTTAGCTTCCTTTTTTAAAATTCAAAATACTTCTTAAAAACTGTTGCAAAAAGTTTTGGACATAAGGACTTATATTAATCCTATTAATATTACCATGTAACTAATCATTGCTGTTGCATTTTGATAATCTTCAGAACATGACAATATTCTGAATCTATATTTTGATGATCCAATACTTTAATCAATGTAGAAATGCTTATAGAATCAAGTGCCTTTTTCATAACCTACAAATAATGGAAACTCATATTCATTAGTCCTTTCTATAATTTCTCTCAATACTTGGATGTGATCCATTGTATTAAAATCACTTCTAAATCCAGCTTGTTCCTTTGATTGCTTAGATCCCAATGTTTGCTGAAGATAAATTATAATCTAGATCTGTAATTTCTAATATCTTTATTACTTTTCTTAAATAAACCATATTACTATTTACATTCTTCCAATATGTCTTTATCATTTAGATATTTGTTATATAACTTTGCTAATAATTTTTCTATTTATCCACCTCCTTCTTTTAAGAATCAATAATAATTCCATCATTATTTGGAGTTTTCCTCTTCTTCATAGATTTAATTGCATGTCTCACTTCTTTATTTAAAATGCTGGACAATTCAAAAAATATAGTAATTGTGGGAGATTCTTTCCCTTGTTCTTTATTACAAAGATAAATATGTAAATTTTAAAAAAAAGTTTCAAAATAAAATGGAAAGCTAAAAATATTATTTAGAAAAGTGGCAGTGAAAAATTTGTGATGAAAGATAAATACACTTTATTTTCACAGTGAATTATGGATATTTAAACCTTACAAAAGATGAGATATGAAAATCTTTAATTTGAGTTTTTTATCTTTAGAAAAATTTCTTAAATCATATTGATTTTGAATGTTCATATATAAGAACTAAACAAGATACTGCATATATTCTGCTCAAGCTAAAATTATACAACATTTAAGCAATGTGTAAAAAAATATTAAGATGCTCCTCGTAGGGAAAAAGTCTCAAATTCTCTAAACAATATCAATAAGAATATCAACTTACATACATTGTTTGTAGAATAACTTACATAAACTTAATATTTAAATCAGGTGACTTGAGAGGCCTGAAAGACTTATCATCTTCATTTTAATAAATATCTGATTGCATAGAAGGAAGGCTTGAGTGCATTATTATCATGGCAGATGGATGCAATGATTAAAAATAAAACTGAATGATGAATGAATCAGCTCCCCAAATTATTCAAATAATTTGCAGCTGTAATGCTCTATGTAGAACTATGATTGGATTATGAGAATATCACAATATGGCTTCCAAATCTGTTCACAAGAAAAAGCAATTTGATTAAAAAACTTTTACTGGCATTTAATAGACACCTTTCTAAGGATTTGAACCCATGTAAATGAAAATTAATCTATATGCTTTCAATCAATTTCATGACATCATCATATTCACATAATAACATTCAATTAGAAATTTTTGGCTTGGAAATGCATGAACTCATGACAAATTGTTTGATATATGTACTGCAATAATTTGTTCCAATGTGGGTTTGTATTTTGAGATTGCAATCCTTAGTAATATATGTCTACCCTCCTAAGTAAAAGCATAAATTTTTGAGTATATAGTTCTATCACTCAGACATCCCCTTGAGGCAGTGGATCTAGAAACATCAAATTGATGTTAGTTACTTATCAGATAATCATATTTTCAGGGCTCTATCTGTCCATCAATACTTCTGTTTCTGGGTTGCATAGTATCAAAAATATATTGCTTGTATAACAGATGTTCTTTTATTTTATTCAATCAAAGTAATTATCTAATAGTACTCCTGTATTGTAGCCACTTGGCTTCAAGCTTTTGTGAAATAACTGAAATTTCAAGTAAATCCTTCATAAGATACATGGTTAACATATGTAGTAATTTCACCAATATCCATGATTTCCATATTAGCAGTTTCAGTTACTTTATTCTTTGAAGTATTATAGGAATGGATCAGTTTCAGTTACTTGCAATCAAAAAATATTACATGAGAAAAAAAAAATTTAGAAATATATATATATATTAAATTTTATCAATTTTATACTTTTTAGTTCCACAGTGTAGCAATTTTTTTTATTCTTTCTACTTCTATGCCATTTAGTGTAAGCTTGAGTAATCAATAAATACCAGATGTTAGTGTTTAATAAATTCTTACCCTTATTAATGTTGCTTGCATTGATTACAAATGCTTACATTATTAAGCATAAAAGAAAAGAATTTGCAATTAAATTAGCAATGCATAAGCTAAGATCATGTGATATATTGTTGTCATGTGAAGTATTATTAAATTTGGATTTGTGTGTGTTACACATATTTTTTACATGTATATTCAATATGTACACACATTTATACATATATAGGTATGTTAAAACAGAATATTATATATGGTTTGCTATGCTATTATCTGTGAATTTCCATATCACCACCAAAGGACTTGGAACTAAATTTAGCAGATAATCAAGGATTATTGAATACACATTGCTATGCTAATAAATTAATTTAAAAAATCATAAAACAGTAAGACTTAAACAAAAATACTTAATATAAAAATAATATAATTTTGAAAAAAAAAACAATGTAGTAATATAAGTCAAGAGATATAAAGAATAAACAACTAAAAAACTGATTATCCATTGAGTGCATCCTAAGTATACATGAAGAATAAATAAATGGCTGACAGAGATATCATCAATTTTTAATTTTTTTAAATTATTATTATTTTCAAACCATGGATTGTGAATCTGACAATATGGAAAAACTATTTTATTAAAAAAATAATGAAGATTCCATTGTAGAATTTGATAACTAATAGCATTTTTTTAAAAATAACATTAACAGATATATATTGTAACCTTAATAAAAAATGAATGGGGGGTAGAGAGATTGCAAGACTAGAGAGAAAGGAAGAAAGAGAAAGTAAGAGAATAAATGGAGAGGAGTAAGAGAGTAGATGAGTGTAGAAAGAAAGAGAAAGAAGGAATAGAATTAGTGTAAAAATGAGAGAATAAAAGAATAAAATGAAAGAAAGAGAGAAAGGAACTGAGAATAGAGGAAGAGGAAGAAAGAGAGAATAGAGTAGAAAGAATAAAAGAGAGACATAGAGAGGGTAGAGAGAGAAAGAGAAATAAAGAGAGAGTAAAAATGAGGGGATAGTGAGAGAGAAGAGGATGGAGAGAGAGAAAGGAGGAAGAAGAATAGAATAGAGTAGAAAAAATAGAATGAGAGGTGGAGGGTAAGAGATTGAGAGAATAGAGAGAAAAGAAGAGAGAAAGAGAAAGTAAGAGAATAAATAAAATGAGAGTGTAAAAAGATGAGACACTTCAGTTAGATAGAGCGGGGTTACAATAAAATTTATAAAATGCTGATGCACAGAGATCTATGACAAGATGGAGGAAAAATCACAGTGCTACCAAATAATCAGAGCACAATAATAATTTAGAATAAATTATTGAGGAAAATTTTCCACTTTTATCCAATATTCACAAGATTTAACCCTCCATCAAATCACATTCTCTGAGTACAAATTACAACCAAAATTTAAAAAAAAAATCTTTCTGAATAGAATTGCTTATCTAATGTTTCAGAATTAAATGCTAATTCAATAAAATTAGATTCCATCAGGTGTGCAATAAGAGTTACATCTTATACTAGTTCTAATTAATATCACCATACGTAATAACTTTGTAAGTCATTGAAAGATCAACAAGAGTAAATGTTCTCAGGGGTCCTACTACAACACTTGTGACATGTATTAACATATGATGTTGCTTGCTAAGCAACCGAATAGATAATAGATAAGTGAATGATATCCTGGCCGACTATAGGAGGTAACCACTTAACTTGAAGTGACCACATCCTATTACAAGATAGCAATATTTATTACAATTAAAGAAAAAATATGTATTTAAATATTTAATTGTAAAAATTAAAATATTCACAATTTGGACTACTTATGGCCTTTTACCCAGGATATCACTCGAGATAGGAGAAAGACAAGGATGCTTTTTATGACCTTCTCACAAACAACCTCCACAAATAATTAAGTGTAAACTGGACTTTGACATTTATGTAATATAATAATTTAAAGTTGTAATTATAAATTTTTATTAAACGCTCACTATTATTTCAGTAATAGTTTTAACAAGGCTGTAAACCTTAGCAATGAGCGTCTGAAAAAATCATCACTAGGGACCTCTGTAGCGTAAGCATGTGTTTTAAAGACCTACAGAGGTCCCTAGTGACGATTTTTTCAGACGCTCATTGCTAAGGTTTACAGCCTTGTTAAAACTAGTAATATAATAATGTGCAGTCTAAATAGCATGGACAATCTTCATTTCAAAGAACACAATCTTCTATCTTAAAAGATAACATAGTTTAAATACTTCTTAGACTAAGTATTATTTTTGGGTATCTGCAAATATTACATTACCTGTCACAATGATTTCATCTAGAAATTAGAATTAAATGCATGATTTTATTTTTATTTCTATGGAAATAAAATACAGTAAGTGACTTTAATTAAATAAAAATAATTAATACTGTGATTAATAAACAATATTGAGAATCCAAGACAATGGCATATAAAAAAAAAAAACAGAAACTGAATATAATTTAAATAAAGAATGAATAGGTTTATTTACAATTCTGTAATACAACACAGATTTACATAACTTAAAAATAATTGCCAAAATAGTGTTGTTACAAAATAATAATCATTGGACTGACTGTATCTACAAATCTTCTTTTTCTTTATTTAACAAATGATCTGCTAAGGCTTCTATTAAAATAATAAAGTTACATGATTACCTTATTGAATAAAAATAATGAGAATGAAGAATTAGCACTGGCTAATTCTTACATACTTTCATTAAAATAAGTCATCCCTCATAGAATAATAAATATTATAAAATTTATATGCTTTAATTAGAGTTATTTATTAAATTAATAGCATATAATTGCTCAAGATTTATTTATTCTAAATCAACATATTATAACAATAAGTAACCAGGATTAATAAACTGATCTACTAATATTTGACATTATCAGTTCACTACATCTAAGCAAAAGCTGATGTATTTTTAAAAAAAAAATACATTTCATACTACAAATAACTACTTTTATTGTTTAGAAATTCAAGCTAGTAAAATAACTGAGTGAATGTATGAAATAAATAAATAAATAAATGTATGGGCCAATCATCAGAAGTCAAAATAATTCTGAATTTAAGCAATTCTAAGATATAAAACAGACAACAAATACGCATATTTGAACAATAATTCGTCACGACAATGAAAATGACAATATAACTTTTCAGCTGACAGGAAAAACTTTTTGGAATTCCACAGGTTAATTTAGCTAAAACGTAGCTTCACTTTAATTTTTCTCAAGGACCCATATTTGAAGCATTGAAATTATTTAGACACATTTCTTTTTTAAATGGTTTATGTGAAATAATAAAATATTCCCAGGTCATATTTTTCAGCTATTCTCTTTTAAACAATTACATGAGCATTTTTGTTTCTTTTAGCAAGGAATACTTCAGAATATCAACTGTCTATAAAATATTTCTGCTAAAGACACGACGTAGGTTAATGAATTAATATTTATATTTCTCATAAATGGCAAATTATATTTCTCCAAAATATTAATTGAAGAGCTCTAGTATAGTAATACATTTTTTTAATATCATTATCATATGAAGAATTTTATTCTAAAGCAGGTAATTATTTAAACATTTCTAAAATTATTATTATTAGAAACAATTCCAGTAGTAATTCAAATGTTAATAGTAAAACAGGCGAATTAATACAGTGCATTTTTTTCCTTCTTTTTTTTAAAAGCTTGAAATATACAGCTCCTCAGTCTATGCATTTTAATCTTTTTTTAAAACTTTTAAAACTTCGGTTTAGAAACAAACCAAGCACAAATAAAACTGTGAAATTGTCCTGCTTAATTTTTAAATCATTTGTCAATGAGTGTAACAATTGCAAGTTATTACAACTTATTCTAAAGCAAAATTTATTTAATTGACTGCTGATAAAATTTAACTTTCTCGGAAGCATTTTACTGATTAAGAAAGTTCAATTGCAATTTGGCATCAAGAAATGGGAATACCTTAAAGGTTTATTTGGAGCACATTGCTGATTGTAGAATAACCAAATTGAAGTTAACTATCTTTTACAAAAGCAAATAATAAAAATGTTAACAAAAATAATACTTAACAAATTAACTTATTGTGCCAGCGGACGTCAGAGAGAGAATATCAACCTTCCAAGAAAAAGAACCAAAAGAAGCAGTAGCAGCTTACTTCCCACCTTTAAAAAACCTTTATTTATAGTATTTTAAATTACCCTCCTTTTTTTTAAAGCTGTCAATTTCTTAAAATACCCAATCCACAAAACTGTTATATATATTTTTTTTCTTTTCAAACTCAATCACGAGACAATTCAATCTATTAAATGATGTCGTTTTGATCTAGATTCTTAAAAAAAATGACATGTGATCCAATGAATTAATTTGGAATAAAGTTTTCTTACATAATTAAAAAAAAAATATTACATAAAAAAAAAATCACATTTATTTTTCCTAAAGATTGAAATACCTTAATATATTTTTTAATTGAAATTACAAACCCAAAATTATTTATTTACCAAATTAATATTATTAATATTATAATCATTTATCTATAACTTTAAACATGAGTTTAAATAACTCAAAATAAATTACTTTAGCAATTATAAAACATAATTTCCTAGCATTCACACGCACATACACACACATTTGACCCAAGGAAATAATGTTCCAAACTTAACTCATTAATAATTGCTTTTAAATAATTAATTGTAATTTAACAATGACCTAATAAAATATTTAAAGAACTTTAATACTAAACTAACTTTAATGAATTTTAACACTGACTTTTAATAAACTAATATTTTTAACTTTTATGCTATTATTCTAAAAATTAATAAAAGCTAACTTTAAACTAATTTGATATTCTCTGCTCTCCTAACTATTAAACTATCACTAAATATTATTTTCTGGCACATACAACAATATAAGACAGTTATTTAATTAATAACTGCTATTACTGAAAGAAATTTAACTGTTATACTTAAAAATAAATATAAAAGTAATACATATACTTTACATATAAGCTGTATTAAAGTATTTTATAACAAGACTATTGTTTATTACGCATTTTAATTATGAGTTAACTATTTTTTTTTTTTTTAAAGAAATCAGATAAACATGCAAATTGGTTAAGCTAAAGTCAGGAATTGAAGTAAGTGTAAAAACACTTAGTCACAATATATATAATATTTAATACTACTTACCTGAAAATCCTATTGCACACTGATTTATATATGATGAATCGTCAAACATATGTTCCATTATAAAACTAAGAGCAACATAAGCCATACTAGTCAGAGCAGAAAAAATAACAATAACATATGCAAAGTACATACTGCCCCAACGCTTTTCCAAACTTGAACCTTTTACTAAGTAGGACGCCATGTTGAAATACAAGTGAAAATCATCAGCATGAAAAAAAGGACTAAAAAATAAACGTTTCCAATCTTGTCTGTACCATACCCAAAATCCACTAATACAAGCATCAGAAATTTTGCGAGCATACGGAAAATTAAATAATTTTAAATATAAAGCCACCTGTCCTCCTATTGTTGCTAAGGTAACTGGAGGTATTCGATCAAAGCCAAAACGATACATTTCAGATAATAACAACAAAATCCCAAAATTGGATCTTGATCGTCCAGGGACCATTTTGAATCTGAAAAAATAAATAAATAAAAACATTACAATATTTGAGAATATATTAGAAATATTGGATAAAAATATGAGAACTGTATATATATGTATATAAAGACAAACATTAAAATAAGATTATTGGGTAATAGCATATATATACAACATTAAAAACCAGTCAACACTTAGACAATTCCAATAACAATAATAATCAATAATTTCAAATTGTTGACAAGGCAACCTCCTTTTAACACCTTTATTGTTAAAAGGTTACCTTGACAATAGTGTGAAATTGTTGACTGTTATTGATATTGGGATTGTCTACGTGTTGACTGTTTTTTAATGATTATTTACAAACCCATTTAGTCTCAAACATTATTACACTATATTATATAAAAATATTAATTGTTATAAAGAAGCCTAATGGACAATCGAAATTGTCAGACGTCTTAATAAAAAATATTGTTAAAAATACAAGAGGAATATATTCAATAAACTATCACATAATTTTTGCACACTTAATGTTGTTTCAGCACCACAGATATGCCATTTAACTGTAACTTTCCTATCCAATATCCCCCCATTACTTTCAAGCTTATGGCTTAAGATTTTGGACCAGTTCGAATGTAATGCATCCTTTCTCTGCCAGGCACGTTGACTTTAAATTGAAAACATTTATATATTTTTCCAAATTGAATTGATAGCTTGATAATGAAATAGAAATATGATGGCTGGGAGAGAAAAGGTGCATTAGATCCAAAAGATCCAGACAATGGTCCAAGATCTAAAGCTCTTCATTGATCAAAGTCATAATCTGGAGTACCATCTGCGTCTCACAATTTCTAAACAGAAAATGGCATAGTTATAGTGAAAAAAAAGTGTGCTGAAGAAGTATATCATTTATTGTTTTATGAAACAGCTTAACAAAAGTTTGAACATTTCTGAATGATAAATTTAATGTTTTAAATTTTGCAAGATCCATTGTTATTAAATATTTTCATAAATGCAATCAGGTGCTATAACTTATTTAAGTATATGGTGGCATATAATATAGAAAAATTTTATAGTGCACAACAGAAAAAAAAGTTTAATACATTAAAACCTCCATTCCCCAACACATTCTTGAAGTGTATGAATAAAAACATCAGATGCTTTTATTCATATTTCAGAAGTGTGTGGTGGAAGTTTTAAATATATCTTAAATAAATATTACATGTGGAAAAAGAGAGATAAAAGTTGAGTTATTTCGGGTATTTAAATACAATTTTAAAAAAAAACCAGATATATTAATTTCTGAGATTTAAACTTTATATCTGGGCTAAAAATAATCTCTAGTTTAATAAATGATTAATAATGATGGGTAATTTATTTATCTAAAGTGGATAGTGACAAAGTTGTAGGTGCTAAAAATTTGACAATTCTAAATTGAATTGTAATTAAATATACTATATATATATAATACAAATAAAATTTCTGTTAATTAAAAACTATTGTAATAATAAAAATAATAAATATAATGATAGTTAACCATTATATACTGTCTTTCAATGTGCAAAAGTACTTTCGGTTAATTCTTTAACTTTCCTCAACTGCCATTAAATTCAAAAAGCAAAACAGAAGCAAACGTCATCAACTCAAATCCCATGAAACCCGAATTTTAACGTTAGCAGCTTGTCTTTTAATTATATTTATTTTATTTCTATTTATTAAAATTGCCTCCTTAATTTTTTCTTTTACTATGCTTTCTCTCTTCATGAAAAATCTTAACACTTTCAATATCAAACTTAAATTTATATTTACGTCTTTTCATAAAAACCAATTTAACAATTCATGTTCCTTTAATCTTTTTTCAATACTGCACTTCGATTCACCTATATATGATAATTTATACATTCACAAAAAAATTTGATACACAACATTACTTTTTTGCTTTACAGGTATGACATTTTTAAAATTATTCACTAACTTATTAACATTATTTGTAACACAAAATGAAACATTAAACACATCCTTATATATATCCTTAAAAAATTTCCCTTGAGCATTTGAAATATGAAGTATTGAGTACTTGGATTTAATTATTACAAGAGATAATATGTTGAGTTATAAATTAATAATCAAACCATTGCAAAAAAAAGTGATATATAAATTGCAAATCAATAATACCAATTAATGCATAAGATAATAATCAGAAAATAATAAATTCTTTACAACAGCTATAAAAATATCAATTTTTTTTAATATACATAAAAAGCCTTTTTCAGCAACTGATTTGGTGCCCTTTTCAAATGTTAATAATCTATTAAGTTAACGAACTATTTCAGACATAAAACCATCTAGTGTTCAGTAATGAAATTAAAACAAAGAATAACAATATAAATCAGCGGTTCCCAACCTTTTTGCACTTAAGAGCACATTCTATAATACCGGCCAGGTGGCGGGCACCATTTATTTTTTCTATGTAAATTCATAGTTGGATATTGTTAATGATAGACCCTTTTGCGCTATAAAAGTATAGTATGACCTACAATTTGATTACAATATAATACAATAATTTATAAGAAATCTTAAATTTAGTTGTATCATATAAAATATTAAAGATTTTAAGACTTCTCATTCGATAATTGCAGCTCACAGTACCGCTATGAATATGAGGCAAAAGGCCTCGAAAGCGCTTAGCGTGTAATAATTTCTGTGTATCTTTATAGCTTCTCATTCAAGTATGGCATACGCTTTGTTAATTTTGTATCATATAAATAATTTTTTATTGTGTTCGGATAGCGGTGGGCACATGTAAAATGGTCCGTGGGCATAGGGTTGGGGACCCCTGATATAAATCATTAAAAAAAAATCAAAACTTGCATATATAAATCCAGCAATTACAAAATAACTGACTATAACATAACAATAAAATAAATAAAATAAATTATATGCATTTTTTACAATTATATATGTCAATTTATATAATTTTCCATTTGTCTTTAATTAACCAATTATTAACCAAATTTATAGAAGTCTTGTAAATAAATATTCATACAATTATTTAAATTATTTTTAATATAGTATGTTTCATATATTTGTCTTTTTTTTGGATCTTTGATGTATTTTAGACTTCTATAAATTTGGTTAATTAAAAATGAATGGAAAATTATATAAATTGACATATATATAACTGTAAAAAATGCATGTAATTTATTTTATTTATTGTATTGTTATGATATAGTCAATTATTTTGTAATTACTGGATTTATATATGCACATTTTGATTTTTTTTTTTTAATGATTTATATTGTTATTCTTTGTTTTAATTACATTATTGAACATTAGATGGTTTTATGTCTGAAATAGTTCATTAACATAATAGATTATTAACATTTGAAAAGGTTACCAAATCAGGTGCTGAAAAGGGCTTTTTATGTATATTAAAAAAAAATTGATATTTATATAACTGTTGTAAAGAATTTATTATTTTCAGATTATTAATTTATGGAAGAACAGCATAAATATATTTATTCTTTTCCAATTATGCATAAAATAGCTAGTTTTAGATCTTTTTTATTTAGTAATAAAAAGGACATTACCAATGTGATAAATTACAAAATATTGAGATATTTGCCAAGGAACTGCCTAAGTTGATTATAAGATTGAACAGATTAACAATATCTTATGTCAATTTAAGAAGTTATAATAATTTTAAAAATTTGAAGATTAATAATAAAAAATGAATATCTATTCCATATATTTCAAATACTCAAGTGAAATTTTTTAAGGAGATATATAAGAATGTGTTTAATGTTTTAGTTTGTGTTACAAATAATGTTAATAAGTTAGTGAATAATTCTAAAAATGTCTTACCTGTCAAGGAGAAAAGTAATGTTGTGTATCAAATTTTTTGTGGATGTATATATAAGTGAATCAAGATGCAGTATTGAAAAAAGATTAAAGGAGCATGAATTGTTATATAAGCATGTGAAAAGTAAAAATAATAATGATTTAATGACTGTTTCAGTTTTCTTAGAGCATGAAAAGACATGTAGATATAAATTTAAGTTTGATATTGAAAGAGTTAAGATTCTTCATGAAGAGATAATAAAAGAAAAATTAAGGAGGCAATTTTAATAAATAGAAATAAAATGAATATAATTAATTAAAAAACTGCTAACGTTAAAATTTGGGATTCATGGGATTCGAGTTGGGCAGTTGAGAGGGTTAAAGAATTAACCAAAAGTACGAATGCAGATTAAAAGACTGTATATAATAGTTAATTATTGTTATACTAATTATTTTTGTTCTTATATATTGCAAAAAAATCAAGTCGTATATCACGTGACTTAATTTAATAAGCTTGTATTACAAATATTATATAATGAGCGTGCCAATAGTTCATAACAAGCTTTTCAGGATATCCCTATCTCCAGACAGGTTTCATGCTTTTGGCATTCCTCAATGCGGTGCTTCTACTTAATAGTTAACCATTAAATAAAGTGCTGGGCTTGACGTGGTATTTTAAATCTAATGTTTAAATATCCTAGCGCCTCACTGAGGAATCCCAAAAGTGTGAAATCAGTCTGGGAGTAGGGATATTCTGAAAAGCTTGTTAAGAGCTATTGGCACGCTCATTATATAACATGTTATTATATATGTGTGTGTGTGTGGTTTCAGAAAGAAGTTTTCTGTTAACTGAAAGGAGACCCTTTGAATAGCATATCAAATGCAAGTAATTAAGATTTACACCCCAATAAGTTCTCATAATGATGAAGCAATAGAAGATTTTTATATGGATGTACAAAAGGCTTTTGATCAGAATAACAACATTTCAAAATTGTTATGGGAAATTTTAAGACTAGAATTTGTAAACAAATGAAAAATGAAAGTGCTGTAGGTAAATTTGGTTATGGTAATAAAAATGTGAGAGAACATAGACTTGTGGAATTTTTAGAAAAAAACAATTTGTATTATAAATTCTTTTTTTGTGAAAAATGTTAAAAGAAAATGGAGAATTGGATTATATTTTGACTAACAGAAAATACATATTTCAAGATTGTAATGTTCTTAATAAATTCAACACAGGAAATGATCATTCATTAGTGAAATGTAAGATACGTGTTAATGCAAAACCAGAGGCAAAAATTATTAAGAAAAACAATATTTACAGTTGATATTCCTAATCTTCAGAAATATTTTAATGAATTTAAATTAAAACTTACAAATCGTTTTCAAGTATTGATAGACCTTGAATATGATTCAGATTTCAATGAAATTAATAGAAAAATAATGGATACACTTTTAAAAACTGCAACAAAGATATATAATAGAAAAAAGCAGCAATTGACTAGTAAAATTGCTATGGAGCCTAGAGAATTTATGAAGAAAAGAAGGAATATGAAGATATCTAAAAATAATGCATTAAAGATGTAAAATGGTGTGAAAAAGAGTTGATAATGATGTAAGAAAGTATAATTGTGAAGTAGCAAGAAAAGCTGCTGAAGAGAATAAAGGTCTCAAGAGTGTAAAACAACATTTTGGTATTGGGTAGAAAACTTATATCTGCAATAAGATAAAAAAAATGGAACTATTATTAAAAAGAGAGATTATCTCATGAAATGGGTAGAAGATTCTATCAAGAATTATATAGTAATAAAGAACAAGTACCTCCTATATCTATTCTATCTTCTGAATTGCCCAGGATTTTAAATAAAGAAGTAAGACATGTAATGAAATTTATGAAGAAGGGAAAAGCTTCAGGTAATGATGTAATTATGATTGGTATATTAAAAGAAGTAGGTGGAGAAATAGAAAAAATGTTGATAGCTATATACCAAATGTCTAAATGATAAAGATGTACCAGATGATTGGAAGAATGCAGTATTAATATTAATATTTAAAAAAGGTGATAAAGATGATATTAGAAATTACAGATCTAGCAGTTTTTTATCAGTTTTATATAAAATTTTTACCAAGATAATTACAACTCGTCTCCAGAGAACAATGGATTTCAACCAACCACAAGAACAAGCTGGATTTAAAAGTGCTTTTAGTATAATAGATCATATCCAAGTATTGAGAGAAGTTATAGAAGAGACCAATGAATATGAGTTGCCATTATGCTTTGGATTTGTAAATTATGAAAAGACCTTTGATTCTATAAGCATTTCTCTAGTGATTAAAGCATTAGATCAAGATATAGACCCATGATAATGCCATATTCTAAAGAATATTTATAAAAATGCAACAGCAACAATTAGATTACGTAATGATACTAGGAAGATTAACATTGAGAAGGATGACTCCATATCTCCAAAACTTTTTACAGCAGTTTTGCAAGAAGTATTTTGTGGATTAAAATGGGAAGCTAAAAGAGTAAAAGTAAATGGAGATTATTTAAGTCATTTAGATTTTGCAGATACTATAGATGTTTTTGCAAATAATGCTTTAGAGCTTCAGAAAATGTTGCAATAGTTATCAGATGAAAGTAAGAAAGTAGGACTAAAGGTAAATGTTAAAACAACTAAAGTAATGCTCAATGGATTTTCTCAAAAGATGAAAATAAAGATTGATTATAAAGAATTAGAAGTTAACAACTACAAATACCTTGGTTAGATTATTATTACAGATGGAAACATAATGGATGAAATTAATCATAGAATTAAACTTGGTTGGAGTGCTTTTGGTAGAAATAACTTAATATTAAAAGGAAATATGCCTATGTGTTTGAAAAGGAAGCTTTTTAATAAATGTTTTTTACCAGTTCTTACTTATAGATCTGAGACTTGACAATTAATAGAAGAGCAATACACAGACTTCAGACCACTCAAAGAAGTATGGAGAGATTCATGCTAGGAATAACTAGAAGAGAATGAAAATGCAATACATGAATAAGAGAACAAAAGGGTGTTATAGACATCATTGAAAGAATTATGACTGAAGTGTAGTTGGGCTGGACATATTGCTAGCTGCTAATAGATAGACAATTGAAATCTTAAACTGGATTCCAAGAGTTATAAAGGACCAGAAAGAAACTACATGCGAGATATATGGATGAAATAAGAAAGTGTGCAGGGGTGATGTGAAGTGGCTAGAAATCGAAGATTGATTGAACTTGGAAAGACCTTCATCCTGCAGTCGATTGATAATGGTTGATGATATATATATATATGTCTTCCCACTGAACTAGCTTAACAGTAGTAAGGTATACCGAAGCTCAATATGCCATAGTAATTTGTATTTTTTATTATGCCTTTAATGTAATTTAATCTAGTATTAAACAAAGCAAAACTCTCCATACAGTTTTGCTTTGTTTATCAACAATTAATGTGCTAGTATAGGAGATGTGATCATGTGATGCTTAATAATCTAGTATTGTCTTTGTTTGCAAACAAAATTAAAAAAAACTTTTTTCAGTTTAGCCAATTGAATGGAATTATTGAGCTTAAGTTTTTGCTCTCATATTTGACATCATATAATCTGATATAATTGACTAAACAATTTATTATCAATTTAATCAAATATCTCGATACATATCAATTCTGTAGATTCATGAATGATTTAGAATAATGTATAGTATAACAAATAAAAATAATTACATCAGTAATAATTAAGAATAAAATAGCTGAAGCTTCATACATAAGATTGTAATTAGATGCTGTCAACATAAGTTCCTGGCAATCACCTATATACTGAACATATCACCAGTTTGTTTTTTTACTGTTCAAAAGCTCATTCACTAATGTAGGTAACAAAATCCATCAACGATGGTTATCATTTTCGTCTTTTTATTTCCATCCTTCCAAGCGTTACAAGACTTTCCCAATAAATTTGATTGCATATCAAATAACCATTCATTGGTTTTCTTTGCTTTCCAAAGAATTTGCTCCACAATTCAAAAGCAAAAATTCTTTCCTATTGTTTTTCAGTGTCTCGTTTTTGCATTTACTGAAATTACCGAAAATAGTACAGCCTGAATAACATTAATCTTCTTTTTCTGTTATTTTTTTTCTTTATTTCAACATTGCTAATAAAAAGTCTACGACGAATTTCTTAATTAATAAATATACTTTTGTTGTTAATAATTGATCAGATTCTGATAGTTTTTTCAACAATGTTGTCACCATCAGCTATTAAATAATATACTTTTTTTTTCATATACTGTATAAAAATGTAAATCAGAATTTACATCTGCACATGATCGCTTTAAAAATAAACTAAATGCAATTAAGTAAATTCAAAAGTAAATACGGTACAATATTTTTGTAATAACAAGTAATATTTACCTTTAACATTTCACTTTAATAATTTTTTCTGAACTTCTTATAAATTTTCCACTTCAATTGTAATTCTGTTCTGCCAAATTGCTTTCAAAATGTTATATCATGCTGATGAAATAAAAGGATATACTTGGTAAAATAACGTGTACTTAAATTATTTGTTCATTTAAAAAAAAAAAATCAATAAATGCTTTATTATAAATATTTTAAAATATTAACAATTATTTTTGTTTCGAAGTGCTGAAATATATTCTTATTTTTCCTGTCGGTACAAAAAAAATACTAGAATCCAAATATACATATGTATAATAATGTTTTTTTTTTTTTTTAATACAGTTTACAATACTTGTACTTCGGCGCAGGCGTTGTTTAATCTGTGTAAATGCATTTTCAGTTTAATATAATTTAAATTGTTTATTTACAAAAAAAAAAAAATCAAAAAACGAAAGCTTAATTATTTTAATTAGGAAAAATTGATGGAAAAATGTATTTTATTCAATAAAAAGAAAATTTATTAATATGGGTGTGTTTTTTGTCTTGCAAAATACGTAAATTTGCTTTTAATAATAAATCATCGATATATAAAATGGCGTCTAAACTTTTGGCTACGTAATGTGAAACGTAAGTAAATTAATTTATTCTTTATTTCTGTGTATATAAGGTAGATATTGTTTAAGTTTTCAATAAAATTTACTAAAATAGTTATATTATGCCGTGTTTTTGATATCTAAAGTAAAAACTAATCTTTTTAAAGGTAAATATTTTATAACATTCTATTATTTTAAACTCTTTTTTGTTATTGTTTATCATTGGTTGCCCAGATTTTACCTCAGTTGTAAATTAAATTTGGAAATCAAATAAAGGATTTTTTCTAAATATAAACTTTCCAACATATATGGATATATTCCCAGGACCTTATTATTTATACCATTAATACATGTGTATAGTTACCAGAGATTCAATGTGATTTGATAATCAAGGATTACAGATGTAGTTTTCTTCGTATTATTATTTTTATATGAATAAATACAAGAATATAGTCATCAAAAATATGATTATATATTGCTTTTATGTATTTAGTCGAGGCATTCGACACATTTAAAAATATTTGTAGCAATGTTAGAATTTTACACCGAATTTTATTCACATTATAGAACTTTCTATATGGTGATATGAAGAGAAGTGTTATAGCAAGTGGAAATCTGAAGCATTTGAAATGAAAACTGGCATTAAATACTTATGCATTTAATGACTCCAGTCTTGTTTCTATGTTATGTCTCGACTTTGGAAATAGTGTATAGGCAACTTCATGATACAGTTATATGTTTAACTTAAAAATAAAAATATAAATTTTTAGTATCTAGTTTAACAGTATGCTCATGTTTCTGCTTTTCTTTCCAATTTAGATAATAATATATAGAATAATTTTAATGTTTTGAATGCAATTTATAAAGAGTTTAGTTTAATGATTGATGTAAAACATGGTTTTTCAGACACTAATAGAAAAAAATGTTCAGCAATTTTTAGCTTGAATGGTTATAGTTTTGAAAATATGAATCAGTTTTGCTTAATAGCCTTTTATAAGTAAAAACGTGAATTCAAATGCAATATAAAGTCAGAAGTGATAGTAATACATAAGCTTCTAAAGGCAATATCTTATCTTTGCAACCATATCATTTCTGTCTTCAGCAATTCTTTTCATACCTGCATATGTAAATCTTCCAAAATTTCATTGATCACATTTTAAAGATAAACCTTCTTGGCTTGTCTCTCAATCTTCATTCTAAAACTTTGCCTTTTAAAATATTTTGTCAAAAAAAAAAAAAAGTTTGTCTTAAACTATGTCCCAGGAATTTAATTTTTCTCATATTTATCATGTTCATATATATCTCTTTTCATTCCATATTCTCTCATTATTTAATATTAGTATATTTAACTTGTTCTAATCAACTGTCTCCAACGTCACATTTCCATTCATCTAATCTTATTTTTTCTTTCTCCCAAAGACCAGATCTCATCCATTTGTCAATATATTCCAAGTGAAGGTTCTAAAAAATATTCCATTTTTTATATCATATGTTTATTTAGTAATAAAGTCTTTTTATCATTATTCTTTTAATCTGACAAGAAATTCTATAAATCATACTCCTCAAATAAAACAGTAGCAAAATTTTTTAACAGCATGTGTAAGCATAAAGAAAAAATCATATTTGTTTAATGGTTTACTCCCCAAATAAAAGATCTCTTTATTTGTTCTAAACTTATATTAATCTGCATATCTATAAGTATTTTTATCCACCATTATCACCTTAATTGTATTATTATTTATCTTTAATTTAAAAGTCTCTATAAGCATATTTAATATTTTAAGCATTTTATTCATTTCTTTTTCTGAATCTGCAATCAATTTATCAATAAATTGCATAACTTATTGCATGGTAGTATATTTAAAAAATTAAAAGATTGAATATTTATTCATAGTAATATAAATACATCAGCTAAAGCAATTGCATGTAGGACTGTTATTTTGCCAAATTTGCTATGTATGGGACATGGATCTCTTATCATTATTGCACAAAAGCATTAGTAAAATGTTTAAGGAAGTGCTATAAGATTCTGATCATATACTGGTAAAATCACAAGTCTATTTCATATGTCCTTCATATTTCTGGAAGAAATGCTGTTAAATTACTATTGTCAGGACACATCTTCATTGTATGGGTATGTGAAGTGAATAGATAGTATCATTTCTTAAATAATTTATGATAAAATTGACTAGAGTTTTGTAAAAATAAAAAAGGAGATTGTCTCAAAAAACTGGTTTTATTGGAAGAATATAGCTTGGGATTGAATGAAGTAACGAACTACAATGGACACAGTCTTTCAGAAAGGAAGATCACTACAGAAATTAAGAAAGCATTATAGGATGTCATATAAGTTATGGACATAGTCTTTCAGAAAGGAAATCACTACAGAAATTAAGAAAGCATTATAGGATGTCATATAAGTTCACTAAATGACCAGAGTGTGATATATATATATGGATATATTTATAATTCATAATGGCAGTTTTGAACAAAGTTTGAGTGAATGATATCAATAATTACCTTTTGAGTTCAAATTAATAACATCTTTCTCATGTTTTGTTTTTCTCAGCATAATTAAAGTAAATTTTAAACTTCCAATTGAAAGTTGATCTAACTGCTATATTTTGGCAGCATAATTAAAGTTTTAAATTTTAAACTTCCAATTGAAAGTTGATCTAACTGCTATATTTTGGCAAGTGGGCCATTAGATAGGGGAACCATGAACTGGAGATGGCTGGTGGTTTTTAAAACATTTTTCATTTTGTATTTGAATTTTCACATATTATATTTTTGGAAAAAGAAAGTGGACACAAAACATTTGAATTCATAAATATTATTATTGTTACACTAGATATTAATAGTGATTATTACATGGAAAACTGATTATTGAGAAATTCTAATAGATTTTGTGAGACAAAAAATTAACTCAAAAGCTTATATATTTATTTGCGCATTAACATCAGTAATCCATTCATACACCATCGGGAAATATTTGTATTAATGTTAAGTATTAGTCAAGGGCAATATACAATGCTTTATTTTGGTATATTTTTATTTATATACTATTTAAATTATGAACTTATAAAATAATTTTATATTAATTCTTATAATATATAAAAGTCTAAACATTGAAACCAAAAATCACATGGCTCCAGCTTATAAAAGGTTTTGCAGGATTAAATTTTATTTAATCTGCTCCACTATTATTTTTTATTATAAGCTTGAGTAACCAATAGATATTAGACAGTACTGCCGATTAAATTCCTATCCATAACCCCTGATCAATTTCTGACTTACATCCTGGAGTAAATTCAGGTTCAAATTCATCATTAATGAAGGTTATAAACCAGAAACTATATGGACAGATTAGTATCTGTTGCTTACTTGAGCTTACAATAGATGACAGCAGTGAAATAGAATAGTTTGCTTATGTTTAAAAATTTGTAGTTATAATTTTAAAATTTCTATTTTTGATAAACATTAATTATACCAAATGAAAATAAAAAATTTTGTGTATATTTCTTAAAAATATCAATTTAGCCAGACCCCTTTTCAGTTCTAGACAGCTTTGGATATTGCTTACAATCTTTTATGTAATTTAAATTTTTCTACATCATTTATTTTTCTTTAATTATATGATTTTTTTTTTTAAAAAAAAGAGAGATTTCACTGGTGATTACTTTTTCTTAACTGTATTCCTTTTTATTGATTTTTTTTTCTCTTTGTTTGAGTAGATTTATTATAAAATCGTTTTTCCAAATAGTTTTTTTTCTTTTTTTTGCTTTCTTTTTTTGCCTTTTTTTTTTCTTTTGAACTTTTGCTCTTTTTTTTATTAGTATTTTTATTAAACCACTAAACATCACATGATTTCTTATGCTTACACAAGCTGATAAAACAGGCAAAACTCTCCATATAGTGATACCATCCAGTGCAAGCAACGTGATCATGTGATGTTTACTGGTGTAATACCAATCCTGCACAATGAGATGATGGTGATTATGGTTATTAAGGAACCAAACAAGCCAAAATATATAAATACTGAACTGGGTTCAGATCTATATGAATATACAAGTGAATGAGTTTAATTGAAAACATTATTACATTTCTATTTTGGACTCATAACTTTATAGTTAACTAAATAGGTAATATATGGCTGTTGAAGGATTGCATTAAATCCTAAGATCTAGATGTAGTGCTCTCAGAGTCAAAGCTCCTCACTGATGAAAGCCACAAGTTAGAAACTAGTCTGGGATATTGGATGAGTAGTCACTAGATAGGGATTTTATGCACAAACCTTCTTGCATCCACTGATTACTCTGGCTTGCACTGGATGGCACTACTGTATTGAGAGTTTTGTTTTTGTTTTAATAGCTTGTGTAAGCATAAGAAATGGAGCCCATGTGATATTTAATGGTTTAATACCAACCCTATCCAATGGAATGATGTGACTATGGTTATTAAAGAACCAAAGACACCAAAATGTATGGATGCTATACAAGAGAATGAATTTGGGTTGGAAACATTATGGTGTTTACATCTTGGACTCCTAGCTTTATAGTTAATCAAATAGGTAAAAGGTGGCTACTGGAGGGTTGAATTAGATCCAAAGATTTAGATGCAGTACTCTCAGATCCAAAGCTTCTCATTGATAAAAGCCGAAATATTGGATGAGTAGGCAATAGATAGGGATTTTATGCACAAATCTTGTTTCCATGAAGGTTTGTGATGATGGTGTTCTAGTTGTATTTTTTATATTGAACTATTTCCATCATCTAATACATGTACTGAATGTCTTTTGAAAAATATAGCTTTATTTAAATATTCCAAATACATTCATATAGGACATGAAACAGGTTAGTATATGCACAATGTTTCAAGAGGTATTATTCTCTTCTGCTTTAGGTGTTGCGGACCTGACCAGTGACAGTATTAGCATAGGATTCGAACCTGGACCATTAGATTCTTAAGTATTGAATTTTAAGATAACGCTCTAACCAACTGAGCCATACAGTTAAAGGCAACAGTCAATAGAAATTTCATATACTGATCTGTGAGATTCCTTCTGATTTCTCCACTTTTTCCTAAGAGCAAATTGATTAGTGGTTTCTATACATTATGTATAGTCACACTAGCTTGACTTATGGGATTCTTCTTTGTGTCTTCTCTTTTCCCAATTGAACATATGTTCATTGGCACATACATGGTCTGCTACCTTAGACACATCTGTTTTCTCTCTTGTAATTATCAATTTGTGTTCTTGCAAGCACTTTTCAATGGGATGACTGGTCTCACCAATATATGTTCTTTCACATTCACATGGTGTTTCATATATGCAGTTTTTTCTTTTCAGCATTTCAAATTTAGGCTTTGTAGTTGTTAGTATTACTTATAGTGTGGTATGGCTCTGGAAAGCTGTTTTGTTATTCTGATTGCAGATTTTCCTTAATATATCTATTGTTTTTGAAATGTATGGATACACTCCACTTCCAATAATTGTCTTTTGTCTTTGGTGGTAATAACAGCTGATGGATAACCATATTTCATAAGAATTTGTTCTATCTTTTATTTTTCCAAATTGCTGGTTTCTGAACAAACTTCATTTGCTCTGTTCCATAGTGATAGTATAACTCCATGTTTTGTATTTCTGGAGTGATTGGATATATAGGCTAGATATTGTTTCTGGTAAATTGTAGTTTTGATTTGCCATGAGGGAATCTTGTCACAAGAACATGTAAGAATGCCAAATTTTGTTCTTGTTCTGATTCTATTGTGAATTTAATTGAAAGGGATATGTGGTTGATGTGTTTTCAGAAAGTTTGAAGTAGTGCTTTCCCATGTGGTCATACAACAAATGTATCATCCGCATAACAAAGCCAAACTTTAGATGGGTATGGAGTAGTTTGTATGGCTAAGGTTTCAAGTTCTTCCATGTAAATATTGCTAATCAGGGGAGACAATGGTTAGCTCATAGCCATTCTTTGCTTTTGTTGGAAGAATTCTGTGTTATATTGAAATTAGGTTATTTTTAGCAGAATGTTAATAGTTCCATTATATTATCAATAGGAAGAGCTGTTCTGGTTTGTAAACCATTATCACCATTTAATCTTTTTTTTTACAATAGACAATGCTTTTTCACATGGTACCTTCATGATTAATCTTTCCTCATCATAGCTTACCAGTAAATCAGTTCTTTCAATTTTCATGATCTTGATTAATTTTACAAAGTGTCTAGAATCACTGACAAAGGACTAGGTCTTGTATGCCTAAGGACTTAGAACTTTGAGAAGAAATCTTGCCAAATTTTGGTAAGGTGAATCTCTAGAACTAATAATAGGTCTTATGTTTCAGTAAGACCTATTGTTAGTTCTAGAGATTCACTTTGCCAAAATGTTCCATTAAGACCTATTGTTAGTTCTAGAGACTGACCTTGCCAAAATTTGACAAAATTTCTTCTCAAAGTTCTAAGTCCTTTGGCATACATAACCTAGTTCTTTGTCAGGGATTTTAGACACTGTAGAATTAATCAAGAACGTGAAAATTGAAGAACTGACTTACTGGTAAGCTTTGATGTGAAAGTTCATTCATAAATGTACTACGTGAAGAAGCATTGTCAATTACAAGGAAAAGATTAAATGGTGATAATAGTTTACAAGCCAGAACAGCTCTTTCTATTGATAGTATAATGGAACTATTAAAATTCTGCATAAAGAAAATACTTTCAATATAACAGAATTCTTCCAACAAAATCAAGGAATAGTTATGGGCTCACCATCATCTCCCCATATTAGCAATATTTACATGGAAGGACTTGAAACTTTCGCCATGCAAACTACTCCATATCCACCTAAAGTTTGGCTTCGCTATGTGGATGATACATTTGTTGTATGGCCACATGGGGAAGCACTGCAACAAACTTTCTGGAAACACATCAACAACATATCCCCTTCAATTAAATTCACAAATAGAATCAGAAGAACAACAAAAATGGGCATTCTTAGATACTCTTGTGACAAGATTCCCTCATGGTAAAATCAAAACTACAGTTTACCGAAAACCTACGCATATGGGAAAAAACCTAGCCTGTACATCCAATAACATCAGAACCACAAAACATGGAATTATACTATCACTATTGTAACCCTCCCCCAATACCTCTCCTATCAACAAATATCCGCGGCACCAATTCTATTGGTAATAGAATAAACTACTAGTCTGATCTTGCTTTAAATTATTAATGAGACTCTTATAATGCTGTCCTACCATAGCTTAGCTCAGTTGGGGGCTACAGAGATCTATAAGGTGTAAAATGTTTACTAAATATGGGAGCAAACATTATGATTAATAGGAATAAAACATCTATTAAGTTTTAAAATAAATAAATAATTAAAATTGGTAAAGTTCTACCATTTAAATTTACAAGTTATAGTTTAACCTCATCTCCTCCCATCATCCAAATGCATTGAACAAACTCTACTGTGTGATAAAATTAAATTAATAAAATAAAGATGTAATACTGATTGACTCTACTGTATGGTAAGTTAGAATAAAATTCAATATAAAATATAACACACTTAACTTTTAGTTATACAGCAATTCAAAATAAGTAATTGAATTAATATCTAATCTAAAATAGTAAGGGAATATCTCAGGGAATTAATTTATTGTATGGCTTAATTTAAATCTATACTCTGACAACTACTAATTACTATCATAAAAGTAATGACATAAATTAAGCATTATCCTAATAAAAATGGTAATAGTTAGATAATGGAAGAAATAGGGTGCATTTTGATTTCTATTCATCATCTAAATAATAACTGCGTAATAAAATTTTCATAGAATCTTTAAATAATCAAACATTTCATATAGTGTTTGGATCCAGAAAAACAACATCATCAGATCTGAACATGTTCATCATTAAATTATGAAATAGTGCAATCATATCATATTGGATATGTAAATGTGTGTACATATGTGGAAACATAGAACACGAATGCATGCCAAAGAACTCTGAACAAAGCTTTTAAATAAATAAAACATTTATTACAAGACAACTAAATAAATATTTGGTTTTTTAATTTACGCATATATATATTTTGGATAATTCCAACATCAATGATTAATTAATCTACATGAGAACAAATAACATTAAAATAAACTTTCGGGTGTTTTATTTCAACATATACCAGCTATCAGTCCATTCTGATAAACTTATGAAAAGAAATATTATAATACTAGCTCTAAATAATAAAACATAAAACTGAACTTTTTGATATTTTACTTACAAAATATACGCAAGCTATCGGTCAATTCTGATAAGCCTATAAAAAGAAACATTACAAACACTATAATAAGATAACTAAGTATGAAATTAACTTCTTGTTATTTTACTTCAAATACACATACATTACCAGTCAATTCTGATATGCTTATGGAAAAGAAAACTTTATTTAAACACCACACCAGAATAATTAAATATAAAATTTTTTTGTATTTTATTTCCCATATACTCAAACTATCAATCAAAACTTTATTTAAACACTGGCACTAAAATAGTAAAATATGAAACAAAATTCTTGGCATTTTTACTTCAAATGCACATCAAAATAATACAAGAGGGGTTTAAACCTATGAGTAAGAGGTCAAGTAGTCCTTCATAAACCAAATGAATAATTTTTTTAATTAGCTACACTTTCTTTTCTTTTGCTTGCTCATTCAAAATGAGGATGAAACATTATGAGAGTTGATGGTGTAAATCTAAAATAATTAATATGATCTCATTTGAAACAATGATTAAAGAATCACAAATCAATGATGAATTTTTTTCATACCTTCCGAATTAATATTTTATGTATGCGTCTGAATTATGCTTATAAAATAATTATCATAGCTAAATCCAGTCGGTTTACTTATGAAACCAAGAAATAAAATATCATAATATGGATGATGCCATGGCCAACCAAGCTTTAACACCGATTCTACTTCAGCTGTTCTGTGAGAAAAATCACTTCTACCTTACTTTTCTTATCAGCAAATTATCTTACACTTGGCTATGAATAAATAATGGGAAAGTATTCCACCTGAATACATGAGGGATTAGAAGACTTTCTTAACTCTAATCATTTAAATAACAAAAGACAGTGACTCCCTAGCCTAATTCTGAGGCTTAAATGCTGGTGTGGTTATCGTCTCATCACTGAAAAACAAGGGAAATACATTACTTTACTTCGCATATTATAATTATAAAATACACAATGGTTTAATCTGGAAAATATAATCTATTCTTGACGAATATTTCAACACACTAAGGGAGACCTCAATCCCTGTCAGTACAATATATAATTCACTCATGACAAGTATTCAAATAAATTAAGAGAGAGTTCTCTCAATCCCTGACAATACAATATATAACATAAACAATTTCTTTCTGCACAGCCACTAAATACATTTCAATCTAAGCATAAAAAAAAATAATTAATTTACTCTTAGATAAATCCTTAATCCTTCCACTTCTTTTTGGCACATTTCATCATACAAAAACGATGGAAATCAAGTTATTTTTACTTTCAATTCAACAATTATATAACTGGATTAAATAATGGACAGGTATATAAGCATAATAACACATAAAACAATTTCAAAACACATTCGATAAAGAAATATTGTAACGACATTAATTAATAAGTTATATAAAAAAAATGAAAAATGAATCTTTCATTTCTGACGAAGTATTATATTTTAACTTTGAAATATAATAATTATTACTAAATAATCTTCATTATTTCTAGCAAAGCAAAGGCAAAATAACTCTAGTGTATTTGGCATTAGCCCATAAATTGAAATAAAAAGTCTGTGGTTTGGGACAACATCAAATCTTTAATATTGAAGCATAATAATTATTGAGAAATGAACCTCATAACTTCTTAAAAACTTAAGGATAAAATAATAAATTTTATGCAATTGCTCTTTCTCAAATGAGCTGTTAGTTCCCTAATAGAAAACAGATATTTCTATTGCCAACATCGCATATAGAAATACATGTACACAATAAAACTATATTAAAATAACTAATTACTCAATAAATCAAATTTTTAAGCGTAAACAGATAATATTGTAATAACGTGAAAGCTAAACACTTTCAAACAGATACGCTTTAAACATGCTTACATGAAAGCCAATCAGATGGAATAATTCAATCATGTGGGACTCTTAATAGTTCTGGCTTGTGTTTTAGAATTAAGAGTCCCACATGATTGAATTATTCCATCTGATTGGCTTTCATGTAAGCATGTTTAAAGCGTATCTGTTTGAAAGTGTTTAGCTTTCATGTTATTATAATTACTCAATATAATATTTCTCCATATTTTACTTTTCCGAGATGTTCTTGAAGAGAGAAATAATAATTAAATAATATAAAAAAATATGACAAATAATTAGTCTATCTATCAAATGCTAACAATAATAAGCTGGAACATAAAAGTTCATTTAAAGTCCGTAGATAACATATCTTAGTCATGTACGAAAATGATGATGATCACTTGTATAACAATAGATATGGATAAACACAATTTTCTGCAGGGAGACAAATAATATTAACTGGATTCAATTGGAAAGCATTTCAAAGTTCTTAGTGATAGCTAATGAAACTACTAGCAATATAACATATGAAACATTTCATGGTGGCAAATAAATGTTTATTATGGCATAAGTTGAACAATAATTTACTAATTAATTTTTTATACTTGTTAAAACATTTATTCCAAATTTTCAAGTCATTCACCAGGCAAATAACTACTTAGTTCACAAAATCCATTTAAATTTACATAAGTTTATTGATAATATCTTTAATAATAAAAAAATCAAATGTAAACGAGAAGCAATAATATAATGCAAATATCAACATCTAGTTCCCATGCTCTCCCACTCGTTCAGTTATAAGTACATTCAGAGTTAAGTTAGTAAGTCCTTAATTATATGTCACGCATTTCGTTTTTTATTTCTAGATACGCAAATGGTTAGGTATAAATTTTTATCAATAATAGTAATAAAGTAGGTTAGAATAAGTTATCTGCACATATCCTTCCGTTTAAACTTTATTCCTTTATAGCTAGTGAAAAATATCAACAAAGAGTCTTTGAAATGTTTTATGAAAAAGTTCAGCATAGATTTTTCAGAATAACGGTAAACTTCACACATTCCAGTTATTTCTTTAATGTTAGAGATTAAATCTAGGCAAATCAAACTTATAATATAGTCACAATTTAATTGCTTCTTGAATATTAGAAATTAAAGTTAGGCAAAGCAAATTTGAAATATAAACACACATGCATTCCAAATGATGATTTTAAATTTAAATTAGTCAATTAGAGGTATAGAGAAGATGTACCTTGTTTTTAAAGTTGTTTACATCTGCATTTCTATTTTTATTTTCCTCAGTAGAATTTCTGAACTGTTTTCATTCAAAAAATTAATAGAAGTTTTTACTTTTAAGCTTGAATTATGGAATAACCAATTTGTAGAGAAAAATTATACTAATAAAAACCTTTTATGGAGAGAGAATTGTTGTAATCAGAAAAGCCAACTTTTTGTAAAAGTACCCCTTTTTATATCATATTACCTAAGCATTTGTTTCTTCCACCAATCCAAGGTCATTCAAAAGTTCAAATCTAGAACAAAGGTTACTCCTGCCATTGTACTGATATAATTAGTTACAATATATGCAAGAACTTTTCTCTCTTGAAAAAGAAATAAAAATTATTTTGTCTTTAAAAAAAAAAATACTAAATTGAACCAAGAATAAAATCTTTTACATTTCTAAAGTAACAAAATAAAAAAAAATAATTATTTTAGCAAATAAAATAATTGATAGTGTATTTGTCTGATTGATAATCCACTGGTCCAGTGATCTATTAATTCATTTAGAATGGTGTTTAAGCTGGTTATCCAAGCTATTTGTTATATACTTAAATATTTTCCTGTGAAACATGATATCTGGTAGTTTAATGAAGCACATGAATGAAAATGAAGTTGAAAGATGGCACAAGCTTACATGCACATCCATAAATGCTGTACTACAGGTACTAAACCAATCTGACTAAAATGAAAGTTTCTATGACTATGAACCAAATATACTGCACTATTTACACTACGTATTGAAGTATTAAAAGCAAATTAACCAGAAAATCACCAAAACAAATACCAATCACTGTTCTGCGGACAAATAAAACAAACCTGGATCACTTCAACTACACTGACAATTTCTGTGACTAGTCATCCCTCTTTCCATCATTAATTACTCACTAAAGAAAAATATTAAATGTCTCAAAACTTCCAAATATTATCTGCAAGTGCTTTTTAAACATAGTTTTAGGTCATTAAAAAAATTTTTTTTTAATTTCAGGTTATTTCTTTTTTTTTTTTAGTTAGATGCAATCAGTTGTTACTGATACAATGCTATATAATTACCAGTAATATTTTTGGTGTCTGTCCAGAAAGTTACACTATGAAACAGCAAAAGAAGTTTGTTCAGAAACCAGCAATTTGGAAAAAGAAAAACTCTATATAGAACAAACTCTTATGATAAATGGTTATTCATTAACTGTTATTAAGAAAACTTTAAATAGACAACAAAAAGAACCATCAAGAGCAAAAACAATTATTGATACTGTAATGTACCCATACATTCCAAAAATAGAAGACAAATTAAGGAAAATCTGCATTCAGTATAACATCAGGTTTCCAGAGCCATACCACACTACGGGAATTCTAATATCTACAAAGCCTAAACTTGAAATGCTGAGAAGAAAAAACTGCGGCTATGAAATCCCATGTAAATGAGGAAGAACATATATTGACAAGACCAGTCATCCCATTGAAAAGTGCTTGCAAGAACACAAACTGATGATTTTTGTGTCTAAGGTAGCAGACCATGTATGTGCCAGTGAACATATGTTCAATTGGGAAGATGCAAAAATATTGGATAGAGAAGAAAAGATACAAAGAAGAAAATTTAAAGAAGTTGCTCACATGGCAATGGCAAAAAATCACATAAGCCAACCTAGTGTGACTATACATAGATATGGAAACCATTAATCAACTTTGCTCTTAGGAAAAAATGGAGAAATCAGAAGGAACCTCATAGATAAGTATATAAAATTTTTGGTAGGATGGCTCAGTTGGTTAGAGCATTACCTTAAAATTCAATACTCAAGAATCTAAGGGTCCACGTTCAAATCCCATGCTAGTACTGTCATTGGTCAGGCCAGCAGCACCTGAAGAAGAGGGGGAAATAATACTTCTCAAAACGTGCATGCACTAACCTGTTTGATGTGCTATTACTAACAGTTGAATGTATTTGGAATATTTAAATATAGTTTTTTTTTTTTTTAAGACATTCAACACTCATATTATAATGATGATGGAAATACTCCAATAAAAAAAATACAAACCTTCTTGCATCCATTGATTATTCTGGCTTGCACTGAATAGAGTACTGTATGGAGAATTTTGCCTCTGTTTTAATATTTTTATTACTATTTAATACTTTGAAAATAGCATTCTTTAGTATCAGCAATTTATTCTGAATGAAGAGATAAGTTGTAGACATTATATATATATTTTTTTGACATTGCTATACACTAGAGAAACTATAAAAAAAATTCCATTATTTATTTTTTTCTTTAACATGGATTCACTGCAATTGATATAACATTATTTGTTATATATATGTTTAATCTCAACCATATTGCTGGTTATAATACTTGTTATTTGTCTTAAATCATCTTTTTTTTTTTTATTATTATAAAATTTCATGTTTTGTTATATAATAGTTTATTGTCCAGTTGAATTTATAGATTTAATGTCTGCTCCAAAATGATTCAAAAGTTATGGGCCAAACTGACTTTTGATACTACATATTTTTTCAAAACTAATAAATTTGCAGCATCAACAGCCTATTTACTATTTAAATTTTGAAATAATCATTTCATAACTGCCATTACTTCTGAAAATTTAATTAGACAATTTAATGTTTTATTTAGTATTTAGAATCTAACAAATTATCGTAATATTTCTAGAATGCAGAGTGAATGGCTGGACAGAGCAATAGCATTTCATGGAGATGAGCTTTTAAAACAATTGGAGAGGGAGCAGAATGAAGATGTGTGGAAGAATCTCAAGAAGCCTGACTGTAGCCTGACAGCTTCCAGAAGCAGAATGTATGTCTAGATAAAAATTAAAATTATAAAATTTATTTTTAAAATACACATTTTGTTTTTTAATCTGTGTGTTGTAGCGAAAACGAGGAGTCATTACATTTAAAAATTTGTAAATTTATTGCTCAAAAAGCAGATATGCTCTTCAAAAGAAATGAACCAGAAGTTGTATGTCTTTCTTCGCAACTAGAAGAAGGTGAGTACTATAAGTACAACATTGTATTATAAAACATCTATTATTTGGCACTATTCAGGAAGACTATTTTTTAACTTATACTTGTGCAAGATAATTTATAAAAACTAATTAATGATATGTGCTAATAAAACAATGCTTTTTTTTTTAATCATTTATGCTGTGTTTTTTTTTTTTTTTTTACAAAAGTTTTAAAGATATTTTTATTTAATCAAAGAAATTACTGCTTTTATACCTAATTTTTGTCAGAAATTATACATAAATGTATCTATAAAAAATAAAATAACATTGTATTTTTAAAAATTTAATATTTTAAAATCTTTATGATAATTATTAAAATATAATCAATTCTTAATTACATTTTTTTTTTCAAAATAAAAAATAGTACAGTATGAAAAAATACAAAAAAAGATTTTGATTTTTCACCACTAAAAGATAACCACTGAAAGTAGTGCACTGCACCCTTTTTACAGAAGAAATAAAAATGATCAATTAGTTAGAAATCAGTAATAGAAATTTGTCTTGCATTACTATTTTCAGTCTCTTGATTTTGCTCTCAGCTTACATTACAACTTCTTGAGATAGAAGACAGTTGCTGCTAATGTAATTTTGGACTTATTTGCTGACAACTTCTTCTGAAATAAACATTTTTATGAATTTGTAAACTTCTCTTATTCTTCTCTTTCACTTTCTTTGCATATCTTCATATATATATTGCTTATAATACTTTTTTTATATACACTTCAATGCAAACACATTTTCTTAAAAAACTTTTGACTGTCCAGTAGTCTTCATCAGAGCAAGCAGAGGAGGTCTGATAAATCTCTGCTGAAGACTGCTGGTCATTTGAAACTGTAAGGAAAATAAAGAAGTTTTTTAAGAAAATTTGTTTGCATTGAAGTGAATATGAAAGAAGTATTATAAGCAATATATATATATATATATGAATTTGTAAACTTCTGCATTTGTTTTTTTCCTGTCTAAGTTTTAGTGGAAAAACTTAATTTTTATGGCATTTTTAATAAATATATATATATTACACACTATGACTGGAGCTGACATTTCTTCCAATTTCTTTAGTCATTATTAACAATAATATTTAAACAGCATTAAACTGTTGCAGATGTGCTTTGGATTTTAAATATAAAATGAATGAATACTAACACTTCAACCACATGATAAAGTCTTCGGAAAAGATCTTTTCCGAAGACTTTATCATGTGGTTGAAGTGTTAGTATTCATTCATTTTATATTTAAAATCCAAAGCGCATGTGCAACAGTTTAATGCTGTTTAAATATTATTGTTTATAAAAAAAACATTGCGCTATATAAAATAATTGACTTATTTAGTCATTATTGTAAATATTGAATTAAGTGCAATCAATTAATATCTGACAGTTAATTTCAAGATCTCAGAAGTATAATGTATGAAAATTTAAGTTAACTGGAAGTAGAACTAAACTAAACATTGTTATATAAACGTTGCATCTTATTAGAAAAACAGTTTGTATATTTATATTAATTAGTAAGCTAGAGTAATTAGTAATTATGAGAGAGTTATCTCTCAAGCTTACTGTACATGGCTTTAGAGTAGAAAACTACTCTTGTTTTATCATATATTGTGTAAGCTAAGGAATTGAATGTTTTATTGTTAATAAATACGGTAGTATACTAATTCTTGTAGATATCTGCTATGCAAGTAAGACTAAAAAGATTACTAATATCTTGGATACTCTTTTGTGTGAAGACTGAAAATAAATTTTGTGGCATACTCTACTTATACAATGTCTTGAGCACTAAGTTGTTCTCTTGAAGGAAAATTTTCTTTTTAAACTATTTTGAAATTTATACTCATTGAATAGTTTTGAGAATAAACTTTAAAATTGGATTCTGAATTACAGATCAAAAGCTATGCTAAAAATATTAAGCATTTGAATTTGTCTACTAAAAGTATTGCAACATGGCTTCTACTACTCCTTGCATATATAGTTAAGAAGAAATTTTGGGATGTTAGCTTAAAAAGTAAATAGAGATTTATTAAAATGTTCAAGAAAATAAAAATGTAAATACTGCACATCAAAATTTGTTCAATACTGGAACTCACCAAATAAAGTGTTTACAATTCAGATCGTGATTTAATCTTCCAAAGATTTATGATCAATTTGGAAAAATCATTCCAAAGACAAAGTATATACAATACAGTACAATTTATAATCAGTGGTGTAACAAATATTTGTTTGTAAAATTAATCCATTGTTCTGGATCAGAATAAAATGAGTTAGCAATTTCATTATGGAGTATGAACATTTTAATGTAAGACGATTTATAAAAATTACAAGTAGATCTTGATATTAATTAATTAGTAGACTGTTGAACATTTCATGTATATAATGGTAATCGAGTTATGCAATCAAATCAATTTCTGTGTCTTTATAATAATGTGTGGATATTGGATGGAAGAATAAATAAATGGTCTTTAGTCTGAAAAGTTGAAAACTAAGAATTCATTTTTAATACTTATTCCATAATATACTTAAATCTGGGAACTGTATTCATTTTTAATTATTATTGTGGAAATCAGATTTAATTATCAAATAGATGTTTAGTTTAGTTAACAATTATTCCTTGTACTTTCTGCTGAAAATAAGTTAGGTATTCTAGTTTTTAGATTTTATTTTTTTAATTTTTGTTGTTGTTCTTAAACTTTTTTAGATGTGTAAATTTAATATCAGATAAGTGATTCAATTTTTCTCTATATATTTTTTGTTATTTCTTTTTATAAAAATAGAAATTCGACTTAATATGTAAAACTTAGTAATAGATAAATAAAAAGTTTGCATCGTTTTTAAAATATATTTTTTTTATAAGAAAAGTAAATAAAAAGTATTAGATGGTTATTTTATCATTGTAGGTCACTTTGCCATAATGCCTCCAATAGAAATGTTTATGGACATTGATGAATTGTCTCGGAGGAAACACTTTTTTACTGTAAGCATTACTTTTATTTTTATTTATGATTAATTTTTCTCTCTTTTAAATGAATAAATTTTTTTGTAAATTTATATAGTAAAACAAATGCTTTTAATCAATTTTTTTTTTTTTTTTGGGTGGAAATTATATATATAATAATACTAATTTGAGATTAATATTAATAAATTTATTGAAAAAATAAATAAATTAGTATATGAAATAAGTTTGTAATGATAATTCTGCCCTTGACCAACAATACTCAACTTACATAGTACTATTCATTAGCAAACTCTTTTATTCTCCCTACTCTTATGCCATATAATGTAAGCTTTATTAATCAGTAAATGCTAGATGTTATTACTTTATAAATCCTTAGCCTGTGCTGTTTTATCCAAATATCCCTAGACTAGTTTCTAACTTATGGCTTTTATCAATGAGGAACTTTTTGGAATTTTTTGAATTGTGCACTTGAATCTTTTGGTAGCCTGATAGGATAACAAAAAGTAAAAAATGGCCGCTAGAAGAAAAGTACCTTGGATTCAGTTATATGATTCAAAAAAGTCCAAAACACTCCTCATTAATGAAATTTATAAGCTAGAAACTAGTCTGAGGATATTCGGATAGGATAGCACTGGATAAAGATTTATTAAGCACTACTATCTGCATCTATTGATGATATTATACTAAAACTTAACTAGATAGCATAAAATCAGGACAAACAAAAGAATTTTTTTAGTAAATTTATGTCCTTGTAGATTTTGTATCAAATGATAAAAAAAACGGAATAAAAATTTTTCCTGAAATTACATTGTTGTATAAAGTCAAAAAAAAAGAAAATTGATTTACAATATATGGAATGATTTAAAAATAATTTTATACATTTGAGAAAGATTTTACTTCTAGATTTCTACATATATTAATCTATGAATTTTAAATAATATTAAAATTATTTTTATATATTTTTCTAATAACTTTTAATCTTTGTTTTTTCAGTAATCATTTAATGTTATGCAAAATAATTTTAAATTTTTTTAGAAATCTCTCTTAACATCAAGATATGCAAATCTTAGGTTTACAAAAGTAAAAAATGAAGAAGAAATATATTTCAGTCTATCATATAAATAAAATTAAAAGTTTTCAAACGTTATAAATGAAAAACTATTGAATGGCTTTATTAATCAGGAGTGTATAATGAGCGCTAAAAGTTCCAGTATGTTGACCTTATATTCCAAAGTCTATCATTCTACTACTGCACTAAGCTACACAGAGCTTCTTAAACATTGCTCTCAGCCAACTTATTGCACATAAATAAATTATTCAGATTTTATTAATTATAACCAAGAAGCAAGATGGAATCCATCTCATCACTAAAAATCAGTTATTTAAAATTGATGATTAAGTGCTGGTTATTTGTTAATTTACTTATATATTTAATTAGAAAAGAAAATGCATCATGCCAATAACATCAGACAAAGAACTAAAAACTTATTTTTTGAATCTTTCTATACCAGAATTATTTAAAGAATAATAAATTGTAATTATTAAAATATTTAATTAATTTATCATGGAAAATTGTTGAATTGGAAAGTTAATAGCAATAAATTCGTATAATTTAGCAAGTAAATATTTTTTCAAGTAACCCTAATTCCAGTTCCATTTCAATATCTAATAAAATAAAATTTTAAAAAATATCTATTCAAATTTATCAAGGTACATATAATGAAGCATCAAAATTGGAAAAGAATAAATATCATTACGCTGTTTTTCCATAAAATAAATTCTTTACAACAGCTATATAAATATCAAAATTTTTTTATACATTAAAAGCCTTTTTCAGCACTCGATTTGGTGCCCTTTTCAAATGTTAATGTATTACGTTTTAATGAGCTATTTCAGACATAAAACCAGCTAGTGTTCAATAATGAAATTAAAACAAATAATACCAATATAAATCATTAAAATAAATCAAAACCTGCATATATAAATAGAGTAATTACAAAATAATTGACTATATCATAACTATACAATAAATAAAATAAATTACATGCATTTTTTTTTTTTTTTTACAATTATATATATGTCAATTTGTATAATTTCCTATTAATTTTTAATTAACCAATTATTAACCAAATTTATAGAAGTCTTGTAAATATTCATACAATTATTTAAATTATTTTTAATATAGTATGTTTTATATTAATCTTGTTTTTGAAACTTGAGTGTTATTTAAACATTTAGTACTTTTTGTAGCATCTATTCTATGCCCATATTTCAAGTAATAAATTTATAATGCAGATTTATCATCATTTCTATTAATTGCATTATTATGTTCTTTGGCTCTTACCTCTAGTTGTTTGCCAGTATATGCAAAGTAAATCATTTTATAAATTTCACATGTAATTTTATATACAATTCCTTTTTTGTATCGTATATAATCTCTTAACCTATAATTATCTATTAATAGATAGAGATTTTTACTGTTTGACCAGCTAATATTTATATTCTTCTCAATATAATTTTAGTTATATCTTAATGTATTATATATCTTAAGATAATATGAAAGTCTAATCCATTTTTTATTTGATTCATTATTACCATTATCAATATCATTATTTTCCTCAGAAATTTTATCACCCACTACAGATATTTTAGAATTAAAAAATTTATTTTTAATAGTTTTAGGATTATATACATAATCTTTATATAATTTAATAAATTGATTCTTTTGTGACTGAGCTACACTTTTATCTATATTATATTTATCATTCCTATATTTAAAATTTTTAATAACTGCTAATTTTTGCAGCCATGTTTGTTGTGACTCTATATGAATAATTTTTCTTAATTTATGTTCTTTAATAAAATGTTTTAACTTAATTTTATTATTGGTTTCCAGAAGGGTTGTGATGATGGTGTTCTAGTTGTATTTTTATATTGGACTATTTCCATCATCTAATATGAGTATTGAATGTCTTTAGAAAAATTTGACTGTATTTAAATATTTCAAATACATTCGACTGTTAGTAATAGCACATCAAACAAGTTAGTATATGCACAATGTTTTGAGAGATATTATTCTCTCTTCTTCAGGTGTTGCTAGTACTGTCACTGTCAGGACAGCAACACTTGAAGAAGAGGTGAGAATAACACCTCTCGAAACGTTGTGCATATACTAATACTATATTTAAATATAAAAATTAATATAGATAAAGATAATAAAATTAAGTTAAAATATTTTATTACAGAACATAAATTAAGAAAAATTATTCGTGTAGATTCACATCAAGCATGAATGCAAAAATTAGTAGTTATTAGAAATTTTAAATATAGGAATGACAAATATAATATAGATAAAAGTGTAGCTTAGTCACAAAAGAATCAATCTATTAAATTATATAAAGATTATAGATATAATCCTAAAGCTATTAAAAGTATATTTTTTAATTCTAAAATATCTGTAGTGGGTGATAAAATTTCTGAGGAAAATAATGATATTGATAATGGTAATAATGAATCAAATAAAAAATGGATTAGACTTTCATATTATCCTAAGATATATAATATATTAAGATATAACTAAAATTACATTGAGAAGAATATAAATATTAACTGGTCAAACAGTAAAAATCTCGATCTATTAATAGATAATTATAGGTTAAGAGATGATATACGATACAAAAAAAGAATTGTATATAAAATTACATATGAAATTTATAAAATGATTTACTTTGGATATACTGACAAACAATTAGAGGTAAGAGCCAAAGAACATAATAATGCAATTAATAGAAAAGATAATAAATCTGCATTATACATTTATTACTTGAAATATGGGCATAGAATAGATGCTAAAAAAAGTATTAAATGTTTAAATTACATTAAAGATCCAAAAACAAGATTAATATAAAACATACTATATTAAAAATAATTATATGAATATTTACAAGACTTCTATAAATTTGGTTAATAATTAGTTAATTAAAAATGAATGGAAAAATTACATAAATTGACATATATATAATTGTAAAAAAAGAAAAAATGCTAATAATTTATTTTATTTTTTGTATTGTTATGATATAATCAATTATTTTGTAATTACTCAATTTATATATGCGGGTTTTGATTTATTTTAACGATTTATATTGGTATTGCTTGTTTAAATTTCATTATTGAACACTAGCTGGTTTTATGTCTGAAATAGTTCATTAACTTAATAGATTATGCTGAAAAAGGCTTTTTATATATAAAAAAAAGTTTTGATATTTATATAGCTGTTGTAAAGAATTTATTATTTTCTGATTATTATAGTGAAGCATCTAAACAAATTTGTAATTCAAGAAATAGTAGCTTAAAGGAAAATTTAATATAATATGGATGTTTGCATATTATAATATTTTTGTGTGGAATATTACTTTCTACAACATTGTCAGTTTTCTTTTCTTATTCTGCTAAAGTTTGAATCTTTATAGAAAAAAAATTTGTTTGTTTTTAAATTGAGAGTTTATTTAGATTTATTATTTGTGCTTAACACTCTATTTGTTGCTTTGTTTGATTATTTAATGGAAATTACTGTACTTAATGTACATAAATTCATTTGTGTATGTATATATATTTATAATTGGTCACATTGATTGTTGGACTTTTTATATGTATACTTATTATCTTGCTTTATTTATATTACTCTGCTATTTATTGCTATTATTATTATTATTTACTTTGTGTATTAGCATCTATCGCAATGTCACATATTCAGAAACTGAAGATATCTAAAATATACATTTAATTAATGGTGAATTAAAAATAAATGGAAAATCATATATCATGTTTATATGTTCATATATAATATTTATTCTATATATGCATATATTGTATAATTTTATAATTTGTATAATGAATATAATTAAGGTTTTACAAGAATTTATTTAATCACAAATTTATTATATATATAATAGTGTATTAAAGGTTAAAACAGATTATATTATATTGAAGAGGTATAAATTATTTGCTGAAAAAACATTTGGTAATACAGCATCGATTGATCCACACCATAAGATGGCGCTGTTTCTACGCTAAAGCACATAAATATGCTGTTTATAAGGCCGCTCATAGATCTTACGGCCTAGTAAACTGTTCAACCGCTAAGATGTTGAAGTGCACCCATTACCCCAACATCTCTAGTATGATGAACATTATTAGTGACGAGTATGCAAGACTCTCTATAGACATTACTCTTAACTATTGTACAGCGTATGATGTGAAGGTTTCTGTATTTTGAATGTCGAAAACTATATTATAACGTTTTTTTTTTTAGCTTCGATGTATTTTTTTATATTTTCGTTCGTAAAAATTGTAACGATTTTCCAAACGCCCCTGGTTTCGTTGTCAGGGGTCAGAATTCAGTTAATGAGGAGTGTTAGTCACAATTCGGCAAAGTTCACGATCAAGTCGCGCACTTTCCGACACTTTTTCGAGATCAAAACATTTCAATGGCAGACTACAGAAGCAGATGCGGTGGCCTTTCTTCAACAGAGAAATATTCTCCTCACCCAGAAGAACTGCCTTTGTGGTAGTTTAATGAAAGTAAAAAGCCAAAAAAAATAAAAAAAGTTACTTTAAAAAAAAGAAGACCGTAATCAAAAGCGAAAAAAAAAAGTTACTTTAAAAAAAAAAAAGACCGTAATCCAATTTTGTTAAACAACAAGTTTTACAAAAAAAATAAAGAAAAAAAAGGTTTTTACAAAATGTATTAAAAAAAATATTTAAAAATCAATTTATTTATTTAAAAAAAAAAGAAAATACGGTCCAAAAAAAAAAAAAAATCCAAACCAAAAAAAAAACCCACGATAACATTACAAAATAATAATAATCAAATCAGCCCGGTAACGTTATATCTATTCGTTTTTCACTAGCAACAGTGCCATCTTATGGCATGGATCAATCGATGCTGTATTACCAAACATTTATATATTATCAAATATATATATGGTAATCACGTTATATAATGATATAGCATTAATTTCCAGTTTTATGAAATTGTTATGATAAATTTTCCTAAAAAAATTTCATTATGTATTCTTTCGAATTTTGGAGTATTTTTTATATTTGATCAAATGATTTCTGATCACTTTGGATATTTTAATTCAATTCAAATTATAAAGTTTCATATTCTTAAATTACGCTGGTATCCCATTATCCTGCATCTTGAAAGTTTTTTTCTTTTTTGACTGTTTTCAAATTTTCAGAGAAAAAAATTGTATCAAAAGTGCAAAATAAACACAAAAATATATATTTTTTTATACATTGTAGTCAGTTAATGATAATTTATTAATAGCCTATTATTATTACAGTATTATTATTATGCTATTCTATATGCTTACTTACAGGAATTAATAAATATTGTAAATGGTTTTTAAGAGCTTCCCATTAGGCAATATGTATAGCCCTCTTTATTTTGCAGTTCATTGCAATAGCATCTATATGTAAACAAGGACAATCACTAACTTTATGTGATACAGGCAGACTCATATTAATTCTAAAACTTCTGTTACCTAAATAAAATTACACAGTAGTGTTCTAATTTATTGTTTTAAGTACTGCTATAATAAAAATTTTGTTCAGACGTAAATATAAGCATATTCTGTATTTTAAAGTTTTATATTGTTATTAATATAATAAATTTATGTAACATACATAAACTATTTTAATATATACAAACTATATATAGTTAGTTTAGTTAAATTTTCAGCAGAATTCAACTCAGTAGTGAGAAAAAGATTTATTGCTGAAATTCGAAGTTTACAAATCCAAAAAAGTCCTGGATTCAGGGGTTTTAAATTGATGACAGTCTACCTGTATATAAATGTCTAGCTATATTTATTTTATTTTTTTCTTATGTCAAATGCATTGACCAGTAAGCGAATCTGGGCCAGCTGCTTGGAAGGCAGCAAGATATACTAACAGTACTTATTACATTATGTATGATGCGTGTAAAATAAATCCTTTGAAAAGAAAAACGGTCTTTTTCTCATGGAAGGGCGTTATCCAATGTGGCTTTTTTTCAAAATCTGATTTTCTCATATAGTTTTCATATTCATAAAATATTAGGAAAGAATTTATTATTTAAATCCAGGACTAAATAGTTGGTAAAATTCTGAGAGAACAGTTGATTTTTCATTAATTATACATTCAAGTATGACAAACCTATTTATGAAAAGATTTTTAAAATTATCCACTGCCAAATGAAAATCATCCGGATGATAAAATAATTTCTTATCATATGATTATGGTGGCTTTTTTTTTTTTTTTTGCCAAGAAAATTTTTGGGCTCTAAAATCACTTTGCCTAATGTTAATTATTTACAATTATTGTAGAACCCTTATTTTTACTTTTTATTATATGTACATCAGTATGTCTAGTTACAGCATTAAATGCTATGAACACAGATAAGATCAAATACATTTCAACACCCTTTTTGTATATTTGTGTAAAATAATAATGAGAGTTTCTTATTTAACATATTTGTACTTTGCTTTTTATTCTATGATAACTTTTATAATCATTTTTAATAATTTTATAAAGGAATTTTTATAATTATTTTTTTGTGATTATTGTAAAAGTTTCGTTGATAATGAAGAAAAATGTAAGAAACATCAGATTATTTATTTGCCTCCATGATAATGTCTATGTATATGTTTTTTAACTACAAACTATAAATATCAAATGCTTTTTGATAAGTATTGTAACATTTATCAATGTCTTACGGTATGCTTAGGCCTTTATTTTATACACCATAAAGTGTAAGTTAATTAAACTATAGAAAAATAACATTTAGTTCATTTATAAGTTCGAATATATTTCAAGAACATAGTTATATTTCCTGATTAATGGACCTAACATTATTTATGATTTAAATTGCGGGCAGAATCAGTTGTTTATTTATTTCGGAGGGCACCAGAGTCTGTAGACTCGCTGATTCTGTGTGACGCACATCGTAACTTGCAAAGTAAATGATTAAAAGATCGGGGTTTTGATTTTTTGTTATTTTAATATTGTATATGAATTTATTTTGGGGCATAACTAAACAAGCATATTGACAAAGGTAATTTATATGTTTCTCACACAATTATTTTTTTAAACTAACATCTAATAAACTAAAATTAATAACGTACCAATGAAAAGTTGATATTAAAGGTAAATATTTTATTAATACAATTTAAAATATTTAAACAATAAATTATTAATAAACTGGAAAGAACATAAACATGCTAATCCAGATAATAATGTTAATCAGATAATAAAAGTTCTTATTCATATTACACTTAAGTTTCTTCTAGAAAGTTCATTGAATAATAAAACAGTGAATGCTTATATCGGTATTTGAAGCTTTTTGTTAGTTTTATAGTTAAATTTAGTTTGCAAACATTAAGTAGAAACAATTGGAGTATGAATAAGAATATCTTAGCTTACAGTTAAGTTTTATAGTACGTGTTTATTTCCTGGGTTGTAAGAGCTCATGGCCTTTGTTTTTAATACTGTTGACATTTTGTTTGTTCCTGGTCCGTCCTAAGGCTAGACTCGAAAGCTTTTAAGTTCCACTCCCACATGGCGATTTAGTTCAACATATGAATAGTAGTGATGAGTAGTCTGGGATAGGACATTTTTTCTTTCCCGGACCCATGGAAACTGCTAGCTAAGGAAAAGATAAGACACTATTTAAAGTTTTTCAGACTTTTTATAGCCTTGGGTCAGTTTTTAGATTTCTGCGCATATATTTTCTTTTGTTTTATTAAAAATACACATTGATAATCTTGTACATTCTTTATTAGTTTTTCGTTACAAAGTCTTTTTTATATATAAATTATTTCTGCCCTCTTTAATTAGCTTAAAAGAGTTTTACTGATTGAAATCTTGTATGTTTGTAATTTATTTCTTTTGTTTGTCTGGATTAGAAATCTGTATGCATTTTTATTCCTTCCAATTTTAACTCTTATTTTTAATTAAATGGTTAATACGAAACACAAAAATAACTTTCATTGTACGTTATCCAAAAAATAAATTATACTAACTAAATAAGAAAATTAAATTGCATCTTTTAAAAGATCTTTAAACTTTATTTTTTTTAGCTTTTAAATATTACCAAATGCCAAAACACTCATGAACTATACGTATTTTAATATGATTCAGTATATTATTTTAAGGATATATATGTGTATGGGCAAAAATAAAAATAGCTTTTAAATAAACTGCTGAGTGGAAAAAGTTTTTTCGACAACTTTCTTAAAAAAAGGAACAGTGAATAAGAACACCTGCCAGGTGGTCAGAATTTTAATAGTTTTCCATTCTGGTTTTACTTTCTTCTTAACAATAATCTAAATATCCTTTTACTAACCAATAACTAGATAGATAGCTGATTTGGTTATGAGCCAGCTTGAAGAATAATTCTAAGCTTGTTTGAAATTGGAAAAAATTTCTAGTTTAAGCTCAGCCTAGTTTTGAACCCTAAGTTATAGAAATAACCAATAAAATAGAAATTCATAAGATCTGCCATTTGTTATTAAATTGAACTTAATAAATAAAAATACTGCATTTATTAAGCTTGAAATATAATCTTTATCATTATAATAGGTATGCATTACAACACTTCCCAATAGGAAAACATTAATTATTTATATTTTATTTCATAATCATTAAATTTAATTGTATCTCTTGTTCTTACTAATCTAAAATGTATTCGTTTATAATTTGTTAATTGCACCATTGTAATTGTAACTATTTTATTAATGAATCTTAAAATATAAAGTTTATTAGCAATAATGCTGTATTAATTTATAAAAAAAAAAACAAAAAAACTAGTTGCTAATAAAAAAAAATTATTACAAAAAAATTAATAATGTAGCTTTTTTTGTTGTTGTTTGTTATTCATGTTTTCCTTTTTTTTTTATTTTTTAGACTGTTGCTAAAGGTGATGTTGTGTGTGGAAAAATCAGTGGAAAAATCGATTCTGGTTATTTAGTGACATTATTATGCTTTGATAATAGCAAATCCAGGTTTATTTCAGATCTGAATATTAAAGTAAGATATTTTTATTATGTCATAATTGATTAGAATTTTACATTCACTTTTTCATAATTTGTATTATGTCCATAAATATCCCTAATACTAGTATTTTAAAATACAGTAAAAGTTTAAAAATTATGTTATTCTGGGTGAGGATTAAAGTTATTATTATTTTTCTATCACACAGAAATACTTTTTTTAATATATAGGAGTTCATTTGTGTGATTTTAAAAAGTACAACTTACAATGAAATAATTTATATCAAAGTTTGATTTCCCAATGAAATAATGCTTTGTGTGAAAGTTACATTTTATTGTACACTAAACTGTAGTACAGAATCATTTTTATAATAGTTAAATAATAATTAGAAAATATATTATGAAATTAATAATAAATATAAACATAAAAGTTTATTATTATAATATAATAAATTAATCCATATGCTTATTTTGTTGTATGTCTGATTTTTTTATTTTATTATATTGTATTTTTATGCAAATTTTATTAAAAAGCTAGTAGAAATTTATGGGGGGAAAAACAGAAGAAAAAATAAAGTTACTTTAGTCATGAAGTAGCTCTTCAATTAAGTTTTATTATTATTATTCTTTCATTTTATATCTTCTTTCTGTATTAATTAATTTTCTTAAACAAATAAATAAATCCTCCTTTCTTTAATCATTTTTACAATGCAAGTAAAAAATAAAATATAGTATTTAAAGTTGTAATTAATAATTTATTAAGCGCATATTCATTATCTAAGTAATATATATTAAGGCTATAATCTTAAGACTATGCAACAGTAAGGACCTCTACAAATCTTTAACACAAGATTAACAACTTTAAAAGGCGAGCGGCCACTCTTATCTTCAATCTGCTTTTTAATTATATTGGCGAATCTAAAGCATTTTGATCTGATTTAGATTCGCCTATATAATTAAAAAGTAGGTTGAAGTCAAGTGTGGCCGCTCTTGTCTTTTAATGCCGTTAATCTTGTGTTAAAAATTTGTAGAGATCCCCTCTTGTCTTTTAAAGTCGTTAATCTTGTATTAAAGATTTGTAGAGGTCCTTACTGTCACATCTAGATGCATAGTCTTAAGGATATAGCCTTAAAATAAGTATTTAATATAGTATGCAGAACATATTATAAATGTACACCCAATAAATAATAAAGTTATTATTATAATTTGATATTCATATTTAATATTTGTTTTAGTTTCTATCTACCTATTATACTTGAAAGACACATATTTAAAACCTGGTTAAGTTTTATTGTATAATCCATATATTTTATGTGCAATATTTTATTATAAAATTTCTATATAGAAGTTTAGAGGAAGCATATATATATTTTCTCTTCAAATGCTCATTCATAGGTGCAGATATATAGCATGATGATTAATGCCAAATTTATATAGGAACAATATCAGTCACATTGAATTGGTACCATACGACAATAAAACTGATTTATTGACAATAATATACATGAATACAGTATTAATGTTCTATTACTATACCTATTTTTATTTTAAAACAAATTAAATAAAGATATGTATTAAATAAGTATAAAAGTTAACTTTTTTTTTTATTTATTTACTTGTAAAAAAATAATTAAAAATCTTCTTGCCTTTTTTTTGACCCATAAGTTTTCTATTAGGGATAAAATATTTAAATTATGCTTACAGTGTATCATATTCTTTAGTAAAATGAAGATTGTCTTTTTTATTAGATTTTCAAATAACCAGTAATGAAAATTTGGCAATATTTTTCAAGAATTTTTATTTTTATAAATTAAGACTTTGCAGTCTTTTAAAGCTTTAAAATCAGAATCATTTTTCTTTTTTGGGGGGGTTTTCATCTTTAAAATTGTGTTTAGAATATAATTATTCTTAGTATTGATAAATTTAATTCATTTAAATAAACTTTATATTATATTTTTCTTTGAATTTTTATAATTTTAAATGTTACCATTGTTTTTACTTGATCACTGATTGTTTTTTTTTCCTATAATTTCTAAATGGTGTCTTAATTTACTGTATAGTATTTTCAAATGGTAGATGATATCTGACATTTTATTTGCTTTGCTAACTCTTAAATTCACTTTTATATTGTAAATGTGGCTTCTTTTTTTTTAATTTAGAAAATATTGACTTAATAAGTCTATTTCTTTTATTCCACTTTTGCCACCTTATGTAAGCTTGAGTAGTCATTAGTTAGGGATTTAGTAAACGTGATTATGTGCCATTCTTGGTGGCAGAACTGGAATAGGAAAAATAGATTTGCTACTCAAAAATAATATATAAGCAGATACTTTGTGATATTTTGTTGATGTTAATTAATATATAGATGTGATACTATACAGAATTTTAGTTTTAAAACATCCCTGCCCCCCTTTGAATTCATGAATTTTCAAAGTGCTTATTTTTTGAGTTGTTCATGAAACTGCAAAACTTTTTTATCATATTTTACAATTATTTACTTAGCTGATCAGACAAAAGAATATTAGATAAATACCTTTATACTTTAAGTTTAATATGATTTTTCAAGAATAAGTATTTTTTGCATATGTGACATTTATTAAGTAACTCCTAAATTATTAGGGCTAAATATATTTAACAGATACACAAATTCCAGCTTCTGAACTGTAATAACAAAAAAAAAGAAATTACCTTTTTTTTTTTTAATTCACATATTAAATGTAAAATTAGAGTTTTATTATAGGAAGTGTTTTTATACGTAATTTCAAATATCAATATTTACATATTATTTCAAATATTTTAATTTTTATTATCCTTTATTTTTTACAAGTATTTTTTTTTTTTAATATTAAAACATCACAAGTATTTCTAGTACATCTATAAATTCTATCACCTATTTAAGGTCAGATTCTTTTTATCTATTATTATAAAATCATTTGTAACTAATTTGCTTCTCTGCAATTAAGTATACACTGTATGGGAACAGCAGTTGGTTATACTAAAGCCAACTAAATTTATTTGAACAGTAATTATTTGATGAAAATAAAAAGTAATTATTATTAAGCACTATCGAATTGACATTGACTTCTGGCATTTTTATGAACAGCATTTTTCTAATATGACCTATCATCTCTTTGGTGTTATAGTTTTACCCAAAGATACATTTATTATTACGGTGATAGAATCCATCCAACTCATTACTGGTCGTACTTTTTTTCTTGCATCACAAAGCATTTCTAATGAATTAGATGTTGCATTAAATGATCAAAGTGGGATAATTTCCACTTGGTCACTTGTGCTTCAAGAGAAGTCAAGTGTAATTTGATCAAGCGTACATTTGATCATTTTCCAGGCTGTCCATGGTATTTTCAAAAATTTTTACTACCACAATTCACCAGGAATTCTTTTCATATAAATTGTATTTCAGATTCAATCTTTCATACTCTTAAAAATCATAGGAAATACAATAGTTTGAACAATTTTGATATTCGTTTTCAAAATTATATTTTTTTTCATATTTTTCATAGCAATTATTTCCGGTGCTTGTTTGTAATAAATCTCTTGATTACTAGATCCATCATTCCTGATGAGTGATCTGAGGAATCAAAAACTGTCAACTACTTTTATACCTTTTTTACAATTTTGTTGTTATGTGCTGACCTTGTCATTTTCTTTATAATTATTGTGTAAAGAATATTAATTAAAAGAATGCTATAAATATATTGATAGTTTTAAAAATTGATGACAAGATTGTTTTCAATATATTACAAAAGCCTACAAGAAAAAAAGGTTTAATATCTATAATAAATTTCCTCCATTATTGTCTGTTAACATTATTTTAATACATTTGTTTATTTGGGAAAAATCTTATTAATTTTAAAAAATTTTACTGATTTTTTTTTACATATAACAAGATGCTTTCTTATTATTTCTTTCTCAATGATTGAGTTTATTAGGAAATATCACAGATTCATTGATCTTTTGTCATTATTATAAAAGTTATACATTGAGACCTAGATAAGCTAATGGTGCTTAGTAAATATTCAAGTATAGCATTGTTATTAGAAATCTTTTTTTTTTTCTATTTAATTTGTTTTAATCCATGGCATAGCAACAAAAATTAAGTTTGAAATCAAAAGTTGCATCCTCCCCCTTCATTTTTAAAATTCTAAACTTTTGTTCTCATTCATTTAAGTTAGAAATTTTATTTATTATATAAAACAAAATTAACTGTTTTAAACATCCTTCTTTCTCATCTTTGTATTTGATAAATCACTAATTACTTTTTTTTAGGACCACTCTGAGCGCTACTTTATATAATATTTTTAAGTTTAGGTAATCCAATTGAATTTCTTTTTAAATCTTTTATTATTTTAAAGTACTAAAAGATCTTTCAATGCCTTCCTTAATTACCAGAAATGTCAAAAATAACATGAAAAATAGGTAGCAAATAATTCCTTAAATTAATTTTCAAAGTAATCTTAATAGATAATAATTCTGAAAGTTGCTTATGATATTGAGAAAATCTAGCAAATATTACTGGTCTTTGAATTTTTGATATAGGAAATTAACCAAATGGTATAAGAAATATTGAAATTAAATGGCAGAATATTGAAAAATAATTCATTTATGTTCAGTATGAAATATGCAAATCTCTGCTCTTGAATTAGTGTTGAGTGGAATGTTTGTATTCATTGTATATAGAATTTTTACAATATCCGAACATTTGTTATTATTATTCTATTATATTTAGATATTAAAATAGTTTTTTGTTGTTTTTTTTAACAGTAATTACAATTATAACAATTATAAGATTTTGAAAATACTTCACAAAAAAACTCATGGAGTGTGAAAATGAATTTTCGAATTTCTGATGCATGGGACTGTGCAGCATTGCCTTTCCTTGCAGATTGCTAGCTATGTCACTGGTTTTAACATTCTTACATTTTAAACATGAATGTGAGAATGCTGTTTATCATACTTTTCAACTATTAATATTGTAACCTTTTGAAGGAATAGTATCGTGTAGTTATGTACATCGATAGCTCCTATAGTTGGGTATTCCTTTTGTAACCTAATGAATGTGGTTCAAGCTAAGTACACTTTGTAACCTCTAAAGAAAACGAAAAGAAACTAATAATCATAGTTATTCTCTTTAAGTTGAGACTTTATCTCTAACCTATGTAAATATTTTTACCAAAATTTTAACAAGTTATGATTTTTGAACACCTATCCTTCACATAATACTTGGATGGGGTTGAGACTCTTACATTATTATAGAACAGACTAAGCTCAGTGGTTGGTTACATATAAAGAATTAGCTACAGAGATATACAGTTAAGACCAAGGAAGAGCTTAATTCTAATAATATAAATTACTCTAAATAAAGCATATAATTTTGGGAAGAGATAAAACTTCAATCCTTCTCAGATAAATAATTTAGAATCAAGTACATCTCCACCTTCATCTCAATCAAACTCTCTGAGCTATAAATATTTGCACTTTCAAAAGTATTTTTCAATAGACTCTTATGACTAACAAACTCTATTATACCTTTAATATTATCCATTAATATGATCGAACAACAATGGGCCTTTTATGTAATGCAAAATAAAAAATCTCAGGGTTTTCATTCTTGTATTTTATCAAATAAAGTAGTGGTATAGTGTTGCAAGGCAAATGAATGACATTCCAGCAAGCTTTAATAACATACATTTCCTATGAGTTAATGAATTTGATTAACATCCTAATAATAATCACGTAGATCACCAAAGAAAATGCTTACTTTATTCAACCAATATTTAATAAAAGGAAATCATGTAAGTAAATTCAGAATATTTACAGCCTTTTTCCTAGAATGGTATTCAACTAATAAAGGGAAAAGGGTACATTTCATTTCCCTCTCTTATCCTAAACAACACAGATAAAATACTTCATTTACAATGTTTAAACTCTGATAATAGGTTAATAATGTGCAGTCTGAATTATGGATGGGTACATCCATTGCAAGACTTAAATGAACAATTATCAATTTAAAATTTTTAATAAAAAAAAAATTATTTATGTCACTGTTTCATATCAAGTATTAGTGATTTTGGATCTTGAGAATAATAATTATCTGATTTGAAAAATATACATTTGATTTCATTTTGTAGGTTTATGGAACCAAAGAGAAAAATTTCACACAGAAAAATACTCAAAACTACATTTTAATAAGTTTTAAAAATACATTTATTACATTCAACATTTATCACAGCTTACACATCATAGCTACTAGATCCTTTACATTTTAACTCTGAGGAGTTACTAATTTAAATTCATTTTATTTCAAAATATTGCCTTTTTTGGTTTTCGAAATTATACAATAAACTTATGATTATAAATTATTATGATTTCTGGCTGAATATTTATTTGAAATCACAATTTATTCTACTTCCTCTAAGGCATTAAACAAACATTAATGAACCTGAAAATAATAGTTATAATAGTTGGCTAGCTTGCACCATAAGCTACTTAACATTTTCCATATATTCACATCAAAGCGCCTTTATAATATCTTACTATTAAAATCATATAACAAAATTATGAAGATTAACTTCAAGATAATTTATTGCTGCTTCTAACTTAGCTGGCTAATATGATGATAATAACTGTCATCATTACATTACAACTGCCTCATACTATATTAATTTTAAAACTAAGGATAAATAAAAACATTCATCAGAAATCACATATACATTGATAGTTAACTTATTTAATGTCCACATAATAATATTAAATTTAAGATTTATGGAACTTACAAACCCCTCGTCGAATTTCTCCATATGACGTCGATAAATAGCATTGTGTCTGCGTATTCCCATCATGCTATGCTTTAAATTAAGGAATTAAGTTATTCAATCTTGTGGATTTACTTGTATACTACTGGCAAAGCACAGTAGCACAATACGGATATTATTATGACCAATCAAAGCACTGGAAATTACTACCTCAATAACTAGCTATCATTGCCATAACATTTATAAATACAATAGTCTACACCTTCTGTGGTGGACAATCTAGTATTTTAAATAGCACATGAGGAACAACATCACTAAATAAGCTCCTTAGAGCAAGACACCTGACTATAATAATGGTGACTCCCATGCTTATCTCTCAAGCATAAGTGTATGTGAAGACGCACTCTTACCACATAAAGAAAAGGAAAACACACCAAAGATAAATGATTCTCTCCATGGAATCTGACTAAATAAGCTATATAAAAATATTTTGGAACACTGTCCTCTCATGGCAAATACATATAATAATAATGGGAGATCATTTCCATCCCATAAACATCATAAGTAGTATACTATCTGATAACTATTTCTCACAATGGCAAGATATGAATTTATCCCTAATGATAAAGATTAATGGCTTGTATCAATATTCAAATCCACACATTAAATAATATCCGAAACCCACAGGAAAGTATTCGTCAAAACGACTATAAACACATTAAAATAGCATAGTAAATATTTGCATAAGATAAAGAATACGCACACGAACAATGAGCATAATAAATATTTATGAAATTAAGTGGACAGATTGATGCAATAAATATTCTTAATTAAATGGTTAATAAAATAAATTTGTTCTCAGACAAATTCAAAATCTAATTTTTGCTACGAATGATATTAAGAAAATTGTTAAAACTTCTGATAAACATATCTGTAATGATTATTTGTCCCAAGTTATAAAAAATAGGCAAATTTTTGCCGATATATTTAAAATTACGTGTGTGTAATAAAATCTCTACACACTTTATTGTAAACTCCTTGAGACAATTTCAGATGGTAAAGTAAGATACATTGACATGTAAATGAAGCATAAAATATATAATTATTATATTACCTTTTTTTTAAACAAAATAAAAATTACAATAATAATGATGATGATGATGATGAATTCAGTTCATTAGTAAAGTTTTCTCGAAGGTAGGCAGATAATTTACGGTGCGAGGTCCCACGTCGTTAGCTATGGGAATAATATGGACGGATTAGTATTGTTCAAACCAATATATTTACTTATTTATTTATTTATTCTGTATAAAAAAAAAAACAAAGCAGCTATAACTTCACTATGATAAGTAGACAAGCACACGAATACGATATACTATGTTAAACATGAACAGATATGGATCCATTATATGGCACAATTTAATATTAACTAGCTAGTTTGAATATGACAATTTTGTACAATTATTATTAAATTCTGGTAGTTATCCGTGGTTTCATTGAAAAATATTTTATTAACAGTTTTCCCTCTTTCTGGAGAAGCAGACGACAAAGCAACATTTCCGCCATAAATAAATGATATGCCAGTTTTTATTAACAAATTTTTAATTTTCAGAAAACAGTATTCAATTTCTCTCTGTTTTTTTTTTTTTCATTTAGACTTTGTTGGTTTTTTTTTCTTTTAAAGTTAATAATTAAGACCAAATATTTATTTAAATTACTTTAGTTTTGAACAGTCTTAACATTCTTATTATTATTATTTTTAACTTGGTCTTAAATTTACTGCCACAAAGAATACGATTTATTAGCATTAAATAATTATTTAGAATTTTCCTTATGATTTCGATTAAGATTACCATTTTTATTTCTTGAAAATTTTTAGTTATATGTTGAGTTAAAAGTATTATCTTAGCACATTATTATGAACTTTAGATCGTTTAGTTAAAGAAAACACAAAAACTTGATACCTTAATTTCTTGTTCAGCAAATCATTGATGTGTTTTAAAAACAAAAAGGCAAATAATAAAAGTTACAGTTTTTTTTCTTCTTCTTATTAGGACACTCTATGATCCAACTCTCCCAATTCACCTCTAGTTCCGCGCTCTTTTTCAATATCAAAAAAAAAACAAATCACGTGTCAGTATTCTGTGTTTCAATTTTAAGGTTAACATGAATAAAGTTTTTTTTTAAAAAAAAAATAATAAACAGAAAATACGTGTAATAATTTACTGATTTAATATATTTTGATTGCTGTTTCTATCAGAAGTTAAGAATAATAAATATTTTATTTGCCAAGTTTATTATCTATTCTATTTTGAAAAGTTAATAAATAAATTGAATATTTTAATAAATAAAATTAAAGATCTAAAATCAACATATACACCCATGCATGCACACCCATTTAAGAGTGTAAAACTGATCTTATTTAAGGCAAGCTTCTTATAATAATCCACTTCAACTTTAAATAACTCAACAAATTTTCAACTCTAAAAATTAAAATGTTCATTAAGCTAGCTTTCTTTCTTTTAACTTTTATAAAAAAAAATTTACATTATAAACATGCACTTTACTAAATAAATATGAATAGCAGTTATATATATTTTTTTAATATCTTTTATTAGATTACTATTTAACTATAAATATATGAGATATTGCTTATTAAGTGAGACCATTTTATCTACATATTAAATGATATAGTTTTATGTCTCTGGTTATTCGTATTATTTTATCTTTTATTTTCTTTTATGACTAAGTATTATATACTGCACTGTTAAAATGCCCTAATAAAAACAGGTGGCATATCACATGGTTACAATATATATATATAAGTAAATAAATATAGAGCAATGCAATGTACAAAATTTACTAAATTCTGATTGGTTTGGCCTATCTGAAGAGAAGAAACCTTGTGAGATCAAAATGCATATTGAAATATGAGTGCTAAATATAGTGTTTCTAAATATATACATACAATTTAAATATCAGTAGCATGATTTTTTCTTCATCACACCTATGTCACTATTATAAGTTTTAGTAATTTAATAGGAGGTGATGGTGCACATAGATTTGGTGTGAAGGGAAAAAGTATGCTGCTGAAACAACATTGAGAAAACAAGATAGAGTCATGATATTTTATTAGTTTTATACAATTTATATATTTTAATATTTAATCAAGTTCTGAATTAATTTATATTTAAAATGACTCCATGTATAAAACTATCTTTTCATTTCTCATGTTAAGGTGCCTTTGCATATACATCCCAGGATTTTATATGCACCTGGGTCTCTTTTTACGCGGACTTATTTAACACGATTTTGAAGTTACGCGATTTATGTTTCACCGGAAGTCGAACTCCGATAATGCGCTGTTACTTTAAATAATAAATTTCGCGCACTTACGTTATATTGAAAGTAATAGCACATTATTGGAATTTGACTTTCATCTTAGTAATTTCAATATTTTCAGTGTTTTATAATAGTAAGATTTTATGCAATAATGAAATTAAAATCATGATTTCAACATTTTATGTATACACACATTATATTTTACAAGATTATAATGTAAATTTGTTCAAACATTGTGCGTGTTAATTTTGCATTTTAAATCACATTCTGTTTTTGCTTTTTAAAAAAGAACGTAATCAATTATTAATCATTTAGTGTCCGCAAGTTTATTTTTAAAAGATGAGTAGTAGCAGTGAAATGAAATTTGATTTTTAAACGGAATTGAAAATTAAAGACAAAAATAAGAATTTAATTTTTAGTTGTTAGTTTTAATTAAATTTTTCCCATCAGTGGTGAATAAATGTCTTTTTATTATCATAAGTCTAAGTTCATAAACAATTAATAAAATCATCGTCTCAAAGATTAATTACTAATTACCTTGTCAACAGAAAACCATTAACACAACATGAGAGTGAACTTGGTGCTAGTTGTATTTCCTCTTGTGAGAATCTGATTTTTTACTAGTTTGCAAATGATCGTGTATTTCGGCAAATAGTGATAATAATTAAAACGTATATAAAAAAATGTAAATTACTGTACTGTAAATTATGCATAAAAATATATTATTTTGAATAAAATTAAATATTATAGTTAAAAAAAGTTTGTCTTATCAATTTTTTTCAAATTTGAAATTTTTTATTAGTCATATTTTATTTCCTTATTTTTTTTTTTGCGTGAATTTTAAAGTAAGTTTACATTGGTGCTTTGCTTTTACGCGAATTTTGAAAAATCACAGACCGCATCCCCCCTTTTTCAATGTAAGTTACGTCTATTTTTGCGCGATTTCGTTTGCTCATGTTTTCTGAGGAACCTATCTATCGCGTAAAACGAGACCCAGGTGTATATTACATGACTTTACTTGGAATGTTCATTTGTGGCTTACAGGTTGTTTGTTAAATATATAAGAACAACATCTGTTATTGTATGTATGCAGCAGTACTTTTTTCTATTCTATAAACCATTTTTATTGCATATTAAATATAACTTTAAAAAAAAATCATTTATTACTTTGTTTTGTTATGTACTTGAGTATATAGTATTTTTATTGTTTTATTTGAAATTCAAAATAGTTAAAACAAAAGTAAACACATAATCAATCTTTAGTGAAAATTTAATTAAAATGTGTTATATAGTTTAATCTTGTTTTGTTTTTTTATGCAGGCTTTTTGTCCTCTCAAAGAAGTAGCACTATTGTCTGTTCATGAAGATCCAATTGACATGTATCTGGTCAAAGATTTGGTGAGAGGTAAGATTTTTTATAACTCAGAATACTCTGGAGTGTTAATTATCTAATGGTGAAGTTTTAATAGTTATCTCTTTTTTGTTGTTGTTTCAGGTGTTGTTTTAGCTGTTTGTGAAGAGACCGAAAGGATTACCATATCACTTAAAGCAGAAGCTCTTCCTGCAGATAGTCTGCAGATTTTACGCTTGGTGATTGTTATTGCTTTTTACTTTCTTTACTGAACTTCTGATTAAATTGTAATAAATCTTATAAAATCATACAAGTAGTTTTTATAGATGATGTATGCATACTGGGCATACAAAAATTTATCTGGCAGTATAAATATTTTTTATTACTACTATTGCTGTTATTTGAAGCTTTTCTCAATACCTTATAATTTGAAATAAAATAATCGAATGTTTGAGGGGTCAAGTAACATTAAATACTAAAATAATTAATTGAATGCAACGATTCCATTATACTTAATTTTTTTTTAATGCTCAACTATAGATTATGTAGATTTTTAAAATATTAGATATTAATAATTGCATATAAATGATTTTTACTGCAGATTAAATATATAACATTTAGAAATATAAATACTTCACAGAACAATCACGTCTGAATACATTACATGGACTCAACAAATTGTATCTGATTTTTAAAAATGACTTTCTTGTTTCAATTTATATTAAAGGGGGGGGGGGGCAATATTCATTATGTATTTATTAAGGATATATAGGCAAGACTGTAAGAACAATCAGTATGTTCTCCAGTTTTCTGGATATAATCTTTGAAGCAATAAAGAATATCGAGAATATCATAACTTCTAAAAAAAAAAAAAATAATTATGATAAACTTTAATATAAGGTGGATTGCATTTACGTTATAAAAAATAGTTATAATCGGGACTTGAGGAAGGTGTAATTACTTTTATTGGAAGGATAAAATTAAAAATAAATTTCATTTGAAAAGCTATAACTAAAGCAAAATATCAAAATCTTTCATAAAAGAAAAGTTAGCTATAGAAGAGGCTAAAATACAATATTGAAAGTAGTATAATATATATGTCACAGATTGGTTTCCATAGTCATCACAAAAAATCATCTTTAAGTTTTTGATCTTTACTTCTTTATTCTGTCTCATCCTCCTTTAAATTAAGATGACCATACTTGTTTATGAATTGCTTCTAACGAATAATGTATCATTGTTATCTACTACAACAAAGGTACCTTCAAAGATTTTATTAAATAGATTGTTTCAAGTCATGGATGATTAGTTACCAGAGTCTCATTATAGTTTTAAGTTTTAGAGAATCAAGATACATATATGTGGGGAGGTGCTGTAAATACAAGAAAAGTATCGTGAGCAAAGACGTGATTTATTAATTGATTTTATTGATTTGATCAAAGCATTTGACTCAGTTATTGAAAAAAGTTTGTGAATAACATTTGAAAATAGTTGATTGTACATATAGTTCATTTATCCTTAAAAACATCATATAAACCCAGCTTGCTTTTTATAAGCAAATTTCACATATATTATTACAGTTTCCCAATTATTATAAACTTGAGATAATCAATAGGTGATATTGCTTATTACATCTCTATCTAGTGCTGTCTTATCAATATTGCCAGGCACTAGTTTTTGACTTATGGCTTTCATTAGTGAGCAGTTCGTAGATTTATTAAAAAAGTGAGGACACTATTCAAATATCTTATCCAATAACTATGCAAACAAGTTGATTAGGATTCAAAACATTAAGATGTTTTTGTTTTTCAGATTCTAGTATGAAAAAAGTAAAAGATGGTTAGATGCAAATTAAATTCTTCACTGATGAAGGCTATAATTAACCAAAAACTAATTTGAGAATATGAATAAGATATCACAATATAGAAGTTTAATTAACACTAGTACCTATTTCTTCCTTTATTAAGCTTACAATAAATGGCAGAACTAGATTTGTATATAAAGAAGTTGTTTTGGAAAAATTTATTCGTGTTTGATGGAAGAGAAAGTATTTTGATGGTGGTAGTGACAAAAAACAATTTGTATTAATCAGGGATTTGTATTCAGTCCAATTTTATTTTAAATTTTTATAGTAATGATCTTTGATACATTTGATGGAATTTTTAATTTAAGCCAAATAAAAGCAGAAATAAGAACTTAATTTTAATGTGGATTTGTAGTATGTTAATGATTGTGCTATTTTTGGCAATTCAAAAGATGAACAAAGGGTTGTGAATGCAATTTATAAGAATATTGTATTAGTAATTAACATTATCAGTTAGTGCCAGAAAACATCTTTACCAGTTTTTGACTTGAATGATTGTCAGTTTAAGAAAATGGATCGGTTCAAATGTTGTGAGGTAGTTTATTAGCTAGAAATAGATTTGAATGTTGAAATGCAACATAGATTCCATTGTTCAGCTAACAAGTTAAAAGATAGAATATTTCATCATAGTAATCAATATTTAAATAAATTTGTTGAATAAAATATTCTGTTTTTTTGTTGCATCAAGAGTGACATAAATCTTTAATTGATATAACATAAAAATTTCTGAGATATTTTCATTTAAGGGTGCTTTTAATATTCTGAAAATATAATGGTAAGATGGGTGCATGAAGCAGATATAATAAACTTTCTACTTAAACAAAAATGGTACATTACAGTTTCCTTGAACATAGTTTTCAAGAAAGTAGCAAATCTTGTTTATATTACAAAGATGAAATAGGCTTAAAATGAATTACACAAAAACAAAAGTGAAATAAAGTTAATGTAATACATGAACCTTCATGTCATTGATTTTTCATAAGACTTTTTCTGCATTCATAATTAATTTTCTTTGGTCCTGAAATTAATGCCATAAAGACTACATATTATTATTTTATGGATTCTTTGTTTTTTGAATTGACATTTTTTTCACATTTGTAATTGTCAAATCATGAGTTCGATGCAATATTTTTCTGCCATGATAGTTTTTATTTTTTAATTTTAAATGATATGGTAAATTTTACTATTTTTTTAAAATTAGAAATGCCTTAAAAACAATTAATTTTGCCTCTAATCTTTTTTTATTCTGCTACTTATTCTTTAAAAATAAGAGCTTTTTGCATATGCAAATTTTTATCTTGCTTTTAATGGTTTCATAAATACATATTTTAAGATATCAATTGAAGTATAAAATTTATCCAAATCTATTTAAAATAGATAAAGTAAAACATTTTTTTTAAAAAGTAAAGCTTACCTAATCAATGTAATTAATATTAACCCTAATTTTTTTTAAGCATATTGTGACATTAAAGTCTAATTATAATAGCTGAGTAAATATTTAAAGCCAGCACTTAAGTTGTACTTTATGTGCATAGTATTTCCATGAATAATCATTAAATTGCTTTTATTTATGATTTTAATAGGATTTCATTTATCGTTTTTATGTTTTGTTTATTTCTTCTATTGTACAATCAAATACAACATTATGGTAAATTGTACTAACCATACAAAAAAATTAACAGAAAACATTTTAAATCTCTATTACTTTTCTGGCTTTTATTTTAGCAAAATCATTATTAATTTTGTCAAAATCTATTGCAAAAAGTAAATCTCTTTCAGTTGATAACAAATATAGCAAACTTAAAAAATTCTGTTTCGTAGCTTATTACTTAATCAATTTTAATTTCTTAAAGCTGCATTCTCTGATATTATTATTACAAATATTTAATAAAATCATCAATTACATCCACTTACAAATGAGTTTTGACTTCTACTTTCAAGAAGATAAAAAATAAATAAAAAGCTAAAATAATAATATACTGAGATGAGTTTTATATATCAATCTGTGAACCACAAAAGTATCCATTTATAAAACGTGCTGATTCCTTATTCTGTTTATTTGATATATTATCATGCTATCTTTTAACTTGTACAGTAGAAAACCAAAAGATTTCAAATATCTATTTGTAGCTTTATCTTCAATCATATCTTTACAATAAAAAAATCAAAAGTACACTTCTTTAAAGTATCTTTAACCTGCAAAGGCTACAACTAGTATGTGAGATAGGGTTAAATTTTCAAATGCCTTCACTTTATATTATTTTTTAAAATGAACAAGTGTCTGTCTCTATTTTGAAAAATCAGGTTAGATTGAATTTAATTTGTCCAGTATAAATTTTATGCTCATCTTTTCAGGTTTAGCAGTATCTCATACTGCTTGTAGTATAGATGATTGTAGATTGTCTTCCATCTTTTACATGTGATCACTAGTCTTTTTTTCTATTTTTTTAAGACAAATATAAAACTTAATGCTTACTATAATAAAAATCAAATTTATTTCATAATAACATTATAAGAAAGCAATCAATTGAATCCAGCTAAGCAAAAATAATTTTATTTTTTCATTTTTGCGATTTTATATCTATATTTTTTTTTATACAAACATTTTAATATATATTATAAGTAGTGCTTATAATTAAAAGAAAATCAAATTTGAAATATTTACTTGGAACAAATATTGTTCCTAGGAACAGTATGACATACCAGTTATTGCATTTATGTTACTTTATCACATTATGGTCATTGTGGATTAAACTAATTTTTATAATATACATGGGTTCTGCTTCTCCCATAAAAATCATGCTCAAGTTCATCATAAATATTTTTTGTAGAAAGTCTGTTCTCATTAATTCATTTTACACATCCAATAAAAATGTGAATTTATAGTAATAGACCATCATATCACATCCAGTAAGCTGAAGTTAGTATTGATTAATCTTATGATGATTTTGCCATTGTATCTTTAGAATTGTTTAATCATCTTTAAATAAAATTTGTCTAATGCTTTTATGTTAAATCAATAGGAGATCTAAATCCCATTTCCATATAAAAAATAAAGAGATTATATTATTGGAGAATGTTTCGTCCAGATTATATTTTACGATGTCTTCCAAAATATTTTTTAAATTATCCTCAGTATTGAAAGATTTCATTTCATTTTGCAAAGAAATAGAATTGATTTTGTCATATTCTAAGAAAAGATGAGCTACTAATTTTTTTTTCATTTAATGACAAGTCATATTAAATGTAGTATTGAAAGATTTCATTTCATTTTGCAAAGAAATAGAATTGATTTTGTCATATTCTAAGAAAAGATGAGCTACTAATTTTTTCTCATTTAATGACAAGTCATATTAAATGTTTTTTTACATGGATAATTTATTTCTAAATAACTGTCAACTATACAAGCATAATTAATTTTCCCATTATTGAATAATGTTCTGGTAGTTTTTTTTTTTTTAGAAATTATAATAAATTAAAATGTATTCATTATGTTTAAATTAGTTTTTTTATGATTTTGTTACTAGTAAATTCCTTTCAAATTTTTTTTATTTCTAGAATCTTAATAACATAGAAAAAAAATTTTATTGTTATAAAATAAGTAATTGAAGTTCAGTTATATTTTGTTTTAAATGGACCATAATATTATCCTCTGAATCAGAGCAAATACTTTTCTATTCTCAATTCCTCCTTCGCCCCTCACCGCAATGCTTTAATTGTCAATATATTGATCACTTTCCAATCAATTTGACTATTGTTATTTGAATCAATAACATGAAAAAATAAATTTGGAAAGAAATGTATCAACATTGCTGAAGTCTTTGGCTTTAAGTAAATATCAATAAGAGATTTTTATTTGTAAAATTAAAAATATATGTAAAAAATAATTTTTTAAGTAACATTTTTGTATAATTTGTTGGCTAATGCATTAAAAAACAATTTTTTCTTCAACCATAATTTTGATTGTTCTTTGTAACTTTAAATAAAATCTTGGGGCATCAATAATTTAATTAATTCAATCAATATTTTTCACTGAATATATTTTAAAAAAGAAAATTACTGTTGATTGAATGAATTAATTTATGGATGCTCTATGATTTTATTTAAAATTATATATAACAATCCAAATTGTTGTTCATGAAAAAATTATATTTTATTATTAGTGCATTTGTCATTGAATTAAATAAAAACATTTTTTTAATTATTTTTAGTGTTAGGGTATTTCACAATTGACTTTTTAGTTAAGATGTCTGCAATTTGACAAAACTGTTATCTTGGATGACTCTGAAATATTCCATCAACATCTACACTGAGCATATGTACAAAATTTGAAGAAAATGTATTCAGAAATAGGTTAAAAAATCAGAATTTTTGATCCAACGAAACTGAAGGGAGATGTTAGATCAGCTATAAAATATGTAAAATCATTTAAAATTAATTCCAAGATTTTTGTTTTTATAAAGGCAATAATTCAAAAAAGCAAATTTCACATAATCAAAAGAAATTAAGATTTCATTCTTTATTTCTTTTTTTTTTCTATTTCAATTAACTGGCCATCTATTGAGCATCATTCAAAAATTACTGAACCCATTTGAATGTGGTTTGAAATCTGTCATGCCAACAGGACAATCCTGAAATATTGCATTCTCATTGATATCGAACATATAAGAGAAAGTTAAAAATCATTTATCTAATTTGACCCAAAGAAACAGAAGATAGAAGTTGAATAAAATCATTTAATAAAAGTAAAATGTCTGCTACATTCTTATAATTAGTAGTAATCCCAGTTGTTTAAACATTTGTAATTACTATGATTATATATGTACACACACATATTTTGCAAATAATAGAATATTTTGAATTGAATAATATCTGAATTTTATTTAAAATTAAGAGATATGTTGTGTTTTGTTAGCATTTAATTAGCTAATAATGATTATTTTAAATTGTTCTATCCCATAATTTATAAATATTTCTAACATTATCATTTTTCCTATATCATATTTTTTCTATTCCTTTGAAAAATAATGATAAAAGTTTCTCTGTACAAAATTATTAAATGCAAAAATTAAATATATTGTTAATTTTAAATGCACAATAATAGGGTGAGTTTCTATCCATGAGAAACTTATAATAAATTAGTAAATAGATTAAACCTAAATGTAAATTAAATAAAATAAAAATACTAGTGGTAAAGATTATACATATTGCTTAATAACCTGAACTTTAGGGTATAAAAGCAAAACATGAATTGTAAAATAAATGTAAACTATAAATTAAACTAAAGTCAGATATATTCTCTTGTAGAATTTTATAATTATTCAGTATTCATATAAAATTGATTGTCCTCTACAGAAACATGATGACCAAAATGGATTCAAGACCAATTAAATTTTAATTGCAAAAGAGTCTAACTACATGCTAACATTACATGTCTGATACATACGAGCAGTTAATATATACATGTTTAATGTAATAATTTTATGAGCTGATGTAAATCTTTTAATAATTGCCTTGCATTACATCATCATCTAATCGGCTTAACAGATGAAAATGATAACATTTCTGATGACTTCTTTATGTTCTAATTAAGATAATAAGTATGGACAATCACATTGCTTGTAGTTACTTAAATGCTAAAACATTTTCATCAATTCCTAAAATGTTTACATATTGTTATGTCAGTGTTTAAATATACTAATGCATAATATATGTAACACATATAAGCAACAAAATTTAACATTCTTATATCAGTTTATTGTGTGAATAAAAAATGTTTCATATAATAGCAAAATTTTGAAGTTACAAAGTGTAACAATAGAAGGATCACATGACTGATTTCATAAGGATTCCCTTTTTCCATTCTGCCAAGCTCTCAAACATCACCCACTACAAATCAAGAAATTTGAACTTTATATTAAACAGATTTGAACTGTGAAAGATAAAATATATTTATTACATTTGATGGTTTTATAGTCAATAAACCCACATATAGTTATCAACTTTTTTTTTTATTTTGATGTGCTAATCATTTTTATAATTAAATGCTATTATACTGCCATTTTCAGTACTCTTTTTTATTTGGTTTTAGCATATTTCACCAATTGCCATCTATGACTCTAGTATAGTCATATATTCCATAGAACTACATATAAACTAAATTAGCATTTTCAGAATTCATGCTTTTTCCCTTCTCAATAATATTTTATAAAGTATATATATATTGTTTATAGGGATTAATTAATGAAGATGATTTACCAAAGGCATATAGGTAAGATATATTTTATTAAATCTATATTAAAGTTAATATGAATGTGCATTAACAAGGGTTTATTTTGATTTTTGATAGAATGAGTAATGATGATATTACTAACCAGCCCTTCAGTATTATTTTACAACAACAGCATGGATTTAATAATCCCAGTAACTTAACTAGTTTATGCTCAATGCTACGAATCAATCAGGATAAGCATCTCAGTTTCATGAGAGCTTTACATGGGTAATTTTTTTTTTTTTAAGTTGTATTTCAGTACTATATTTATTTTATTTTTATTTTTTTTCTACCAATATTATCTATCCTTTAAACTATGTGTGTGCAATTTTGAACTTTTGTAAAATATTAAATAATTCAGTATGTAGAGGTTTATAAGTTATATTTTCCAAATCAAATTATTATGATTTAATAATACCACTGCATTATTTAGCCACTTTATATTACATTTATTATCATTAGAATATTATTTAAATAATAATATCAACAAATAAAAAATCCTTCTCCTTTTTCTTTTCAAAAACTTTATTTTTTTATCTCAATACTGAACATATATATACATTTATATAATACAAAAACTCCAACGTTTCAACTGTTTTTTTTTTCATACAGTCATTTTCAATGATCTGCAACAACAATATTAAATACATATCAATAAATAAACTTCAATTACATAAAAACTTCCTCTTACATTAACATAAACAGTAACAAACATATTAAACATATATAAATATATTTTACTTATATCTCTCTCCCACTGCTATATTTTATTACTCTTTCTTTTACATTATTTAGTTACAAATCTGTCTTAAAATCATCCAAGAAACTTTCTATACAAATTTAAATACCAATTCTAATTTCCAAAAACTTCCCCCTTTTTTATTTTTTATCTAAAACCCATCTTAAAACTACATTTCTAAACTATATCTTTAAATGAATATAAAACAAATATAAACATTTCTCTCTCTCTCTCTCTTTTATACAAAAAAACTTCTAACAATTTACCGAAACCCATTAAGCATTTATTTTAATTATACATTAATTTAGATTCCTTATCTACTCCATTAATTCTATTTAGAGTAGGATTATATTTTTTTATATATAAAAAAAAATGTTTATATTTGTTTTATATTCATTTAAAGATATAGTTTAGGAATGTAGTTTTAAGATGGGTTTTAGATAAAAAATAAAAAAGGGGGAGGTTTTTGGAAATTAGAATTGGTATTTAAATTTGTATAGAAAGTTTCTTGGATGATTTTAAGATAGATTTGTAACTAAATAATGTAAAAGAAAGAGTAATAAAATATAGCAGTGGGAGAGAGATGTAAGTAAAATATATTTATATATGTTTAATATGTTTGTTACTGTTTATGTTAATGTAAGAGGAAGTTTTTATGTAATTGAAGTTTTTTTATTGATATGTATTTAATATTGTTGTTGCAGATCCTTGAAAATGACTGTATGAGAAAAAAACAGTTGAAACGTTGGAGTTTTTGTATTATATAAATGTATATATATGTTCAGTATTGAAATAAAAAAATAAAGTTTTTGAAAAGAAAAAGGAGATGGATTTTTTATTTGTTGATATTATTGTAGAACATATATATTTTAAAAGAAAAAGTGGATGTACCTTTGCTGTGTTATTATATATGATATTTAAATAATATGTATAAATTATTGTTTGTATTTAAAATTGATATATATGTTGTGGGTAGGGGGTGTAAGAAAATTTTGAAATACTTTGAAATAGAATAAAAGTTTTAGGAATAAATTTTATTCAAAGGGTTGAATTTTGAATAATTAATTTCTCTGTTAAGTTATATATATGTTAGCGGTTCCCAATGGTAATATAAATTTGCATCAACTTAATCATTCTTTATTTTAAGTATGGTATTTCTCAATATTGTTTTTTACTTTTAAGCTGTTAAGTCTCTGAATTATTGGATTTAAACTGTTGTTATCAATTTCTTGATGGTCCTTTGATATTTCAGCATCAAAATGGTAAAGCTGTACACATTCTATGTGGTTGATCAAACATAGGAATTTTTTTATCTATAGAATTGACAATACGACTTTTAGCTCTCGAATCTATCATTATTACCATTTATCAAAACTGTTTTATTATTCCTCAACAGTAATTCTTCTTAAGTATTACAAGGTCAAGAAAATAATAGATCCTGAATGTATTTAAGAAGTAATAAAAGAAAAATGTAAGAGGCTAGCTATTACATTAAATAATTCTATGAACTACATGAAGAGATAGATACACAAGAAATAATTGTAAATTAAATTTATATAAATTTAAATTTTGTGAATGGCATGCATCACAGTGAAATAAATATATGGAAGTCATGTCTGCAACATTGAAGATATATTTTGAAAATTAATAAATGTGAAGATTTTGAAAAAGAGAAATTTTAGAATTAAAATATTTTTAATTATTAAACCATACATTTCAGGCTACTGATGTGTTCCATAGGTGGCAGATATTAGAGTGACCTTCAGATATGAAAATTAATTATGAATAACAAATGAACATTGCTTTCCAAGAATATCTCTGCTGCTTTATAGATATGGATGTTGGTTTATCAAAGGCTAGATACTGTTTCTGATAATAATACTCTTTTCTGTCTGCCTCTTTTTTTTTTCACTCACTTAAGATAGTGTAGGGCCCAGTCATCATCAGCCTCTCATGCTATCAGTCATCTTTCTATATTAAGGATCATAAGTGGGATTGTGTGTTTGTGCAATTACAGTTCCATACTTTAATTACATGCACAGTATTTATCATCCCAATTCCCTTTTTCATATTTTTTTTTTTAGTTCATGCTTTTGAAAATTAAAAAAGCAATACCTAGGACAAATTTAGTAGGCTGGCAGCCCTTAGTTGTGATTTTTGGTCAAGGCAAAAGAATCATTAATAAGTCTGTTTGGAACTGAATTTGAAATAGCTGTTTTAGCTGGCAAAGATTTCATACAATCTGACAAATTGTGCTTTATCAGATTATTCATTAATGATAAAGGAGGAAGCAATTGTAGTATTAAAGGTAAATATTGTAAATCTAATTTTTTTCTTAATATAAATACATGGAGTGTGCGAACTTTACTTGTTGCAAATTCTTCAAGACTGTTTAAGGAGCTGTCAAGATTTAATTAAAATCAATATAGTCTCCAGAGGAAAGAAGTTTAATAGAACAAGCATATGGGTATAAGTTTTTTTTGGAAGGATGGATCAGTCAGTGGAAGAATAATTCATGGTATTGGAATTATTCTTTGTATTGGTGAGAGGATAATGGTGTTATGGTACTAATGTTTGCTTTATTTGTTCCTATACTCCAATGTTAAATTCAGAAAAAGAAAGCTAAATCAATATTTTCTTTTGAAGACTTTAATGCACATGTTGTTACAAATAAGTAAGTTTTGACCAATTGGAAATAATGATATTGATGCTGTAATGATCTGTTATTACTAAATTTTGCACTACACTGAGATTGATTACACAAATACTTCATTTAGGCAGAAAAATTCACTATAACAGAAAATGGATGCATCCATGCTCAAAACAATGCATTTAATATATTACATTATGGTTAGCAGTCAGAATACAAAAGATCATATTACACAAATACTGATTATTAGGCAGATCATAGATAAGTATGCTCCAAGATTAAAATGGTAGTTGAATTAAAAAGTAGATGTGATTGTATTCAAAAGAAAATTGTTATTTCTTCTTTAGAATTATCAGTTATACATAATAAATTTTAATAATCAATAAATCAAGTCATATATAACGTGACATTGCTTTTATAAAGCTTGTATTTACAAAGCAATATAGAGAGTGTACCAATAGCTCAAGCAAGCTCTTATTAATAAGTGTGGTAAGAGAAAATATTTAAAATCTCTATCCGGAATATTCTTATCCCAGACCAATTGGTTTCGAGCTTATGGCTCACCTCATTGAGGAGCTCTCTATGCCGAAATTGGTCTGGGGATAAGAATATGCTCATAACTGAGGTGAGCCATAAGCTCAAGACCAATTGGTCTGGGGATAAGAATATTCCGGATAGAGATTTTAAATATTTTCTCTTACCGCACTTATTAATAAGAGCTTGTTTGAGCTATTGGTACGCTCTCTATATTGCATAATAAATTTTAACAGCTAATGTAAATTAAAATTACTAATTTAGATTTTCGGGATTGTCATATTATTGAGCATGGAATTATCTTAAGGAGCTATGGACACAATAAATTTATTCTTATGTTCACATAAAAGAAGAATCATAATTGGTTTCTGAAAATGATTTTACTATTAGTGATTTGGTTAAAATGAAACGTAACATTCGCTATCTGCAGACTAATAAATTAAATGTGGAATTTCATGCCAAATGTGAGATCCGAAGGCAGAAACTCTATGACTGGCAAGAAAGCTTTAAAATGAATGATGGATTAAAACTGTAAAGAAGATATAGTCATTTGCTGTTTAGGATCACTTTAGATCTTTTTTTTGGTTCACTGAAAGCAACATATAGAACTGAGAAATGGTATCACAATCCTATTAAATTCAGCAATGGCATTCTTATTTAATAACTAATATTTTGAACAGGTTTTTGAATAATGATGTAAAAATTGAGATGATGATTTTAGTGATATACTTATTTTATCTAAATTTGAACAAAAATATTCATCGTAATGAAGTCTAAACAGTTGTTTGTAATCTTAAAATTGGAAAACTGTAGATCCTAATGAAATACCTGGTGTTTAAAATATGGTTGTATGTTAGCTTCAAAATTATTGGATTTTTTTAGGAATATATGGACTCATGAAGTTATGCTAGCTGATCTTAAGAGTGCTTTTAGCAGTAAATATCACAAAATAACATTACTATCCATTACAGCTATGGTACTTTTATGAATTTAACTGAATATGTTGTTTACAATCATAGATGAGGAGTCACCAGAGACTCAGTATGGTTTTAAAGAATCAAGAAAACACTATAAATATGCTTTTTGTTGCTAGGCAAATGCAAGAATAGTGTCAGGAACAAAAGAGTGATTTATATATTGCTTTTATGGATGTAGTTAACCAAATTGGTTTGTCCCATTGTTTGAAATTAAGGTTGTCCACCAAAATATATTCATATAAAGCTTCTATATGATATAATGAGTGGACACATTATTACTACAGGTAGAAAGTCTGAGGTATTTGAAATGAAAACTAGTGTTAGACAAGAATATGTAATCATTTCAGCATTGTTTTTAATTTTTATGACAATTGTCTTTATAACTGTTTATAAGCAGCTTAAGGAAACAGGGTTCAACCACATGTGATACAGGTTTGATGGTAGAAATTTTAATTTGAATCAAAAAATGAAAACGAACTTCATCATCTTGGATTGTGAATTTATATTGATTGCATTATTTTTGTCAATTCAAATGATGAATTATAAAATGTAATCAATGTTTTGAATTCAACATAAATTCTAAAGCTTTTTATTAGTCAGTGATAGAAGAAAAATCTTCAGCAACTTTTAACTTAGTTAGTTATCAATTTGAGAATGTAATTCAATTTAAATACTTTAGTAGTTTTATAAGTAGAAATTTGAATTTAGAAGTTGAGATACAACATAGACTCCAATCTAGTGCTGCTGCTTTTAACAAGTTAAAAGATAGAATATTTCATCATAGAGAAATAATTACTGCAACTAGATTAGCTGTATTTAGAGCTGTTATTTTATCTAACTTATTATATTGAAATGATACTTTGACACTTTTGATAAAATATAAATCAGTAGAAAAGTTTTGTTTAAGGGTGCTTTATAATATTTTTAAAATACAATCTCAAAGCCATAAAACTAATCACTATGTTCTTCAAAGTTCTGGAAATGGCACTATGTAGTCCACTATGTTAAATCACACTTTTAATGATTGGACATGCAAAATGAATGAATAATATGACTTTCTAAAAGAGTATCTTATGATGAATTTAAGCATGGTTTTTATGGGAATAATACACTCTTGTTTACTTCATAAGGATTATCTCAAAAATATTCTAAAGAGGTGCAATGTTGATTGTTTCTATTGGGAAGATGTGGCGGAGAATAGACTATATTGGAGAGCTATAATTAGACATGGTGTTGAAGTATTTCAGAAAAGATTTTTTTGTTGAAGAAAGATAGCATTGCAAAATATCAAATAAACAGAAAAGTATATCATGTTTTATATGTATACATATTTGTGTTTTACAACTTGATTTGTATAACTATCACAAAATTTTTGCCTTGGCAGTGGAATGACCATACTTGTTTACAAATGTCATATATGTATTATATTGGACACCCTGCACCTAATATTCTTCAATAGGATACCACTAGCATAGAGTATTTATAAGTTTGTTGATATGGATATTCATTACAAATCCCTACTACAACTGTTCCATCATATACAGATCGATTTTTGTTGCTAGGTCATGGAGAGCAGAGGTTCTTATTAAATAATCAATTGACTGGGCAGCTAATAGTAAACAAATACCAAACAAATCTAATCATTAACAACAATGTTCATTTTAACAAAATATAAAGCTTACATTAATGGATGGTTTTGAACTGTACTTAGCTCAATCATATATTAAAATTGAGTATAATCCTTTTTCTTTTTGACAGTTTTTGATTATTATTCCTTTATTCATCCCATCAAATTAACTTTTAGTTTATTAAAAATAATGGAGTGTTATTACAGCAGAACTTACATATACTCAACAATTTCAGATGTGTGCATAAATCATCACAATAACAATTATTAATTAAATATTGGCAGATTTAGTGCTGATTTCACTAAAGCTCATATGTAGTGCACCACAGATCCAAACCACAAGAGAAAATATGTAATGAACAGGTAGAAAGGTCCACAAGAAATCCATATTAAATAAAAATGAAAAATATATAGGCATGGGAAGCTTTACCACATTTGACTCAATGCAAAAGCAATAAGAATCGCGAATTTCAAGCATTAAATAAACATAGATTAAAATAGATAAAAATATATGAGCATGGGCAGAAACTTTGCTGAAAACTTTATGCTAAATCAAAATCAGCCTATGTCTAGCAATAAGCATAGAAATAAATAGAAGTCCAAATCTAACCTCTGCATGTTATCTAAAAGAGGTCATGTATATGCATGCACACACACAAGCTAATAGTTTATTTTTCTTTCAGCCCTGTATGAGGTACATATAAAAAAGCTGCCATTATTTTAAACGATTTAATGCCTATATTAAAATTATATAAACATCTAATAGAAATGATTATGTCTTAAGTTCTAAAACATTATTAATTAAAATATATATTTAAAAAAATATTAATCCAGATTTTATAACATACAAAAAAATCCTATTTACTTTTAAGTGCTAAAGAGAATCTAGAGGTTTAAAACAATCATGAAATTGGAGGGAAAGAATCTGCTCTAAGATTTTTTCTAAATAGCTGTTAACTTAAAGAGAAAACTATTGTATTTTAGTAAATTTAATTCTCAACTGTCAAACTTTAAAGAAATAAAACAGTTATAACTAAAATATTTATAATCTCTAATGCATATATAAAAGAATAAGATCAATAAGAAAAATATAAAATTGCATGTCAATAAAATTAGAAATATAAAAAGAAAATTACATCCTTATGTTTATCACTCTCTGGTTTATGGATATATCTACAGAAAAGTTCATATAAAGATTTTATGTTCAGTCCATAGTGATGTGGGTGTAGTGCTATTATTTTCTATACAGATTATATATAAATGTGTACATACTCTTAACATGTTGGTACAATTTATGGAACCTTGTTTTGTGGTTGTTAAGAAATGCCTTGATATGATGGGCTCTAGGATGTCAGCAGTTGGCTTTGTTGGTCAGTTGGCAAGGTGAAGTTAGCTCATGCTGGTCAGAGATTCATGCTGCAAAGTGTTCATCTTTTGATGCCTTAGCCACACATGGCTTCTGATGTGGCAATGGGTAAGTTCTGAGTTCATTTTCTAAACAGACACACAACACAGCAGGATCAAAACACAAGCAGAATAATAAAATCTAATGAAGTCAACAGAATAAATGATTTTTAGCTGGTCATATATAGAGTTACCATTCATTGTTTGATCCACTCAGGAATTTAAGGAATCACCTCAATCAGTAAAACAGTGATTAAAATATTTTTACTCAGATAAACCAACATTTTAATTAATTATGAAATTCCAGATTAATTACATTAATTAAAAAATTTTCAGACAACAATATTTAATAGAAATTAAACTATTTTTGTTAAATTCTTAATTAAAACTAACTGATTAAAATTGGTAAAGAAATTTACAGATTAAGTATTGTTTCTGTACTATTAAAAAAAAATATTTTACTAAAAGATAATAAAATTGGTTACAAAGTTGACTTTTAAAAAAAAAATATTATAGTTAAATAAACTGATCTCATTAAAACATTTTCATTATTAATGTGTGCATGTATATACATAATATTGCAATTACCACAAAAATACAACTTAAATAAAAAAATAACACAAATTAAAATTAAGTTTGCTTAGCCGACATATAAATTATTATTGAGATAGGCAAAGCATCTCCTTATATATACCTATGAATTTGTTATTAATTTTTTTTTAATGTATTGACTCTCATCTGGATGTTGATTAGCAAGTAGTATGGTAATATGTATGCAGATTATTAGCCAAACAAAATTTTAAATGTAGCTTTTAATTTTTATAATAAATAAATTAGTTTATTCACACATTTACAAACAAAATTAAAGCAAATAAAAAACATTTTATGCATATTTATAAGTTAATAATCTTAAATGCAGTAAGCTTTTTGGGTTTTTTTTCTATCTTAGGAGAATTTGGATTGACAGTGAGAGGATAAAAGTTTAGTTTTTGAAATCTAAAAATTTCAGAAAAGCCCAGTAACTATGGACTTCAAGTTAATAGCGCTTTAGTTATATCCAGTTTTCCTATTGATCAAAATTGAAGTTGGCTGTTTAGCATTTTTTTTTTTGCAATTAATATTTTGACTCTCTTGCTAATTATATTCAATTTTTGGAGAATTATTTTAAGGCACAATTTTTAAAACAATTTCAGTTTGCACTATGCAGAAGTCAAATAATGAACATTATCAGAAAGATAAAATAGCAATAAAGTTCATAAAATTGGAAAAATATAGTCATCAGTACATTCAAAATAATAATAAAAAAAAGAACAAATTTTAACATTTTTAAAAATTTTTATTTTTATGTTTCTTGACAAATTCTAAATTTTAATAGATAAATTTTCAATTATGATTTTTATTAACGAATTTATTTCCATTCCTTATACAATTTCTAATAAAATTACATATAACACAGCTTACCTAAGAAAATTCATTAGTCCAAAATATCAAGAAATAAGAAATTGATATCTTTCGTTTTTTCTAGAAATCTCATAATATTTTTTTTCTTTATTGGTGTCTCAATATAATGAATGGAAAGAAAATGACAGAAATGAATAAGTGATTCTAAATAATCTTCAGACTGTAAAGGATTCAAATTCAATCCATAATATTTCTAAAAAAAAAAAAAGTTTTAATTTTAGTGTAATATAGACTATCAATAATAATAATGCTCTTTTTATTATCTGACTTAATTTCATCTTATATTAAAGTTTTCATTGTTAGGTAGAATCCATTTATTATATAAAATCAAGTGATTATTACAAAATGATTACCTACAAATAATAAAATGTTACTGTAACCATGCAGCAAAGTAAACATATAAAAGATATAACTATCCATGAGTCATTCTCTTTTGATCACAAAATCGAAGCATCTACACAGGAAGAGTTTGGGTGGAGCTGACGTGTCAGTTGACACTTTTGAAGAAGCTAAGTGAGGTGGCCTAGTTTGAAGAGATATATTGCCTTAGTTTTAGTTGATAAGTATCAGAAAATCTATTGTATCTGTTTACAACTCCATATGGAACACATATCCATTATACCTATCTGCATCAGAGCCATCATTCAAACCTGGTTTTGAATGATTATATTGTTGTATTCTATTACAATTAGTAAATTTAGTAATTACTTATCAACTGCTCTTTTCACATACAGCTTTGAAATTTCTAATGCACTGATCTATAATATGCCTAATTTTGTGTATTTGGTCAAACTTGTTACTTTCATTGTCTGGTACTTTTTCACTACCATTGAAATGCAGGCATGTTAATAAATTATAAAACCTATTGTGGGTCATTATATCTGCAAAAGAAGCTACCTCAGACTTAGATCTAATATGAGTCTAACTACATCCCAGTTGAACTACATGGCCTTACAAGAAATTTGTATTATCAGTCAAAAAATGCAGACAATTTGTAATTTGTCATATTTTTCCAAACTCTTCCCCTTTTTTTTTTATTAAGATATTTATTAGTTTCACTAATAATTTTATTGCAAATTTTCTTATTGAAAAGTAAATGAATAAAATCTAAAATCGAATCTTTATGTGTAATAAGAAATTTTAGGCCTGGAGATTTAGTAAAAATGCCCATACTTACTTCCTCAACCATTATGCTCAGAAGCATATTCAGAAATTGCCAGGATGAAAAATTTGGTATACCACCTTAAAAGTTGCTTATCCTTTTTTTTTTTTTACTAAAGGAATTACTTCATCATCCAAAAACAAGTTCTGTGTAAAGATTAATAGGAACTGCTAGATGAGAAAGTATCTTTGGAGTACAATGGTCTAGAAATTAGAAAAGAATTGATGTTCAAATCTATGCATAATCTGCCTTTTCCCACTAAAAATTTAATGCGGTTTTACTTCATAAAATTAATTAATTGGAAAAAGAAAAAAATTAAATGAAGTTATTTAAATAAAAATTTGTAAAAAATTCAAATTTTATAGAAGACATGTTATTTCCCAATAAAATAAAAAAAAGATGAAGAGAATGATGTAATTCACACATGCATAGTATATACTGTTTGCCTGAAATTTTGAAATGAAGACAAAGAAATTTTTAAATATTTAAAAATATTAAATGACTCATTTAATTTAATATTTTTGTAATAAAAATTTGTTTGCACTTAGTATATTATGTGACTCTTATGTATCCCTTTGATGCCTGGTTAAGATTTTATGATTCTTCCCAATAATTATCAGAAAATTTTATAATATTACTTTATAGATTTCATAAGATTTATTTAACAGAAAATAGAAACAATAACAAATTGTGATGGATAGTTTATATATACAAATATAGATTATGAGATATAAATAAATTTAATAGAAATGTCAGTTGCAGTAATCATGAGTAATACATTTTTTTCATATAGCTGTCATACTATATGAAAAAATTGACAAATCACTCTGAAGTGTATTGCATTTTCAGAATAACTTTCTTCATCAGTTTCCTTAGAGCACTGCTAACAATCCATGCAAATATAACAACTGCATAACTTTTATTATTACTGTAATATCTCCATTATAGTATTAATGTAAGTCATGTAGCTATTATACCTATATAGATTGTTAGCAGTGCTGCAAGTCAGCTGATAAAGGAATTTATTCCTGGAAAGCATATATACTGCAAAGCTATTTATCAATTTTTTATATAGTGTGGCAGCTATAGTAAAAAAATGTATAACTCCTGGTGATTTGAATTTATTTCTTCAAACTTATTTATATCTAATTCAAGACATATTATCTGTTATTAAATTGTGAGATAGTAATGAAATTGTGGAAGCTTTGTAATGTGTGTATTAAAAAAAATAATTAATTTTTAATTAACCTTTAACCCCATTCATCTTACATAAAATTAAAAAAAAACATTTTCAATAGTTGTGTATTACACTGTTAAAACAAATTTTGATAAGCAAAACTAAGGTGATTCAACCAAATTATGATATTCTCAAGATTGTATCTGGAGAAGATATAAACACTGCTGGAAAGCATGCCAACCTGTTTTATTTTTAGTTATCCATTTTTAGGAACTCAAGGACTTCCAACATATGATATAAATAATATGATTGACTCTAAGTAAGTTATATTCAATATTTACATTTTTTTTTTTATTTATTAAAATGATAACACAAAAATCCAAAGGGTTGTAATTAAAAACTTTTTAAATGTAAATGTAATAAAGAAAATAAAAATAAAACATGATTAAGCAAACAATCAATGTTTTGGAGCCTTTTAACCACATTTTTTCCCTAATAGATAGGCACTTAGAACACATTTGCACATGACACTGCCATTGCATCTCCATTTGCACATAAATTGTAATAACACCCACTTATCACATTACTTTTAAGGCGGGCACTTTCCTGCAATTTTGAAAATATTCCACTGCTGTCAATGAAAGATTGCCAAATTTTAATCATATGTCCAAAAATGATAAGGCAAAAGAAAGAAATGTTAAAAAAAAATCATCATGTATCAATGAATGTCCACAAAAAAAATAACGTTAATTTTAACCACGTGTTATCTGTTCATCTTATGTTAACATTTGGACATTATGTTGTGAATGGAATTTATTTAAAAATGTATTCGAATTTTTTTAAATTAACATCAATTTAAAGTATATTTGTTAATATTTTTTAAAGTTAACAGGCTATATATGTTCAAGAAAATAATCTTAAGAAAAAAAAATATAAACAAATACTTCGAATCCTGAAAATTGTTTACATTTTTTTTTCCGATCCTGTATAGCTTGTTAACTTTTAAAAAATATGAATACATTTTTTAATAAATTTTATTCACAACGTAATGTCAAATGTTAATACGAGATTAATGTGTAACACATGATTAAAATTAACATTATTTTTTTTATTGACATTCATTAACATGTGATTTTTTTAACATTTCTTTTTTGCTTATCATTTTTGGAAATATAATTAAAATTTGGAATCTTTCATCAGCAAAACAAGATGCAGTGGAATATTTTCAAAATTGCAGGATAGTATCTGCCTGAAAAGTATGGGATATGAGCTGATATTACACTTTATGTGTGAATGGATATGTAATGGCAGTGTCATGTGTGAACATGTACTAAACATCTATCTATTTGGAAAGGAACATCGTTAGAAGGCTCCAAAACATCGTTGTTTGTTTAATCATGTTTTATTTTCTTTATTGCATTTACATTAAAACAGTTTTTAAGTACAACCCATTGGACTTTTGTGTTGCTTTATTATTTTAATAAAAAAAAAAAAAAGCATAAATATTGAATACGATAACTTAGAGCCAGCCATATTATTTATACCATGTGTTGGAAGCCCCTGAGCCCTTAAAAATGTATAATTTAAAATAAAACGAGTGGCAAGCTACGTAAATAACATACAGTTTAATTATCACCAGAATCATAGTTCTACAGTCACAAGGAGAGTGATAATAGATTAGAAGCAGGATAAATATCTTGTTAAAGGGCAATTGTTCCTAAAGCTAAAATCATGAAGATTTATATTAATGGAATATTAAGTCCTTTAAAATATTATTCTTTTATATCAATATTCCATCATTGTAATGAATTGTTTTATTGCTGTAATAATTGTAAACAATATTTGTTACATTAGATTAATATGAATTTTTTGTAGTGTCACATATCCAGAAACTGAATTAGCCGTATCTCTTCGGAAAGCACAGTCAGCAAAATCTGCTTTTAAAAGGTAAATATTGTTTTAGGATTTATTAATTTTATAAATAGAATTATTTATCTGTTTATGCTACTCACATATTTCAAAACCAATTAAAAGTCACTGGATTTGAATTTTTAAAAAAAGAACCAGTAAAATTGTCAAAGATATCATATTATATGTAATGGCACCTCTCAATAATAGATTTTGTTTGACAGTTTTTTTTTTGCTATAACAGTGTTGCTTTTGCTTTCCATTAAGCACATATGTGAATTTCATCAATATACACCTTTGTCTTAGATGAAGATTTACACCAAGCACTATTTTCTTTTTTGGAATTTACATATAATTTTCCAAACTTTATAACATTATTATATATTGTGCACAAATACATATGTTTGTATTCATTAATATCTGACCTGTATACATAATCAATTACGAAAGGAAAAATTAAATATTTTCTGTTATGCTGAATCTTTATGTCATAATAAATATTGTAACTATAAATATTATTTTATTTGTTTATTTTATTTATGTATAAATATGCATAAAACTATTTAATCAGATTAACTAATAAAATATTCCTGAAATGTCACAGCATTCGGAATTAACAGTATGAAAAAGAGGAAAAAATAATAGCAAATTAATTTGTCTTCTTTATTTCAACATTTAAAAAAAAAATTTAAAAGTAACTTGTTTCTTTCAAGTTTTCTTTTTCTAAAAAACTATATATATATTGTGACCTTCTCTTGGATCAACAACTAATCTAAACTCACGTTTGGAGCTATAATCCGCCTTTATGTCCTTTTCCTTGAATGCTGGAATCATATACGAATCTGACTGCGCATTTCATGACACAAAATCTGCCCTTTGTAACCTTCACTACCCGAATAATCAAGAATATAAGCATAAAGAAACAAAAATGTTAAACTAACAAGATGATTCCTTTATTGAACAAAGCTAGCATGAAACTATAGATCTAAAGAAGATCACAAGGTGATCAATAAAGATAATAACTTCTGGTCAAACCAGCTTTAAAATCCACACAAACAAAATGTGATGAGCTAAATTTGATATTCAGCAAACCAATAAATAACTAATAATTACATCTCTGGAATGATTATGAAATTAAAATTATAAATGAAATAATCAGTAAATTATGATGTAGATGACTAAATGGATGATGAAAAGAAGTAATAATTAAATAGTAGAATGAACTGAGTCTAAGAATGAAGAGAAAAGAATGAAGATGTATGAGAATAATGAATGATTAAGATGATGATAGAATAAGAGTTAATGAATAGTTAAGATGCTAAAAGAATAAAAGTTAATGTATGATAATGAATTAATGCCAAATGAGAATGAATAAATAAAAGAACGATCAAGATGAAATTGAAGAACAATGTTAATAATGGAGACTGACATCTTAAACTATAAACTAATATTGTATTAAATGGTAAGAAGGTAAGCTAAATAAAAATAGGGATTCCAAGCTTGACACAACTAGAATATTTATCATAAAGTCAAAACAAGCTATACATCTTATGACAAAAAAAATAATTTACCTTAAAGTTTGGTTGACTTTCATAAAACAGTGAAAGTAATCTGCTTTCAAGTCTAACTATAATAAATAACTAGCTATAAAATTTACTACAAATTCAAATTCTACCTTGAAACTTAACAACGAATTCTTCTCAGGGTTCAAACACTCAAAGATCATTATACAAAATATACTTTGGTCAGTGAGAGGGATTTTACTACTACCCGAATATAATGCACAAAACAGCTCTTAATATAAACTCAAATTAACAACTATATTTAGCAGTTCCCCCAAAAAAAACTTTATAAACTTAATAACTATTATAACTTTAATATCTAAGAAATGGGAATAACTTTTTAATTCCTAAACACAATAACTTACCAAATTCCTTTTCTCAAATAATTATAAACCACGTGATCAAGATCAGTGAATGATAGCTCTGCGGGTTCAATTAAACCAATATTAAGTGTTTTATCTTTTAGTATATCACTTAAAATAATATGTACTCTAGGTTAATACCATTTTAATTGTTAAGTGATGATGCCTTAGATGTACTCATAAATTATAGGGCTTAACAAAATTATTATAATATACCAACATATAGTTAATTTTACTATATTGGTCGATGATGATGATATGTCGATATCAATAACAATAATAGTGTGTATGGTGATTAGCAATAAGACTACAGGCAACTAAATAAATTTTTAAACACAACAAGATTTATTTACAATATTTACAAATTTATTTCAGACACATTATCTAAATAAAACCAATACATTAAATTAAATTCAGGGATGGGAAATACCTGGTATCCCATTGACTATACACTCAGTAAATGAGACAAACTAATACAGTGATGTTTATAGTATCACTATTATTACTGGCTAAGTTTCTATTATTATTCTGTCTTATAGAATATGAGATTTAAACTTTATTTAAATTAAACTAGCACTTAAATTATAAACAAAATACACTTAAGTCTTTGGGATATACACAACTTTTTAAATCTAAAAACTTGAAGTTGTGATTTAGTGTATTGAACTGTAGATATTTGATTTGTCGGAATATGATAAGGGCAATTATCATATACAGCACAATTAATAATTTATTATCTTTTAATATGAAAAGATTTATTATATTGATGTGGGGACAGACATCATAAGTCAAATGCACATATGACACTAAAACATTACCTATGTCCACAACCTAATTATTGAATATTGGTGAATCACTACTTGAAGATAAATCCACACTGCCCACATGCATTTCTTGCTCTTTCATCTAGAAGTTCTACAATCACTAGTAGGTTTTGGTTTGGTTTGTCTATAAACTGATGAATATCCTACAACATCATAAGACACTTCCAATTAGGCAAACGCTATAGATAGACCAGTGTCCCTTAATTTAACTTTATCTTATCCTTGCTATATGATTTTGAAATACTAAACTTCACCATACATGGTGGAAAACTAACTATAACCTCATGAGGGATCTAACAATAAAGGGAGGCTCTACAAAACATGATAGTTGTATAATAATATGGCTAATTCTAATACCTCTCTATAGGTATACAAGTGTGAGCTTGGCCTCATCACAGGAAAATAGAATTCAGACCATGGATATCCTCTTTTTGGGATTAATTATGCTAACTAAGCATTAATTATTACTTAGCCTCGACCGTATCATCATATCATGTAATCAACAATGGGTGATTCTCCATCAGCCCATGCTCAATATTAATATTCTATTTGATGATTATCTGTAGCACATACTTATCAGCTAAAAGCTGTCACAAAACCTTATCAATACAATAGCAAGGTAAAATAACACTAACAATAAAAATGGAAACATAAATATTCCATTCACAGTGCCGAAACTATTAATGTATTAACAGACAAACCAAAATATATGTCAAATGATCATTAATTATTTTAATATAACAGTTATACTTTTGTTATCGCAAGCACTACGCATGTAAACAATGAAGATCAACCTGCATTTATATTCAAAGTGGACGTGTTCATTCCTATACAAAATTAAGAAATGAAAAAGGCTTAGATCAATTTTTTTCATATAAGAAAAATAATTGGAATATTATAGTATATCTTTGATAAAATTTAGTCTGTTTGTTCATTTTTTCTATAATACACTAAAATCTGTTTTAAAATGCGAAGAGGTAAATATCTCTCTCTCTCTCTCTGTCTAGGTAAATGATATTTAATATTATGTTTTCCCTTAATTGGGAAAATAGCAAAAATATGTGTAATAATAAATGTATATATCTTTATACATCTTTACATCCCTTATTACTAAATATATTTTATACAACAATAAATATATATATAAAAAAAATCCCAAATGACACATGACGTAAATATTATAACACTAACATAGCAATAATAAAAAAATAATAAACAAACATTTTCTCCCATTAGATTTTATTCTATTAGTCAAAGTTTATTTCATCCTTATGAGCTAAAATGATAAGAACTGATATTATGATGAGTAAACATTCCCAAGTAATGCATATATATATTTTATGAATATTGTATTCGACGTCAGCATAGTGAAACCAAAATTCAAACACTTCCAAGTGTAGCGCAATTAAAAGGATAGGCTTATCCACTTTTCTATAGATAATTTTCCGTAATAAATTTATAGGTTATTACGATCTTCAAAACGAACCTTTTAAATACATTTATTGATTTATGTCAGCATAGTGAGACAAGATTTAAGTGTTTTCAAGTGTAGCCTAATCAAAATCGGTTTATCCACATTTTAATCTAAATAATTTTCCTTAATAAATTTATAGGTTATTATTATCTTCCAAACAAACTTTTTTTTAAAATCATTTATTTACTTGTTTATTTTGTTCTTCCCTCCGCGGTAATTTCTGTAACAACTTTAAGTAATTTGGACATTTTTTTTTTTTAAATATTATTTATACGCATTGCACAGTAAAAATTTAAAAGTAAATATTTATTTTATTACATTTCCATTAGCAAAGTAATATTTGTTTAGCAATACTAAGAAGAATTTATCCAATTATAAATACGATATCCTTAGCATTTTAATTAATCTGTAACTTTCCATTTCTATCATTACGCAAGTTGGCGCTAAAGAAAAATTGGCAGATGAGTTTTCTTTCTTAAGAAGAATAGGGAATAATTCATGCATTTTTCTTTTAACTGTATTACAAGTTATATGATTCAAAAATGACTTTTTTTGATTTGTTTATTCTATCCACTGACATTTTTCTTCAAAATTATTTCGAATTATTTTATGGAAATTATAATTTCTAAGCAAACGTATTCTTTGTCTTGATAATAAATAGCACGAAAATAAACATTATCAGCTCTTTCCTTTAAATGTAAATAATTTACGCGTCATTTTCAAATCTGACAATTTAAAAATATAAACAAAATAAAAGCAAATGCTTACATTTTCTTGAATTGTTCTTGGTTTGAAGTAATATTGGTTGAGGTAAATAGTTATCCACATGTTTTTTATCTTTTTTTTCTTTCCAGTATGACCCCCAGGAACTATCAAATCGATGGAAAAACAGTGGTGAAATTATAGCAAGGCTTTAAGATTTTCTATTTCATCTTTTTAAATAAACAATATTTTATAATCCCATTCAAGCAGATTCCAAATTTTTCTGATTTTTCAGCTTTTTCCTTTTTTATTTTATAAGATTAGAGTTGAAGTCTGTTGATTCTAATTCTCTTTTTCTTAATCACCCCCCCCCCCTTACAACTTTGTTATATCATATATAGCTTGTATTACAATGCATTGTGGTAACAAATGGACCAATAACCTTAGTGTGAATATCATTAATATTACTCCACCTGGCTTCATTTTTAATAACTACCCATAATGTACAAGACTGTTTTTAAGTCTCTACAAAAAAATATGCTTGAGAATTAACTATAACAATTCATTTTACAAGATTTACAAATTTAATTTATTTATTTATTTATTTCATTTGCTATTCAACAATAATAAAATAGCAATATATTTATGTCCCAGTTAATAACAATACTTTCAAATTATTATTTTATCCCTAATTAAAGCCTACACTGGGTTTGAAATCTCTTCTCCACTCAAGCAGATTTCCTAGTGCATCCAGAACAGTCTTTATTTATGCTAAATATATTATTATGATTTAAAATTTTGGATTATTTAATACAGGGATCTAAATAAAAGGTCACAATATATATTTATTTATAAACATTAAAAATATAATTTTTCAATAACATACTGTTTGTTTGTTTTTTAATTTAAAGGATAATATTGGTTTTATCAAAATTTAATGTATGTTCATTCAAAAAAGATACTTGTTAATGCATCGGAGCAATAATTATCTATATTTTTGCCCCACATATATCAGGTTTTGAAAAAAAAATGTGAACACACTCCTTTATATTATTACTGTAATATTGCTTCTTTATTTTTTTAATTTGTTTTTATAAATATTTAATTGATTATTTTAATAAAATATAATTGTTTTATTAAAACAGTATAGTACTAATTTTTGTCCTATTCTGGATTTGTCATATACATTCATGACTGAGACTGGGGAAAAAGTGAATTTTGCTTAATATCAGGGAGTTTGGCCCACTCTACTTATTATTGTGAAATGCTGCTACTATACCCTGCTAGATGAAATGGAAACTGTTAACATACATTAAATATGTCTATGCTTACATCATTTGAATAGGAACATCATCTTTGTTAACCTTTTTGTTTCTGTATTTAAATTTATAATTACACTTAGTATATAAAATATATACAATATGTATCAAAACATAAATACATTATTTGATAATCCCTCCTATAATTTTTAAAGCATTTCAGATCACTGAAAATTTAAACATTACATTTAAATGTTAAATAATATTAATAAATATTAATTTTAATATCTATATTCTGTATATTATATTAAACTTATATCTGTACTGATTTTTTTAAACTAAAAATACAAATAAAACTTTAAATGATTAAAGTTTTTTTCCCTTCACTTTTTTGCAGTAATATATTCATGACAATTTAATAATGTTTAAGGATTAAAGTCTTTTCTTTCTTCTTTTTATTTTTTAAGTTTTTATCAATTTTGCAACACCATTTACATAAATATTACAGAAAAATCAAAGGAAATATATTTGCCTCCATTATTTTATTTGATATTTTGTAAGAAATAAGTGGTAATCACAATTTCAAAAACAACTGGATAATTTTATTTTCTGGTTTAAAATGACCAACAAATAAATAATTAATGAGAGATATGCATTTGTATATTAATTTATTTTTTGATCAGAAAAAGAAACAATTACATTAGTAATAGTAATTATATTATGTTTTTCTTATTAATAATTCCATAGTTTATTTTTTTACACATATATTGGCAATTAAAATAAATTATATTGTATTTCAGCTTATTGGGTAATTAAATAAATATTTATCATTTATATGAAATTTTCTATAAATTCAGATTTGTTTTATTGACCTGGAACGCATCTCCACATAATACGTAAATTCAAAGGGAAATCAAATGTCTTTTGTAAATTATTTTATTGTAAGTGGTATTTTTACCAACATAACCACAGGATATATTGAAGATTTGCCATTTGCATGTTGTGTGTATATATATTACCCTCATGGGTTTAACAAAATTACACAAACATATATGGTCTGATTTTACTAATATGATACAGGGCCACTACTTGAATCAAGAATCACTTACATTCTACATGTAATGTAATTATATACAAATAAATAGTGTTTAGAAGAATATAAAGTCATTTCTGCTATGGAGAAAATGTCTTAAATCTCTGAGGGGTCTTGTGGTGAATGTTGATCTCACATTTGCTGTTAAAGAATGGTGTGCTGGTCATGTAATATGCATCATTTTTTGATATCATGATTATTAATTGTAGTATCATTATTTTGGATGATGGCAGTTTTAATGTTATAATCATGAATGAGTCTAGATTAGTCAATTGTCAGCAGTTTAATTATATCAATAAAGAATAGTAATTGGATCAAGTTATAACTAGTATGACTTTCCAAATAATGATATTATTTCACCACCATGTTTAACTATAGAAAGATGTATGTTTGAAATTCTTTTTCTGATAAGGTTCTCAGTAAAAGTATTTGTTTGACTGTTTGTCATGCTTTCAGTCATATGCTATTTGATTTGTATGCTTATGATAGTACCATCTTATGCATTATAACATTCATATTAGAAATCAATGGCTTCACAATGACAGTTCACTCATAAATGCTATGCATTTGAAGAATCATGATTGAGTATTTTAATTCATATGTGTGTTGGTGTCTGCAGTGATTTATTTACTGTGTTTTTATGTCTACAACCATTTTGGAAAACTGACTGGCCTGTGTGTAATGCAATAATACTGATTACAATTTTTTTAATGTTATCATATTTTGGTGAATAACATGCCCCTGAAGTTTGAAAAGGTATTAAATAGTGGTAACTTAAAATGTAATTTTGTCACCTAATACATATTCCAATATGTTTAATCAGTAATTTTTTTCTAATAACAAAATAGTTATAGTATGAGAACTGGGCTACTTGTAAATTTCCAAAAAATTGTCTTTTCAAATCTAACAATGAAGCCAACCAAGTTTGAGCTTAGATGTTTTACTGGAATCTCATGAACCATTTTGAACAACCTATGATCACCTTTATTTCAGAGATGGAGTTTAACAACTTGTTACATGCTTATTGACTATACATTCTATGAATGAATGGTAGAATTAAACAAAATTCAAATGATTATTGTTTGTACCCAAATCCATAGAATTAGATCGCAGATATTGTTATTATCAAGAATCAAGTTTAGTTCTTGTGTAAGCACTCTTTATTCTATAACTAAATATTAATTAGTGCAATGAACTATTAAAAAGTGGCATATATTAGCTTGTCTTTAATAAAAATATTTATCCTTAATAAAATTATTATGTTTTACTATTGCAACTTTTAAAATTAGGTGAAGTATTATCCTACTGCCAATGTAATGGTCTTGTCCATTTGAATCTTTATATATTATTATAATGACTAAGTTTGTCTATTTTGCTATCTCTTTTCAGTTCGCTTTCAACTTTTCAAAACATTATAGTTCTTGTACACTAAATTTAAACCGTATTTTAAGATTAGTTATGTCATATTCTTAATGTAGAATAATTTTATTATTAAAGTGTAGCTGATGGCGTGACTCATTTTAAAGCGGGACGTTATTTGGAAGCGTTACAGCATCTGAACAAAGCTTTGCAAATTGATCCAGACAATGTAGAAGCACTGGTCGCAAGAGGAGCCTTGTAAGTAAAAAATAATATATAATGATTTTTAATCTTTTAAATAATTTAATAATAATGTTATATGAGATTTCATGATTATGTGTATGTAAATATTACCTAGTAAGGTTAGGAATATTCAAAAAGTAGCACATTATGCTTCAACTTACCAAATTGAAAGGGGTTTTTTTTCCACTTTCCTCAGAAATTAACAGATACAGGAATTTTTAGTGTTCATATTAGTTGCTTTTACTATTGAGGCAGTTGATCAGAATAGGTCATATGATCAATTAGAAATATAAAGACTATTCAAACTAACTAAATCAGAAATGATATAGATAGGTGTAAAATTTTTTATTTATTTCATTATAGGCTCCCAAATCTATAATGAATTTTATCTTCATGATCTATTTTTATTGCCCACCCCCAATTATCTTGCTTTTTTTTCTGTTGTTTTTTTTTTTAACATTTTATTCATTGTAGGATTAAAGTCTCTTCTAACCATAGCTGCTTTTACTCTGGCAAACTTCCTTGTCATCTATATTATACATGTTTCATGGTTTTTGATTTAAGACGTGAATTAGTCATGTCCATCCCAACTCTTTGATTTAAGACGTGAATTAGTCATGTCCATCCCAACTCTATTTTAGCTTCTTAATTCTTTCAATATTATAACTGTTCGATCCCTTATTCATATATTTCATTTTTGATTCCTCCTTGTTTATTCTAAAATACATTTGTTCAAAGTCTTCTATAAGACTTGAAAGAAATATTATAGTATGACTAAAGATAAATAAACTAAAAAGACTAAAGTAATAATCTATGTTTTTTTTTTAAAAAGGAGAAAATAAAGTTTGATAATAATGAATTAGAAGTCTAAACAAAATAAACATAACTTTGTTTATTTTTATCATCTGCAATACATGCAGTAATTTGCATTATTTGCTCCACTTCAGAGCTATCTATTGTAAGCCTGAGTAGTCATTGAGCAAATAAGTGATAGTGCTGTGGATATAGCAGTATTCTTAGTGTTCAAAGGCTACTGAGATTTAAAATAGAGGGCTCTGGAGTATAATAAATAAAATGAAATAGTGCTCCTTAATCTTAATTGCATTACTAAAGTTGTGTAGTTTTCTTCTTCCTCCTTTTCTTATGTATTGATTTCTATATTTACATATCATTTCTAATCTTCTTATACACTTAACAATACTATTTTTTTATATCAAATATCCAAATATATAATAACACAATTAGTACATTTTATACATATATTTATATACATAATCAAAACATACATCTTAACTTATAAATAAAAATTAAAAATATATAATAAATATATAAAAAGTTTAGAAGTAATTAAAAATATAAGTAAAAAGATAGGTTAAATAGTAGAGTTTAAAAATATGAAAGTTTTTAAAAAATTAAAATTATAATAAATAGATTTAGAATAATTTAATAATAAAATAATATAAACAAAATTAGGTAAGAGTAGAATAATAAAATGGAAAATGATTATTTATAATGGTCAGGTTAAGATGTATGTTTTGATTGTGTGTATAAAATATATTAATTGTATTTGTCTGAAGGTTTGTAATGATGGTATATTATAAGATGTAATATGTTGGACTATTTCCATCATTTATGAGTGAATATTGAATGTAAATACAAACAACTTGTTAGTAATAACACACAAATAGACAATACAGGTTAGTAATTACACAACGTTTCGAGTAGTATTATTCTCCACTCTTCTTCAGGTGTTGCTGGCCTATATGCACAGTGACAATATTCGCCTAGAAGTTGAACTCGCACCTTTAGATTCTTGTATATTGAATTTAAGGCAAACGCTCTACCAACTGAGCTATTCTGTCAAAGGCAACATATAGTAGAAATTTGATATATTTATACTTGAGGGTTGGTTCAAATCCTCCTGAGTCCTTCAATTTTTTTTTTTTTTTTTTATAACAAGTCTAATTATTTTTTTTTTTTTTTCCCTAAGAGCAAGATTAATTAGAGGCTTCCATACATTGTGTATTGCCACACTGGGTTGACTTATAGGATTATTTACCATTGTCATATGAGTAGCTTCCTTGAATTTTCTTCTATGCATTTTTTCCTCTTTATCCAATATCTTTGTATTTTCCCACTTAAGCATGTGGTCATTAGTACATACACGATCTGCTATGGTAGACACATCTGTTTTTTCTCTTTTAACCATTAGTTTGTGTTCCTTTAATCGTTGTTCAACAGGCCGACAGGTCTCACCAATGTATTTTCTTCCACATTCACATGGTATCTCATAGATGCAGTTTTTGTTCTTCAGCATTTCCAATTTAGGCTTAGTGGAAGTAAGCATTCCTCGAAGTGTGGTATGGCTTTGGAAAGCAGTTCTAATATTATATTGACTGCAGATTCTTTTTAGTTTGTCCGCCATTCCTGGTATGTATGGATACACCACAGTACCAATAACTGTTTCCTCTTTTGGTGTCTTTTTCTATTGTCTATTGAAGGTTTTTCTGATGACTGCTGATGGATAACCATTCTTCACAAGCATTTGTTCTATGTGAATCTTTTCTTTTTCCAAATCACTGGTTTCTGAACAAACCTCCTTTGCTCTGTTCCATAGTGATAGTACAATTCCTTGTTTAGTGCTTCTTGTATGATTGGATGTATATGCCAAGTATTTTCCAGTGTGTGTTGGTTTCCTATACACTGTTGTTTTTACTTTGCCCTGAGGGAGTCTTGTCACAAGAACATCAAAGAATGCCAATTTTTGTTCTTGTTCTGCTTTCATCGTGAAATTAATTGTAGGAGATATGTTGTTAATGTGCATCCAGAAAGACTGTAATTTTACCTTGCCATGTGGCCATACTACAAATGTATCATCAACATATCGAAGCCACATTTTAGGCGGACATGGAGTAGTATTTATGGCTGTTGTTTCAAGTTCTTCCATGTAAATGTTGCTGAGCAATGGTGACAGTGATGATCCCATGGCCATCCCTCGATTTTGTTGGAAGAATTCTGAGTTATATTGAAAGTATGTTGTTGTTACACAGAATTGTTAATAACTCCATTATACTATCAATAGGTAGAACTGTTCTACTTTGTAGACTGTTATCGCCATATAACTTTTTCCTTACAATAGACAATGCCTCATCACATGGTACATTTGTAAACAGACTTTCCACATCAAAGCTTACTAATATGTCAGTTCTTTCCATTTTCATGTTCCTGACTAATTCTACAAAGTGCTTAGAGTCCCTGATGAAAGATGGTGTTCTATATGCCAATGGACTAAGAACTTCGAGAAGAAATCTTGACAAATTTTTGACAGGGTGAATTTCTAGAACTAACAATAGGTCTTAATGGAACATTGTCTTTATGGATTTTAGGTAGTCCATACAGGTGAGGAATCTTGTGAAATAGAGTTAATTTTCTTTTTTGTGAATCACTGAAATACCTGTGATGCTTCCAGAGTAATGCTTGTAGTTTTACCTCTGTACTTGGAATTGGATTTTTTGCTACTTTTTTGTATTGGCCTGCTGTGAGAAATCCTTGTATTTTGTTATCATAATCAGTTTTATCCATTACAACTGTAGTGTTACCTTTGTCAGCAGGAAGAATGATTATAGATGTATCCTGTTTGAGAGATTTAATAGCTCTTCTCTCATCACATGAAATGTTTGACTTCTGCTTGTCACTTGATGTCTTTCCAGTGTTCTTTTTACTCTCCAGCGTAACTCCGCTGCTTCCTCTAGATTCAAATTTTGGGTCACCTCATTAGTGGCTGCCATTATATCCAATAGTGGAACAGTAGATGGTGTAATGGTGAAATTCAAACCTTTTTCCAAGAACTGATAATTCACCATCGGTAAGTTGTTTAGAACTAAGATTTTTCACTGATGATGAGGATAGACTAGTTGCAGTATTACTTTTGACTTGCCCATATAGATTTACAAGCTTCTTCTTCTGTAGTTCTTTTATCCTTCCATGTAACTTACAATATGATCTGTTCACTGCTTGACAAATTCTTGAGAAATCTTCATCTGTAACTTTGTTTTGTAGAAACGATTCCACATTTCTAATAGATTGCAAGGTTTGATGCTTGATAAATCGCTGAACCTTTATACTCTCTCTCAATAAAGCCTCATTTGCTCTCTGAATAATATTTTCAGCTCTCTTGGAGGAAATAGGAGGTTTTAACTGCAAACCCTTAGGGATAATCCCTTCTGATTTACATTTACATAAGAAAGTTAAAAACAAAAAATATGTTCAGAGCCAAATGATTACAGGAGAAAAATAAAGGAGGCATTCTATATTAATAGAGACATCCATGCCATTAACAGAAAGGACACATGCTTCGAGATCTCGAAAAAATGGGCTACGTAACAGTAGCTTATTTGAATATTTACATTTGCATATATTTATTACACTTTTCATGAAGGCTATGAGTATGAGGCATGGTTCCTCGAAAACGTTCAGCCGAAAAATTTTTAATAGTAAGTTATATTTTCTCTAATTAATAATTACAATTAAGTATTTTTGTTTTTACATATAAGGCCAGAAATTAAAAATATTATAAGAAAGTTAAATGATTTTCTACTTTAGCCAGTTTTAGACATAATTTTTCATAATGTCTAAATTTCAACATAGCATCGGGTCCATACCGAATACTTAGTATTTGTCTGAAGGTTTGTAATGATGGTATATTATAAGATGTAATATGTTGGACTATTTCCATCATTTATGAGTGAATATTGAATGTATAGAAAATTTTAAACTTTATTTAAACTTTTCAAATACAAACAACTTGTTAGTAATAACACACAAATAGACAATACAGGTTAGTAATTACACAACGTTTCGAGTAGTATTATTCTCCACTCTTCTTCAGGTGTTGCTGGCCTATATGCACAGTGACAATATTCGCTTAGAAGTTGAACTCGCACCTTTAGATTCTTGTATATTGAATTTAAGGCAAACGCTCTACCAACTGAGCTATTCTGTCAAAGGCAACATATAGTAGAAATTTGATATATTTATACTTGAGGGTTGGTTCAAATCCTCCTGAGTCCTTCAATTTTTTTTTTTTTTTTTATACAAGTCTAATTATTTTTATTATTTTTTATTTTTTCCTAAGAGCAAGATTAATTAGAGGCTTCCATACATTGTGTATTGCCACACTGGGTTGACTTATAGGATTATTTACCATTGTCATATGAGCAGCTTCCTTGAATTTTCTTCTATGCATTTTTTCCTCTTTATCCAATATCTTTGTATTTTCCCACTTAAGCATATGGTCATTAGTACATACATGATCTGCTATGGTAGACACATCTGTTTTTTCTCTTTTAACCATTAGTTTGTGTTCCTTCAATCGTTGTTCAACAGGGCGACAGGTCTCACCAATGTATTTCCTTCCACATTCACATGGTATTTCATAGATGCAGTTTTTGTTCTTCAGCATTTCCAGTTTAGGCTTAGTAGAAGTAAGCATTCCTCGAAGTGTGGTATGGCTTTGGAAAGCAGTTCTAATGTTATATTGACTGCAGATTTTCTTTAATTTGTCTGCCATTCCTGGTATGTATGGATACACTACCGTACCAATAACTGTTTTCTCTTTTGGTGTCTTTTTGTGTTGTCTATTGAAGGTTTTTCTGATGACTGCTGATGGATAACCATTCTTCATAAGCATTTGTTCTATGTGAATCTTTTCTTTTTCCAAATCACTGGTTTCTGAACAAACCTCCTTTGCTCTGTTCCATAGTGATAGTACAATTCCTTGTTTAGTGCTTCTTGTATGATTGGATGTATATGCCAAGTATTTTCCAGTGTGTGTTGGTTTCCTATACACTGTTGTTTTTACTTTGCCCTGAGGGAGTCTTGTCACAAGAACATCCAAGAATGCCAATTTTTGTTCTTGTTCTGATTCCATCGTGAATTTAATTGTAGGAGATATGTTGTTAATGTGCATCCAGAATGACTGTAATTTTACCTTGCCATGTGGCCATACCACAAATGTATCATCAACATATCGAAGCCACACTTTAGGTGGACATGGAGTAGTATTTATGGCTGTGGTTTCAAGTTCTTCCATGTAAATGTTGCTGAGCAAGGGTGACAGTGATGATCCCATGGCCATCCCTTGATTTTGTTGGAAGAATTCTGAGTTATATTGAAAGTATGTTGTTGTTACACAGAATGTTAATAATTCCATTATACTATCAATAGGTAGAGCTGTTCTAGTTTGTAGACTATTATCATCATATAACCTTTTCCTTACAATAGACAATGCTTCATCACATGGTACATTTGTAAACAGACTTTCCACATCAAAGCTTACCAATATGTCAGTTCTTTCCATTTTCATGTTCCTGACTAATTCTACAAAGTGCTTAGAATCCCTGACGAAAGATTGTGTCCTATATGCCAATGGACTAAGAACTTCGAGAAGAAATCTTGACAAATTTTGACATGGTGAATTTCTAGAACTAACAATAGGTCTTAATGGAACATTGTCTTTATGGATTTTAGGCAGTCCATACAGGTGAGGAATCTTGCTGAAATACGAAGTTAATTTTCTTTTTTCTGAATCACTGAAATACCTGCGATGCTTCCGGAGTAATGCTTGTAGTTTTACCTCTGTATTTGGAATTGGATTTTTTGCTACTTTTTTGTATTGGCCTGCTGTGAGAAGTCCTTGTATTTTGTTATCATAATCAGTTTTATCCATTACAACTGTAGTGTTACCTTTGTCAGCAGGAAGAATGATTATAGATGTATCCTGTTTGAGAGATTTAATAGCTTTCCTCTCATCACATGAAATGTTTGACTTCTGCTTGTGCACTTGATGTCTTTCAAGTGTCCTTTTTACTCTCCAGCATAACTCTGCCGCTTCTTCTAGAGTCAAGTTTTGGGTCACCTCATCAGTGGCGGCCATTATATCCAATAGTGGGACAGTAGATGGTGTAATGGCGAAATTCAAACCTTTTTCAAGAACTGATAATTCACAATCGGTAAGTTGTTTAGAACTAAGATTTTTCACTGATGATGAGGATAGACTAGTTGCAGTATTACTTTTGACTTGCCCATGTAGATTTACAAGCTTCTTCTTCTGAAGTTCTTTTATCCTTCCATGTAACTTACAATATGATCTGTTCACTGCTTGACAAATTCTTGAGAAATCTTCATCTGTAACTTTGTTTTGTAGAAACGATTCCACATTTCTAATAGATCGCAATGTTTGATACTTGGTAAACCGCTGAACCTTTATACTTTCTCTCAATAAGGCCTCATTTGCTCTCTGAATAATTTTTTCAGCTCTCTTGGAGGAAATAGGAGGTTTTAACTGCAAACCCTTAGGGATAATCCCTTCTGATTTACATTTACATAAGAAAGTTAAATGATTTTCTACTTTAGCCAGTTTTAGACATAATTTTTCATAATGTCTAAATTTCAACATAGCATCGGGTCCATACCGAGTACTTAGTATTTGTCTGAAGGTTTGTAATGATGGTATATTATAAGATGTGATATGTTGGACTATTTCCATCATTTATGAGTGAATGTTGAATGTATAGAAAATTTTAAACTTTATTTAAACTTTTCAAATACAAACAACTTGTTAGTAATAACACACAAATAGACAATACAGGTTAGTAATTACACAACGTTTCGAGTAGTATTATTCTCCACTCTTCTTCAGGTGTTGCTGGCCTATATGCACAGTGACAATATTCGCTTAGAAGTTGAACTCGCACCTTTAGATTCTTGAATATTGAATTTAAGGCAAACGCTCTACCAACTGAGCTATTCTGTCAAAGGCAACATATAGTAGAAATTTGATATATTTATATATGAGGGTTGGTTCAAATCCTCCTGAGTCCTTCAATTTTTTTTTTTTTTTTAACAAGTCTAATTATTTTTATTATTTTTTATTTTTTCCTAAGAGCAAGATTAATTAGAGGCTTCCATACATTGTGTATTGCCACACTGGGTTGACTTATAGGATTATTTACCATTGTCATATGAGCAGCTTCCTTGAATTTTCTTCTATGCATTTTTTCCTCTTTATCCAATATCTTTGTATTTTCCCACTTAAGCATATGGTCATTAGTACATACATGATCTGCTATGGTAGACACATCTGTTTTTTCTCTTTTAACCATTAGTTTGTGCTCCTTCAATCGCTGTTCAACAGGGCGACAGGTCTCACCAATGTATTTCCTTCCACATTCACATGGTATTTCATAGATGCAGTTTTTGTTCTTCAGCATTTCCAGTTTAGGCTTAGTAGAAGTAAGCATTCCTCGAAGTGTGGTATGGCTTTGGAAAGCAGTTCTAATATTATATTGACTGCAGATTTTTTTTAGTTTGTCCGCCATTCCTGGTATGCATGGATACACCACCGTACCAATAACTGTTTCATCTTTTGGTGTCTTTTTCTGTTGTCTATTGAAGGTTTTTCTGATGACTGCTGATGGATAACCATTCTTCATAAGCATTTGTTCTATGTGAATCTTTTCTTTTTCCAAATCACTGGTTTCTGAACAAACCTATATGCCAATGGACTAAGAACTTCAAGAAGAAATCTTGACAAATTTTGATAGGGTGAATTTCTAGAACTAACAATAGGTCGTAATGGAACATTCTCTTTATGGATTTTAGGCAGTCCATACAGGTGAGGAATCTTGCTGAAATATGAAGTTAATTTTCTTTTTTCTGAATCACTGAAATACCTGCGATGCTTCCGGAGTAATGCTTGTAGTTTTACCTCTGTACTTGGAATTGGATTTTTTGCTACTTTTTTGTATTGGCCTGCTGTGAGAAGTCCTTGAATTTTGTTATCATAATCAGTTTTATCCATTACAACTGTAGTGTTACCTTTGTCAGCAGGAAGAATGATTATAGATGCATCCTGTTTGAGAGATTTAATAGCTCTCCTCTCATCACATGAAATGTTCTCTCAAACAGGATGCATCTATAATCATTCTTCCTGCTGACAAAGGTAACACTATAGTTGTAATGGATAAAACTGATTATGATAACAAAATTCAAGGACTTCTCACAGCAGGCCAATACAAAAAAGTAGCAAAAAATCCAATTCCAAGTACAGAGGTAAAACTACAAGCATTACTCTGGAAGCATCGCAGGTATTTCAGTGATTCAGAAAAAAGAAAATTAACTTCGTATTTCAGCAAGATTCCTCACCTGTATGGACTGCCTAAAATCCATAAAGAGAATGTTCCATTAAGACCTATTGTTAGTTCTAGAAATTCACCCTGTCAAAATTTTGTCAAGATTTCTTCTCGAAGATCTTAGTCCATTGGCATATAGAACATCATCTTTCGTCAGGGACTCTAAGCCCTTTGTAGAATTAGTCAGGAACATGAAAATGGAAAGAACTGACATATTAGTAAGCTTTGATGTGGAAAGTCTGTTTACAAATGTACCATGTGATGAAGCATTGTCTATTGTAAGGAAAAGGTTATATGGCGATAACAGTCTACAAAGTAGAACAGTTCTACCTATTGATAGTATAATGGAGTTATTAACATTCTGTGTAACAACAACATACTTTCAATATAACTCAGAATTCTTCCAACAAAATCGAGGGATGGCCATGGGATCGTCACTGAGATCAGCAACAGCGTCATGGAAGAACTTGAAACAACAGCCATAAATACTACTCCATGTCCACCTAAAGTGTGGCTTCGATATGTTGATGATACATTTGTAGTATGGCCACATGGCAAGGTAAAATTACAGTCTTTCTGGATGCACATTAACAACATATCTCCTACAATTAATTTCACGATGGAAGCAGAACAAGAACAAAAATTGGCATTCTTGGATGTTCTTGTGACAAGACTCCCTCAGGGCAAAGTAAAAACATCAGTATATAGGAAACCAACACACACTGGAAAATACTTGGCATATACATCCAATCATACAAGAAGCACTAAACAAGGAATTGTACTGTCACTATGGAACAGAGCGAAGGAGGTTTGTTCAGAAACCAGTGATTTGGAAAAAGAAAAGATTCACATAGAACAAATGCTTATGAAGAATGGTTATCCATCAGCAGTCATCAGAAAAACCTTCAATAGACAACAGAAAAAGACACCAAAAGAGGAAACAGTTATTGGTACGGTGGTGTATCCATACATACCAGGAATGGCGGACAAACTAAAAAGAATCTGCAGTCAATATAATATTAGAACTGCTTTCCAAAGCCATACCACACTTTGAGGAATGCTTACTTCCACTAAGCCTAAACTGGAAATGCTGAAGAACAAAAACTGCATCTATGAAATACCATGTGAATGTGGAAGGAAATACATTGGTGAGACCTGTCGCCCTGTTGAACAACGATTGAAGGAACACAAACTAATGGTTAAAAGAGAAAAAACAGATGTGTCTACCATAGCAGATCATGTATGTACTAATGACCATATGCTTAAGTGGGAAAATACAAAGATATTGGATAAAGAGGAAAAAATGCATAGAAGAAAATTCAAGGAAGCTGCTCATATGACAATGGTAAATAATCCTATAAGTCAACCCAGTGTGGCAATACACAATGTATGGAAGCCTCTAATTAATCTTGCTCTTAGGAAAAAATAAAAATAAATAAAAATAGACTTATTATAAAAAAAAAATTGAAGGACTCGGGAGGATTTGAACCAACCCTCAAGTATAAATATATCAAATTTCTACTGTATGTTGCCTTTGACAGAATAGCTCAGTTGGTAGAGCGTTTGCCTTAAATTCAATATACAAGAATCTAAAGGTGCGAGTTCAACTTCTAAGCGAATATTGTCACTGTGCATATAGGCCAGCAACACCTGAAGAAGAGTGGAGAATAATACTACTCGAAACGTTGTGTAATTACTAACCTGTATTGTCTATTTGTGTGTTATTACTAACAAGTTGTTTGTATTTGAAAAGTTTAAATAAAGTTTAAAATTTTCTATACATTCAATATTCACTCATAAATGATGGAAATAGTCCAACATATTACATCTTATATTAATTGTATGATTATATATTTGGATATTGTAGCTCTGATGATGATTGCAGGACAGCTGAAACTGTAAGAATAAAGTTTTGATATAAAAAATAGTATTGTTAACTGAATAAGAAGGATGGAAATGGTATGATATTACTAAAGTAGATGGAAAATAATGGATAAAATTAATCATAAAATTTAATTTGAATGATGTTGTGATTTGTAGAAATAATTTACTTTCATGAGACTGGGAATGGCATAAAGAATTATGTGCATTTAATATATTCAACACAAAGTTGAATAATTAATATTGCTATGGATATATCATAAATCTTCATATTGTCAAATATTTTTGTCTTTATTATTATTTCTATTAAGCATAATCTACATGATAGAATTCATTATAACTTTTTATGCAGTTTTTTTTTATCAAAATCAAGCATACATATGAATATATATATATATATTAATTTATAAATAACTAAGTAGTTTTCTATTACACAATTGTAAATTCTTTCAACTTATTTCTATAGTTATATAAAAAAGCTTCATTTTTGAATAGAACTCCATGTGCATGCTATTATCTTTTCATAATATATTTTCTACATAAATGTATCAGATTCTAAATAAAATCTTGTAAATAATGAACTTCACAAGAATAAATAAAACATGAAAATATAAATTTGTCAGATTTTATAGAAACTTATTATTACTAGCAAATAAAACTGGAAATGTTAAATCGTAAGGCTATTAAATCTTTTAACATAATAGAGTAAGTTATAATCAAAAATAAGAAAAGTATAGTCAAAATAATATAACTATGATTATCATATTTCTAATAATCATACAAATTATTTATTGTTTTTGATTTTTCGTGATTTTTTAATAGCACTCAAATGATGATATAATCTATATATTTCAATGCTGTCTTTTTTTTTTCTTCTTTCTATCATCAATCTCTAGTTTTTTAGTGAATTGAATAATGCCATAATATAATCAAAAGAAAGTTTCAATTTAATCAACTCAAAATCAAGAGTTTATGCTTGATCTGATCAAAGATTCACTTCTTATTTTTTTTTACACTATATTAATAATATTTTCAAAAGTCTTCACTAGCACTTTTTTTTTAGGAAACATTATAACCTGAACAATTCTAATTTTCATTTATGAAGATATATATATTCCTACATCTTTTTCTTTTTTTTTGCTATATATTAGAAGTGTACTTAGAAAATTTTACTAGAACCTTTTTTTAATTCTGTATTGTTCAATTTTTGTATCTATACTCAGTAAGTACCATAACCTAAACAATTCTGATCTTCATTTGATAGGATATCCCTGATATTTTCCAAACTTTTTATTACAACTCTGTCTGTCATACCTGCAAAGGACAAAAACTGCCTATGACTTCTCTTCCTTCATTATTAGTTTTGAAGCAAGCTATCTTTTCTGCTATCATTGGATTTAGCTTATTCATGTTTAGCTGTAATTTCATCTTTAACTCCATTCTTTAACTTTTTCATTAAGGGTCTTCAACTCTTCTCCATTTTCAATTATAAATACGTTGTTACTTACATATCTAAGATTGTTGATATTTCTTTCACCAATTCTAAATCCATACTTGTTTGCACTTGTGATATGGTGCATCTCCATATTTCAATTGAATAAATAATCTGACACTATGTTGTCATGTTTACATTTTTTTGCTACTGTGAACCCACTTCATAGTTGTAAACCAAGCCAATTCTAAGTGAATACATTTAAATGTATAATAATTTTTTTAACTTCACATTTTTAGTAAGATCTTCATTATGTTATAGTACAACTCTAAATATGAATGATAAAATAAATTATAGTAAGAAAGTAGAGTGTGATGCAATATCAAGTGATCATAACCTATAACATTATATTGACTAGATACTTAGCATTTTTTCGAGCAGGAGAATGTAACAGGGGTTTGATACATTTTTAAGCTAACATAAAATAATTATTTATACCTGCTTTTTCAGAACTTAGAGAGATGGCAAATCTGACAAATAATATAAATTTAGAGTGAATTTCAAATCAGACCCAGTTGCAACACAAACTCTTTTAACATGGCTCAACATTAAACTTCAGAAGGTAGAGCATTATAATCAGAGATGATTTGAAATTTGGCCAGAATTGTATCACATATTACTCTTGTCATTTCTGTAATTTCCATGAAAGCAGACATAAATATCATTTTATATTTGCTTGGCAAGCTTATAAAAATACTCATTTATAATAATAGCATTTGGAAGGTTTATTGCCTCTGGTTATATCATTCTGCACAGAAATGTTTATTATTTTCATGCTAGGGCTCATATTAGAAATTATCAGTATGATGTTAGAGGCTTGGGAATGGCTCATGATTATTGAATATAACAAATCATTCCAGCATTTATTGAAATTATGTTTTTAAAGCAGTTAGATAAAGCAATCTAAATTAATCCTGCTATGGAATTTACTCTTGCTTGATTATTTCAATATCTTTTCCCTTCAACACTTTGGGAAATTAATATCACATTAATGATCGAAAATACTTAATAGCAACCTGGTAACCACTTAGTATAAGAATAATTCAGTTAAATACTTGTAATTGTGACTCATAACTATCATTTAGGTCTTTTATTTTACATCAGCTGGTGATGGTTTTATTTAAATATTATTAAAATTTTCCAACTAATCATATGTCTTTTTTTCTTAATCCTAAAGAATCAATATATCTTGCATCCATAATTATTGATTACTTCCTGCGCTAATAAATTAATAATTATAGAGTTAGTTGCTTAGGGGATCGTGTAACATTTGAGCAGCTATTTTCCAGGTTCCATTCAATTGATCTGTTAAAGATAAGGGAATTTGTTTAAATTTTTCCTCATGCATTCAGTTCTCTATCTCACTGATTTAAATAGCTTCATCTCCATTTTGTATTCTTACTTTATATACTTAAAATCTTCATTTTATTAACATTTATTTTCATCTTAAATTTGTTTAATTTTATCAATTTCATTCCAAAATAGCTTGATTTAATGATAAAAGTGTTAAATCATTATAAATAATGTATGCATTTTTGCTTTATTTTTAGATATGCAAACAATAATAGTTTTCTTCGAGCTATTGAAAATTTTGAACAAGCTCTACAAATTTCTCCCCAGCATGCTAACGCTCGCAAATATTTATCAGAAACATTAACAGCGCAGGCCAAAGAGTAAGTTGTATAATTAAAATAATGACTCATTTGCATAGATAATTTTGATTTTGTTTTAAATTTTAATTACTAAAAACTGATACTATTGTAGCGCAATTTCTTTTGTTAATCCACTTTTTATATAATATTATTTTTCTTTAGTATTTTTAAGGATTATTAATATAAGAAAATATTTATTGTACTGAAGAATCATATTATTAAACACTAACTTAAATATATGTAACAAAGTCAATTGATCAAACCGCAAGCAAACTTGTAATCAAGAAATAAATAGCTTGTCACTCTTATTAATGCAAAGAAAGAAAATGATAATTACCTCAATTTTTTGCCTGATAATTAAGAACTTTTTCATTAGAAAAATATATACCATATCTGTATATTGATTGGAGCTGGTGTATCATCTCCAAAATTATGATACTTGTAGATTTTTTTTTGGTCTTGATAAGAATAATTAGTTATTTATATCCTAGTTACATGCTTGTTACAGTTTGTTAGCTGACTTTATTTTAAAATATATATTTATTTGCATACAAATTTATCATATTTATATAAAGTGCCTACGTTTTCTATTTCACCATAATAAAGTTTATTAGCAAGCATGTAGAGCTGAATAACTTTCTGTCTGACTACCATCAATCTATAATTTTTCAGAATATTACTTACAAAAATCTTTTTTATATGTGTATATATATATATATGCAGCAAAATTGTTTTCATAGGACTAAAAATTCTTTTACGTAACATGTTAGACTTTTTTACTCAATATTTTTTTTAGTAAAAAAATGTAATATTGTTTTTATATTGAGTTTAGCAAATCATATCATGTCATTCAATGCAAAATAGAAAACTTGAATATTGTATGTTTTTCTTTGCTTAATTTGATCTATTTTATGTGTGCACACAAATGTATTTTAGCATTTTTTTTAGTCCTAATATACAATACTTAACATTTTAGTTAAAAGTTTTTTAATCCAAAAGATCTTGAAAACTAAAAAAATATAAGTGAGATGCCAAAAATAAAATAATCAAGCAAGAGTTTTTTATTTATTTAAATAAATTTTTCATTATTTACTATTTTGTTTTTCTTTATTCTTTTTAGTTTTTGGTATATGGTAATTGTATTTTTAAGTTTTTCTACTAGAACAGGAGTGACCAAACTTCATATCTGTAAGAACTACATATTAAAATTGCAATATATTCAAGAACCGCAATTAAATTTTGAAGTATTCAGCAGAAGCAAATATTTGTCTTATAATTTTTTTTAATAATATGATTTATTAATTGTACAAAATATTAAGAGAAAATTAATAAGTGAGAACAAAATCAATAAAAAATTATTTATTTATCACATATAATTGTATCAGTTTAGCAAGAACATTAGAATTTGGCATACAATTTATTAACAAAGCATGCAATAATTCCATACGATGTTTGATATTACAAACTTTATTATTGAGAATTCACAAGAATGCATTGGCTTAAAAATTGAAATTAGTTTCCAGTTTCTTTTATCTGAGGATACTTATGGCAATGATTCATTATTTTTTTGAATATAATTAAAAATTATTATATTGTTTGATTAAAATAGTAGAAGTTGATGTTCTGAAGTCAAATTAGAAAAACATTCTTGATATTTAAACTAAAACTGTATAAAAAATAACAACATCACTCAATGAAGTCCAAGCAGAAACTGCACCGATAAATTCAAACTTCCAGGAAACGAATACAATAAAACCATCAAACTTCATAACATAAATAATCTTAATAAAATTGCCACCACAAAAGAATAAAGCATATATGGTTTCAAAATAAAAAAATAATAAATACATCATGCTACTATAAATTTATATCTTAAATTTATTTCTAAAGTTTCATGAAAGCTACATTGAACCATCTAGAGAGCCGCATGCAGCTTGCGAGCCATAGTTTAGCCAGAATGATACTAAAAGGTGTAATCAGTTATCAAAACATTAGGTTACTATGACAGCTACCATTGGTGGTAGGTTTTATTTTTTGCTGCAACTTTATAAAGCATCTTATATTTAAAACCACCTCTCGGAATTTGATAAAATCTGGTACCATAAAGTTATGAAATCCCCTTATTCATCATTATGATTTAAGTAAAATAATTTGCTACTCAGTTATAATTCTCCAATGACTTTTGTCCTGATTAAAAATATCTTTAATATTCATATGAATAAAACTTTTTAATTTTTATTTTATGGTATGTATATATGACTATTATTGTAATTATCAGATAAAAGAAAAAAAACTTGGATTAATTTTTTTCTTTTATATCTAGATTGGAAGAAGAAGGAGAAAAAGAAAGTGCCATTGGGTTATACCAGAGAGCACTGTGTATTAATCCATTTCTTGCAGAAGCTAAAACAAGTTTTGAAGCTTTGCAACAACAATTAAAGCAGCTGGTGAGTTGTGGTGTTTATAAGAGTATTATAATACATATATGTATACATTTATTTATATGTGTTGCATCGACCATTTGATAGCCTACTGTAAAGTGAAGATTTCTTAATACTTTGTCACTGACTGTCACAAGCCTTTCTTTTTTCTTTTGCTATACCGTTACGAATTTCCTAATTATTTTCCTCAGTTGCAGATTATCCCATTCATCTTTGTTTAAGCTTTTAATTTTTATAATAGTCCTAATATTACTTTAGGTATAGGATAAAAAAAATGGAGCCAGTCATTATAAAACAGAATGAAAAATAATTCTTAAGTAATATAAGACAATTCTCTAAACACTTAATTTATGGATGAGAATGCTTGAATTTAGTTAAATCATAATTATTTTGTTTTAAGTAAAAATTTATATTTGATATAATAAAATTATTATCTATTAGCACCATGCATGATTTTATGCTGTAGTAGAGTGGCAGTCTCTCCATTTAAAATCCATGGATCATGGCTTTGCTCTTTAATTCCAGTGCTCAAACTTTTTATAAATTCCTGAGCAATAAATCATTTAATTATTTTTTTTTTTTATATTTCTAACAAAAATCAGCATCCTTTTTTATTTGCTTACTTATAAGGGTATTAACTTTTAGCACAAAACAACTACAAACATCAATTCTTAATTTAAATTTTTCATATGCTTACATATATAATATGCTTTTTATCAAAACATGTATTACATGATATATTATTTTGTTACTGTTGTGTTTAGTTGAATTGCAGGTTTCAGACCCAAACCAACAGTAATATCAAAAAAATATGAACCCTCTCCAAACTAATATGTATAATTTATTAGAACAAATATACATAGATGTTATATTATACCATTAATAAATACAATTTTATTTATAACTTAGTCAGTTTTGAGCTGGTCTTGCACTAATGATTGAACTCACTTCCAGCTGTATATCTTAGCTTGCCTCATGATTTCTAGTCAAAGTTCTTCCAGCTGTACAGGACAGCTTGACTCGAGTTCTGATCAAGACTCTTCCAGCTATACTGAATGGACAACTTGCCTCAAGTTCTAGACATGACTCTTCTGGCTGTATTGAACAGCTTGTCTCAAGTCAGCTATAGTCTTTGCCACTTCCAGTTCTATCGTGGACTTGCCTCACAGCGTAGATTTATCGGTAATGATAATAGTAGAAACACTTTCGCTGTTGGAAGTGATTTTAATTGAGAGCATGTTCAGTCATTCAGGTTAGACAGGTTCTCTCTCTCTCTTTTTTGTCTCCAAAAAGGCTGATTATTTATTGCCAGATCCCCAACCTTACTAGCAGCAATCGGGTTCAGAGAGCATCACTGCCTACTGGCCCTTACTAAACAATGGTAGAATTTTATAACCAACTTTACACATTGGTTAGTGGTCATGAGTGCTCAATCCAATTATATAAGTAAGGAATCTGGACTAGTCCACTTCTGAAGGCAAGGTCAGATATGACATCCCTCCCCCTGGCTAAATTTAGCCCTGGAGAATGTAGTCATTGAGATGAGCTGGATGACATGTTGTCTGCTTTGTTGATTTCTCAGTTTTATTGCTATTTTTGTCTTGTTCATCATTCTTGTTTGATGGTCTTGTCCCTGGGTGTTTGCCTGGGTTGTTGCCGTCTTCAGTTTCATGGTCATCATTTTTGCTTGATGTACTTGTTTCTGTGTGATTCAGACTTAGTTGGTTTAGGTGGTTATGATATTGATACCCATCTGCTGTTTGAACTACTACAGTGTAGAGTTTTTTCTGTTGTGTATTCACTGCTGGTATCCATTTGGTTAGCAGTTTGCCTTTCCATGGGCCAGCATGATGTACATGGAGTCTAGAACTAGGCCCCTTCAGGTTTAGGCCATTGAACTGTTTAGTCCTTTGCTAGCATGTATGACCTGGTTCACTTTTGTTGCTGTAAAGTCTAAGTGACTGAACTAGTCATGGCCTAATAAGTTACTATGATCATCTGATGCCACCATCAGTGGTAGGTATAGTCTTATTAGGTGAAGAAAAATAATTAATATCATTGACTTTGACTTCCAAAGTTGGAAAAGAGATATCACTCCTATATTATGTTTTTGAAATGATAATTTTTGTGGCTGAAACTTTCTTTTGGTATGTAGCTATGAATTAACAGGGTAAATTCCACATGGTTTCATGACAATATAGGGGGGATGCTAATTTATAGCAATTTGAAATCATTTTCTGTCTTATTTCACACTATTAAACAATATTTAGTCATTTTACATATTTCATTTTATTACTATATTGTGTTATTAAAGCTATAACTGAGGTAAGTAAAACTTTCTTTTGGTGTTTAGCTATGAATTAACAGAAAGCTAGGAAGGAAAATGACATTTACAGCCAATTCAAATCATTTTTTTGAGTTATTTGATACTGTTAAACAATATTTAGTCATTATTTTATAAATTTCATTTATGTTTAGAATAAAATTTAACAGTTTTCATAAAACATACTTTATTCAAAATTCTTTAGAAGTCATATTTTATAATATCTTAATTTTCATTCAGTAATTTGTTATTTTATGCTTTCTATTTTTTAATTATAAAACATAATTTCTCTGAAGTAGCTCTGCAAAAGTTCTATATGTGAGTTTTGTTGTGATTTATCTTTTTTAAAAAGTTGACAGTTGTAGGATATCACAATTTTATTCATTATCTGATCAAGTTTAAAGATGGCATAATAATTAGAATCTGGATTACCCATATAAAAGATATGTTATTTTTGGTGCATAAAACCAGAGTCGCAAAAGTTTTTATTGTAAGCAGTGGTGATGAGTGAATAAAGCTGAATAAGTTTCTGTTCTGATTTGATACACTTTGTATATCTTTTAACTCAACATTTTTCGATCTTCTTTTATGGCTGAACTAAGAAAGCAAAAAACTTTTTGAATACTCATAGGAGTTGATTTGAAGTTTATCACTGTTATAATTTAAAATAAAAAAGCACTATAATAAAATCTTAAGGAAATTCCGTATCTAACTGTTTTCACTCTAAATATTTTTTGAATGCTACAGGATTACATGCAAACAAAATATGGACATAAGAAATAATGTATTCATAAATAGTGTAATATATATGCAGTATGTCCTGCCCATGCCTTTGAATTGGAATAACAGATAGAACTTAAAATTTTCTCAACTTAGGATTTTTAATTAAATCTGGAATGTTTTTCACCCAACTAGACATCCAGTTATTGGTTTATAAAAAGGTATCTAGTTATTCTTAGCTAGAGAACAAAATTTATGAAATAAAAATCATAAACCTTCACCTTTCAGCATTTAATTAGCTTGGTGATTATTGTCTTTTCCTACATTGATATTTTGCAGGGAGATGCTGTCAGCTATTTTAAAGATGGTTTTATATTACTATATACATAAATAAGATCAAATTTACATGTAAATTTTATAAAAGAAATATCTGTAACATTCTATATATATAAGAAATTTTATTTTAATCTGCAACCTTAATGATAATTTACCATCATTGAAGTTGCATAACTGTTCTATACTAAGCCTTAATAAAGTTCATTGGATAAAGAATGAATGATGATGATGACATCTGAAGGGCTTGATTATATTGTCTAGTTGAGGAAGCTAGTTTTTGAGTATCATTAGCCTTTTCTGATGTATTTAATTATTTGTTTGAAGAAAGATAATATTTAGCAATAAATGTACAAATATATGTTTATATATATGAACTTGTTTACTTATTTAAAAATAATTAAGATTGTTTATAGAATGAAACAACTAGTATATAATCTTAAAAAATATTTCTGAAAATTCAAAATACTGTTTTATTAAATTGGCAGATATAAGTGTCTCTTTTTCTACAAAAACTGCTTAAATATCTAGCCTTCTGTGAATCACAGATTGAGTGGAATTAATGAAAATTATGGACTCTTCACTCAAAAACTTGAAATAAAAATTCTGCTTTTATTAGATATACTAATAATCTTGAACAAAACTAATTGTAGAGAAATTTGCCAAATTATTTTTAAAAGATTGCAAAGATATGTAGCTACAAATAGTAACCACTCACTCTTCAGAAAGATTTAATCCCTGAGATTATATATCAACAAAATATTATCAGACTTTTGCAAAGATATGTAGCTACAAATAGTAACCACTCACTCTTCAGAAAGATTTAATCCCTGAGATTATATATCAACAAAATATTATCAGACTTTTTCTTCTAATGTTTAATATATGCTTTTAGAAATAGTAATTCATTCTATTTACTCTATTCAAAAACTATCTATCACAAGTAGTATCCCTTTAGTTGCTCCTACTTTCAATAGATGGTTCTACATTAGAGTAAATAGAAAGAATTATTGTTTCTGAAAGCAAAACTCTGAATTTATATGAAGCAATAATTAGAGAAAGGAATGGTGTGTTGATAACCCAGAAGGAAAATTTATTGAAAAAAAAAAACAAAAGGAAGACTGTGAGTGATTTATATAATAGAAATGTCTTTTATCTATGTTAATGGAAAAGAAAAATTGATTAAGTAGTTTGCAAAAGGGAAAATGAAGTATGATCCAAAACAAGGAATTGGATGAGATTACTGATGAATTGTTGAATCCTATAAGGGAATGAATTTGAGAGAATTAGTGATATTTGTATGATATAAATTAGAATTCAGAAGTATGACTAATAAATATTCTTTCAGCAGTTAATATTGCCATTACAGAAAAGGCCTCGTGTTGTAAATAGTAATAACACCTGCAAGAGTCTTGAATTCATATGTATTTTTAATAGATTCGATATATTTGCCTGAAGAACAATTCTATTTAAAAGAAATAGATGGACAAAAATTGCAATTAAAGTACTAAAAGATATAGTAATCAAATAGTTAGCTTTTCTGTAGACTATGTGATATTCAAGCACATGTTGAATTCCAAGAACCTTTAACTATTGAGTTCATCACTGCAATAAATTGCATAGAATATTGTACTAGTGCCTATAGCTATTCAATTGTTGAAAGAATTATAGAATTCAGTTGAACATTATAAACAGGATCAGCATAATTTGGAAGAAAAATTTTTTGTGAAAATTTGTATATGAATCAGAAAACATATGTGTAGTTAAATCATTTTTTAAAATAATATATATTAATAAAATATTATTACAAGTGAAAGAAATATTAAAATCTGTAGTAATTTTGAAGCATAACTGTATAAAATAATAAATGTATAAGTATATCCAATGTTTTGGCAAAATAGCATTTGCTCTTAACTGGGAAAAGGTTATTCGAAAATTGTAAAGAATTAACTAAAATTTGTAGAAGAAAATAGAACATATGATATTGTAGAACAAACAAAAAAGTAGAAGCAGTTAACGATTGTATTGTTATTATTTAATCAAAATAAAGATCAAATTTAAGGTATTTTGGATTTGATGACCATGTAATAACATCTTTTCACAGTTGAAGATAAATACTATTTTGCTGAAATATCATACATTTTAATATTCAACATGATTATTCCTGGAAGCTTCTATGAACTCTAATATATATTGGAAGGGACTGGATGAACAATATCATTCTTGTGTTTTATTTAAAATTTATTTTTAAGAGCTACCATAAATGAGTATTCTATTATGAGAATGGAATTAGTATTGGGATGATATGACTCTTTATAAATATGGTAGATTAATAGAATGCTAAAACAAATCGAATAAATTTGTAATAAAAAAAATCAGAATAAATATGAGTAAAACTAAAACTCTGAAAATAAATGAACTAAATTAAAGTGTAAGACTTTTTATTGCACATAAACTTATAGACAGTTCTTTATATTTTGTAAGGAATTGTGAAACATGAGAGGAAGATTTGTAGAAAAAGAAGTTGTTTGAAATGATGTAGCTATGAACATATGAAGAACAGAGCAGGTGATTAGAAAGTTTAGAGAAAATAGTCTGAGATCATGTATAAGAAAGAAGTGATGACAAAAATGGTTTTTGTAATAGAGATGTCCACAGTATATTTAATTTTTTTCTTAAGAATTTTTCAAATTAATTTTTTTTTTTAATCAGATAAATCACTATCTTATACTATTAATTTATTTTTTAATGGCATATTCCTAATATTTGCATAATCTGATCCTAAATTGATTGTCATTATTTATTTCAAAAATAGGTTGTTTTTGAAAATTCAGCAATCAAGAAAGCAAAACAATTTTATATATATTAATGGCAATAATATTTATATACTCATTTTTGTGTAGATATTGCTTCTTTATTGATTAATATATGCAAAATAACTAGTTAATAGAGAATTCATTGTATTGTAATGGATTTAAGTCTAATGAGGCTTGATTGCTATTTTTAAGTAATTCAAATTAAATAATGAAAAGACATACTGATCTCACTACATTGTCTAGAAATAAACTATACGTTTATTATACTCTTTATATGAGATGTTTATTCAATCGTAAGTAGAGGAATTTGTATGTTATATTTATTATGTTTAAAATTTGATTTCATTTGCATGTAATTATAGAATTATGTTGTTATTTACCTATCTATTAAAACAGTTTAAACTGTGAAACAAAAATATAGAATATATATATAAACAAAACAAGTTATAAATTTCGTAACTTGCTTTAGCTTGCATTTTATGATCACTAGATGGAACTTTACCAATCGCTCCTAACAAGCTTTTGTTTACATAAACACCGAGAGGGAAATAGAATTCAATATCTCTTTCATTGTCTCCACCTTCAGACCAGCTGGTTTCAAGCTAGTGAGATGAAACCAGCTGGTCTGAAGGTGGAGACAATGAAAGAGATATTGAATTCTTTTTCTTTCTCGGCATTAATGTAAACAAAAGCTTGTTAGGAGCTATTCGTAAAGCCAACTAGCTTGAAACCAGCTGGTCTGAAAGTGGAGATAACAAAAGAGATATTGAATTCTATTTCTCTCTCGGCATTAGTTTTATTTTGGAATAAGATTACTCTGCTTCTGCTCAATGGGCTTTATTATAAGTCTTAAAAAGTTGAGGAACTGAAATTTATGAGAAACAGGTGAAATAAAACTATAAACCATAGATTTTTTTTTAAAGAATTATTTTTATTAGCAAGATTAGTTCCACTATACTTTGTTTTAATAAGTAGCTTTAGATTGAAAAGAACTATAATCTGTACCAAGTAAAGCATAATGCCACCTTTCTCCCCATAGCAAAAATATTAAACTTATTTTTTTTTATTTATAGTTGCAGACAAATGTTCGAAACATATATTCTGATTAGTTAGTGTATTTGTATTATATTTATTTTATTTTATTTTTAATGCTTGTCATTTTAGATTATTTACTTAGAAAAATGTTTTTTTTTTCCTTGTTTTCTTTTATGTTGGCGCATTATGGGTTTCAATCATCTGTCCGGTGGTTGCTGTCAATAATATCCCATCGGGAATTATGGCTTTTCGTAAACATGAAATGCTGCTCAACTGTTGGTATATACTTTCATCTTTTCTTGGATTATTCAACTTCTCCATCACCATTCTTTACATGTCTGGTTTGTAATCTGCTATTGGAATAATTTTTTTTTTTTTCTGGATTTTATTTATTTTTAATTTATTTCCTTTATATACCTTTGTCTTTTATTATAATTGTTTCGTTTACATACATGGGATTTTAATTTCCCAATTGTTTTTCTGATGTTTACAGCGTGAATGTAAAGTGCCCGATAAAGTACCTACTTTAGATAGTTCTGATGTGAAGTTGTTAAAATTGCAAACCTCAAAAGAGAAACTCAAGCAGCTTTTGAAAAGGGAAAAGAAAGAAAAGTAAGAAAGAGGGAAGAAAAACAAAAAATTAAATTGCATTATTATTTTCGTTATTATTTATCTTTTTAAAAAAAAATTAAGAGAAGAAAAAATGATTTCAAAATTGTTTTATCTTCAAAACAAATTACAAATATTATAAATAATTAAATGTAGATAACAACTTTTTAAAATAGAAGTAATCTTATCATATAAACAAGTTTTAATCGTTTTTTAATCTCCAGAATTTCCAAGAGGATAATAAAAAATTTATATGAATTACATTTTAGCAGCATCTTTGTCATTTGTTTAATTTATCAGAATGATCAGAGACATAATGATTCAAGCACTATACATTTTTCTAATGAATTAGGTCATTTCATGATAAGACAAAATAGGACAATTTCAATCTGATCATTTGTGGTTAGATGAGAGTGCAAGTCCAGTCTCTTCAATATCAATTTGTTCGTTTGTTTTTCACTATCTATAGTATTCTAAAAGTCTTCATTTTCCAATTTTTACATCTATAAGAAACTTAGAGGAATCACTGTAATTTGATCTACTCAGATCTTCATTTTTAAGAATTTTTTCTTGCATGCCAAGTTTTTTTCACAACTCTGTCCATTATTAATGTGTGACAGAAATTTTTTGATTAATGCTTTATTACTGATGAATGATGTAGCAAACCTGTCAACTACATCTATGCATTAATTAGCAAGTTTGAAATTCATTTTAAGGATATCTGCTGATGTTCCGTTTACCGATATTGAATGCACACTTCTCTTCATCCAATCTGGTTTTCCTCATTATATATTTTGTACACGAGTTGGATAGGAAGGGTAATCATTTGCAGTCTTGCCTAAATCCGTTGCCACAGTGAACTCCATCTTCTTCAAATTCATAGAAATGTCACTTTAGACTTTATGTAGAAAAGGTCCCCAATAATATTAAACATTTTCTCTAAGAAAATCCTGATCATGCAATATTTTTTACATCGTTTACTTTAGATTTATTATGTAGTGGCTATTGCTTTTATGTATATATTATTTATGTATTGACTACAATAGATTTAACAAACATTTGTGTGAATGATTTTATATATAGATAGATAATTACAATCATGATAGATAAAATTAAATTATAGTTATTATTCACAGGAGTTTGATAAAATTGCCAACCAAGACAGCAGTTCGAAAGTGAAGGAAAGGGTGATGAGAATCCCCTGATTGCAGACCTGGCCATTTGATGATTAATGTTTTGTTTAGGATCTACAACTGCAAATCATTTTTTAATGAAAGAAGATCGCATGAATTGGAAGAAGCACTATCTAATATTAAATGAGATATTGTTGGATTTTGTGAATATAGAAAAAAAGGTGAAGAGACAATTTTAAAAAATGACAAATACTTTATTACAAAAGCACAAATATTGGAAGCACAAATTGAATAGTTCATTATTAATAAAAAAAATGGAAGAATAACATTGTTGATACTGATAGTATATTGAATATAGTGGCAAGATTAGTTATTCGAATTAATGGAATATACCAAATGTAGATAATTCAGATTTATAACGCATAAAGTTCTCATTCTGATAAAAAAATAGAGGATTTTTATTATCGTTGTAACAAAAGACTTTTGATAAGACCAAATAACATTTTAAAATTACCATGGGGGACTTTAATGCTCAAATTGGTAAAGAACTGAAAGATGAAAATGCTGTGGGTAAATTTTATTATAGTGACACAAATGAGAAAGGACATGAACTTATGGAATTGATAGAAAAAGAAAAATTGTATATTATGAATTGTTTTTTTTTTTTAAAGAAAAAAATGCTAACAGAAACAGAAATTGAAGCATCCAATGAAAATACAGTGAACAGGATTATATTTTGACTAACATAAAATATGTATTTCAAGATTATAATATTCTTAATAGATTCAATGCAGGAATGGATTGTCAATTATTAGGTTGTAAGATATGTGTTAATGCAAAACAAGAAAGATAAAAACTGTTAAGAAGTTAATAATCCTAATCAGAAATATTCCAATGTATTTAATTAGAACTTGCAAATCATTTTAAAATATTAATAAATTTTGAAGTTGATTCAAACTTGGCTGAAATCAATAAGATAACTGACATTCTATTACAAACTGCAAGAAAATTATTCTATTACTAACTACAAAAAAAACAGCAATTTACTACTAAATTTTTTATTGATCAGGACAATATACAAAGAAGAGAAGGAATATGATTTTTTTTTTAAAAAATGGTTGAATAAGAAAAACTGAATATCTAGAGTTTTGTGAAATGGTGCAAAAAAAACTGGAAAGTTATAGAAAAGAATAAAAATCTCAACAGTGTAAAAGAACATTACATGATCATCATTTCTTATGCTTACACAAGCTGTTTACACAGAGGTGGGTGAGTAAGCATTAAACGGATTTTATGCACAAACCTTCTTGCATCTATTGATTACTCTGGCTTGCACTGGTGGCACTACTGTATGGAGAGTTTAGCCTCAGTATAAAAGAACATCTTGGCATTGGAAGAAAAATTGTATGAGCAATAAAAAGAAAAGATAGAATTTTACTAAAAAGAGGAATGACTTCTGAAATGTATGGAAGAGTTTACAGAGAATTATCTAGTAATAAAGAACAAGAAAACAAAATGTTCCTTACAATTGTTATATTATCTAAATTTCCAAATATTTTAAATGAAGAGTGAGACATGCAAGTAAGTCTGTGAAGAAAATAAAAGCTCCAGGAAATATTGGAAGTTAAAATTTTAAAAGAAGCAGGTGAAGAAATAGAAAAATTGTCTAAATTATAAAGATGTATTAGATGATTGGAAAAATGCAGTTGTAATATTGATATTTAAGAGAAGAGATAAAAATGATATTAGCAATTACACCTATACCCCATTTATCACTTGTCTTTTATGTGAGGTTTCACAGTAATTATCATCATCAATTTGTACCCACTATTTCGATTTAGAATCAATTATTCACTATAAAAATTGTAAAAAAAAAATTTTCCAGCTATTTTATAAGACTGATGACATCATAGGATAGTTATTAACACTATGTCATTCAAAAGCAAAATAGTGATTTTTATACTGAAACTGTACTGTACAGAGTTTATTCATAATACACAATATTAGTTCTGTGTACAATATTTTGATTATAAACTTAAAATACGATTAATGAATGTACAGTACAGTCATCATCATCATCAACCATTATCAATCCACTGCAGGATGAAGGTCTCTCCAAGTTTAATCCATCTTCTCCGATCTTTAGCTTCTCTTCTCCACAACACCCCTGCACATTTTCTTATTTCATTCATCCATCTCTCATGTGGTCTCTTTCTGGGTCTTTTACAATCTCTTGGAATCCAGTTTAAAATTTCAATTGTCCATCTATTATCATCTCTTCTAGCAATATGTTCAGCCCAACTCCATTTCAATCTTTTAATTTTTTCAATAAGGTCAGTAACACCTGTTTGTTGTCTTACCCATACATTGCATTTTCGATCTCTTCTTGTTACTCCCAACATACATCTCTCCATACTCCTTTGAGTGGTCTGAAGTCTCTGTATTGCTCTTCTATTAAGTGTCCAAGTCTCAGATCCATAAGTAAGAACCGGTAAAACACATTTGTTAAAAACCATCCTTTTCAAACACATAAGCATATTTCCTTTTAGTATCAAGTTATTTCTACCAAAAGCACTCCAACCAAGTTTAATTCTATGATTAATTTCCTCCATTATGTTTCCATCTGTATTAATAATCTCACCAAGGTATTTGTAACTGTTAACTTCTTCTAATTCTTCATAATCAATCTTTATTTTCATATTTTGAGCAAATCGATTAAACATTACTTTAGTCTTTTTAACATTTATCTTTAGTCATACTTTTCTACTTTCATCTGCTAACTCCTGCAACATTTCCTGCAGCTCTGAAGCATCATTTGCAAAAACAACTACATCATCTGCGAAATCTAAATGACTTAAATACTCTCCATTTACTTTCACTCCTTTAGTTTCCCATTTTAATCCACAAAATACTTCTTGCAGCACTGCTGTAAAGAGTTTTGGAGATATGGAGTCACCTTGTCTTACACCTTTCTCAATGTTGATTTTTCCAGTATCATTATGTAATCTAATTGTTGCTGTTGCATTTTTATAAATATTCTTTAAAATATGACAATATCCTGGATCTATACCTTGATGATGCAATGCTTTAATCACTGAAGAAATGTGTATAGAATCGAATGTCTTTTCATAATCTACAAATCCAAAACATAATGACAACTCATATTCATTTGTCCTTTCTATGACTTTTCTCAATACCTGGATATGATCTATTGTACTAAAACCACTTTTAAATCCAGCTTGTTCTCTTGGTTGGTGGAAATCCAAAGTTCTCTGTAGACAGTTGTAATTATCTTGGTAAAAATTTTATATAAAACTGATAAAAGGCTGATAGGTCTGTAATTACTAATATCTTCTTTATCACCTTTTTTAAATATTAATATTATTACTGCATTCTTCCAATCTTCCGGTACATCTTTATCATTTAGACATTTGGTATATAACTTTGCTACAGTACAGTATTTTATTTAATTTTCATCCAGTATTTTTGCAAGACAATCAGTTGTTCATTAATGATATATCCAAAGTAAAGATTTTTATCGTTAATGACTACAAAGCACACAAAAAAGTGTTTCATGCAATATAATAAATAATCAAAATCATATTTTAATGACATTCAGTAAATAACATATTAAATTTTAAAATGTGTACATTAGTTTAAAAACTGTACACTGTATTTATTCATTTTTATGGATTAAAGTTTTTACTAACAGTACTTTGCTTGTGTCAAAAATATTGATCATCATATTGTAATTTAGTTATCATAATTATTTTGAAAAAACAAAAATTTCTTAATAATGAATTTTTCTATGATCAAGAATTACTAAATCTAAATTAAAAATAACACAATCTATTTGCCTGATTTTAAAACATCTTGTAAAGTTATAGATATAATAAACACCTTTTATTTACTTTTATAAATGTATTAAATCCCAAGTAATATATAAATCCAACAAACAAAGCAAATGAATATCATTTAATTCTATGATATTTTTATTATGATATGATTTTTTCTTTTTAGAAATAAACTATTATATATATATATTCTAACCCCTAAAAAATATAGTGGTTCTAGTTATATAGAATCTAGATTTATAAACGAAAACGCAGCCTATGCTCAGCGGTCGGTTAGTTATAAAAATTCAGCTGCAGAGATATGCAGTTAAGATAAAGAAAGAAATTAAAATCATAAAATAAATTATCATTATTAAATAAATAACTTGGAAAGAAAGAGAAAACTGCAGTCATTCCTTAATTAATAATGTAGAATAAAATAACATCCTCTCTTTATCAAAAACATATTCTCTGAGCTATATGTATTTGCACCTTTAAACAATAATGATAACTTCTCATGTTCTTGTTAATGTTTCTAAAAAAAATATCTATTACGTAAATTATTTGCCAATATGATCTGAAAATACCTTTCTTATAGCACAATTGAAAATTAAACTCTTTTATGCCACAACACAACTGTAATATCAATAATAATCGATCACTTCTTAAATAAAAATTAATGATAAAAATAATCTCAGGGTTTCTTTGTTTACCTTAATAAAATACTCTGCAGTATTGTGCTGTCACACATGACTGGCATTCTGGTAGGCTATAGGAAACATTCACTTTACTTAAAAGCTAATGTGTCCTCACATATCATAATAACTATTATAACTATTTAAAGGGGTGATAAATATAATCAATAATGACATAAATAATTACATAAAATTTTGAATAATACAGCCTTTTTATCCAGAATCTCAGCCAGAATAATAGAAAGACACGGGTACCTTTTTGTATCCTTCTATCATCCATGACAACACAATAAATTAACTACGACTAATTAATTCAATAATTTAACTAAATGTAACTGGAATAAGGTGCAGTCAGGGTTAATAACTTGGAATTAAATTCATTTTTACAATTAAATAATGTTTAGTCTGAAGTTTGCAATTCCCATCAAATAATTATCATTAAAATAAAATGAAATGAAATGTTCAGATCTGCATAAATTTGTCTATCTGGTATATTAAGATTTCTAAAGTTTGGAATGATTTTGGACTCAAGAAAATGTTTTGCAAATATTTTGTAAACACACTTATATTTGGCACATTAAAAAAAATGAATTCACAACGAATATTGAAAAGACTACAATTTATTTCTATCATGGAAATAAACAAAATACACAAACTTATTAGATAATATCACATTGATACTAAACATAAATTATCACATTAAGCTGTCGACTATTTGGGTATAAATTAAAATTACAAATTCATGCATGTTTGAATTCACGCTATTACACTGGATTAACTAGCTGAAATGTGCATCTGATTTACCAATACACTAATCTGTAATTTTAATAAACTTTCTATAAATCTTTTACCTTGAGTTTAGCTAACTATTTTTTTTATCTTATTTATTACTATTATGATATGAAATCTATTAAAATATCAACTTTATTACTCAGAAAGTTAACCAAGTTATGGTTTATAATTAAATAAATTATTACTAATTATGGGTCCTTTATCAGAAGTCCCACTCACTATTTCATGTTTAACTTAATGTCCACATAAATTATGATAAATATTTTAATTGTGGATGTCTTAATGCAAGCTAAGAATATTTCTTAACTATTAATTAACACTAAATATTGTGTTCGAACATTCCCTCAATAAATAAGCATTTTAAAATACGCAATTTTAAATTAACTTTCTCCATTGGTTTGCTTGTGAACTACTAGCAAGGCTCAGTAGCACAATACAGATATTGATCTCAATTACTAAGGCACTACTGATACTAAAGTGCACCTTGAGGAACTAACACCTCAAATCTAACATTTATCCTTGCCATAACTTTTAAAAGAGCACAATAATCTACACCTTCTATGGTGGAACTATCTTTAATTTCACATGAGGAATGCAAAATAACAACTAATGTTTGCAGAGTAAAATACTACACTGAAGCATTTGGTAGTTTCTTGCCTATTTCTCAGGCATAAAAAGTGTATAGGTATGGAGTATATCTCACCACCTAAAGAAATGAACATGCACCAAATATAATCCTCTCTTGGGATTAAAAAAACCTCAAGTATACTAAATATTATATAAACTCTTGATCGTCTTCTATCATGTGACTTGATCACATTGACTATCAAACATACCATAACATTATATCAAAAACTAATCCTCTCATGGAAAAATAAAGTATTTTGGGGAAAGCATTTTCATCCCACAAAATAAAATACATTATAAATATTAAAATATGCTGATATTAAGCATATACCAACTCTACACTTAGGCAAGATAGCAAAACACACTAATAATAATAAACCTATATTAAAATGTATACTTCAATCAATATCTGAAACCAATGAATTAAAAATACAGAAAAGTATAATAAATTTAATCCTAATGAAGGAATATTCGACAGCAATGTATAGCATACAAGCTTAAACGAGAATAAAGTGGACGCACTATTAAAGAATAACTGTTACTAAATTACTTAATTAATACAATATAAATTCTGTTGAAACTTTAAACAAGAAATATCTTGTTATAGCATTTTTCTTTTTATTGTTACCCCTGATAAATTTACGTATGGTTTTACCTGTTAAAAAAAATAAATAAAACATTTTTCTTTAAGTACCTAACATGCAAAGTTCATATCTCCAGTTGCATGTAATAAATCAGATATATTTCATAGGTATTACTTCATATCAAATAAACACTTAACCCAAAATAATGATAGTACAATCTACACTTGTCATTACAAGATCCTTAAAATATTACATGACAGATATAAACCTTAACATACATTAATATTATAAAACAAAATAAAATTTTACCAATTAGTTTTTTCTTTTTTAAAAAAAAAACATTAAATAAGTAAATGCACATTATCTCATTAGCAGAACTATTTCTCTGCTGAGCTGTCCATCCAGGTAAAGAGTTTCCATCCAGTTACATTTTACAAAACATTGGAAGTAATAAACGCATTTTTTTTTTCAATGAAAATGTTTCTTTTCTTTGGCAATTATAATAATAAACATAAAAAAAAAAGTAGAAACGAAGCTTAATTCCCAATTGGATTATAATGATGAGATTTGGATCTTAAAGAAAATGAATATGATAACATCGACGATAAACATACACATTATTTAAAGACTATACGTATAATTAGCTAGCTAGAACATTGAAGAAAATGCGCACTTTTTCCTATAGATTAGTATGATAATAACTGCAGTTGAATTATAGAATGGATGAAGTTATAAGAATTCCACCTTGCATACAGTATAATATATAATTTAATTTTATTCTTAGGTCACTAAAGATATTATTAAGTTATCTTTTATAATCTTAGCACTTTATTTTCCAAATAGTATTTTTTTTTTAAAGAATGCGCGTATATTTAATTTTCACATTTATTTCAAGAAAGTTTTTCTTTTTCCTTTTTAAAAAAAAAAATGCATGTATATAGTTTATTATTATTATGATTATTATTTTTCCTAGACAATTAGTAGTGAATTAAATATATTCCAATGTATAAAGTGTCTTCATTATTTATAAACGCAGACGATCTATTTTTAAAAAGCGCAGGAAAAGTTTCCAATTCTTTTTTTTTTTTATATTCCATTTACTTATTTTTCTTTTATACCAAGAAAATATTAAATAAGAATAATAAGTCACTAAATAATTAATTCCCACTTGAAAAATATTTGTTTTCCTTAATTTAGATAAAACAAGAATTTGATTAATACATTTAGTTAATTTCTTCATTTTTTTAGTTTTGTTTAAAAAAAAATCCAACTTTTACGACGCGACGCGATAATTATTTAATGCAGAAAGTTTTAAAAGTAAAAATAGCATAGAGATTCAGAATATCTTACCAAAACTGTTCAGCCAAACATTGTAGATAGAACTTCCATTAGATTATAAATTTATTTTTACAAAAACTTAGAAAATAATAATGTTACAAAATTTAGTACTGTGATTTCTGTAATACAGAAGAAGACTATATAAAAAAAATGACTTGAGTATATATTGGTCGTTCTCCCAACTCTAGCGACCTCTACCAAGAAAAAAAAAATCATTTGATTATAACATAAACAAAAAAAGAAAAACTTATTAAAATCATATGGTTTTCAATATTATTTAAAATGTATTACAAAGTAGTTTAATAATGAAAATAATAAATACATTCAAACCAACAATAATTATCTGTGATTTAATTACACTTAAAATTATTTTCTTCAAAAATGAATTTATCAGAAGTTACTTTTCCTTAAAACAATACGATCTTTAAAATTACTTAATTGACATTTATGGGGTTTTTTTTCTTCTTTCTATACCCATTTAAGAACTAATCACAGTTTATTACATTTGTTTTAAATTATATTAACTTGCTCTTATAACAATATCTTACTTAGATTATTCATGTCATTTTAAAAAACATGATATTGCATTGGGAACATTGTTTATTCACACAAACCATGTCTAGGTAAATGGATAGCACACTTTGTTAACCAAAAATTATTTATTTTATTTTTTATTTTTCTAAAGAATAACATTGATTTCATGCAGAAATAATGCTAAATAAATCCAAGTGCCAAAAGCACTGGGTTACAATATATATATATATAATAGGCTGAAATAAACTATTATATATATATATATAATAGGCTGAACTTATGCCATTATTGTATGTTATATAAAAGACACTATATCAAGGTATATAATTTAATATTTATTTTACTAAATCTATTCATAAATGTCAAAATTATAACAATTCGATTTTAAATGGCATTCGTTTGAATACATTGATCTAATGTCATATATGTCATGGGATATAGCCAATGGAAAAACAAAAGCAAATTTAAGTGCAAATGTAGAAGAGTAAAAATAATTGCATAAATACTTTAGTATTTTATAATCATGCAAAGGAATGTAGACATGGTTTGATCCATATATTATTGAATTTACAATCACATTCTAATATTGATCTTGTCATCGTATTTTCTTTTCAAAATGACTTAAACAAAATCCTATCTCTTTCACTTCCTTTATGTTTTTCCCATTCTCCATAAAATGTTTTCTTGAATCATTTTCAATATGTTATATTCTAAAAATAAATGATACTCTTTCTTCTATCTCTATATAAATCACAACTGTAGACTAAGCTCATTTTATTTTTGCTTTCTCTTCTTGGTATTTAAAGCACTTACTTTTGGACTAAATATTTAATAATTTTTCTTTTTATTCTACTATAGCTAAACTAATTTTTTTATTCATATTTTTCCAAAACTAACTTTTTTTTTTACTCTAATCAATCTATCATCCTTTTTTTCTATCCTTTATAATTATGCATCTGTAATATATTCTTTACACATTTATTTCTAATTTTGTATATATATAATATCAAATCATTTCAAACATTGAGAAATTTTCAGCTATGAGAAATTTTCAGCTATTCCATTTGTGAAATTAACATTTAGCCCGCATTTCAAAACAGAGGGTGTTGCTGAAAATTTCTTAATATTTGAAGTGATTTGATATTTATTTCAGACAATGGTATGTACTGGAAATATTGTAACATTTTTTTTGCCCAACTTGTTTGTTGATTTGTTTACATAATCTATTTATAATGAATAAAGACTTTTAAATACTTTTATTAACTTATGAATATTAGACATTGGATTTTACACAGTGTGTATTACCAGCAGTGACATCTCAGAATCAATGTGTACATTATATAATGTCATAATTTAGCTATTCGCCATAAAAAAATGTTAGGATGTTGGCATCATGAGTTGCAGCATGAAATACAACAATGTGTTTAATATCTTAATTTATCTTGGAACAACATGCTAACATTAATTTTGTTTTAAATTGGGCAAAATTGCTACTGAAATGTTTAAAATGATTCAAATTGTGCATAGTAATAAGCCATGAATTGCAAGAATGTTTTCAGATAGTTTACAAATTTTGGTAATGGTAGGAAGAGTATTGATGATGATCCATGTAGTTACAAAACATCACATTTTGTGTTGTAACCCATGTTCTAGACATAACTAGTATCATAACATTTTTGTGATTAATGTCTGAACTTTGTCACTATGTATTTCATACATTGATTTAGAGATAATCCTTCAGGCAGCTTGGAGAAAGAATAAGTCATCTTTTCACTGGGGTACAATGTGTACTTAATAATCGCTAAATACTTAATTATCAACTAAACAACACAAAGCAAGTGCAGTCTTTACCAATTCAAAAATAATATGAAGTTATTTGATCACAAAATTAAAAAACCTTTTATGATTGAACAAGATGATTTACTTATTACAAGAAAAATTACAGTGATAAGGGTCAAACATAAAAGAGATTCATGAAATCCTTCAAAATATAACAGAGTAGAAATATTCTTCATAATTATTATTATTAATAATCAATTCAACTCATTTAAAATAAAAAACTAATATTAAATAATTATTTTATTCTAACCAGTTTTCATCCAATATCAGAACGTTTTCAAGGACATTCTTCATAAGCACAGTGAACAATATATTTCTTTAACTGATACAGTGCTGACCAATAATACTTTATTGTAGATTTTCTTGACATTGTTATTTCAAAGTTTGCTACTAATTCAGAAAAATTATTAATTATGAAAAAGTTGGGAATAATATTCTATGTTAGTCTCTTTAAATATATGATGCTATAATAATATCACTAAATTTATAATATAGTAATTAAAATCTTTGCAATAATATTTTTTATATATATACACCTATAAACGTAGCACCAAACTATATGTAAATGGAGGAAAACCAGATTAATATCATTATGCTTTTAAATAAATATCTATCTACCTGCTTTTATTGTCAGAAAAAAAACAAAGAATAAAATAATCAACCATCTATTCCCTAATCTTGGATTTTAATATAGTTTTGAATTTTGTGAAAAATATTGGAATAAAGATGAATTTCAAACCTGAGCCGGATATATAGCAGACTTTTTGAACTTAAATGCACTAAAACTAGAGACAAAATCTCATCTTATAACAATCTATGTAAAATAATAAATAGAAGTCAAATAATTATAAAGATATTAACAAACTTAGCATTAAACTATATGTAAACTAATCGCTATGTAAATGTTTACATATAGTTTAATGTTATGTTTATTAATATATAGCATTTAAATTATTTGAATTCTATTTATTGTTTTACAAAGGTTGTTACATAATGAGTTTTTCTCTCTTACCTGTGTAAGTTTGAATTCCCCACCTTCCTCCAGTTTTGGCAAAAAAAAAACAGCCTTATCAAAATTTGGGACTAGAGAAAGAACTGTTGACCATTTTATTCTCAAGTTTTTTCAATAATGAAGGTGAATGCATGTATTTATTTTTGTTAGCTTACAAAAATTGATGTCGTCTTTATATGTATATATAAATACAAATTTTTCCTAATGGTTAATATTATATACTAATTCGATTAACAACTCCGTGCTGGTTTATAGGTAAAAGGATAAGATAGTTTGTTCTTATCTTTTCAAAGACTCTACCTTATGTTTGGATTGAGAATATTTTGTGTGCTTAATAAACAACTGTTGATTTGTTAGTCTAATTAATATATATATGCACAACTGTAATGTATGGAATGCAAGCACATTTATTTTATTTAATGATATCATTTACACATACATATAATTAGTTTTAATTTTCCGTTTAAAAAATACATTTTTATTTTGTATTCATATTAATTATATCATAGTGCAAATACTATCATTAATACTGATTACTAATTAACATATTTATTAAAATTGATGTATTTGTCTTATATTTGTTGTCTGAAAAATTGATGATTAGGTCTAAACATACATAATTGTTTGTTTGGATAATCAGTATAACTTTTTTCTTTTCATTCAATTAGTTTAAACAAAATCAGAAGTTTTTTTGTATAATCCCTATTCCCAGAAACCTTGTTAGCCAAGTTTAAAAATGCCCACTCTATGAGAACATTATACCCTCCCACCCCATCTTTTTTATCTCGTTTTAATTTACAAACAACAAATATTTCTTTCAGCATTGAGACTTTTTTTTTGTCTTTTCTTGTCTGATTTTGATAAAAGTTATTTCATTAATTACAATATCTTGTTTCATATTCCTTTTTTTTTTTTTTTTTTAAAGATCTACACAAAAACTAGATGATCATCTACTTTTTTCCACTCCTATTATGTAGCTTTTATTCTTCATAATTTTTTTCTTTTAACACAATACATACAAAAATAAATGTTCATTGCTACCTTTTTTATCTCTAGCCAAATAATTATTGGACTCCTAATATTACTTATTCCATTTTTGTCTCCTTTTCTTGTTATCCAAAGATCTTGCCTTTGCACCAAACAGCAAAAAGTTTCCTCTAATGTTATTATACATTTTTTTTATATTCTGTGTTTTACTATTGTTATTGAACTTTTTTTTTTTTCATTTTCTATAACTTTTTTTTTCTCTCTATACAACCTACCTATCCTCTTCTCACTGTTCATAATTTTATGTCTACAATTTATTCTCTATATAGAGAGATAAAATTACTATCAATTTTTTATATATTAATAACTTCCATGCCTATTGTGTTTGTTGATTCTCTATATAATCCAATTAAATACTGTTTTAATTAGTCTATGTACAGTTGAATGTACTGGGTTTGCATAAATCTCATAACTGAAGGCAGAGTATATCTTAGTATTTATTTATTTATTCAGTGTAACAGCATTTTGTTTGAGTTTGTCCATATCACTGTTACCTCTTCCTAGTTTTTGGAAATGCTTGAAAAATTTAATATTAATAGAAACTGGTAATATATTATTAGTTTAATTTTTGTTGTTATTTTTAAATATTTTGAATATTTTCTAAATAAATAAATATTGTTACCTTTCAAACATTTTTGATTTGTTCTTGATTTTCCTCATTAAAAAAGAAATCCACCCCATTTTTCCTTCAACAGCTTTCTTTGCTGTTCACTATTAATTCACAATGTATGGTGTCTATTTTTATTTGAGTTTTATTTTTAAAAAATGTCAGAACTTTGTGTAATACTAAGTTCTTTAATTTCAAATATTAGAGTAGATATCAACCTTTTTCTAGTTGTTTTACATATATATGTTGTAATAAAAACATACCAGATTTTTAAATCACTTTGATTATTTTATTAATAGAATACCTAAATATCTACACCTTCATTTTTTCAAGATAATATTTCACAATTTATATCTCTCAGTTTTATCCTTCCTATTAATTACTATCTTAAAATTTTCTACACTGAATTTCATTTTTGAATTTCTTTTTTACTTCTGCACATTAATAACTGCCATATTTACACAAAAAAGGACACTGTATTCCATAGGCTCTTAATTCTCACTATTAGAATCCTCAGTTCTATTCCCAATGTTTTATTTTAGTCTTCTCTTCAAAATAAACAATAACGGTAATAATGATCATCCCTGTTTTAATCTTTATTATGTACTGACTATTGTGTTTATTTAATACAAATGTGGTTGTATGTAGAAGGTTGGTCAATACAGGCAGTTTAGTGTGATTCTTAGAAATAATATGCAGAAAAATATAATTAAGCTGCAAATAATCTACATATTTTAATCTGCATAACAAATTGTCTAACAATATGCAAATTAGCAGAGTTGTTAAAATGCCTGCAGAACTTCTATTGAGGGAGTAAAAAATACTAGTGAGACTAGTAGAGTAGAATGAAAGCAGTTAATGTGTACAGTTGTAGAACAGATAATGCAGAAGAAAAGAGATACAATCAAATGTAATTGGTATATCTGATGTGGGTAAGCAGTAAAGTGCTTACTAAAGTCGCTAGTGAAAACTAATGTAGAAAGTTATGGAATTAAAATGATAAACTTTGAATAAAGTGAATAGATATTAAAAGAAGGACTTTTAATAAAGTGTGGAAGTAGTCTAATTCTATATATAAAGTGTTCAGTGATGAATATTATTTATTGTATAGTTCAGCCAGCCAGTCGCTAGTGGAACATACTAATCCATTATTAACTTGTACATTAATCTGAATAAATATATCTGTTCTTAAAGCATTTTAAACCTTTGTGTGTATTTAATTTAAAATATAATTATTAAGTATATAGCTGTTTAGATTATAGTCTGGCCCCATACATATTAATTTTATTTCTACATTTAACTTTCTCTGATCCCACTTAGTATTTATAAAATTTATTTATAGAAAAAACCTTAACCATTTTTAACAATACTAATTATATTACCATATTTTCATGATCCTTCCACTACCTGTTTCTTTTCACTTTGTCATAAGCCTTTTTCTATATCTAAAATGGATTTTTTTTTTCTGTAAGTCATTTCAGGGAATTAAGTAACTATAAATAAATTATCCCTTATATGTTAGTGAACGAAATTCATTTTTAGTCTTCTCAAGATTTTATGCAAATTCTATTCATTAATATATATGTAAATATTTTATAAATTATGGAAATTACTGTTACTGGTCTATAGCTGATTAGGAATTTTAAATATTTTCTTTTTAAATAATAATCTAATTCTTATACTTATTCATTTGGAATCTCATTGTCATCTATAATTTTATTAAAACTTTTTTAAAATCAATTCTTGCATTCCTATATCTACAAGCCTTTTAACTACTTTATTATTTCATCCTTTTGTTTTTCTTTTTTTAAAGTTTTGTTTAACTTAGAAATTCTTTTTGTTTGTTTGTCCTTGTCAAATCTTGTAACTGATTTTTAACATATTTTTATCAAATGAATTTCTTCCAAATTTTGTTCACATGTTAGATGTCACTGACAATGCAATATGATACTCAAATATTTCAGATTTGTCCAATCTAACAGTATTGGTCATTGAATTTCACACACATAATATCGGTTATATAAGTTTTTAATGATGTGCACTTGATGGTGGTATATTTTTTAAAAACAATGCGTTTATTTAATTTCATGAATAATTCATTAAAAAGTATTTATCGTTAATTAAAATAGAAAGAAAAACAAATGAAGGATGAAATCTTAATTTCCCTTGATTGTTTAACTAAAACTTGCTTTTTTTAAAAAAAAATGTTGCCTTCATTAACAAAAATAAATAAATATTGTAAGCGATTTTTAACACACATGGATTTCATCTTGAATATTTAGAAATATAGCAACATTGTTTACATTCATAATATGTAAATTTGAATATGAATAGTTACAAAAAGTATTTTTCACAAAATATTTGTGTAAAAAAATATAAAAAATACTTTTATTTAATTTGAGGAGTGAGTCACTGACAACCAATAAATAATGATTTTCTTGGACCACAATTTGAGTTGGTATGTTTAACTTGAAATAAAAGTGTGGAGGGAGGCATCCATAAATTAATTCAATCACTAAAAGTAGTGGTTAAATTAATTAATTTATGGTTAACCCTTTTTTATTTCAAGTTACATATATCAATCCAAATTGTGGTTCAAGAAAAAAATTTTTTTTTATTTTTAGTGCATTAGCTCAAATTGAATAAAAGTGTTTTTTAATAAAATATATATATATATATTGTGCCATTTATATATATATGGTACAAATTACTATTTAATATTGGGTATCATTTAAATAAAAAAAGAGAGAACCCGATCCTTAATTTTTTTTTTGTAATATAATGTTTTAAGAAAAACGTACAGTGAAAGTTTAATTTTTCTTTTTTTTTAATATAAGTTAACCAAAGTAAATTCAATGTGGGAAAGTGCATATTGAATAATTGATTCAAGTAGTGAAAGAAAATTCCAAAGGTAAAAGATTGCTATCAGAAAGTCCGACTTTCTGATAGTAATTAAAAATGGCAGAAATTATTAACGAGAAAACAGACTTTGTAATAAAAAAAAGGAGAATAATGTAGAAGTTTATAAAATAGAACAAAAGGTAAAAAGGAATATGCACAGAACTTCTAAAAAGAATCTGGGAAGATAAAAGGAGCCGACAGATTTGAAAAGTGTCTTTTGTCTTGTCGTTCCAGAGAGTGTTGAGCAATTTGAAGTGCCTCGTATTTTTTTTTAAACAAAAAAAAAATATTAATAAAATGTGTCCACTTAGATACGAACTGAAATCGCTCATCATGAGTGAGTAGAACTCTATCGTTTGCCGACACTTTCTCTCGAGAAAAGTCACCTAGATCGTCATCTGACTCTACCTAAATTTGATCGGAGATTTGGAAGAAGTGCAACTAAAAAAAAACAACTACTGCGGACTACCCACTGACTGAATTGGACGTCGGAGGATCAATGACCTATTTAAATATAAACTTACCGGTAAGTTAATGGCCATAACTTTATATAAAGCTTTATGAACTGAGATTTTAATGAAATGTTTATCCCATAATTTTGTGATCTAAAGATTTGCAAACGGAGTAATAAATGAAACAGTACCACGGAAAAATAAGACACAAACTAACTATTGCTTCAATATTTGAATCAAATTATTAAATTCGTTATGCACAATACATCCCAACATTATAATTTTTCATTTATCATAAATATTAAATCTTTGTTATTAACATACTTTCATTGTACGTGTATAAATTTAGATTTATTATATTTAAGTTTTGATTATTTAGAATCAAATTAGTATACAAATTACCTTTGCTAAATAGATTTATTTTTCTTTAATTAAGTCAAAGGGGAATATCTTCTACTTAACGGGAATTTTAACCCAGATCGTATAATTATTAGTTTACGAGTTACAATATGTTTGACGCCGACTCAGTGGGTCTAACGACTCTGGCGCCCTCATGTAGAAATTAAAAACTGAGTCAGCTCACGATTGTACTTAGTAATAATTCTAGGCCGAGCTGATCAGGAAAGATAGTTATGTTTTGGAATAATAATGAAACGTTCTTCTTTTTTTTTAATAAAATAAATGAACATTTATTTTTCTTTTGCATAACTTGATCAACTCATGCATTAATAATGCGTGTAGAGGCCTAGAAATACAGAAAACGTTATAATATATTATTTTAATCTATAAGATGCTCTATTTTTTTATTTCTGAATTTGCCATTCCATTCTTTTTTTCTTGAATTAAACTCTAATGGATCACATTCATTTATCAATATCCCATCTCTCAAGGTTTTTATGATAAAATCATCTAGTACTTTCTCAATTTTTATTTTAACGATAAATTCCTATTCTGTATTTAACAATTTAATAGTCTTTTCTTCCTTATTTCTCTTCTTTATATGTGCAAAATTTTCACAACCTTTTTTTGTACTATCAATTTTCTTTGCTGACTTCTTAATTCTCTTTAGATATTTTTCTTTTTTAAAATAATTATGCACTATTAACTCATCTCTTTTGTTTCTTAGCACCATTATATTTTATATATACCTTTTTTTTTCTTTTATACTTTTTAAAATATGATTACTTGGTTTATTGTTATTAGTTCTATTATTTCTAAGAAACTTTTTTTACAATCTTCTTCACTCTATCAATCCACTCTTTTTAAGTTATAAATTTTCATTTACCATAATTCATTTCTAATTGTTACTAAATTTATTTAGACTTAACTCATCTCTTATTACTTATCCATTCTTGTCATTCCTATAATATTCTGTATTTAACCCATCAAATATTCCTAATTTTATTGGTGGTAATTGTATGAATACTGAACTCCACCACTAGATGGCATTGTTTTTCACAAAATGCACATCAATATACCGTTTCAGTGGCCTTTATTTATGGCTGACACTACAATAGGTGTTTTTGAGCCGTAACAATCCGCCTAAGGGCAATGTATTCTACGATTACGTAACGAAATACTATGCCCATTGGATTGCGACAGTATTCGTCAAGTGAGCGCTCTTGAACTCTCACTACGGTTTGATTTAATGGTGTCCATATTTGAAAGAGGCGAAACTCTGCAATAATTCATTGTCGAAAATTTTTTAGAAAGCATAGTGGAATTAGTATTCCATATTAAGAATTGGCATGTCGTCATACACACTTTTGAACAGTACGCAACATGAAAAAGTTTTTTTCAGCAGAGTTGTTTCCGATTTTGCATGCAAATGCCCGTTTACACATGAATCCATGCGAGAACTATAAGGGAAGTTGGTTCGAGGGCTCCAAAATCCCATTACTTCCAGCTTTTCTGTTATTTTATTTGCGTGTTATTTTTCTTACAGCTTTGAGGCTTCCCTGTTATTTTATTTGCATGTTACTTTTGGCTCTTTTTTTTTATGCCTCCGAAAACTTGTTTTGGTTCACAACTTGTCCAAAGTTTTGTTTATTTTTGATTCAATAAATTATTTTATGGGAAACTGTTGTTTTTTGTTGTTGTTCACATGATTAGAAAGTAAGTAGGTAATATTTTATTATACCAAAATAAAAAAAGAAGTGTCTAAGAGTTTATTCAAAAGGCCCCACCCAAATATATATATATAATATAATAATAAGGAACTGTGCAGTAACATAATAAAATGTTCAAAAAGAAAATCCAAAAAGAAGTCGATAATTAAAAATCAAAGCAAACTTTCCCTGCCACCTCCCCTGGCTTAAAAAAAAAAGTGTTCTTTAAAAACGAACTATTTATGTCTTTTTTTTAAATTAAAGGCCCAAAAATTAAGGAAGAACTTTTCGCTATCATATAATATAGCTTTCTGTAGAGTAAAGATTTGAAACAAAAAAATAGAAAAGCCTCGTAATAAATTTTAAAAAAAAAGACGACAATTCAAAATCAAAACAACTCCTCTCCCCTCCACCCTCTAAAAAACCAAGTGTTTGTTTATTCAAAAGTACCGAATTGTTGGTCTTTCAGCAAATCAAAACATCAACCAAAAAAAAGATAAGTTTTAAGCAAACAACCAACCCCCCCCCTCCACCATCTAAAAACAACAAAGTGTTTGTTACCGTATTTTTGTTTAAACAAACCGACTGAGCATTAATCGATAATTTCAAAGCAAACCAACACCCCTAACACCATCTAAAAACAAAGTGTTTGTTTCTTTAAAAAACAAACCAAAAAAATAATAATAAAACTGGGTGAAAAAAAAAAAACTTTGGTTTACCGTAAATAATATTATGTAAAGAAACCGACGGACAGTTAGTTGATAATTTAAAAACAAACCAACACCTCTAGACCATCTAAAAACAAAGTATTTGTTTATTAAAAAACGAAAGAAGTTTGGTGGTTTACCATAATGTTATGTAAACCAAACAGATGGGCTGACAACAAAAAAAAAAATTAAAAACCGGTTGAAAAAAAAACAAAAATAATCTTTACCGTAATATTATGTAAACAAACAGACCACCCGTGAATTGGTAAATTGATGTGCATTGGGCGAAAAAGAGCACCATCAAATGGTAGGGTTCAGTATTCATACTATTACCTTATTGACAAAGTTATGATAATTGTTATACTTTTTTTTTCTCTATCAAACATAATATTTCAAATTCTGTTTTGACTATATACATTACTTAGATAACCATTTTCTGTTTTCCTCTCACATTCTTTTTAATAATGCCCCATTTATGTTCTCTATTCCACCGATTTCATTAGTGTGACTATTCATATTATTTTCTATGAGTATTTATCAATTATTCTTTTTAAATTCATCAGTGTCCTGATGCAAACATAGTTAACTATTTTCATTCTATTTCTTTACAATCCTATTCCACATACCCATTTCTTTCTGCCTAGTATAATCTAACCAATGGAAGTTCCATACAATTTCTTTTTAAAATATCTTTAATAATAATCCCTATACCCTCCTTTTTGTTATTATCTTCCCATCTATTTGCTCCCTTCTATTCACATTTCTGCAATCTCTCGAACATATTTCTACTACTACTAATGTATCTAATTCTTGTTTTATAAAAACCTCTTTCAATTCTTTTCTATTCTCTTGCACATTTATGAAATCAATTTTAGAGGAAATGATAGTATAGAATTTTTACAAGATCTTGAAATCTTTGACAAACTTTTTTCCCCTGAAAAACTTCAAGATCTTGAATGAATTATAAATAGGATTTGGCTCTTCCATGAAAACTTTGCAGCATCTCTGTCTGTCTTTCTACTGTAAAAAGCTACCAAGATATTTGAAATGACTTTTATTTTTAAGCTGGTAACCATCTTGTCCAATGTTCTTGAAGATTTTTTTCTTTCATCATTGGTTGATAAAATACTTGAATGTTTTAAACATTAATTACTGGACTAAATTCTTTGTAGATTTATGCCAATGCTTGTGATCATGTTAAATAACGTTTTAAAATTGTTGTGCGTGTCTTTATTGCTAGAATTGGTAAACAATTGAAAGTGTTATGTGTAAATTTGGTTATGATGACAGATATAATAGAAGACACAGCATTACTGAGACACAGAAAAAGAAAAACTGTATATTATGAATTCTTTCTTTGAGAAAAATGCTAATTGGGAATGGACATAGAAACATTCAAATAAAGTTATAAGTGGATTATATTTTGACTAACAGAATGTACTTCAAGACTATAATATTCTTAATACATTCAACAGTGGAAGTGATTATCGATTAATGTGATATATGTTAATGTTAAACTAGATAGTTAAAAACTACTAAAAGACAGCTTAATATTTGATATTCTTAATCTTCAGAAACATTACAAATGAATTTAAATTAGAGTTTGCAAATCATTTTAAAATATAAAAAAGATAGCTGAGCATTTGATATTTCTAACTTTCAGAAATAGACCAGTGAACTTAAGTTAGAATTTGCAAATCATTTTGAACATTAACAGATTTGGGAGATGGTTCAGATTTGAATGAATTCAATATGAAGATAGCATACTTTATTAAGAACTGCAGAGAAAATAGTTGATATAAAACAGTAGCAGTTAATCCATAAATTTTCTTTTGAGATAAGTTAGTGTATGAAAAGAAGAAAAAATATGAAATTTTTTAGATTTGATTCATTAAGAAGAATATATAGTTTTATAAAATGTTATGAAAAAGAGTTGATTATGATAGAAGAACATAATATAATTATGAATTGACAAAGCAAACTATAGAAGAGGCTAAAAGTCTCAAAAATATAAAATGACATCTTGGCATTGGAAGGAAAGTTGTTTCAGCATTAAGAAGAAAAGATGAAATTATTACTACAGAGAAAGATGACATTATGAAATATGTAGAAAAATTCTATAAAGAATTGTATTAAAGAATAAGAAAACAAAGTATCCCATTCAATTATTACTTCAGTATTGTCCAGAATTTTAAATGAAGAAATGAGACATCTAATCAAATTTATGAAGAGAGGAAAAGCTTCAGGAAGTAATGAAATTTATATTAATGTTTGAAAAGAAGCAGATGAAGAAATAGAAAGTGTTAGTAGAACTATATAACAGATGTCTAATCAGATAATCAGAAGAATGCAGTAGTAATACTGATATTTAAAAAAAGTTAATAAAGAAGATTTTGAAATTTAGAGACCTATCGGTCTTTTTTAGTTCTAAATAAGTTCTTTACCAAGATAATTACAGTTTGCCTGCAGCAGATTTTGGATTTAACCAGTCAAAAGAACAAGTTGAATTTAAAAGAAAGTTTAGCATAATGGATGACATCTAATATTGAGAAAAGTTATAGAAAGAACCAATGAATATAAGTTGTTTTATTTTTTGGTTTATAGATTATGAAAAGGCATTATATTTTACAAGCATTTCCACAATGTTTATAACTTTGGATTATCAAAATATAGACCTGCAAAATTGTCATCTTCTGAAGAATATTTATCAAAATGCAACAGTAGTGATTAGATTACATGATTTACTAAAAATAATTAACAAAAAATGGGTGTGAATCCATATCTCCAAAAAATTTTATAGCAATTTTTACAAGAACTATTTTGTGGATTAAAATGGGAAGCTAAAGGAATAAAAATAAATGGAGATTATTTAAGTCATCTAGATTTGAAGATGATATGGTTGTATTGTAATATAATATTTCAGGACTTCAGATAATCTTACAACAATTATCAGATGAAAATAAAAAAATAATATTGAAGATCAATTTTTAAAAAAAATCGAGTAATATTCAGTGGATTTTCTCATAATAATACAAAAATTATAAACATGAATTAAATTAAGATTACCAATTACAAATATTTTCTCAGATTATTAAAACATAATAGATGAAATTATTCATAGAATTGAACTTGGATGCAGTGCTTTTGGTAAAAATAATTTAATATTAAAAGGAAATATGCTTATATGTTTGAAAAGGAAGATTTTTAATATATATTAGTTCTTAATTATAGATTTGAGATTAGACATTTAATAGGAAAGCAATACAAAAACATCAAACCATTCAATGAAATATGGAGAGTGCATGTTAGGAGTAACAAGAAGAGATTTAAAACTAAATATATGAGTGAGAGAACAAACAGGTATTACTGCCATCATTGAAAGAATTAAGAGATTGAAATGTATCTGGGCTGAAAATGTTGCTACAACAAATGGGCAATTGAAGTTTTAAATTGGATTCCAAGAATTTGTAAAAGACCTAGAGTGTAGATGATGAATGGATGAAATAAGGAAATTTGCTGGTTTGTTGTAGAAGAGAGTGGCTATGGATCAGAAGAAACTGGATTAAACTTGACTTGGGGCGACCACCATTCTGTAGTGGAACAATAATGTTTGAAAATGATGATGATGGTGACATAAAAATATATATTAAAATAAAAATTTTATTTATATATAGTAAAGGTCTTATTAATTTGTATATAAATATATATAATATCATTTAATTTTAAAATTATACACATTAAGATATCAGTAAAAATACTTGGAAAAAAAAATAGAATATTTTAAAAAAGATTGGTGTAATAAATTGAGAGAAAATGTATTTCCATATTTATTACTGTTTTCAAATCAAAGTGAATACATAAGTAAAAGTGTTAATTTGATCTTTTTTAAAAAAAATAAATACTAAAACTTATTAACTTTTTTTTTCATTCTTTTTGTGATAAAAATTGATGATGGTGATAAAATACAAAAGATTCAATGTCTACAAGATGTCACATTCATAAATTGTATACTTATTTTTATATGCAGATAGTCTAGAAGGCATTGTCTTGGGCTTTGCAACCATTTCTATTATGATTTATAAAATAAAAATTTTATTCGAAATACCCTCAAATCAGCATATTTAATGATAATAGAAATTTTGCCATTCCTAAAAAAAATGAAGTATTTTATTAAGTTTGCATATATTTTTGAATCTATGCAACCTTCTATTACATGCAATAAATGATTTGATGCCATTCTTTTCATTAGATTCTCCAGTAAAGTTTTTATGTAGACATGTCACTTTCCGATGAAATATATTACTATCTAGCTGATTGTCCTTTTGCTCATACTTATAAACTTAATCCTTTTTAGGCTTCAAAATACTTATCACAAACTATGAATGTAACTTTAGCAATTTCGGGAGCATAAATAATAGTTACACAAATTTCCTTTTTTCTATTTTATGAATTATTTGTTCTTATATTTTTGGTCAGTTTTTAAAATTAAAATAATTATTTCTGTTTTCTCACTCAAATAAAACATTTCATGATTTTTTTAGGCCTAACAAAATTGGCTACCATCATTAACTTTACATTTTAGAATTTGCAAGGTAGCAAAATATTAACAAAAGTGCTAATATTGTCACTTCACTGCTTGATCAAGTATCCAAGAGAAGAAATGGCTGCAATTATATTGTACAATCAAATCGATGTGAAATTTAGGAATTTTTCACTTTTTTCCCCCAAGTCATAGGCTTTGTGAGAGCAGGAATGACAGTTCAATTATCTGCATTTGTTTTTGGTGCTCTAAAACCACATAGAGACTCTGGGGACTATTCATCTATGGATGTGACTTATTCAATGAAATCCTTGAAAATTCTTTTAATGTAGTGGATATCAGAGATGTTTCACAGTAATTGCTGCAGCATTTTCTAACCTTTTTAATTTTGTAAATCTTAAGAAGCATTGGTAAAATTAGGCAACACTTTTTAATAAATTTATATATTTCTATAAATTTTATAGTAAATTCATCATCATTATATATTTTTAGATATCCAGCATTTATATTTTTAAGATTACAAAAAGGGTTTATAATGTCAAACTGGTTGTCTTCATGAAAATTCAAATAAAATGGTTAATTGCTTGAAAATTCATAAGGCAGTCAAGCACCCGAAATGACAGAGCAAAGCCATAATTCAGGTCTTGAACTCCACAGTTCACCACTCTACCATTGCACTTTGATACACAGGGCACAAATACAAATGAACCTATTGGATAGATATATCAATGCATCCATTCAAATTTGCAGTAACATTATTCACAAAATATTGAAAATACTCTCTCCATTTTTTTTTTTTTAAAACTTCCATCATCCTATAAATGATTGCCATTCAATGATTTATTAGAAGTATGATATCTTAAAAAATTTAGAATGACCATGATCAGAAAATGATAGCATCTCCTTTACAGTTTTAATATATCAATCACTTTTACATTGTCTTATCCATTATTCAATTTCCACTTTTAAATCCCAGTATTGTTATGAAGCTCTACATTTTACTATTCAATTAATTTGATAATTGGCGTGATTTATGTAAATCAAGTCATTGTTTCTGTAAATATCTGATTGAATTTTTATTTCGTAATTCTTTTATTTGATTAACACTACTCATATAATTTCTATTTTTTTATTACCAATTAATTACATTTAAGTTTTTAGTTTTTTATGCTAATGTTTTTTTCTATAATGTCCAATTTTAAGACAGAGAAATTATATTACCAGATTTAAACCTTTACATTTTACAATTTAATGTAACGTATAACATGATGTAAATCATTATTCTGGTCCATGAATTCCATTAATCATAAGAACATTGTCAGATAATAATTTACTTTTTTTTTTTTTAATATAAAAATCAACTGACTTGTTACAATGTGCAGAATTCTATGTTGCTCTCACCTTTAACTGTAATGTAATCCATAATATGCTATTATTTGAGTTTTTTTTTGTGATGATTTTTCTATATTGTGCACACAAAAAAAAAAATCACTCGATAGCAGCTCATTTGAATTCACAGTAAAACTAATTTCTGTAATTTTAGGTCATATTTGCTGTTCATGTTAACCTACGCATTAAAATATTCTTGGAGATCCAGGGAGGGTGGGGGAGTCTTTTAATGATATCATGTTAATAATTCTATGCAACAAACAATTAAAGATCAGCATTTGATATATGTGGGATTTTTAATATTAAAAGTTTCTAAGTTAGACTTCACTGCAAAATTAATCTACCAGATCACTTTAGTTTTTTGCAAGATGAGTTTCGCTATGAGTTGCAATAATGATCCTCAATCTTAACAATTTCTTAGCTACAAATAAAATTTGCATATTCCTTAAGAAGAAAATAAATAAAAACTGATACTGTTGGTGATTATAAAAATTTCTAACATGTATGTGTGTCAGCCTAATAAATCACATTTTGAAAAATCTTTCATATTTGTGTAGTCAAAGCATGCAGTGATTTGCTGAATAGAACTCCCATTCCAAATCCAGTTCCAAGCACTTACTATTGATTGTTTTACTACCTTAAACATAGGCCATAATTGAGGATTTCTACTCCATTAAACTTGCCCTAGGTACTATTTTCTCAAAAGTAATAATTTCACATATTATACTATCCACTGCATCCAAGATAAGTGCTGTCAAATCAACCATTGACTCCTGATGACAATATTAATTGCATTTCTTGAACATTTTCAGGCTGCCTAAAATTATATCCATTATTGTGATGAATAGAATTCATCCAACTCGTTATTAGTCTTTTTTTTTCATTGTCAATCTATTAGCTTTATACATTTTTTCTAATGAATTATATTATCTTACAACCAAAATATAATAATTTAATTGAAAATTCAAGTTTATTCTCATGGAATATTCACTTATTCATTTTCCTTTTTTTTTTTTTTTTTTTGATTTCTCAAAACTCATCATCTTCATGCTATAAAACTTCAATAATTTTTTTTATTCTTTTTCAGTCTCCAATTTTCTTCTCCATAGCTTGAGCAGTATTTACTGTTCTTGATAACCACTTATGCCTGTATTATCAATTTTGAAATCTGCTCATCTGACCAGTCTGTATTTGGATTTTATTCTTAGTCTAAAACTAATTATAGTTATCCAATTATTAATAACTAAATTAATTGGCAGTTTAGAAATCCTTAGCTACTTGAACAAAATGTCCAAGCTTCATCTACAGATCCTTTTATTGCAGAAATACTTGTACAAATATACAATATATATATATTAAAGTGACTGTCCTCTAGAAAACCGGAATTAATTAAAAAAAATGAATATCATATCTCATTTATGTTAATACTTGCCAATATTGTAATATGGATTAGTTTTTGGAAAATAAAGATCCAATATTTGTAAGATTGAAATATTGAACAAAGCAATGGGAAATGCAGTGTCAAGATTAATTTGTTAACATTACATAAAATGTCAAGTGTTTGGTCAATATATTTAAGTTGTTGAATTTCTGATGTAGATTTGATTAATGAAATGTTTGCTTAATTTTGGTTTTTTGTTTTTTTTTTTTTTGTTTTTTATTTTATTTTAACTTGATTTTTGAAATGTCTTTAATTGGTCGGACATCTCTTCGCAAATAAATCAACCATTAGCAACTACTAAATCTGGCTATATAGTCTTTATGTATATAATATCTAGATAATATTAAATAAAAAATAATAGAATTATTTTATACAATAAGGTTATGTGACATCGTTTTTGGTTAGAAGATCATTCTCTAAATTAAAGATTGTAATGATGAACTATTTTAATAGAAAAAATTAAAACTGTGATCCAAAGAGATCATTCTTTTTTAGAAAATACATTGGTTTTTTTGGACTGTAACTGCTGTATATTCATAATGTGGACAACATAAATGAAAATAAATACAATGAAAGGGTTTGATATATGAGTATTAAAAAAGTGGCAATGGATAAGCTGTGTTGATAAAATTAAAAACATAGGTATTGAAAAAGGATTTATAATTTTATGAACAATTAGTTTCATGTTGATTTATTATAAAATGAACAATTATTTTATATCATCTTACATTCAAAGATCAACCTTTCAAGCTAATTGTGCATGCGTCTTCTGCGAGTGTTAAATAATAAATGAATACTTCACTCTACAATACAAGATATAGTATTTATGTAGGAATAAAAGGAATCCTCTTATTCCTACGACTCAAATTCTTTTATATGAGCAAATCTGAAGTACTGTTGAGTAAAGCGTGAGAGTAGAATTCTCACTTTAAATTACTATCTACGATGTTTGAATGAATGACGTCGGTGAAATTGTCTAGAATTTGCTCATATAAAAGAATTTGAGTTGTAGGAATAAGAGGATTCCTTTTATTCCTGCATAAATACTATATCTTGTATTGTAGAGTGAAGTATTCATTTATTATTTAACACTTGCAGAAGACGCATGCACAATTAGCTTGAAAGGCTGATCTTTGAATGTAATACAATTGTACGCATAGCATCATATAAAAATAAATGCTTATTTACTTATAATTAAGTTTCAGTTAGAGTGACGTTTAGTAAATTCTAGACAATTTCACCGACGTCATTCATTCAAACATCGTAGATAGTAATTTAAAGTGAGAATTCTACTCTCACGCTTTACTCAACAGTACTTCAGATTTGCTCATATAAAAGAATTTGAGTCGTAGGAATAAGAGGATTCCTTTTATTCCTGCATAAATACTATATCTTGTATTGTAGAGTGAAGTATTCATTTATTATTTAACACTCGCAGAAGACGCATGCACAATTAGCTTGAAAGGCTGATCTTTGAATGTAATACAATTAATTGTACGCATAGCATCATATAAAAATAAATGCTTATTTATTTATGTCATCTTATATGTTATATCATATTGCAATGATAGTTTTCAGAAACTTTAAAGGAATTAATTAATTACATGAAACCTTTGGTTGCTACGAAGTGGGCAACATGAATGGTTATTATTTATCTTCTTATATGTAATCTCTTGTTATTAGTACAGTAGTTATTATCTTTTATATATAAACTTCTACATTTACCAATGATTTTTCAAAGCACATCAAAATATCTTTTCAGAAATAGATAGTTTACCCCCACTTTAGAATCATCTCTTGTTAGCCTGAATAATCAGTGGACACTAGATAGTGAGGATTTAGGAGTCAAAGGCAGAACTAATGTAATTATGTATCTAGCAATCATCTTTAACTTCTTTATACTATTCACGGTAATATACCAAAATTCTAAAAAAAAAACCTAAGGATTTGAACCAAGCCTACTTGCTTTTTTTTTTTTATAGATTTAATACCAACTTAGTGATATTTATTTTAGTGACCACAGTTTTATGATAGATGTAGATTTCATCTATTGGTTGTCTAGGAAGGTTAATACCAACAAAATGTTATATGATTTTTTTTCACTTTATTCATACGCTACCAAAACAATTTTCTTCCCCTCATGAACAAACACTAGATAACAATTTGAAAATATGGATAGTATAGTATTACCAGCTAGTGTTCATTGATTACTCAGACTTAAGATAAATGGTTTTGGAATGAAGAGAATTTCTCTTGGAAGATTATGATTAAATTGGGAAAATCATGTGACATTTTGTTCCTGGCCAAAGAGTATATATAAATGACCTAGAGTTAGCATAAAACTGAGATAACTAAAGTATATATAATCAAATTTATATAAATATGCAAACGAGTTAACTTCGTTTCAAAATGCATTTTTAAAATTTCAAATTACTAAACTGAATTAAGATTAAAACTAACGACTATATGCATATGTGCTTTAAATCTAGCTTTGAATCTTAAAAACTGTTTGATAAAGTCAAAAGCCAGAAACCAGTTTGGAGATGTGAATATTGTAGCACTATCACCTGATGGTTCTGGGTGAGATAAAGGGAACTCGTTATAGAAGCATATGGATATACTGGGAAAGTCATGTGACAGTTATGTTAACAGAACTTTTTTTGATTTCAAAAATTTTGTTTACATTTATATCATTGTGATAAATTTTTATATTTTATAGCATATTTTTAAATATATATTTTCGATAAAAATCAGTTTGTAATTTATATAATTTGCTATTTGTTCTTTATTCTTAGTTTCACATAATTGGTTTTATTGTTATGTATATATATTAATGTTTGTAGAATGAGTTTTTAAATTTCTCACCTCAAGATCAGTATGCCAGCATCGCACTCATTTGATAGTTTACTTGCAATCGGTAGAATTGTAAATCTGTATTCAATTAATGTAAAAAACCAATTGCCTGTCACTTAGAAAAAGATTAACTGTGAAAACTTAAAGAAAACGGAGAAAAGAAACAAAAAAATTCAAATAAAAGAATATATATATTTTGCTTATAACACAAGCATATGTAGATATTTTTGAAAATAATTGTATATTATAATAATTGTTAACCAGACGGAGACAGAAATATTTGCTTCGTGCATATGGATAGAGAGATAGTTAGCTAGCTTAAACAGCCCTTCCTGAAATCATTATGTGCCATAATAGGTCCCCTCTCATCTCATTTTAATAAATTATTAGTTACAGTATCTTATTTATCTTTCTCGATCTTGTTTTCCTCTGACTTGCACTGAGTGGTGCTATTGTATGGAGAGTTTTGCCTCTGTGTAAATATCTGAATAAGTATAGAAAATTCTATCATCATTTCTTTTATTATTATGTCTAGCTTTCTGCAATTTTGATTTTTTTCAACACCTTACACTTTAAAAATAATTCACATAATCATATTCTCACCATTTTTATGCCTTTAGTATTCAGTAGATGCCAGATAAAATGTTTAATAAATCCTTATCCAGTACTGTCTTATTCACATAGCTCCAGGCTAGTTTCTAGCTTATAGCTTTAATTAGTGAGGAACATTTTTGATTTTTTTGAATAGTGCAATTGGATCTTTTGGAACTAATATACCTAGGATTGGAAAAAAAGTTTTTTTTTTTTGGTTTAGTCATTTAACTATGCTCACATTGAAAAAAATTAATATTTTTTTTACTTTCAGCTGGTAGCTTGATAGTATAATAAAAAAGTGACTGTTAGAGGAAAGGGTTCATGCACTGTTCATAAAAATCTGAAAGGCTCATCACTGATAAAAACGATAAATTAGAAAGTAGTCTGGGGATATTTGGATAGTTTAGCATTAAATGGAAATTTGTCAAGCATTACCATCTGATATCTATAATATGGTAACCAATGTTATACTCCAAAAATAAGTGATCAATATTTCTCCTGCAGTCTTCACATAAACATTCAGTAGACCAACTTCTCTTTTCCTCTTTTTTATTTTTGATTTTGTTAAACTAAGCTCTTGTCTTTGTACCAAATAATAATAAGCTTTCTCTAGTATTATACAATACATAATATATGTTTTCATTAATATAAATTTTTTTTATATTCGTTTTCCATAATTTTATTTCGTTGACCTTTTTTTTTTCATTCCTTATAATTATATATGTGAAACATTCCCTAAATATTTATTCAATTTTTATGTGAATGCATAAAAATGAATTCTTTATTAATTTTGTGTGTTACGATACCATTTTAGCTCAAGTTGTTAGTTGGCCTGCCACTTACTCAAATTGAACACTTGTTATTTATATATTGTAGTCTTTATTAAAAAAAGAAATTCATCTCATTTTCCTTTAAATAGCTTCATTTGCTATCCATATTTTATCCTTAATGCATATTTCTATTTTTGAAATTTTTTAGTTCTCTAGCCGATACAAAGTCTCATTCTGTTTTTGTTTTTTTCATCAATAAATTTGTAACTGCATAATAAATTTTTTCCTCATCTAACAAATATTTCTGTACTTTTCATTTCTTAAGCTATTATGGTTTTTTTTTTTTTGTTGTTGTTGTTCTTTAGTTTAAAAGGTTTTCCTCAGTTGAATGTATTTTCTGTATATTTTTTCCTATTTCTGTGCATATCTTTTATACAATTTACTAAAAATATCCTATTATTCCCAAAAAAGATAATTGTCACTTTATGTATTATCCCAGTTCCCACAATCCCTATTCCCAATCTTTGTATCTTGATTTTCAATTCTATTAGTAATAAAAGTGGTGTTGCATACTTCTGTTTCAATAATTTCACATTTAACTTTCACTGATTCTATATCTCCCACCTATCCATGTAAAAACAATTCTTCACATATCAAAATTTATTAAAATATTTTCAAGATTTCTCAACAGTTTATTTCTTTCCATCTCATCATAAATCTAGAAGGTTCATTGTGCAATAAAATTAAACATATATTGTAAATATTTTACAAGAAGCTTTCTTGGTTGAATTTGGACACTCTATAACATTTTTCTTTTTTACAATTTTTAGCTTTCATAGTACCATTTAAGAAAATTGGAGTTGGAATAATTTTTGTATAACATACATTTATCTAAAATCTTGTTTGCTTAAATTGAATCAGGACATGAGGGAATTTAAGATTATTGGGGAGAGGGAGGAATCAGCCTGATTATAATTTATAATTTCTCTTTTTTTTTTCCTGCATACTTTTCTTAGCTTTCATGAATTTCTTTATCCTATTTGAAGTAATTCATATCAAGCTGTATCCAAAGTAAATGTATTAGATTTTGCAAATAAGATCACTTGGTTTGTTTAGTGCATTTAAGACCTTAATCCCAAGGGAATGCCGTACTGAATTTTTTTTCCCCCTCATTTTACATTTAGTTTAAATAATCATTTTCATAATATCCTCATTACTTTATGTACCATAAAGATAACATAACACAGAATGTGCTAAATCTGAGAAAAATGTAGTTACTATTATAAAATAAATTTAATTAGAAAGAGAAAGGCTTTATCCTTTGTCTATATGTACCTTATATGTTTAATTCATTTTAAATTTAAGCATTTTAAAAAAATATTAATTTTATATTTCTTTATAAATTTTGATAGATAAAACTTTAAACTTCTGATAACAGCTTTATTATATTCACAATAAAATTTCAATTAAAATTATGTATACAAAGTTTTAGGTATTTCATGTCATCATAAATCTAAAAATCAAAATGCATTCTCAAACTTCTGTTACTAAAAAAATATATTGGATATATAGAAAATCTTTTGCTTTCTCCAAGAAAACCAAAAAAAACATTTGGGGATCATATTGTATGTGCACTAAAAATAAACATTGATAAATTACAATTATTAAGAATCATTATCAATCCACTGCTGGATGAAGGGTCTCTTCAAGTTCAATCCATTTTCCATTTCTAGCCTCTTTTCACATCACTTCAGCACACTTTCCGGTTTCATCCATTTAACTCGTATGTCTCTGGGTTTTTTTTTTTTTTACAATCTCTTGGAATCCAGTTTAAGATTTCGAGTGTCCATCTATTATCATCTCTTCTAACAATATGTCCAGCCCAACTTCACTTAGTCTCTTAATTCTCTCAGTGATGTCAGTAACACCTGTTCTCTGACCCATGTATTTCAATTTCTTCTTGTTACTCCTAACATAATTCTCCATACTTTGCTGAATGGTCTAAAGTCTGTATTGCTCCTTTGTTAAGTATCCAAGTCTCAGATCTGTAAGTAAGAACTGATAATACATTTATTAAAAACCTTTTCAAAGACATTGAAATAAGAACTGATAATACATTTATTAAAAACCTTCCTCTTCAAATACATTTGCAATTTTTTTTAATATATCTACTAAAAGCATTCGCAAGTTTAATCTTATGATTAACTTCATCCATTATGTGTCCATTTGAAGTAAAAATCTAATTAAGATATTTGTAATTGTTAACCTCTAACTTATTATCAATTTTTATTTTCTTCTGAGAAAATTCATTAAACATCATTTTAGTCTTTTAATCCTATCTTTTTTATCTGATAACTCTTGCAACACTTCCTGAAGCTCTAAAGGGTTATTTGCAAAAACAACTATATTATCTGTTAAATCTAGATGATTTAAATAATCTCCATTTACTTTTATTCTCTAGCTTCCTATTTTAATTTTCAAAATACTTCTTGCAAAACTGCTGTAAAAAAATTTTGAGATATGGAGTCATCCCATTATACATCCTTCTCAGTGTTAATCTTTTTAGTATCATTATATAATCTAATTGTAGCTGTTGCCTTTTTATAAATATTCTTCAGAATAAGACAATATTTTGAATCTATATCTTGATGATCCATTGCTTTAATCACTAAAGAAAAGTTTATAGAATCAAATGCCTTTTCATAATCTACAAATCCAAAGCATAATGGCAATCATATTCATTAATCTTTTCTATAACTTCCATCAATACTTGGATGTGATCCTCTGTATTAAAACCATTTTTAAATCTAGCTCGTTCTTTTTTTTTTTTTTGGTTAAAATCCAAAGTTAATTGTAGACAAGTAGTAATTCTTTTATTAAAAATTTTGTTTAGAAGTGATAAAAAAAAAAAAACTGATAGGTTTGTAATTTCTTCCAATCATCTGGTACATATTTATCATTTAGACATTTGGTATATAACTTTGCCAAAAAAATTTCTATATCTTCTGATTCTTTTAAAATATTGATTATAATTCCATCATTATTTGGAGCTTTTCACTTCTTAAATTTAATTCCCTTTTTCATTTAAAATCCTAAGCAATTCATAAGACATAGTAATAGGGGATACTTTATCTTATTTTTTATTGCTATATAATTCTTGATAGAACTCTTTTTCACATTTCATGATGAAATTTCTCTTTTTAGTAATAGTACCATCTTTTTTTCTTGTAGAAATAAGTTTTCTACCAATACTAAGATGTTGTTTTACACTTTTGAGACATTTATTTTCTTCTACAGCTTTTCTTGCTAGTTTATAATTATACTTTCTTATATCATTATCCACTCTTTTTCATACCATTTCATATTTCTTCATTTCTTCATAAACTGTCTTGTCTCAGGAGAAATTTTACAGGTCATTTTTTTTTTTATACCAGCTATCTTTATAGCAGTTTTTAAAAATGTATCAATTATCTTTCTATTGATTTCATTCAAATCTGAATCATGTTCAAAATCTGTTAATATTTGAAAACAATTTGTAGATTCTGATTTGAATTCATTGGAGGGTTTCTGAAGGTTAGGAATATCAATTGTTAATATTGTTTTTCTTAATAATTTTTGTCTCTGGTTTTACATTAACATGTATCTTACATGTCACTAATCGCTGTGTTGAATTTATTAAGAACATTACAATTTTGAAATATGTATTTTCTATTAGTCAAAATATCCACTTCTGTCTTCACTTCATTTGGATGTTTTCATGTCCATTTCTCAAAAAAAGAATTCATAATATAGTTTTTCTTTTTCTGCAAACTCCACAAGTCTATGACCTCTCATTTGTATCATCATAATCAACTTTACCTATAACACTTTCAACTTTTTTTACCAATTCTAGGATTAAAGTCTCCATGACAATTTTAAAATATTGCTTTTATCTGATCAAAAGCCTTTTGTACATCCATATAAAAATCATGTACTTCATCGTCACAATGAGAACTTGTTGGGACACATCTGAATTATCTGCTATTAAGTTGAATAATTAATCTTGTCACTCTGTCTGATACATTATCAATCTCCACAAAGTTATTTCACTTTTTATTTATAATGAATCCTACTCCACTTGTACTTCCAATATTTGGGCCTTTGTAATATAGTGCATATCCATATTTTAAATCAATTGTCTCTTCACCTTTTCTAACTTCACAAAGTTTAATAATGTCTCAATTATACAAGACAGTTCTTCCGATTCTTGCAATCTTCCATCACTTGAAAGTGATCTGCAATTGGTAAGTGCCTTAATAAAAGGTGCAACCTGGGTTCAAAACCAGGAGATTCCTAACACCAACCACTAACTGCTGCCATGGCTGGCAACTTTACAGTCTCCTGGGATTAAGGGCCATAATTTATTTTTTGTCTAAAGTGATTGTAAATATCTATTAGAAAGAAAAAAAACATTCACACACATACATTCATTTTGACTTTAAGAAAACTTAACTAACTGAAAGAAAGACCATGGTATTTCTTGATCTTAAACTTAGGTAAAAGCCAATAAACTCACTACACTGGCTAATGGGTGTTGATAGGAAGCCATCAATCTTCATAAAGTATGAATAATCACATAGTAATAACAGCTGCAATGACAAGAACATATGGAGTTGTCATTAGGAATGTGCCCTGTTCAGTTTCTTTAAGGACTCCAAGAGGAATCAAATGGTCTTTTAGTTAATGGCAAATTCCTTTCTATAGCCATTATTAAGACTAAACATATGTCATATATATATAAGTAAATGTACAGACTGCTGGGATATTTGTATATTTTTTTATCTACTAAAAATTAATTTTAAAATTATAGACTGTACAGTACAAATGTTCAAGAATAAAAATATAAACTATTTGTAGTTTATACATATAAATATAATGACGCAATATATATGTATAGTTAAATATATTTGCCAATTTAAGTATAAATATTCAAACAGCAGATATCAATATGTATATGTAATGCATATACATATACACATTACATATACACATTGTAAATAAAAAGTAAACTTGGAATTTTATATTTATATGAAATATAATTTTTTGTGTGTATATTATATCTGTGTACCCCATTTCATATCTGTATACACAAATATAAAAAAATTGAAAAATGTATTGTAATAAATAAAATAAAAAGTGTACTTTATTATATTTGCCGTCTTTTCAAAAAAAAAAATTATTTTTTTCTTTCAAAAATTGATAATTTTTTTTTCTTTGGAAACGATGGAAAAAGTTGAAATAGAAACCATGTTTTTCAAATTTTAATGTCTCCGCCATTTTTTGCGCTACAATCATAAATTAAATGCCATATAAAGTGTCATTTTCCACACTTTTTGAATGAGTAAAATTTTAATAGAGGTTGTTTCTATTGGAAAGTTTCAAAAAAGGAGGAGCAGAGATTATTTGATATGTACTTTAGTCATAATAAAATAATTTTTATCCAAAATAATCTAATAAATATTTTATAATGTTTTACCATAATGACAATAAAATTTAAACATATTTAGCATATTAACATTGATAAAAAAAAATCTTTAAGTAAACCAGTAATTTAAAATTTCCCTAAACCAGTCAATTCTCATCTTATGAAAAAAGAGAGACTGAGAGCTTATAAAAAATAATTTAATGATATATGACATGCTTTTGTATTTTTAAGTTTTCTTGCAAATTGAAATTGAAGGTCATGATTAGACTAAATTCTTAAATGTCTACAATCATCCTGTAGGAATAAACACATTATTGAAGGATTGAAGTTGTAGTTTTAATAGGATTTATGAAGTTTTAACTTTGATTTTTTTTTTTTTTTCATTTTTAACAATTCCTTTAAATAAATTATGAGAATTGAAATCTCCAATAATTAGGCTTTATTTCTTTAAATGTTAATTTTTGATTTGTCATTTTATTATCATCATCTAAACCAGTCCAATAGAGGATGAAATATAAGTTCCTCCTTTGATGAGATTGAATCTATTTCAAATTTAGGGTCATGGGTCTTTTTTTTATTTCAACCAATATTTATTCATTTTATTGTCTCCGAATGTCTGCTAATGCACAATGAATTTATTATAAACCAAAATTTAAAACTCGATCATTCATCCCTCCCAAATATAGTTGTTGTTTTTTTTAAAATATATATATATATTCATAATACTTTTTATTCTCTATTTTTCTTTTCAAGCTTGTTTTATTTCATTGATTGCATATAAATATTAAATAATTTATCTATGTTCCAATCATTTTATATGATTGTTATCAAGTTATTTGTATTTCTTTTAATTTGCATTTTAATTAATGATATCCATATATAGCCAATATTCTGTTATGATAAATCATTTTTTACTTTAACATGTCTGAAGTGCATAATCATGTGTCATTAGACATGTATATTCTTAATAATAGTATGGCTAGTTGCTCTGAATGCCGTGTGATATTCAAGCATTCTATTGGCAAATTTAAGGGCAATATTTCTATTCATTTGATCGAACTTTTTATTTTTACTATATTCAATCAAAAATCAATTCAGGAATTATTTACATTTGAATCTACCATTCTACACCTATGTAAACCATGCAGTCCAATGTACATTCAGTCACATAAGTTACTGTTCCTCTTATTTTTTCAGACTTATAATAGTACATTTTTACTAATATTTTTTATATTATTTAAATCCTTGGAAAATACTATGAAAAATGATTGAAAACATTGAGAACAAGAAATTTGATGTTACAATATTCATATTGTTTATTTTGATTCACTAAGAAATACATTAAAGTTTTTGGGCAAATGATGAATAGAACATTATTTTTAATGGTATTTTATATGTAAATGCTACTGTTAATGAATTTTATGAAATATTATTTCACTTAACAAGTAATTTTCATTTACTCATTACTAATAATTACAGTTACATAAGTGTTTTTGCTTTCTAGTAATAAAAATTGTAATGGGGGGGGGGGTCTGGCATCTTGATTCTTCAGATGTCTGTTGCTGAGCATTAATACAGATGACAGTTACAAATATTAATGTTATAATTGAATAGTGTATATATTTAAGCTAGATGTAATTAAAGGGGATTTGAACACAGACTTTCAAGCTCCCTATAGCTATTCACTCCATCCTATATAATCGATATAAATGTGAAAAATAAATGATCTCCAATATTGGTATTTTGTGCTGAATCAGCACTCGTCAGTTGATCCAGATCATTTATACTAAGATAGCAAATCTACAAACTTTACTGGACAGGCTTCAATCCTCTTCACTCTTCAACCATTCATATCATAGAATTAATATTAATGTTTTACCTAATAATTGTGCTGTACCATAAAACTCTATTTCATATGATGAGTTATAGTTTATATTTTATACAATAGTCATTTTCAAATAATACTTGCTGAAATCATCCAAGTCCAAAATAATGTTGCTATAATAGCATTAAATATATGGACCACTAGTATAAACACCAGTGAAAATCTAAGCAAAGTCTAAAACTCTGATGATATAAAGATATATTAACTATATCTTAAGTGTTAGCATAACTTTAAGTACTTAATTGTGAATAAAGTGTCCTACCACAAGGATTTTCTATAATTACCTCTCCCTGCTCTTACAAATTGCTATACACATGTCATGCCTGTGTAAATTTTACCACATATTTACATATATCAATGTGGCTTATTCAAAATACTTATATCTTCATACATTATTATTATTATTTTCATATTTTCTTTGATACGATTGTAATTTAGCTCTAATTTTCCAATTAGTTTATCTGTTATTCACTAAAATTTCAATTCTCTAGGGTACCGGGTTCAAATATGCGTAGTTCGAAACACCGGCCTCTTAGGCAGAGAAGAACATATTCAGAGAGTATGTATGTCCAAACGATAGCTATAAAATATATAACTAGCATTACATTTCCAGGACATAACTTCTTCTCGACTGTTGAATTCAACACTAAGTTCAAAGCACTTTTTTGTTTTGTATAAACATGGGCACCAGTTACTTATCCAGAAGAATAAACAACGCACTTTGAACAATGGCCACTAATTCAACGCCTAGCTACCCATGACTAGCTCAGCTACTGATAATCACTAACAGATTATACAAAATTAGTGGTGAAAAGAATTGATGGAAAGACTGGTAAAAGGAATTGATGAAAAGATTGGTAAAAGGAATTGACCGACAAATAAAGTTTATGTTTAAAGAGAATTTATTTAATTAACACTTAATATACTAATTTTAAATACTCTTGTAAATTTTAATAAAAGAACACTGGTATTTATCTAATGATCACGCACTTATTAACTCATACACTCACATATATAATAATAAAGCATTAAATAGTATTTGACATTTAGAACACACAAATTAATAGTTCATTTGTATGTGCTATAGAGTTCATATCCTTGACTCTTGGAGGATTCACACGAATGTGATGGCTACTGTATAAATGAAAATAAGAAAATGTTATTACCTAGGATTTTGAATGTGGATATTTCTTGCTGTTTGCTGCTTCTAATAAGATCTCTAACCGGTTAGATTTGAAGTTTCTTGAGGAGGTTTCATTCTTATTCATCGGTATTATTCCTGGAGACAGTTAAATATTGATGGCGACTTCAAGTTGTTATATAAGCATTATCCTATTCACGGGCAGGTTTTGCTGTTTACTGGACTCCAGGCTGGAGAAAGACGTATGTTTTCCGAGGTTTTAACACTGCATTCTTGATTCTGATATAACTCACTGATAGATTGTACTGAACTGTTATCTCAAACGCAACTCTAATACAATTAACTCGACTGAATGTCCGATAAAAAAATTGGCTATTTATACATGAAGCGTGTTTTCATTTTGATATCCTCCAGCAATATCTGTTGTCGAAATTCCTTTGATAATCTTTTAATTACGTGTTTTTGAAGATCATTTAATTAGTAGCCATGCAAACGTGTTGTTTTTATACTTTTATTAGTAGCCACCGCTGAGTGTTTTTTAATTTTTTAACTTTCATTTATTTTTCAATATAATTTTAACATGCACATATACACGCATTTATCATCTTTGTTTACTCTCACACATATATTTTATTAACAAGCTTGCATTTACGCACATGTATAATTTAAGATCAATTCATTATTTAGTTTTTAAGATTACTTTTTTACTTTAACTCGAATGAAAAGAGATTTATATTTTTAAACTTTACGTTACACTTTAATAATAATAAAAACTCTTTACTTTTTCTTATAAAACTTTTAGTTTAACTTTTCTAACCAAAACTCCCCTCCCCTCTTTTAATTAATTAATTGTAACTTTTATTTCAAAAACTAATAATAGAAAGCTATTTGACTTTTAATCTTACGTTTTGACAGCAAACTGCATTTTGTTTAATAAAGAAACTCTTTAGATTTTTATAACTTATTTGTTGATTTATTATTTTAATAATTTTTAGACAAAATTATTTTATATATGTGCCAATACGATCTTGGTACACTAGTAAAATTAACCAAGATATTTTTAATACTATAGTAATTTGTCTCATTACAAAAATGGAACTTAGAGTCCTGTTGGATTTTGATTGTAGTTTTAGTTAATATGTTTAATGTTTTTTTTTATTTGTTTTGGAATGTAAAACTCATATTCTTGTGGTTACTATTGATAAAATCATTCAAATCGGATGTTGTAATATTTATTTCTGCTACTTTTTACATATTGTTAGTCTTCATATTTAGTTTTCATTGATTCATATTCCAAAAGAATGTCAAAGACAAAATCAATTACTACTTCATTTGAATTAACTCATGGGTTTTTTTTTAATAGTGTTTTGATAGCAGAATTATATTCATCCTGCTATTTGTCTATTCCAAAATATTTTATTATTATAATTTAATTCTCAGCTATTATTTTTTAAAAATTTTAATTAATCAAAATCACGTGACTTGACCATGACAGTAAATTACCCTATTAGACAAATAAAAAAAGCCAACTTTTGTTTTAGAACAGGCAAATCTCTGAATGCCATTATAATTTTTATCTCATGATATAAAACTTAATGCAATTGTATTTTTTATATAGTAACATTGATGACAAATTTTAAGTTGGGTCTAAGTTTGATAAATCAAAATGCTAAAATAAATCACATAATTGTCAAGAAACTCTATTAGACTTGTAGTTTCGAAGCTGATAAAGAAGATTAAAATTATTTATCTATTAGTCATATTTTGAGTCATTTTTCTTTATAGTGATCAAGTCTTCAGTATATCTATAGGATATTCATTTTTTGGTACTAGCAGAGTGTATGTTCTACTTATTGATAAACCACTATGCACGTACCATTGTTGCAACAAAAACAAAAAGCCAATCTTAAATTTCATATTTTTCATAAAAATTCAAAAGCATGGAGGAAAAAACTATGAAAGTAATATATTGAATAGATGTTATCATTTATTATTTTTAAGACATTTAACATCATCAATGAGGGCAAAGTAAAAATATGAAAATATAAATTTGAAAACAAGAAAATACTGTAATTTATTTAGAAAACAAAATTGAAAATAATCACAAAAGATTGAAAGATAAATAATTTTAATAAATGTGATGACTGCAAACATTCTATAAGAAATTAGCAATAATGGCATTTGCATTGCAACACGTATTGAAGATATTTGTTTTTCAATCATTGTACACAAAATATTTTCATATTTTTTTATGTTATTGATTTTTTTATAAAAAGTGAAATTTGTCAATAAGGGGTTGGTTTTTTTGCTACATTGGTTTGTGGATGGTGCTCCATCATCAGATACAGCACATACTCTATTAGTACTTTTTTTTAATAATGCAATTATGTATATTCAGATACATGTGTACATAAATTTGAAATTATATTTATAATTTTTATTAACATAGTGTAATGAAATTAAAAAATTTTCTTAATAAATAGTAGTTACCCACCTCTGGTATCTGCCCATTCCAAGGTATGACACAAATACCTAAATTCATAAGATAATAGAGACATTATACATTTTTAAACATGCACATATATATTTATCGATGCATATGTATGTATATGTTGAATTTGTGTGTAAACATGAACTTACTGAATATGTATTGTGAACAAAAAGTATAATTTTATATATTATATACCCCCTTCCCCAAATATGGATTTGGGAGAAATGCTGTATATAATGAATTTAGTTTTATACTTAAAATTTAATGAATACATTTATGGAAGCTTATTTTTAGCAAATTATATAAATTTTTATATATATATAATTACATTTTCTACTACATTGTTTTACAAAATCAAAATTTAGATGATTAAAAAATATTTTGTGATTTAAAGAAATAATATAATTATGATAACTTTAAAATAGATAGGTAGTATAAACAAATACAGATTAAGATATAATTTATAATGGTGATATGAAAAAGATATTCAGAATTAATTTCATTCATCATATCCATAAAATCCCAAAGTAAAATAATTTTCATACTTCAATCTACTAATAATTCATGACACATTTCATGAAAATTAGACTGTAAAGCTATTGCAAGATAATAGATAACTGATGAAATCTTTAAGAGTGAAGCATATTGTGTAACTTTTGAAATTTTTTGATATTTACAATAATTCTTACATTTAGATATTGAAGATATATATATTGTAACAGGATGGGATATCAAAAAAGGGTTTAAACTGGGTGGTCATCATCATGAATGATCCATCAAAAGAAATCACTACAGTATAAATCACCAGCCCATCTTATGACTGGATTTGAACAATAAAAAATATAAATCAACAGTCAATCTAATGATTGGATCGGAAATGCGTATTCCATAGAACAGGCTAACTATTGAGCCTTTGCCAGCTTTGCAATTATTTAAATATTAATTTGGTTGCAATAACTTAAGTGTTCATCAGAATACATAAAAAAATAATGCTGGGACATTAAAATATGCTGATCATCATCAATGCTCTGGCCACTTAGTACCATTAATGTATTGGCCAACTATAAACTTAAATTCTAATAAGACTAAAATAAAATGTAGTGCATAGACTTTGAAGAATATCCTCATGCCAAGCCAGGACAATGTCATACTGGCTACCCATAAAGCACTAATATAGATCCCCATTCATATATCGGCCATTATTGCATGAATCTAGCTCAGAGAGCATAAGCTCTATTACTGTTATAGTGAACAAGAAATGATTTAAAACAATTTTAATAATTGAATACAAGTTTATTAACAATAAAAAATAAATGATATTAAGGTCTGTAGAATCAGGCTTCTGATTTTGAATAATATACAATAATAAAAGTTATCACCTTGTGATTTACAAGCTTAATATACAAATTTCAAGTTATTACATTGATTACATTACTTCTTAATAGGTTTCTATAAACGTATATATATATATATCCGTACACATAAGTGCATTTTATAATATACAATGAAAACATTTCAATTGATTTACATAACATTTGAATTTATCAAAATAATAGAATTATGTTAATTTTTACTATCTGACATGCATTTGATATATCTATACACAGTGCAGTACATTTTATGATTATTTCAATCATCATAAAATAATAAATGATTAAAAAATTTAAGTTACTACATTTTAATGATGCAGATATCTATTAACATGTGTGCACATACAAATGTATACTATATATTCAATTTGACAATAAAAGTTATTAAAGATTATTTTTGCAATTCTCTTTGCTGATTATAGTCTTTTTTAAAAAAAATAACTATCAAATTTTTGATTGTTGATTGATTTAAAATGTTTCCTTTTTTTAGTCTAAAATATTTTGGAAATCTTTTTCTTGACTCATAACTTTTTTTTAACTATAAATTTAAACCTTTTTTTTTCTCCTTTAATAAATGATTTTAAACTGATATCATTTTATGTATATCAGTTGTTAAAATGTCATCCCCCACTAAGAAATATGAAAATATTTTCTTTACAAAATATATATAGCAAATCTTTAGACATTTGACTCAAGCAAATTACTTCTTTGTTTTACTTTAAGTTACTAAGTTAAAATGTCTTTAAGGAATATTAAAAAAATACAACTCACTGTATATACGTTTATCTGTGCTTCTCTGGATATAGAAACAACAGCAAACTACTTCCATCAACTGATGGTTTCTCTGATGGAGACCAGTTCAGGAAAGTCCTAATCATGAAGTTATAATCAGTTAAACCTTGGTGCTGAATCAGTTCCCTTCTGTTTGGGATTTGATAAATTTCAGGCCAGTAAGCTATCTTGGATTGGGCTTCAGGTAAGCTAGCTGTCTTGGTTTGATAGATTTTAGGCAAGCAACTGTCCTCCACATTTAAGGCTGAATTTCAACACAAAGAAGGGAGTCATTTTTCTCCATGTGAATTCAAACTCCTGTGAAGGAAAATAGTAGCAGTTCCTGGATCTACTATCTGCCTTCAGGTACATCTATCTGTTCATGGTAGCTATTCTGCCAACTCTGATACTGTCAACATTAAACTGCAGCTATCTATTTTGGCCAGCTAATTTCTGCCACTTTCTCAAAAAAATTTACTAATCAAACTGTTCTGGCCAGTTCTTACAAAAACTACAATCCAGATTGCAGCTGATATTTTTATCAGTCCTTTTATAGAATTGGTTTTAGGTGATAACACATTTAATTAAAAAGTTCTTTTTCTCTTATCATTTCAAAGAAATCGCTAATCCTTTCAAATCCCTTTTAATTAAAAACTACTTTTAAAAGCAACTTACCAATGGTGTGATCTACATGTCTTTACTTAGATAGTGAAATAATTAAAAGATTTTTCAAAAAGAATAGATAATAGAAATATTTACAATTATCAGTTCTATTTTAAACAAAACTCACTTGTTTTTTTCATTGCAAAATCAGAATTAAAATATTAATTTTTATTAAACCTTTTTAAATATTTATTTCAAGATAGAATTTTACTTTAAATTCAGACTTATTTAACCCTTATTTATTATTTTTATTCCCAGTGAATGAAGAAAAATATGTTCAGATTTTGTCTGTGTTTATTTCTAGTTTTCCTTTCAACTTTATCTGTATTTGTGTACACTATATTATTGTGTGCCATGTAACCCAACTCATTACAATATATTAAAATAAAATAGAAATAATTATTAAATAGCTATCAATGTACTCAGCTACCTATGTTTGATTCTTTAGTTGAATCTTTAAACACGCTTTCACATCATGAAAGAATACCGGGATGACTAATCGATCAATTGAATATTCTTTGGAAAAAAAAAGATGATTTATCATAGTAATACTATGATGACATAATTTATAAATTTAGTGTGTAATCTAAAACCTTTTCTTTTTATTAATAAGTCCTTTTTTTAGTATTATTTGACTTTTCAAATTCTTATTTGGTTTTGAGAACAGGTTTGAAGGGAGTGATGAGGGGTTGAGTAAGGGGGGGGGATATGGTCAATTGTAGTTTTTCAAGATTGATTTTAATTTATTGTAATACTACTACCTAATATTGACATACGAGATTAATTGATGATAATTTCAAACAATATCTTTTTTTGCTATTGACAAATTGATTTGGAATTTTGTCTTTAAAATTTTTAAATTTCTTTATTTGATTTTTAAAAAGTGAGAGAGGAATGTAGAGAAATACGGTCAATTGAGAAGTCAATTTTTCTAGGAAAACAATATAAATTATAAATAAAACAAAAAATAAAATGAACTGGCTGGCTTCTGCAATGAATTAATACAGAAAAGATTAAAAGCCAACATCTTTAGATTTTCACCACTGCTCAATAATTGTTTTATTTATTTATTTCACAAATAAAAGTAATTGCTGCTTCATATGGATTGTGTAATCTGGCAGCATGGATGAATTATGCAAAATTGCTTTAAATTTGCTCCTTAACTTTCTTTTCCCAAATCTTAGATAACTGAAGGCTTAATGAAGAATGCAAGGAGGTTTGTTGTGACTTTTTAAATATATATATATTTTAAATGAACTTCTCCAAGGTGTAAGGTTTCCATTTATTTTTCAAATCAAAACATTTTTAATATCAATGAAGAACAGAAAGCTTATGTTTAAATTAATTTCTAAAAAGGAAAAAAAAATGTCTTGTAACACATGGGGTGGGGAAATGTTTCCTTTTATCTTTCAGGTTTCTGTTGTACTTTTTAAGTATTAACGAATCTAGAATTTTAAATACATAAGTACATTGAATCCTTAATTTATCGATTAGTTATCCCAGAATTATTATATGACATAGATATAGTGTTTTAAAAAAACAAAGAGAAATTTGATTGTATGTAGAAATCATTAAATAATAGAAAGCTAGAATTTTAGTTATTTTTTTATATTAATCCAATGGGTAAGAACCCTAGCTAATAATTGGGTTGCCAGTCAGGTTAGCCATAGACCCACAACTAAAAAAAAATTAAAATTATATCTGAATTCAAATCAAATATGATAATTAGATTCATTAACTACTATACCACAAGTTTCTATGATGATCGTAAAAAAAGATTATTATAGAATGTTGATAAATAAATATACAGTTGTAAGTAATTTTGAATTGCAAGCTTATAATATGAATCATATTTTGGGATTTTGTATGTAATTTTAAATAAATAATTATTGCTCTTTTAAGCTTTAAATTCTGTTTTTCAGATAGATGTTATGATACAGATGTAATACTATTAATCTAAATATCCATTATTAAAAAACTTCTAATATCCAAATAAATTTTTTAAACTTTTGATAGTATTGTTAATATAATGAATGAATTCATTGTGCAGAAAATATTTATATACAAACAAAACTATAAATAATAAATGTTTATTTATAGTCATGTATGGATTTGCTATAAGGAGGGAAGGGGGTAAAAATCTATTCTTGAAATCTGTAAAAGCTTGAGAATCTGTGATTTTAAATCGTGTTTTATCCCTAAAAAGTAATTGAGGGGTGGGGAGTCAACTATGTATTATATTTTAAAATTAATTTACCGTATATAAATATATTAACATCTTCGTTTGTTTCATAAAGATATACAGAATTTTATGATTCTCTTATTATTGGAAGCATGAACAATATATAAAATTTCTTATAACTTTAATATTTCGAAAATAAGAGAATAAAGTTTATTTTTTGAAATGAAGAGAATATAACAATCAAACATTGTTAATTTTATCATTCTTTTGGTATTCATACATGTTTATAAATTGTAATAATTTTGGTTAAAAGGGATCTTAGATCTAATTTGATTCTTCTCATAAAAGACTGAAAATTTGAAGACAAGGAAATTCTTTGTTGGGGCTTTAATTTCTTAAGTTAGAAGCATCCACCTCCCAAGATAATATTGATTTTCATTGACATTTTTCTAAACTTTTATAGTCTATTGCAATATATGTACCAATATTAGGATATTTTATTTTGCAAATGTTTTAAAGATGATTTAAATTTATAGTTTTTAAATAACACCCATCAAAAGGGTTGTTAATATAGATTTTATTGTATTTGATTCCTAAAAAGTATTGTGATGTTTGATTCCCTGTGTTTTCCCAAATTTCTTAGAGCAGCTCTAATATCCTATCAATCAGATTGCAAAATATTAACTGCACAAGTCTAGACTTAATCAAGAACTTCAATAAGTATAGATTAAATATATTCTATAAAACTATTATATAATTAGGTGGGTTTTTTTTTAAATTTATAAATACAATTTTAAAATAATATTTTCTGTAGCTTTTTAAGATTGAAAAATGAATGAAAAATATATGTGAATTGAAAAATGTGCCCTTCTCTGATATTTATAAGTGTTGGATAAAATAACGGGAACACCTGTTCATTATATCATATGGGTAGCCCCAACAGCATTATTTAATTTCATGTAAAAAAATATCCTACACAGTTTGTCATAGTTAGTAGAGCATCTGACTTTCAAATTAAAACTGTTCCAAATAGTTTTCACTTTTAATAGCTTTCAGCATGTTTGTGAGAAAATATTCCAATCCCTTCACTTGTTGTTTATCATTTATGCAGTTTTGCTCAACAGGTTTTGGAATCCTATTTATTGTCTCTAAATCCATTTTAGGTATTCAAGAGTTACTGTTTATCAGTTTTTTTAAGCATATATAACAATTTCTATTAATATTTTATAGTCATTCTCCTTATTTTACAGTTATTTTTAATTAAGATAATCAAATGGTTTGAGATATCATAAGATGCTTGAGTATTCTGCAATCCATGTATCTTCAGTGCTCAAGTTCATTGCACTAAACCATGCAGGATGTTTATGCAATGTCAAAAATTAAACATCTCATTTTGCACTTAAAATTATGAATAAATTATTAATTTCGGTGAGATCTGGATTTACCGAAGAAATTGGGCCTATGAGATGAAGCCAAATCAGGAATAGTAAAGTTTCTAGAAAATTTTCATTTCAATATTTCTCTCCATACAGTTACTTGATCTTTTTCCCATTTATAGACTACCATTAAGTCTTCAAAACTGCTAAGTCATAACAACTGGTTTACACCAAGATAAACTTCCAGTGAGGTGCACTATGTTTACTTCATGAATATGTTAGATATACCACTAGAAAATGAATAGTCATCCATTTGGTAGATATTCAATATGGTTTTATGATATGTCATATGAGGACATAATGAATATTTATATATATAAAACAAGTATATGATGAGCATTGAGATTGCTCTTTGTTTAACCAAATACAATATGAAATTAAGATTCAGCCAATGTTATAGAAAATAACCACTGAAACTAGGTACATAACATTTGATATTCAAAAACTAACATATTTACATAATGTTGATATTTTATTTTATTCATTGATGTAAAAGTAGCTAGGTGCACATTTATTAAGTACTGCATATTGCTTTTTATTATGAACAATTTTTTTAGGGATTGACAATTATATGCTATATCATATACTTGTAAATTTAATAAGCTTTTATTATGAAACTGCAATTGGTTGTTATGTACATATGTTGTAATGTAATTAAATAGCATCATTTAGTATGCAATTTTTTAGGCACCATGAAATCTCCAAGCACCATTTCTATTTAATTAACATCTCACATCATTTTTCAATCCCAAAGCTGACAAAAATGGAAACAATTTTGTCTAATGCCTGATTCGTTTATAAGACTAGCAAATATATATGAACTATGATATTTATAAGATTCAAATTGGAAAAGAATAAATATCTTTATGCTGTTCTTCCATAAAATAATAATCAGAAAATAATACATTCTTACAGCAGGTATATAATTATCAAATCTTTTTATACACATAAAAAGCCTTTTTCAGCACCTGATTTGGTGCCCTTCTCAAATGTTCAATAATGAAATTAAAATCAATACCAATATAACATTAAAATAAATCAAAACCTACATATGAATCCAATAATTACAAAATAATTGATTATATTATTAATTTCATTATTGAACACTAGATGGTTTTATGTCTGTAATATTTCATTAATGTAATCGATTATTAAAATTTGAAAAAGGCATCAAAATCAGGTGCTGAAAAAGGCTTTATGTATATAAAAAAATTTGCTATTTATATAGCTGTTGTAAGAATTTATTATTTTCTGATTATTATTTTATAAGATTCTATGTCTATTTTATGGAAATGTTTCTACAGTCTAATTCAAATTGACCTTAATTAATAATCATAAGATAGATTCTCCAAGTATTTATTTTAATACATTGTCAAATTCTAATTCATCATAAATTTGTGATAGCATAATTAAACACTGTCACTTTAATATGTAATTTCTAGTAGACAATTTTCAGTGCCATCTATTTTTAATTAGATGTTTTACTCATATCAATGTTCAATCATAAAATAAAAATGGAATCAATTTTGATTCTGGCTTTTAATTGCATTTTGTATTTACATAGAATTGGAAATTCACAAAGCTATTAAAATGAGTGCATAGAAATTCTAACTGGTGAATATTGCTTAAAGCCAATTTGATACAGGCTGTAGAAATTTATCTGAAAAATTGATTTTGAATCTCACAAATTTTATTCTTCATATTTGCTAGTCTAATAAATAACTTGGGCCATAGGAAATTGTTTTCATTTGTTTTGCAATTGAACAATAATATGAACTAGATATTTAATTAATTGTATTATAGATGACACTGGGAAATTTCATCACCTTTTAAAAATTATATATATACACAAGTATATATTTATTGAAAGATATCTATATATTAACTTGTTGGAATTTTTTTTTTTTTGTAGGCAAAAAAAGAAAGAAGAAAAATCTCAGGTTGATTCTAAAATAAGATTGCAGTCGAGATTTAAGTCTCTAGATGATGATAAATTCTCTGAAGAGGATTCAGAATCAAGTTCAGACTCAGGGACTCAATCTTCATCATCTTCTGATTCAACTTTTAAAAGGCAGTTCTCTTCTGGAAAAAATTCTTCTGAATCAAATGCTTCACACATCAAAACAAAATCTGGTAGAAAAAGAAGTCCTTCAGTAAAATTGATTGGTTCTGATTCTCATCAGGAAGGGAAAAAGTTTACAGATTTTTCAAATCTTACAACAAAGGGAAGTTGTAAATATTCTGCATTAGAACAACTTTCTGAACATCAAAAAACACATCAGAGAAGAAGTTCTTACTCCCCCAAATCAACTTTGAGGAAGGATAAATCTGCATATTATCAGAAGTCTATTCACAACAATCCATATTTCAAATCTAAACAAAAAAATAAGGAGAAGTCTAGGGGACAACATTCCACAGAGGAAATGAGTCCAAAAGAGAGTAAAATGTATCATTCCAATTCTTTTCTGCAATATAAATTAAAAGACTCACCCTCTGATAATGGCAGCACTCAGAAATTTAGACATTCCACTTCTCCCACAGTTCGTTTGCTTGACACTAGTTATTATGAGGATTCTGATAAAGATGATCATCTGCAGAAAGTTTCAACACCTCCTGAAGTCCAATTTTTAGCAAGCACATCTAAACAGTGGCCTACTTCAGACAAAAGTTTTCATAGCAAAACAAGTGATAGCAAAAATTATTCTAGAGATGACAAAAGATCCCAACACTTTTCTAGTTCTTCTAAAGATTCTTTTGAGAAAAGGTCGGAGAAGTCACAATCACCTCGTCTGAAAAGTTTTTCGAAATCTCGGCTTTACTCAAAAAGTAGACGTAGTTCATCATCCCCAGAAGTCTTATTTATAAAAGAAGAAAAAGGAAGAGAAAGAATAAATAAGTTTGCACATGAGAAGCGGAAGAATGAAATGCATCGTATTAAAGGATCACCTGATAGAAAAAGAAAAGTATCATCCAATTCATCTAGATCCAGCGAGGACTATTCATCTCATTTTCCCAAAAAAGACAAGCAGTCCTATGATGATAAAGAACAAATTATATTATCAGAATCATATTCAGAAAACTCTGACAAACTGCCCAAAGCTGACTTTTCTGAAAAAGAAAAAACTGAAACGTTGGCTGATATGGAAAAATTTTTAGAGATGCTTCGATCAAAAAAGAAAAGTCAGGTGTCGGCCAATAACAAAGACAATAAGTAAAAAAAAATTTTAAAAAAATGAAAATAGGTTTATATACCAAAGATATTGGAGCTCAATAATCACACACCAAGAAACGAACTTAATATTAGTCAGATGTTTGTGGTTAAATTTTTAACACATAATAATCATCATGTGATAAGCAGAAATGTAGTCTTTTTTTCTCAATCCTTATATATATATACTTTTTACTACTATTTAATGAGATTCTTAAAATAGTAATTACTTCTATTTAAAAAAAAAAAACACAGACAAACATCTTTTTTTTTAAATTATGTTTTTATTTGGATAAAATTTTGTTCTTTTCACTTTTCCTTTAAAAGGTAAACTACAGCTATTATTAAATATTCTTTCAAAATATGTTTAGATCCCCCTTTTTTTTAAGCCTAATTCATTATTTTTTATTTTAATATTTGAACTTTAAAATTACAATTTTAGATGATTAATTAAAATTTTTAATAAGATTCACATGTAAATATTTATGTTTAATTTGATAGAGTTGATGTATATACTGTAGTACTAGAAAGAAAGAAAAAATCAATGTTTCATTTATTTTTGTTGTATATGCTAAATTAAGGAATGTTTTTAAGGAAATGAATGTATCATACCATTTCATGATTCTGAGGTCACTATATGAGGCTAGAAGCTATATTTAAAATAGGTTCAGGGGGAAATGCTGATTTCATATTGCCAGAGACATATATATTATGTACCTAATTTGTATAACGAATATGTGATAAGGGAAATTAGATCAGATGAAGACAAATATAGTTTCAGGATTGGTAGGTATATGCTGCTGGCACACACAGCTATAAATGAAAACATTTATTACAAAAATTAAAAACAGAGTATTATTGATCAAATATGAAGAAAAAAATTACAATGACAGAGAAAGTGACTGGCTTTAAAATTGATGATGAAGACAAAAGTTATAGATGGTTTTTACATTCATCAACAAAGCATCCAGCCGTCAATTTAATTCATTACTAAGGCGTGTAATGCTTGAAATAGCAAATGATAGAAGAGGATGGTTAGCTTTGGGATTATGAAGTCCATCCTGGTTATGAATATGCCATTGACAAATCTGAAAACCTATAATAGTATAGCTCCTTTTGGAGAAATGACATTCATGTGATTCATCGGGAGCTAATTGCAACCTGATGGTGTCTAAAACTAAGTTTATTAATATTGTTCTCTGTGAGTAATAAGCATCTTGAAAACTATATAAGTAATAGAAACATCATAGATACTACTTTTGAAAATGACTTTATGTATATATAAATAATAGTATTTTACAAAAAAACTTTAATTGCTCTTGCGGAAATGATTTTTAAAAGAATTTATATGTATCTGCACTCTGATCCATGAGCCTCACAATGCTGAGGTAGTGCATCTGTATATATGCTTGCATCTAAGTTTGAATCCAAGCTAGTTAAAGTTTGAAGTTTTTTTCCCAAACTTTAATCAAACTTAGGATTTGTCATTCAAGTAGCTGGTCTTTTACCAGATTAGGTGATCACCCATTGGTTAGCAAATGAGTATCTAGATATTCTTAGCTTGGTAGCCTGGAAACTGCTTAAATCTTCACCATAAGACAATTGGAAAGAGGTTTTTGCCCTACAATGGAATATTTATGTTCTGTTTTATATTTAGCCCAATAAAAAATAGTGGCAAGAAAAAAATTCCAAGATTTATAATATCTACCAGAATTGTTGCTTTAATTAATTATAATCAACAAAAAATTTTGGGTCCATAATGACTTTTTTCCCCCCGAATATGTGAATTTATGCACATGTAAAACTTAGATACATATAACAATATTACAAATATTCAAGTTTATAGTAGAGGAAAGTTACATTATTATTTTTTTATAAAACTGTAAATAAGATAAATCATCTATTTTAAAAACAATATATCCAAATATATTCAAGTTTTTAAAAAAAAGTAGAGCAAATTGAAGCTGTACTTGGTTTGTATGAACCTTTACAAATAATAATAGTTAAAAATATATATAGTTATAATAACGGATTTTAAATAGATAAAAAAAAAAACATATTGATAGAGATATTTATAAACAATTATTTTTAAAATCATCAAATTTACACAGAAAAAATTTTAGATTTACTTTTGTATATAAAAAGTAATTAATTTTAAATGTGTACATACACACCTGTACATATCTATAAAAGATAACAATATAGAAATAATTATACATTTGGATTTATGTATAAACATATACAATAATATCAAAAATATATTATCATTTTTTTTATAAATTTTTTAATAATTGTATTATATAAATTAAATCTTGCACAATGAAATACTCCTGAAATTTTGACTATATTCTATGCTTTTTTCAAGAAGTAGGATCCTAAAAAATATAAATTCAAAATCACATTATCATCATTCTTGTAAATTTGTTTAATAATTGTGTATTATAAATTTTGCATAATAAAGTATTCTTGGTATTTCTACTATATTATATAGTCTTGACCGAAAGCTTATAGCATGTAATTGAAATGTCTAGAGAAATTTATTATATAATATTTATATGAGTTAAACAAGATTAATTGAATTATAATATTGTGTTTTTGATATGAATATCAGTATGTGAGAAAATGTGAAATAATTATAATGATAGAAATAAGGGTTATTTCTGAATTATGTACAAAGAAATTTTGTTGATGTAAAGTAAAAGGCAATTTCTCCATCAGAAAAAAAAAAAGAAAGCTTAAATTGTTTGTAAAAAAAAGTTTCATCTATATGTTTGATTTTTAGAAGATTTTATACTTTAGGAATGATATAAACATTTCATGTCTTTCTAACCGGAATGTATATGTTAATTAAGTTTTTTGCATTAAACTTGTTCAGTTCAGTGGTAGAGTGGCGGAGAGTTTAATTTCTATGAATCACAATCATTGGTTGAACTTCATATGAACTAAACAATAAACTATTCAATTATTTATAATACTAAAAAAATGTGTGATGGTTATTTTTAAATTCAAAGAAATTTTAAGACAATAAATAATAGAAATGATTAATTTAATCTTTGAACAATAGTTTTTTTTTTCCTATTAATAATAAAACTATGGTCTAAAGCAGCGTTTCCCAACCTTTTTTGGCTTGCATACCACTTGGTAGTACATCACGCTAAATTGTACCACTTCGTAAAAATGATTATATTTCGTGAAATTTGTTATTGCGAGTGTGTTATTTTATTTGCATTATAAATATTATAGGGTGACCATGTATGTGTTCACATCTCATAATGAGACAAATTGCATTGAAACATGCCTAAACGTCACGCCAGTTTATAAACTCACTGAAATTATAAACTCACTGTAACATATTTATATGTATGTGTTTGTTCAAAGTTTCATATTTTTTCCAAAATAATTTATTAAAGATTACATTATTAGATTAACCAAAAGACTGTTTCTTACGAAGCTCCTCATAGACATCTGACATCACTCTAACTCTGCCAGTTCTTATGCTAAAAAATTCGTTTGATAGGTTTTGAATAGGTTTTTAAAAGTTCTGTAAGATGGTGACCTCTTCCGATTTATTTTACAAGTAAAAAATAAAAAAAAAACGCATTTAAACCTAAACAAAGAAAGAACATGAGTTTTGATTGGTTCTTAGCATGCTCTCAGCCGAAAAAGACATTCTGATTGGCTGGAAAGAACAAAGAAACCGCCTGATCAAAGAAAATAAAGAAAAACGCTGAGATTTTCATTTCGAATGCAATTTTAAGTATTAAAAAAATATAATTTCAGAAATTAAACTAGTTTTTTAAAAAAAAAACTAAAAAAACAAAATTATTTTCGAAAAATATTGAAGATTTTAGTAAAAATATTAAAGAAATATTTAAAAGAAATATTTACTTTTCTATAACGTAAAAGTCGACCTTTTTGTTTATATTATAGCTTTTATGTTGCTGAAATTGAATATTTTAGAATAAATAAATAGCAATTTATTTTTGAAAGAACTTTCGTTCTCTTCATAACCTGAAAAATTAGTAATATACTTTTTATAAACGTATCTGAGTTGAATTTAATATTATAGGCGAATATGTTTTAACAATAGGCTTTGTCTTCAGTTTGTGAGTTGGCCAATTAAAAGATTTGATTTTTACCTCATACAACCAATAATATAATTAGCGGTTAAAAGGTTAAAGGTTATTTGGTACATATTTTGTTCAAAGTGTTTTCTCATTCCTTCATTTGGTTTTCCTGAATTTGAGTCTGTTTTCTCTTTTTCGGAGCATCTTGCTATTGGTTGGGCCATGGAGAGGATAAATCCAGCATGTCCCAAGTCATGGTAAAAATAACCCCAGGGGTTATTAGACTATCTCTTGTTCTTGTTTTCTTTATATTGTTCAGCATGAAGTTAATAGGATTAAAATTTTGATGATTAAATACTAGCTTACATTTAGTAATCCACAATAGATGATCAAGAATTAATGAGAGTCTAATTTCTGGGTATGATCCTTTTCTGATACATTCTTTCAAATTAAATAATTTAGATTGATTTGCCTTGATCCGACTCATTATTTATCTACTATTTTGTCATATTTCGTTTACTAATAAATGGTTTTAATAAAAACACAAAATTATAAAAAAACAATTAATATATTTTCTTATCATAATCAAATATTTTTATAAAATAAATTTAATGAGATCTTTGTGCTTGTTTCGAACAACATAATTTTTTGAAATTTGGTTCAGCTGCGTTCAATCTATTTCGATACTTATTTTTAAAAAATATATATATGAAGAAAAAGCTCTTTCTACTAATTCCGTACTAGTAAACGGTAATAATAATTTAAGAGCTTTCTCAGAAAGTTGTTCATATTCTTTAATGTTTAACCAAAAATTAATTAGATTGTGTCGTTTGAATTCTACTTGTAAAGTTCTGTCACGTGATAATTCTATTAAATTTTCTTTATCCTTTATTGATAATGATGTAGCTTTTTCTAAATTTTCTGCATAAAAGGGATTTGAAACCCACTTATCATTTGTGTTTTCGGGTTTTGGAAAGTATTCCACGAAAGACAATTTTAATTCTGTTAAATGTGCTATTATATTTTCTCGTATATCTTGAGACAGACTAACCTTATTTTCAAACAAAAAAATATGTAGAGTTTCGAATACTTCCAGTTGATTGTTTTCGATACTTATATATATTACTGTTTCCAAAAATCTAATTTCTTAATCATACTTTCAATTTTATCATTAACATTAAAGATCGTTATTGACTTTACATATTAACAACTTTACTGTTTAATATTATTATTTAAAATAATTTTTATGAATTATAGGAAAAAACGTTTCTATGATATTTTATGATTTAATTTTTTTTTTTATGTCCGCCATTATTGATTATTTTTCATGTACCACCAACCAGCAACTTGTGTACCACCAGTGGTACGTGTACCACAGGTTGGGAAACACTGGTCTAAAGTATAGAGACTATTTCTGAAAGTGCTCAAAAAAAATTCAAATCATTAATATTTATACACAAACAATATTAAAGAACTTTCAGAAATATGCAAATTTTTATAGATTTGGCACTCACAAAATTGACTTCCCTTATTAGTGGGAAGTCCATATCATATTATACTTATATTTTTGTAGTATTATTGTCACAGTGACATTCATCTGATCTTTTCAAAAATAGACTTCACTTTAATGATCAATAATTGGATATCTTAATAGTTGGCTATGGATTGGCTAATATTGCTTAGAAGAAACGTTCTTAAATAGGTACTTATAAAAATAAATCATAAAATTGATATCAATCAATTATAGGTGAGTGTTAATTAAAGTATTGAAATCTGCCAATGTTTAATAGTATTTCTAATACATTAAAAAATATGTTTTTGTCTTTGCAAATTACTTTCAATAAATAAAAATTTCCAAAAATTTATAATAGTGAGATATATATATAGTGTTGATTAATAAAACATAGACCATCATAATTTAGATAATGCATTATATCTTTATATATACATATGAAAATATTGCAGCTAGCTGAAAATTCAAATACAAAAATGTTCATATCATTCAGACTATTCACACAGGCCATCGCTGAAAAAAATCACTTGAAAAATGTGGAATGCATATTTATCCCACAATGTATGTATGATGGTTAGAAGGAAATTAGGTGTGCTTTGGTAGAGTGTACTATATGTGATAATATTTTCCATTTAAAATACTTAAATAAGACTAGGAAGGATATGGTTGTGTAGATCATGTGAAAAAATGGTTTTTAAATATGGATAATTGTAAGAGAAAGTCAAGAGAAATGGAGGAAAATGTAGATAAGGATGATAGAATGGAGTATATATTTAATGGAGTGACAAGAGATATGGATACAAAATAAGTAGTGCAATGGTGATAGACAAATAGTAAGTAAGGTAGAGGAAGAGGTAAAAGATATAGAAGTAAAATTAAAAGTATTAGATATGAAGTGTCAGCAGATGAAGAAATTAATGAATAGAAATGATATAAAATAAGTAGATAAAGTCCAGAAGGTAGAAGAGAATGTTATGGATGAAGTAGGGAAAGTAAACTATGAGACAGTCTTTATAGGAGTCTGACTAATTATAGGATGTGGAGATATAATTGCAAGAGAAAATAGAAATAAGAGCATGTTTATCTGGAGCTAGAATCAGATATTACAGATAAGGTAAAAAAATAGGGGAGTAGAGATGTTTATGTTATGGTAGGGACAAATAATTTGTCGGAGCCATTGGAGAGAACAATGAATGAGTACAAAGAATTTATCAGTAATTTGAATAAGATTAAAGGAAGAGTATTAGTTGGGTTACTACCAAGATGTTAGATAGGGCATGTTCTATAAATAAGAGATTGAAAAAAGTATGTGTCAGAAATAATGTTATGTTTGTGAATGGGTGGAAATTTTTTTATTAGTAAGAGAGCTAGTTATACAGTAAAGATGGATGGTACTTAGCAAACAAGGAAGTGAAGCATTAGGGGGTTTGATTTTTAAAAAATATTATAGTTTGAGAAACTTATAAAGGAGAGTAGAGTTTTAAATTACAGTATTATCAAAAAGAAAGTTAAGAATGGACAGGATATAAGAAATAAACAAAGGGTAGCTGATTTAGATATAAATGTAGATGGGAGAGGGAATGGGTCTGTAAAACTAATGATAAACGAGCTAATTACAAATGTAATAGAGAAGAAAGAGTGAAAAGAATTTATAAAAGGATAGTAAGAAAATAAATTGTTAAAATTGGATATTTGAATATGCAAGGTGAAAGAAGACCAGAAAAGTGATTGGGATTAAACAAAGCAGTTAAAAAATGAAGGGTTTGAGGTATTTGCAGTAGTGGAAACATATAGAAGAATCTATATTGGAAGATTTGGTATGGTAGGGTATAAATAGAAAAGAAAAAAGGGATGGTTGTATAGGAATTATATCAAAATATTTAAATACTTTAAAGTGTCGAGAACATTTGTGATTTAATATTAGAAAGATAAGAATGGATGGTGGCTGTAGTGTATATCCCACTGGAGATAGTCAAACTACAATGGAGTGGAACAATAGCATGCCTAGTTAAGGATATACAGATTTTCAAAAAAAGGGGGAAGAAAATAATGGTTGTAGGGAATATGAATGGGCATATTGAAGAAATAGATGATGTGGATAACAGGAATCGACAGCTTTTGAAAAAAATTTGTCAGAAGGAATTTCAGCAAAAATATTTATGAGGAGCAATGCATATGGTCTAAGTACAATATATTTCACACTAGATTATATATTAGTAGAGAAAGAGGGAATAAATAAAGTATGGAAAATTAAAGTGTTTGATAATGAAAAGAAAGTATGTAATAGTGATCATAATTTTTCTATAATAGAAATGGTTAGTAATGTGATGGAAAATAGTAAAAGTAGAAATGATAGTGAAAGATGAGGATGGAGAATGAATGATAAAAATAAGAATATAAAATAAAAGTAAAAGGAATCATGAAAGAGTTTGTTGCGGATGAATATAAAGATGTGTAGTGAAATGAAAAAAATGGCAATAGGGTTTTAAATGAGAATATTCAAAAGAATAAAAGTAATAGAAAAGTGAAAATTAGTAAAAGAGAGGGAAAGCATGCAGAGAATTTAAATGTGCTATTAAAAACAAAGTGAAAAAGATATTAATATTAAATGGAAAAACTTTTAAAAAAAATATTGGCTAAAATAGAATTATAGAGGGAGGATGAAATTAAATAATAAATTATTGGAGGATATTAATAAAAGTGGAAGAGATGGGAGTAAAAAAAATTGGAAATATATTAAAAAAAGGAATGTAAGGGAGAGAGAAATAGTATTACTAAATGATGAAAAAGTGTAGCTCTAGAGAAGAATTAGAGATAATTGTAAATAAATATATAATAGGTATAGAAAAGATGTTAGATATGAAGGACAATGATAAACATAAAAGCACATAGAAATGGAAATATTTAGTTTACAAAAAATGAATTCAATGAGGCAGGGAAGAAGTGGAAAGGCAAGTGGTTTAGATAGATGGGGCAGAGATAGTGATAAATTTGGGAAATAGGGCAAAATTAAATGTATTGTTTTAATAAGATGGCACAGGAGACAGAATTTCCAGATAGTTGGAATAAAATGAGTAAAGCTATTATTTAAAGGATAAGGACTAGAAAGAAAAACAATTATAGATCTAAAGTGTTAAGTCAGTGTTATATAAAGTTTTTGCATAGATGGAAGAAAATAATATCGTGGAAGAAATGCAAAGAGGTTTTAGAATGGATAGGAGATTATTTATTTATAGTTACATAACTTATGAGTAGGAATACAAGTAGTCAGTTATATATGATTTTTATAGATATAGAGAATGCATATAATAGAGTAAATCGATTATGGGTAAGTTTAGTTAGTTTGAGAATGAAGGGAGCTTTAGTGGATCTTATTAAGAGATTCTATGAAAATTACTACATGTATTAATTATGAAATATAGAAACTGAATTAAAAATGGGGTTGGACTAAGGCAAGGATATCCTATGTCATTTCTTGGAGAGAGCAATAGAAAGAGGGATCGAGATATGATTAATAGATGGCAAGGGAATGTATACATTAATTAGGTCTTATTTGCTGATGATATCTTATGCTTAGAAAGTAGGGGAAATGCTGAAGATGTGCAAGGGTGGGTAAAGAGATGGGAATTAAATTTAGTAAAGAAAAATCAAAAATAATGATGATAAAGGCTGGGTTAAGAGAAGAGAAATTTTTTTTATTGTGAAATATAAAATTAAATATAGTGAATAGGTATAACTAATTGGGAACTGCCTTAAGTAATCATAGAAATTGCTTGGATGAATAGAAGAAAACATTGATTAATGAAGCAAAGAAAATAAAGAGACTGATAAAGTAATTAACAGTGTTTTCATATAAATATGATGTACTAAAGAATTGTATGGGAGTGGCAGTAGCAGGGTTAACTTATGGTAATGATGTGTTAGATTACTTAAAAAAAAGTAAAGAGAAGTCACAAGACATGCATTAAACGCAGATGTGTGGATGGCAAAGGAGGTAATAAAAGGAGAAATGGGATGGTCAAGTTTTTATGTGAGAGATGCAAAATGAAAATGTTCAGTGGATTGTAATTTATGCATAGTATGAGAATAGCATTTAAATCGGGTTACAAGTGGACAGGCAACAATATGGGTGAGAAAGATAGTATGGTATGCATAAGATTTGGATAACTACTTCAGTATTATTGTACAAAAGATGGAATGATTATGTTAGGAGGATTGTTGATTGTTATAGTGCCCAATGGGATAGAATAAATGCATTAATAAAATAGGGAGACTGAACAACTATTATGGAGAGTAAAAAGAATTTAAATATGTATATATAGAAGTAAACAGTATTGGGTGTGAGTTAATTTACGATAATAGCAAGGAAAGTAGTTTGCTGTTTAAAGCTTCAATTGGATCATTAGCATCAAGGGGGTATACACTTGTGGATGATTTAGTCAGCAAGTTATGTAAGGAAGGCATAGAAAATATTAGGCATCTGTTCACTGAATGTAAATGCCTGCAAACAGGAAGGATACAAATAATAAATTTGTGGGGAATAAATATAAACAAAGTGAATATGGAGAAAGTGGGTTATTGTTTTTTTATGCTGGTTTTGGAAAAAGATAAGGGGGATCTAGATATAAAGGCCATAGAGTGGACAAAGATGATGTGGAAATGGGATGAAGCAGGACAGAGAATAATATGGGAAAAAGTTAGGATCAGGTAAGAGAAGATGGCTAATAGGTTTCTTTGGGTATAGTAGCTGAGAGATTCCTGACTTCGGTAAAGGAGTAATCACAGCTCATGGGAGGGTGATTTGAAAATTTATAAATAGTATATACAGTATGTATTAAATTCTGAAGAAAAGTCCGTTAGTTGAAATGTCAGAATGAGCAAACTTTGGGGGAAATCAGCGTTTCCAAAACTTATGGATCACTAGTTTGGGGTGAAAAATTACCTATTAAAACTTATCTTTTAATTTTTTATATTATTAAAATGTGCTCTTTTTGTTTCTTTTTAAAAATATAATTAGTTGTTTTAATGTATTTGTAGAGGTAAAATATTCAATTGAAAATGCAACTAATTTTATTAAATAAACACTAGCAGCAATATTTATTGGTTGCTCTGTTTTTAACATAAATAATCGAGAACTGTTTTATTAAAAATTTTTTTAGAAAATGCTGACTTTATAAATAAATTAATGAAATTTATGATTAAGATAATAAGTTACCCAGTTTTTTTTTTCTAACCAATCCTTAAATTGTTTTACACATGTATGTGTATCTTGAGAATATTTTAAAAGGTTTGTACAGAATGAACTTAAAAATTGAAAGATTTAAAGTTAGGGAGATTAAATAAATCGTATACAAATCTTTTGTAATAATGTCAAAAGCCAATAAATTATTTCGAATGTAAACAGCCGAATTAAAATTTTATTAAATTTATAAATGCTCTCGGTATTATTTTTTAATTTATTTTTTCATTAAGTAGAATTTAACAAAACATTAATGTTAATTTGGTCAGTTCATGAGAAGTAACAGACCTGTTTATACTTAAAAGAATAAATGATTTGTGCTGCATTTTATGAGCCAGAAGCTTAATGTCATGAGTTCGAACTGAATACTGGGCAATCAGAAGCATGTTTGATTAAACAAATATCCTTTCTATGTTTTTTTCAATCAAATAGCCTTCTCTCAACTGAAATATGATTAAATAACCCTCATTATTTAGGAAACCATGTAATGGATAGCTGCAGACTATTTGAAATTTTTATAAAATGAAACTTATTCTATTGGTGTGAGCAGTGTTTTCAGTCATCATGGTTTGGCCCATAATCAAATATTGTTTTGAGTAGGATAATGATATCACATCCTGCATTTTCTTCAATGACTTTAGATATTACTTGGTCAACTCTTATATGACACATTTAAGTTTATATTCTCCAATATTTCTCAGCAAATGGGGACCAAACTTAATATTTCTGTAGTCACTATTCAAATACTATATAATTTTGTTGAAAGAAATTGTAGTTATTTGCTCAGGAGATCACAAGTAGCCAGTTGAGTTTGATAGCTTAATTCATTTAACTGAAATTACTAAAGTTCTCCATAGTTCAATGCAAGATGTGGATCATAGCTCAATGTGCTCATTCTGTGCTTGAATGTGTTAACCTCTTGAGGGATGAACATTTGATTATCTTAAATTTACTCAGTTGAGAGTCGATTCTTGGAACTATTAGTTCTGAGCTTGTCACTGAAGCTATACTACACTACATAAATCATGTAATAAAATAGCTCTTACTGCACATATAAGCTGTGCCTAATATTCATAAAGATAAGGATGATTCTATTATTTTCTCCAAATATATACAGAATGACTTAAAAACTGAATCCCTAAGTAATTTGCTTTATATTTTTTTTATACATGAATAGAAAAATAAGATGGGGCAATATTAGCATGTTGTCCCCTCATGAGTTAAGGTAAGAAACTCATATTTCATGTCACATCTTATCCAGACCTTCTAGTACCATAAAATTTTTGTTAATAGTTAAACTGCATTGCTATTTAATGTGTTGATTTAGAAATGGTACTTCAATTAGCAGTTTGAAGAGAGAACTGATTATCTTTTCATCATCTTCAAAATTTGTTAATATTTTTAAGGTGATTTTGAAAGTAACTTAAATTCATTGAAATACTTATCAAAGTTAAATATACCACTTGTTCATACTGTCTCAATGACTTTTGTATTAATTTGGCATTAGCCCATATATTAAATCATTTGTAATTGATCTTTTTTCATGAGAATTATTTAATTAAATACATATATTTTCCATTAGTTAAGATATAATTCAACATTTATATATATTTTTTTTCTTTTTGAAAATTTAGACCTCTCAATTTTGACTTCCTAAATAGATTTATCAAAAATCTCTTATCGTAGAGTTAATTTTTTTTATAGTAATTTTAAAATATTTAATTATATATGTTATATAAAAGCTCTCTATTGCCCATGACAATTACTTGTCTTGGTATCATCTAATAGTTGAATAGTCTTGTTCTGGTTAGTATATGATTAATCTCCGTGATGCTGTCTTATCTTTAATTTATGATGAATATTCTATTTGTGTGTTTGTGTTCTTATAATAAAATGTATGGCTACTTTTCACATTAATAACCATTTCCCCTTCTAACTTAGAAAAGTCTGACAATATCCCATCTACTAAATAGTTGGCAATCTTTCTATATTCAAAAGAGGTCTACAATTATAAACAATCATATAGAAGATCATCATTGAACCGCAGCCTATCTCTATAATTTTTTAATACTGAAGACGTTAAATACAATCTTGGATGACTACTATATTTTTTTCTAGCATATAAATATAAAAAGAATAGGATTCATACATGGGTTACATCCTTCCTTAAGAAAAGCCAATTGAAGTTTTTGCGAACTATCAAGCATCAGAGAAGAATAATCATGGTGGTTTCTTGATCTTAGAAGAAAAAGTAAATACTGTCCATATTTAGTTTTTACATGAACAATTTTACAATAAAAGCAGTTGTATATTGGGAATTTACACTGCTTGGTTTCAATAAGTCTTCAGCTATAAATTAAAGGGCACATTTTTAAATGAAAACTAAATTTATAACAGGAACAAAAAAAAAACAATTCCACTTATATTTGAACGCAAGTATAATGTATGTACTGAACTTCAGATGCAAACCACCAAACATCACATGATTACTACTATATGGAGAGTTTAAACTGTTTTAACTTCAGATGTAATTAGAGGGGATTTGAATACAGACTTTCAAGTCCCCTCAATTATCCACTCCATCTTATACTGAAGGGAGCTTGAAAGTCTGTATTCATATCTCTCTCATTAATTTCACTTACAGTAAATTTTCAACTGAAACATAACTATGTATATATAAAAGGATATAAAAATATTTCAAAGTGACTCGTTTAAAAGAACTGAATATCTGGAATTCTGTGAAATGGTATTTAAAAAAATTTAATTTACATGACAATGAAAGATAATAGAAATGAATACTCAAAAATATAAAACATTTGTATTGAATAAAAAGTTATTTCTGTACTAAGAATATAGCATTATTACTAAGAAAAGAGATGATATAAAGTGTGAAAGAAATCTATAAAGAATTGCATCTTACCAAACATAAAAACAAAATATCCCCTATAAATATAACAGCATTTGAAATGCCAAATATTTTAAATTACAGAATTCAGTGAAGAAGTTCTAAAAATAATTCAATCATTGATGTTTTTTAAATAGTAAATAAAGAAACAAATTGTTGGCAAACTGCACAGTATTACCATTAAATATACTCTCAAAACCAGATTCAATTAGTCCATGGGAATATTTAATAATTTTTTTAGTCTCACTATTGCATATTAATTTAGACAAATCAGTTATTTAAGTTTTTATTAAATTTAGAAATATTAATATTTATGAATTTGTTTAATATAAAAACATAACTTCCTTTTAAATGCACAGTTCTGTGCTCTGTAGATATTTTGGTCAACTAAATTTATATATACAGTGGTTTTCTCCTCTATTACTTGAATATTGTATTCACGTTATTAGCATACATCTTCCTCATTGACTGTAATGTTATATAGTAGCTAAGGGTGTTTGAATGTTATCACTATGATATATGATTAACAATAAACTACATAAATAGCAGAACAGAAAGGAAATTCATTTGGGTATGGGGAGTGGAACGGTGTTTTTTTAACGTTTTAATCACAGATTGAAGAATAGCTTATGATAATTATCTGCCTCATTGATTTTTATAATAAACCAATAACTGCTTACTTCATTTGTTTGGTCATTTTATATCTTAAAGTAAGAGTACTTTACAAGTCTGAACAACTTTATTTTGTGGTTACATTGTTATAATGTCAATAAAAGCTGAGAATTAAGACATTTTATTTAAAATATTATCAAAGCATAAAACTAGCAATAAAATGAATAATTGCTGATGTGATCAAATAATTGATTAAATTTTACAAATTATATACTGAAGCTGGTCAGATAGGTGTGAATTATCAATTGAAATAAAAAAGAAAAATGAACTTTTTACGAGCATTAATTTTACTTTGAAACTGCTAAAGTTAGCATGTGTTTAAATGGAGACTAATAAAGATCAAATTTGGTGCAAGATAATTTTAAAAATGTTCAGGTAAACAGTAACATTCCATCGAAAAGACAAAGTCTATGCAAAAATTTTAGCAAAACATCCAACGTAAACAGTGAAATCAAGCAATTCCCTGTGTGACGGTCAGAATTCGTATGGCTCATTAACTAGTTGCACAATTCTGTCACTACATTCAAAGAGCAGCACCACATGTGGGTTCAGGTCCTGCAGTACTGGGTTCGAACCTAGGAGATTCACTACAGAACATCACTATGGACCAACGTACTTGCCACCACATTAGCAAACACTTTTTAGTTCCACGGGGGGTCAGGGAGATGCAAGAGATTCTAACTAACTATTTAAAATTATTATTACTATTATCCTAATGAATGACCTTTCTATACTTAAATTATTTCGATGTGAGACACCATGGTTATAGGATATTAAGGAAGAGACATACAATTGCAGTTATAATTAAAATATTATATCTATTTAATATTAATCTCAAATGCGGTTACATCTTTGAGTTCGGTAATTTCTGAAACTCCTTATACAAAATTAAATTATTAGTATAACCTTATTTATTTTATCTGGCTCTCTGGGTATTTAATGGAAGCACAATTATTCCATGCCTAATATTAATGATATTAGCCATCATGCAAGCTAAGTATTTAATGAGATATGGAGCCACAAATATACTCACCTCAACAATAGATTATATATTCAAAAGTTTTATCTGTGTAACTAATTCTAAGAGGCCTGTTACTGGAGGGCAGATAATGTGGAAGATGTGGGAAGTGTAATCATAAGCATATAATGAAAAGATAATTAAATGGACGAGAGGTGGTATTCGTAGAGATGCCAAATTATATGATGAGCCATTGAGAAATATAAAACTTGTGGGTGGGCTTTCTGCCTGGGACCCTATGAGACTGGTCATAATCACAGGTTCAAGTGTATGGGAACTTCTGCCACTGTTACTACCTGACCGCATGATGGACTCAGCTATCCATGGGAGCACTTCTAAATATGCCCTTCTGTATAGGAGCAGAACAAAACCCTTAAGCATAGGTATCCAGTAATTTCCATGGCTTTAAAAGAGAGAATTTGGCATTGCTACACTATAACCCCTATTGCTTATAGAACATAGTAATATTTATATTTAAAATCGCTTAAGAAATGATGATCCACTCTCAAAGTCCACATTTATGAGTTATTTACTTGCAAGCCCTCAAATAACCAGATATTGGTTTGTCAAACATAGGTAACTCAAATATAAACCAATTAATAATAATAAAGAGAGGAAATTAAAATTCTATCTTATGTCTATTGCCAAGTTGAGATATCCGACCCCAATAAATTATGGTACACCTGCATTAATAACTAATCATGAAGTTAGGCTGCATCTCTATGGTCATGGCAATTTATTTAAATACAATACAATAATGGGAGGCATAGTAATATATACTTAGAATGCATCCAACAAATAAATTATTTACAAATGACAATAGATAATTCCCGAGCTAGCATCTTTATCAATATCAAATGAATATATTGTAATAATATTATTTTAATGATTTTGTGTATTTTGGTGAAGGCTATGAATGCTAATACTTAATAAAGCTAATGGTCTAGATCAGCAATTATTTAGGCATGAAATCAATTACAGAAATAAATAACTAATAATAAATGGATACCCAAGATAAAAGGGAAAGATCGGATATTAATTAAACATTTAATAGAGTTACAGATTCTTAATTATTATAGTTTCAACAGAGTTTACGTAATAAGGAAATTATATATAAATATTATAACAGTTGGGGTGTACTGGGAGTCTTATCATATCTGCCATACAAGGGTGCCACCAGGCCATTCGAACCTGGAAATTTTGTATAGTAGGCAGATACGGTAAGATCCCATTTTTAAATAAATATGACCGAAATGCTCCAGTCACTAACTCGCGAAGCAGCAGAGATAATATATATTTTAATTTTAAAAGAAATAAAGATAATAAAAAAATAAGAATAAGCCACTGCCAGATTAACAATACACAGAAACATTTATTTTACACATATATAAATTTCAGCATTATTCATTTTAGTATAATATTTTACTTTAGAACTTAATTTAATTTACATTTTAACTTTTTATTTTAGAAGTTCGCACAGATGAATTAATTATTTTTTTTTAATGTCGAGTGTGGATAGACTACATAGATTGCACTTGAAAAGAAAATATTCTATATCCCTTATTTAATCCTAGGCCATAAGTTCACAATCAAACTAATGCCAATCTGTCTGATATGTCAATATATTCAATGCAACATGGTATGTCAAAAATGTACATCTGAACAGTGTGGTTATAGAAGAAATTGTCCCTCATCCAGTACAGGCATGCTACATCTGTCTGGCGAGAAGAACAATACAAAAAAAAACTCCATAGGAAGGGATTGCAGTCCTTTTTGCTGACTTACGATCCCATTCCATAGGCTAATGGGGTGATTCAAGGAGCAGGGAATACTGTCTGACTCCAATGGTCAATAAAAAATAGGCTTATTTTGTCCAAGTGCGGCATATAATGTGATCCTGCATGTAGCGGATCTTCATGCTGTATTTACTAATTACACCGATACATCAAACCCATTAACCCAATTTAACTGCAAAACAAATAACCTAAGATCAACCCTCCCTTTAATTAAACTAACATAACTTTACGATCTATACAGCCATCCACATCCAACTTAAATTTAACATTTATTAGTTGCTTGTAATTTGGATCCCTTTGTTTCTAATTCCCATGATGTCCTGGGGAGACCAGTATGCTGTTTGCCATTCTATTGGTATTCATCTGGAGGTCCTTTACTGTAGCTGGTATATTTCTTTGTAGGCTTTTATTGCAGGACTCTGATGTCCTGGGGTCTGCAATATAGGAAAATGATATTTCATTTTTTCTTTTAGAAAAACTGAAAGGATTGAAAGTGCATCTTTTCAATCCCTTCTCCTTCAACTCTCCTGGACTTAACACATATAGCACACCTCTTATTTTATTTCCAATTTTTCCTTTTTATATTAAAATTGCGGATTGACTGAACATGACATCATGATGATGATTATTCTTTCGCTGTGGTCCGTTTCCCTGAGGGAATTTTTTTATTGGCTATTTTGTTTTTATTGTTTTTCTCTCCTATCTGACCTTTATTATAAATTTTGAGATGCCTAAGGGCTAGTTTACTTAAGACTACTTAAAAATAATCATTTCCATTTTTAGCCTTTTTACACACATGCACAATAGCTTGACAGGCTGATCTTTAATGTATTACAATTTATAAACATGCACTATATAAAATAAATGCTTATTTACAATAGAATTAATTAAATTTTGTATATTTTTAAAGATATAATTTTATCTTTAAATCTTTCAGTTTTTGTTGAAAATTTAGTTTTAAAATACTTTTTTTAATAAAGTTTTCTTGTAATAATTTTCCATCTATGCGATTTTCTATATATAAGTTTAGATGACTTTTAATTTTCAATTTTTAATTTTAAAAACAAATTTTTATTTGTGAACTTTTTATTTTTAATTTCTAATTTTATTTAAAATAATGTAACAGCATGTGTGCCCGTTACAATATATAGATTTGAGAGAGCTATAGCTTTGAAGTTAAAAGAGTAAACGTTCTTAGAGATTTTGGGTACCGGTTACCTTTGAATTCAGACAAACATGCACATTTCTGAGTGATCATTCCTGGTCAATTGAATATTAAATAGCAGTTTTTCTTCAACAGTTCATTTCATGTTATTAGCATCATTTTGATAAGGCAGAAGCATATGGATTTAGCAATCATTCAGTTTATTTTCAAGCAAGCAGGGGATCCAGTGCATTTACCATCCTCCAGAGAAGAACAGCATGCCTACTCCTCGAACATGGCAAATTAAAACATGAACAGCATAATTTAATAATAAATAATATTTCAACTATGGTACAAATCAGAAGAGCAAGCCAACAAAACAAGAAAAGGAAAGAGAGCCAACAAATACAAAGATCTGACATTATATACTCTTTTCTTTCTCTTCCCCTATCTTGCGGACCCATCTGACATGATGCAGTTATTTCCTTTTAGGTCCACTAAGTAATACTCGCTGGTAATTTAATGCATTAGAAGCCCATGTTCGGTTTGCACTTTCAATCTGAATTTAGCTTTAAACTTTCTTCCGTATTTTTACCTCTGACCTGATTATAATGCATATGTTTTTTAAAACTAATTAAAAAGCTTTTAGTAATTTCTCAGTATTTTATTGACTCTCTCAACCCACTCTGACTTTGCAATTTTACTTAAGCAGGAGAATTTCTATTTTTATAAATTTCTACATTTAAAAGTTAAAAACAGATTTTAGAATTTACAAATTAAAATGTTATAAATAAAAATTGACCTAAATAATTATTGATGCAAAGAAATGTTAAATACTATTAAATTTAAACAAATTAATTAAAGAGTGTTATTTAATTTAATATTTATCTGATATTGGAGTGTGTGTACACAAAGCATATATAACAAGCTTTTATATATATATATATATCTAGTATCGTTATATGCACACAGTCCAATATTGAGGGTTTAAATTTAGGTGGGATGGAGGAATGGGTAGAAGATGATAGAACAAAATATAATAGGTGAAACTAATATTCTAACTCAAATCTTACTGTTTCACCTGGAAGAAATTGTCATGAACTTAAAAACATCATAGACATATTGTCATTTTAAATCATTATTGATTTACTATAAAGTGAATGTTTAATCCAGTGTTTCCAATATAATCTCTCTTTGCCACATCACATTGCAAACTTTCATATTTCATTATCCAGCTCATTTCATCTCTTTATAGGTCATTTATAATTTCTTAGGATCCATTTTAAGACTTCTATTGGAAAGCCATTGTTATCATTGCTAGAAAATTTGCAGCTCTATTTCTGCCTCTTAATTCTTTCAATTATATCTATGATGCTTTTTTGTTCTCTCATCCATATATTTTGCACTTTTTTTTGTTACTTGTGGCAGTTTATAGTTATTAGAGTTAAACAAAGTTATTACAGGTAAATGTTCTTTCATTCCAAATATACTGAATGTATTAAATTCAAAGTTTTTACACATCTTTAAATCTCTTCTGGTCATATGGTTTAACTTCTCATGACTTTTGATACACATTTGGCTGACACTTTGATGATTACTATTGGTTTCCATAAAATTATCGTAGTTTTTCATCAAGTTTCGAATAAAATTTTTCTGATAGGAAATAATTAAATCTACTCAGATATTGATTATTTTAAAATAGTTATTTAAAATTATTTAAACTCTTACAATAGAAAATAATTTTGTAAAAAAAATTACAACTTTAAACAAGATACAATTAGACAAACGAAACAAAAAATAATAATTTCTCAATTCTGTCTAGACTGATCAAACAGCTCTGTTTATATTTTTATCTAGTAATCTCATTGGTTAATCTAACTTCTTAACACATACTAATTTACATATAAATTAAATTTTGTCACTTCAAAATATTTTTTTAAATTATGACTTATCCCTTAAAATATTATATTAAATTATTTAACACTTTTAAAATATTAAATACCTTTATTCAAGCCAATTTAAAGATTTTTACTAACTTAAAATATTAATTTTAAAGAAAAAATATTTTTAAACAACACAATAACTTTTACAAATATTAATTTGCAATATTTAATGTTTTTAATTTTATTAACAAGTCTAGAAATCAATATTTTTGTCTACAAACACTAAAGCTCACATACTAACACATACACCTTTAATACATGTGACACTTTCAGAATATTCTAGAATATTTAATTATTATTTAAATAATAACTTAAATAATTATTTAAAACATTAAATACATTATCTAATATTTAATACTAGAATTAGACTATTACAATATTATTGTACCAGTTAAGTATAATAAATATAAATTAATTTTATCTTTTAAATGACATATATTATACTATTTATATTATTTAAATTACATTAAAATAACTTTAAAATATTTAAAATCTCTTTGTATACTTCCTATCTAACAAATTTGAACTTATTCTTCTTATAAAACCAATACAAAATAATATAAACCATTATAAATTTAAATCTTTTTAAAAACTAGTTATATTTTAAGGTCAGACTTAAAATGACTATGATAAACACATGGGCACAATACAAACAAACTTTTATTTTAAAAAATAGTCCATTAATTTCATTAAATAAATGCTAGAGGGTTGCATTAGATCCTATGATCTAGATGCAGTGCTCTCAGATCCAAAGCTCCTCACTGATGAAGGCCACAAGCCAGAAACTAGTCTGGGGATATTGGATGAGTAGGCATTACATAGGGATTTTGTGCACAAGCCTTCTGGCATCCATTAATTACTCTGTTTAGCACAGGTGGCACTACTATATGAAGTTTTGCTTTGCTTTGTTTATGTATATTCTTTATAGAATTTGATTTATTATGTGAACTATTATTCCATCAATTCGATTATATCCTATTATAGTCTTTTTCAAGGCAGAACTAAAAAATACATAAAAATAATAACATATATATATATACATAAATATTTCATATTTATCCAATAAATAAAAAATAAATATATGTTAAAAAAAAACCTCCAGAAAAATATTTTCACTAATTAACCAAAAAAAATAAACTAATCTATTATTTATCAATATATATATATATATTTCTTAAAAGTCTGCAGCTTTAATAAAGGGGGAAACAACAAAATTTTTCTATTCCTTTAGAAAAGCAAAGCTATCAAATAGTAAGTAAAAATAAATTTTGGTACTGATTTTTTTAGCTGATACAAGCCGCTTGATGGCATTGTTGCTGGAACAAAACACATAAATATAACTGTACCAGGCCTAATTAGTTTCTTTTTTGCACTTGATGGCATTGTTTTTTTTTGACAATAAGCTCATGCTTTTATTTTAAGCAATTTTTAACATTCAAAAATGCACATCGCTTTTCTTTTAAGAATTTTAAATTCCAAAATAGACATTAATAAGTAAATGAACTTAAGTAAACAAACTTTTTTTGTGGGATTTTTTTAATAATAACTTTAAAACAAACAACTTATTGTACACATTAATAAGTCAACGAATTTTTTTTGTTGTTTGTTGACAATAAGATCATGTTTTTATTTTAAGAAATTTTTAAAATTCAAAAATGCACATCGCTTTTATTTTAAGCAGTTCAATTTACAAGATATACATTAATAAGTAAACGAACTTAACTAAATGAACTTTTTGTGGGGGAGGGGGAATAATAACTTTAAAACGTTCAGTGTGAAATGCAAAAAATTTGCATAACACATTTGAGGGTGTCACAGGCCTGTAAATGGCATATTTGTGTTGTTTGGTCTACTAATGATTTGTATCAGCTAAAAAATCAGCACCAAAAATTTTTTTTACATATTATTTTGTTAAAACTAAAAAATAATCTCAACCAGAGAAAATTCCAAAAACGTGGACATATAGACAGAAACAGCAGATTAATGGAGAAGCATATAATCTGTACAATTTTTTTTAAAAAACACAAATGTAAAAAAAAGGGTATTTGTAAAGTATTCACTGTGCAGCCTTTGGTGGTGCTGTTTTTAGTTAAAAACAGAGTGATATAACATTACCGGGCCGTTCAATTTTTTTTTCTCTAATATATCGTATTTTGACATATGGCTGTAGTTTTTTCTTTTTAATATATTGTTTTTTGTTTTGTTTTTTGGACATAATTATTTTTTTTTTGTTTTCATTTGATAAATTTAAATCTGTAATGGACACTTTAACTTTTTTTTTTTTGGATCTCAAAAGTAAATAATTTTTGACATACGTCTTTTTTTTTTTTTCATTTCCATTCTAAATCTACTGTTTTTTTTACAGACGTCTTTTTTTTTTTGGTTTGGATTCGATACAATTCAAAATATAAGGGACAGTTTTAACTTTTTTTGTTGAATATCTCAAATATATACAATTTTTACATACGACTTTCTTTTTTTTTTTTTTTGCCTTTTAATATACTGTTGTTTTTTTTTTGTAAACAGGCGTAATCGACACTTTCTTTTTGAATTTGTTAAAAATGTGGGTTGCTGTTTATTGATTTAGCAAAAAAAACAACAAAGCTGTCCAACAAACTCTGCCTCAGATGTCCATCTTTGCTTAGAAATGAAAAGAATTGTTTGATATTTTGACTCAGATATCGATCAAGAGAGTCGATTCTTTTTTGACCGAAAGAAGCGTGTTGTTGATTGATTTGAGAAGAATACGAAGCTGTCCAACCAACTCCGCACTCACACTCAGCTGTAAAGCCCTACCCTTTGAACAATGACATTCTGGGTGTTAATTAATTGACTTACAGATCAAATGAATCACAAACAAAACCGATTTCTTTTAAATCAAATAATAAATTTTATTCACCATGTATGACTAAACCAAATCAACTGTGTCATCTTTTTCTCACTTTTTTGGGACATCCCCCTATTGCAAGAATGTGGTGGTAGCCATTTTGTTTTTCTTTTGTTACTGTCATCCGAGTCGTGACAGAAACTGTACTTTTTTGCCAACAACTACAATCGTCTGACAGAGACGTTGACATAGTTTTTTTGGGTTCCAAATAGCAACAACCCCCCCCCAAAGCTTGGACAATTCTCAAGAATATGCTGATAATTACTAGTACACCAAAAGATCTCAGTTGGGAAATACAGAAAATCATAAACATCAACAAACAAACAGTTGCAAAACATTCCAGTGCACACACTCTCAGATTAAATTCGAGCAAGAATACAAATTTGCTACCTATGTGTAGAAATTCATGCCGTGATGAAAAAGTGACAGACTAGATGATCATCTAGTGTTGTTAATTTAGATGTAGGGTTAGGAGTGCGGAAGAATTGGCCACAGATTCTAACCACTACATCTATTGTCTCTTGCCTCAAGCGGCTAATACGGTCGCTAGTTCGTGTATTAGCCATAACGTTTGGCCATAAAATCAGTATTCTGTGTTTTTACACAGACACAATGCCACCACAGGCTGTACAGTGAATAGTTTACAAATACCAAAAAAAGAAAAAAAATCACCACTAACAAAGGATTAAACAAAATAATTTAAGTAATTGTTTAGTTGGAATTTTTATAAGTAATTTTGAAAATATTTTTAAAACTACAATATAAATCAATAAATATATTTTTAAAAGTCATCATTATTTTCAACCATTATCGATGCACTGCAGGATGAAGATCTCTAAAAGTTTAATCCATTTTTCCAATCTCTAGCCTCTCTTCTCCACATAACTCCAGTATATTTCCTTATTTTATCCATCCATCTCACATATAATCTCTTTCTAGGTCTCTCTTGAAATCCAGTTTAAGATTTCAACTGTCAACCCCACTCGTAATTCTTTAATGATGTCAGTATTCCATTTTCGAGATGTATGGATTATTATTTTTCCATTTTTAATGGTTACAAAAAGTAAATTATTTTATAAATAAAATATATGGGGGAAGGGGATAAAGAAATTAATTTTATAAATATATTGCTAAACTTCATATACTCATTTTCTTTACAAGTCTCTACAATTATGGTTCAATCATCCCCCATGGTCATTTTCAAGGTCTATTTTTGAATGTATACACATTTATAAATTCTTTAAAAATTCACAATATTATAATTAATAAACATCACATGATCACCATTTCTTATGCTTGCTCAAAACTGTTATTAAAACAGGCAAAACTCTCTATATGTACTGCCACTCAATGCAAGCCAGAGTAATTAATGGATGCCAGAAGGCTTGTGCATAAAATCTCCATCAAGTGCCTACTCATCCAATATCCCCAGACTAGTTTCTGGCTTGTGGTCTTCTTCAGTGAGGAACCTTGCTCTCAGATCCAAGGCTCACTGAAGAAGACCACAAGCCAGAAATTAGTCTGGGGATATTGGATAAGTAGGCACTAGATTAGGATTTTATGCACAAGCCTTCTGGAATCCATTGATTACTCTGGCTTGCACTGAATGGCAATATGTATAGAAAGTTTTGCCTGTTTTAATATTATAATTACACATTAAAAATTATTCAAACTTTACAAATTCATCTTAACAAAAATCAATAATAACATAAAGATCCATTCGAATTTATATTCCTAAACCAAAGTATTTTTTTTTTGTTTGTAATACAAATTTTTCTAATATCTTTTTTTTTTTAATTTTTAACTTGCCTATTTATTCAGCACACATTCTAATTTTTTTAATTATTAAAAAATCTTCCAGATTAACGTATCCTAATTACCAATTCAATTTATAATTTCTCTTATACTTAATTACAAAAAGTATTGTTTTATTTTTTATTATAAATGTCTCAATTCCAAATCTGCCATTGTGGTAGGTAGTTCTCTCTAACTGGATAAAGATAAATTATCTCGTCATATAATAAAAATCATTTACAAAACCCTCATAGCTCACTACTTTGTGCTAAAAAAAATTGGTAGATAAAGTTTGTCGAAGATCCTGTGCCGGTATTATTTTACATGATCGCGAGATTAGAAAGTTATCTCTGGACTAATACCATGTGATAGTTCACAGCAGGTCTAATATATAAGGACTAAAAATAATAGTAAAGATTTGATATGTAAGCATTTGTAATAAAAATCAAAAGATATTAATTATATGTAATTAAATGGGGGAGGAAATATTTAAATTGAGTTTGAATAAGGATAAGCTAATTGGAAAACTTTTTTTAAAAGAAATAAAAAGAATTACACTGCGCACTGAAAAAATTGATTAGTTGAAAAAAAAAGTATTAGTTTAATTCTATGATTAATTTCATTCATTATATTTCCATCTGCATTAATAATCTGATTTATAGTTATTATGAGAAAGTTCATTGAACTTAATCTTTTTATCATTTATCTTATCTTTAATCCTTCCAACTTTCTTTCCTTTAACAACTTTTGCAACATTTTCTGACGCTTTGAAACATTATCTACAAAATCTATATTACTTAAATATAATCTGTGTATTTTTAATCTAATAGTTTCCCATTTTAATCCACAAAATACTTCTTGTAAATCTGCTGTAAAATTTATTTGAAAATACTCTTTGATGCAATATAAGGTGCTAGTATTATAGATAAAGACGCCATTCGATGGCGCTGTTTTCTCACTAAAACTATAAAATATGAACATTCCCAGGCTGTCAATTTTAATCATTTTGATGTGTTTTTTGTAATGCGAAAATAAAAAAAAATAAAAAATCATCTTTTTTAAATATTATTTTTTATTAACATATATAAATTAAATGATAACAGTAAATGTAAAATAAAATCAACAAATTACAATTTGATTCATATTTTTTTATTTTGCTTCATTAGAAAAAACAATTTTCTATCGGATATTTTTTTAGTGGGGTTATGGCTTTTTTTTTGTTGTTGTTTAAAAACTCATAATCGGAATAAAAAGGTAAAATTTCTTACTCTTCCTTTTAAATTTTAATTTTTACAGACAAACAGATATTATTGTGTTACTGCTATTTTTTACTTTTTTAGTCTTTGTTTTACATTTTTATTTTTTACAGACAAACAGATATTATCGCTATTTTTTACTTCAAATAGAATGACAACAAAAAGTAAAAGTAGGGTTAGGTTTAGGGTTAGTTTTAGGGTTAGGTTTAGGGTTAGGGTTCTGTTGTTTGTAAAGCTAAAATAAAAAATATCAAAATTGTACTTTTTGTAAATACTTATTTTTTATTAACATATATAAAATAAATGTTAACAATAAACATAAAATACATTCAACAAAGTATAACAGTAGTCAGAGAAAAGAAAGAAAGTAAAAGTTTTTTAAACAACAACAAATATATATATATATATAATGTCTTCTTTACTTATTAACCATGTTTATAATATATGCTTTGTATGAAATTTAAAAAAAGAGTGTAGAATTGTACTTTTCTTACTGGATATTTTTGTGTTTCCGCTATTTTTTACTTCAAAAATAAACACACGGTAGAATATTGTCTTGTGGAATGTTACAAACTACATTACTTGACGTGTTACTTAATTCCAACTTACTTTACACATATGTCTTGTCAACATTTTCCCACTTAAAACTTCAATACAGTACGGTGTAAAAAGTCTGATAATTATTACTTTAGAAAATCTGAACATTTCAATACTTTAAAAAAGAAAAATTCAATCAAAACAACATTTTCATCCAATTCAAATATACACACCATCTCACCAAGCCATAACAATTTTATAAACTGTGAAAATTCGCTAAATTTGCTGTGATGCAACATAGCGGCCTGCAATCTGTAGCACAACAAAAAAGTTGTATTATAGAAAATGCGGGTTCGAACGTGTCGGCCGCGGAAATGGCATTTTTATGTGTTTTAGCATGAAAACATCGCCATCGAGTGGCGTCTTTAGCTGTAAGACTAGAACCCAATATAATATCATTGTATTTTGATAAAGGGATTTTTCAGAATTTGATAATATCTATTGGTCTATATTTTGATTGTTTAAAATTTGAATTGTTATGGAAATTTATATAGAATTAAATAGCTATTTCATAATTTATAAAACCGAAGCATAATAGCAACTCATACTCATTGATTCTTTCTATACACTTCCATAAATAGTTGGGTATGATCCACTGCTCTAAAAAGTTTTAAATCCAGTTTGAGAATAAGGGCCATACTTTAGTTTTGCTATGATTGTAAATATCTGTTGAAATAAAATAACATTTATGCACATTGTTTTTTAGAAACCTCAGGTAATAACTACCAGTTAACTCAGAGGTAAAAGCTAGTAAAGTCACAACACTGTTTTGTGTTAATGAACAACCTATCCATGTTTGTTTAATTCATGAGTAATCACATAATAATAACAGCTGCAATAAGAATGTATGGAATGGACATTGCTCTGCTCACCTTTATCAGTTAATAACCATTTAATTACATACAGATAAATACAATGAGGAAAAAATAATGAAACACACATTAAGACTATCAATAAAGAATTCTTACAGATATTACAAACTAAATGCAAATCTAACATTAATAATATACCTAATGAGTGTTTGATATGTTATATAATATAAAATTAATATAAGAAATCTGTTTTGAATTATGAGTTTTATGTTTAATGTGGTTATGATAATTTTATAGCACTATGCCAATTGGTGTTTATTGTTTACTCAACTTTACAATAGATGGCTCTAGAGTGTAGAATAAATTTATTAATAAAGACTAGGGAGTTAGAGAGATGGAGAAATAGTATGGAGAGTACAAAGAGTTTAAATGTATATAGAAATAAACAGAATATTAGGTGTGAGTTAATATATGATAATAGTAAGGAAAGTAGTTTATTGTGTAAGGTTCGAACGGGATCTTTAGCTACAAAAGAATATACATGTAAATGGAAAAATATGGGTGATTTATTTTGTAAATTAAGTAAGGAAGGAATAGAAAATATTAGGCATTTGTTAATTGAATGTAAATGTTTGAAAACAGAAAGGGTACATATAATGAAGATGTGGAAAAATAAATATAAAAAGAGTGATTATACAGAAAGTGAATTATTAGTTTTTATGCTGGGTTTGGGAAAAGATAAGGGGGATTTAGATATAATGGTTATAGAGTTGACAAAGATTATGTTGTGGAAATGGGATAGAGCAGATTATGGGTAAATTTAGAGTGGGGAATGTAAAATAAAGTGGCTAACAGGTTTATCTGGACATAATTGCTGGAGATATTCTTGACTTCGTTTAAGGAGAAGCCATAATACATCACATCACATAATCACATCACATCACTATTTAAGTAATAGATAATTAATTTTGCATAAAAATGTTTTGAAAACTAAACATAAGGACTTTAAATTAAATTGTTAGGTATTTAATATTTTCATGAAAGGATTATTTTAGAAACATTATATAGTAAAATAAGAAAAAAATTACAATACTAACACCATCTATAAAAACTTTGTTAATCAGTGATTATAAAATGGTAGTGTACTTAAATACTCATACAAGTCTCTGACTTTAGCCTTTATCAGTACTGTTTGACATTCAAAGCCGGAAATAATGATATACCTCTAGTAATCATATTTAACTACATTTGTGAAAGTCTGAAATTCAACCATTTCCATGATTTTGGACCCAAGATCTGACTTCATGTCATTAATTGTACATTTAATACCTTCAATTCTTTCTTAATTGTAGACTTTTTTTGTCTGGATTAAAAATATTTAATAATTACAAATTATTTATTTCTTTTAGCTTAGACAATATTTAATAAAACATTCTCAATGCTAGTGCCATCTATAGTAAACTTAAGTAATCTGTGATAACTAGATGATAATGAATTTAAATTTGCAGAACTATTTTTGGGTTTGCTTTTTTTTCTGTAGATTTGATTTCAAAATTTGGGAATGGTATAATTGTGCATCTAGCTAACTCCTTTAATTCCACTTTACTATTCAAATGGAAAACCTGGAATTCAAGACAATCTAAAGTTTTGAATTCAAGCCAGCCTGCTTGAAAAATTATATAGATTTGATTCCAGATCAGTAACTACATATTATAGAACTTCTTGATTCACATGATATATAATATCATTAATAAAGGCAAAGGCCAGAAACTAATATGAGAATGAGTATTTTATCATTTATTACTTTTATTATAGGGGTCGCTAGAGTAGAGCTGCTTGTTTTGCTGTACATTATGCACAATAAACTAAGAAAAATAAATGGATATAATTAATATAAAACAGAGTACTAAAATATATAATTGTTGACGTGGAATCAAATTAATATAAGATTGTTATAAAATTCAGGTTTCAGACTTGAGTAGTAAGATAATGTTAAAGATAGTTGCTAGATGCATAACTTGATTAATTCCAGCACTGAATCCAAAGTCTCATTAATAAAGTTCAAAGCCAGAAATTAGTCTGAAGACTTCAACATGCCACTATTGAACTATTCACTGATTACTCAAGCTGATTGTAGATAGCACAAGATTAGAGAGAGCTGTTTTTGTTTTAGTGATTTATTTTATAAAAATTTTATGTTGAAAGATAACCTTTTTTTTAATATAAGTACTGGAATGGATTTGATTTCTTAAAGTAGTAGAATAAATTATAATATAAAAAAACAAGATTATTTAAAAACAAAATTCTTGTGCGATTGAAAAACACGATTACATAATTAATTTGATTTTTAAATTACCATATAAACTAAAAAAATACTTGGAACAATTATAAAATAAATATTCAAAAAAAAAAAAAAAAACTTTGTTATACTCTTAAAATCTAATTAATTCTTTTTATATTTTTAAAGTCTAATTAATTACTTAATCTTATTTTTCATTTACATAAGAGATTATCTAAAGTTATAATAATATTTTCACACGACCCACTACTCTCAGTGCCATCTCATATTGCTGACCCACCTGATCACATACATGTTAAAAAGATAAATGCCACATATATTACATATATAAATGCAGGTTTAAGCCTGTACAATGTATTAATTTAAATAATTATATTTATAAAGTGCATATTTGTTACTTAAAGTAATATATATTAAGGCTACAATTTTAAAACTATGCACCTGAAAAAACGACAGAGGTCCCTACTGTCATTTTTTCAGGCGCATAGTTTTAAGGTTGTAGCCTTAATATATATTACTATAAGAGATTATCTTATATTATTTAAATTTTGCTTTAAATAATCTTATATATTTATTATAATTTATTTTATTACTTTAAAAAATTTAATCCATCCCATTACTTATGTTAAGAGAAAGATTACCTTTATTGTGATGGGATGACGATGATCATAACCCATCACAAGTTTGTTTCAGCTAGCCCATCAAATCATACATACAAAAATAAGCTAAAAAGTATTATTAAATTAACAAATATAAAGTAAGATTTAAAAAATCTTTAGTTGTAGATATACTTTTGTACACATATATAAGTTTGTGATATGTTTAACATAATGCCTCCAAGGGATTGCTGACAAAGTTAATCGATAAAATTTGTTCACAGATCTTGTGGAGGCATTTTTTAAACATACTGCAAATTGAAAATAATATATTACCAGAGTAATAAGTCAAACCCAGGTGTAATATTAAACTTCAAATCTAAAAAAAAGACATATATTCATTATGAAAAACACATTACGATACTAAATAAAAAGATAGTTGTGAGTTTTTTTTGGCACTTTGTGTCCTCGAGGCGCCACCAGTATAATGAAACATTTTTGAAATGGTGAACTGTAACATTATGTTTTAGCTTTACATTTTTTAATCTTAAAAAAAATAGTGAACTCTAAGATAAAGTTTTAGTTTTAGCTAAAAAAAGCAAACTGTAACTTTAATCTTATATTTTAATATATATATAGTTTTAGTAAAAAAACAACAACATAAATATCAAACGTTTTTATTGTAAATGTATTTTAAAATGTAAACCCGTATTACTTACAAATGATTCAAGGGATTTATTATATTGTGTGAAGGGGAGGGGTCACTGTGGTGAACTGAAAACAGGGCAGCATGTTTTGCAATTTGGTGATATGTATATATATGAAAAGTTGGTGTGTATATATTTAATATAGATTAGTCATGCCAGGATTCTTGTATGACTGACATCATAAATGGAAATTTTGAATAATTATTACTGGCTGTAAATGTCACAGGAGTAATACATCATAGCAGAAATATTAGCAAAATACTTAATTTTATTCTTATTATTTTAATTTTTTGTAAAATTAAATAAATTAATTAAATAAAAAACCTAGATTTTATTAGTTTTTTTTATGTATCTAGAAAATTAAAAAAAAACAAAAACTTAAAATTAAGTTGTTGTTTTTTACTTTATAGAAATATAATTACTGAAAAGAGAATAGAATTGTAAATATTTTGATAGTGATTTTTATAGCCTATACAAGCTATTTGGTGAAGCCGTTTGTAGACCAAGCATAAATATGTCATTTACAGACCCGTGATCCCTCAACTATGTTATGAAATTTTCTCACAATTCACACTGAATGTTTTAAAGTTATTATCCCCCCCCCCCCAAAAAAAAATTTTGTTTAGTTAAGTTTGTTTACTTATTAATGTATATCTTGTAAATTGAACTGCTTAAAATAAAAGCAATATGCATTTTTGAATTCTAAAAATTTCTTAAAATAAAAGCATGATCTTATTGTCAAAAAACAACAAAAAAAAATTCAATGTATACAATAAGTTGTTTAAAGTTATTATTAAAAAAATCCCACAAAAAGTTTGTTTACTTAAGTTCATTTACTTATTAATGTCTATTTTGGAATTTAAAATTCTTAAAAGAAAAGCGATGTGCATTTTTGAATGTTAAAAATTGCTTAAAATAAAAGCATGAACTTATTGTCAAAAAAAAACAATGCCATCAAGTGCAAAAAAGAAACTAATTAGGCCTGGTACAGTTATATTTATGTGTTTTGTTCTAGCAACAACACCATCAAGTGGCTTGTATTGGCTAAAAAATCAGTACCAACTTTTTTAAATAATGCTTTTATTTAAACAGTACTAGTCTGCTAAAAAGTAGAAAAATAACAAAGTAATCCAACTAAAAAGTAGAAAAAATGAATTTCAGTCAATTTGCCATTCTTGGAAAGTATCAGAGATCTTAAGAATCTAGACTAGTTATAAACCAATTGGAAATTTCAGGAATATTGTTCTTTCATAAAAGCACTTGATGCCTTTATGATTTATTTGAGCCTCAAATGCATTTTTGAAATGACAATATTGCTGCAATTTCCAATTGTTTTATAATAAGTCTAGATTCTTAAGATCTCTGATATTTTTCAAGAATGGCAAATTAACCGAGATTCAGTTTTTTTTCTATTTTTTAGTTGGATTACTTTGTTATTTTTCTACTTTTTAGTTCGCTAATACTGTTTACATAAAAGTATTATTTTTAAAAAAATTTTTTTTACATATCATTTTATATCTAATTCAACAACTTTTGCATCATCATTATCATTATTATTAGTGAAAAGATGACTGATTCTCTCTCCAAGCTGCTTGCAAGTGACATCTTTGAATTAACATATGTGGCATGAAGTGACTGTTTAGCTATTCTCCACAAAATCCCAAAGTTCTAGCATGTTTGGAGCATGAGTTATGACATGAAATATGATAGTTTCTATGTTCATAGATCATTTTCCATGCTTTTCCTGCCATGGTAAATATGTTCTTGCAATTTATGGTTTCATTGATATACACAGTTTGAATCACTTCAGACATTGCGATAGCAATTTCCTCAAATTAAAAGAAAATGATATGAACAACACCATTATATTTTATGTCATAACCCATGATTCAGGTACTGTTTGTGCTTTAAATGTTTTGTGGTAAATAGCTAAAATATATCATTGTGCAACATATACATTGTTCCACATCTCTTTACTAATATATATTGATATGCACACTTCTTGGTTAAATTATAAAAACTCTGTCATTGGATTATAATAATCTATATGAAATTATATTCTATATGCAGCTATACTAGCTAGTTCTTATGCAACAAAATATTGACAACATTGATTTTCATGCATTTTCAATGCTGATCACTCTTTCAAAAGCAAACATTTTCTCTTGAAAAGGGTACCCTTTGCATTGAAAGTGGATTAAAATTATCATTTATAGATGCCATTTAGATGCACGCTTTGTCTAACTCCCATACACACCAAACTATGACAATAAACTAATTTCAGTGTTCAAATTTTTTATGAAGTCCTAAGCTATTAATAAAATCATATAGTTATTTTTTTAAGCGTGATCAAATATTAGACATTTTTACCACATTTTTTCTGATTGCCTTTGTTTTTAAAATAAATTTTTTACTTATAATCTTAGCAGGTGCTTTTCGTGATGCCAAGATGGCTGACCTAAAAGAATTTGCAAATAACACTGCTATAGTTTAGAATTGGTAAAATGAATGTCATAAAATGATGTTATGTTTCTTTATTAAAGAATCTTACTTTTCTCAAAATTAACTTTAAATGCTTCTAAACATAAATATTGTATATGACATGTAGAAATTAACACCTAAAAATGTATAATCATTAACATTATTATTCTTAATATAAAATTAATAATGGATATTTATCAAAATATATAAAAATAATAAATAGCCTTGATTACAAATAGAATTATAAATAAAATCATTACAATTTTAAATGATACACAAATAACTGTACAATAAATAAAATAAAATGAAGGGATGTAAAATTGCAAATATTAAAGGATAACCAATGAAGGGATGTAAAATTGCAAATATTAAAGGATAACCAAAAATACCTCAAAAAAGATGCTACATTTAGACCTAATAGTAATGGAATAAATATTTAATTTGAAAATATAGCAGCACAGTTACATTCACAGTATTTAGTTCCAGGTCACTGGGGATGTTGGGAATATGTGGATAGTAGAAAACACTATATATCATATGGACAATATATTGTAACGGTCAGATTCGTATGCTTCATTAACATAGTGCAGAATTCAACCACCTCACAGAAAAGCAGCACTATATCAGTACTGGTCACTGACTTCAATTTCAGCTAAGTTTGATATCTTTCTTATGCGATTAATCATCTGAAATCATCAATTTAAATATTTTAATTGTGGTATGAAAATGAGGAGTAAATTGTGATCAAGAGAGATAGTTTTTTTAATTTGGAAAGATCAAAATTATTAAAAAAAAAAAAAAAGCGTTTCTATCGCCATTTTAAAAATATAGAAGTTTAAAAAAAAAATCTTTTTGTTGAATGTGTGTTAATGTAAGGATTTCTATAATTAAGTTGTACGTAAGATTAGTTGGTTTAAATTTGCTACTAAAGTTTTTTTTTTTTAATTTTAATTTAAAAACAGTTAGTTATTTTGAGGTAAAAGATAACGTTTAGAAGCCTAAGGTACACGTGATTATTCATTGATCGTTTTTAAAAGTAAAATTTTTTATCTTTCTGTGCAAAAGGGTTTGAAGAGTAGGAGAGAAAGTATAAAGTTAAATATAGAATAGTTGGCTTGGAAAATAAGTAATATGGATTGCATTTGTATTTTACAATGCATATATAGTCGTCAGAAAGGAATTAGACGTGCTGTGGTAGAATGTAATATATGTGATGAGGTTTTCCACTTGAAATGCTTAAATAAGACTAGGAAGGATGTAGCAGGTTTATGGTTATGTAGACAGTGTGTGAATGTGATAAAAGAGGTGAAAAAGTGGTTTCAAAGTGTAGATAGTGTAAAGAGTAAGTCAGGAGAAATGGAGCAAAACGTAGTTGAGGAAGGCAGGAAGTCAGGAGAAATGGAACAAAACGTAGTTGAGGAAGGTAGGATAGAGTGTGTTTGTAGTGGAGTGACAAGAGATATGGATGGAAAAATAGGTAGTGCATTGGAGATGGTTGGCCAAAAAATAAGTAGGATAGAGGAAGATGTAAAGGATGTAGAAGCAAAATTAAAATTGTTAGAGAAGAAGTGTGAGCAGATAAAGGTATTATTGAGTAGGAATGATAAGGAAGTCCAGAAGGTGGTAGAGAAGGTTGTGAATGAAGCAGAGAAAGTAGACTATGAGACAGTATTGATAGGGGATTCATTAATAAGAGAATGTGGAGATATAATTGCAAGGGAAAATAGAAACAGGTATGTAAGAGTATGTTTGCCAGGAGCTAAAATTAGGGATGTTACAGATAAAATAAAGAAGCAAGGGAATAGAGATGTATATGTTATGGTAGGGACTAATAATTTATCAGAGGCATCAGAGAGAGTAATGGGTGAGTACACAGAATTGATTAGGAATTTGAGTATGGTTAAAGGAAGAGTAGGAATAGTTGGATTATTACCAAGATTTGATAAAAGGTATATGTTAGATAGGGCATGTTCTATAAATGAGAGATTGAAAGAATTGTGTGAGAGAAATGATGTTACGTTTGTGGATGTGTGGGATTTTTTTATTGGGAAGAGGGAGTTATTTGGTAAAGATGGGTTGCACTTAGGGAAACAAGGAAGTGAAGTTTTAGGGAGTCTGATTTATAAAGAATGTAGTTCAGGAAACTTGTAAAGGGGGGTGGGATTTTAAATTGTAGTGTTATTAAAAAGATGAAGAATGGATGGGAGGTAAGGAATAAACAAAGGGCAGTTGATTTAGATATAAATGTAGATGTGGAGAGGGAATGGGTCTGTAAAATTAATAGTAAGCAAGTTATTTATAAACATAATGGAGAAGAAAGAATCAAAAAAATTTATAAAAGAGTAGTTAGGAAAGAAAAAATTGTTAAAATTGGGTATTTGAATATGCAAGGTGGTAGGAGACCAGAAAAGTGGCAGGAATTAAACAAAGCAATTGAAAATGAAGGGCTTGAGGTATTAGCAGTAGTGGAAACACATCTAAGAGAAGATGAAGAACCTGTTTTGGAAGATTTGGTATGGCAGGGTATAAATAGAAAAGAGAAAGAAAAAAAAGGGTGGTGGTATAGGTGTTATATCAAAAAAATATTTAAATACTGTTAAATGCCAAGAACATTTGTGGTTTGAAATAAGGTTGGGAAAACAAGAATGGATGGTGGCTATAGTTTATATAGCTACTGGAGATAGTCAAACTATAATGGAATGGAACAATAGCATATATGCATGCCTAGTTAAGGATATACAGAGTTTTAAAGAAAAGGGGAAGAGAATAATGGTTATAGGAGATATGAATGGGCATATTGAAGAAATTGATGATGTAGACAATAAGAATGGACAGCTTTTGAAGGAATTTTGTCAGAGAGTAAATTTGAGCATTGGAAACTTATCAAATATTTATGAGGGACAATACACATGGTCTAGGAATAATATATCCCACACAATAGATTATGTATTGGTAGAGAAAGAGGGAATGGATAAAGTACGGAAAATTAAGGTGTTTGATAATGAAGAGAGAGTATGTAATAGTGATCATAATTTCTTTGTAATTGAAATGGTTAGTAATGTGATGGAAAATAGAAATAAAAGTAGAAACAATAGTGAAAGATGTGGATGGAGAGTGAATGATAAGAATAAGTTAGAAGAGTATAGAATACAAGTTGAAGAAACCATGGAAGAGTTGGTTGGAAATGAGTATGAGGACTGGTGTGATGAAATAGAAAAAGTGGCAAATAGGGTTTTAGGTGAGAATATTCAGAAGAATAAAAGTAATAGAAAAATGAGAGTTAGTAAAAGTGTAAAAGAGAGGAAAAAAGCATGCAGAGAATATAAGTGTGCTATTAAGAACAAAGAAAGTGAAAAAGATATTAATGCTAAATGGGAAAAGTACTTAGAAAAGAAGAAGTTAGCTAAAATAGATAATTATAGAGAGAGAATGAAACTAAATAGTAAATTATTGGATGATATTAATAAAAGTGGAAGAGATGGGAGTAAAAAATTTTGGAATTACATTAAAAGGAGAAATTTAGGGGAGAGAGAGATAGTATTACTGGATGAGGAGGGAATAGAGTGTAGCTCTAGAGAAGAATTAGAGAGAATATTGAATAGTTATGTAATGGATATAGAAAAGATGTTAGATGTGAAGGACAGAGGGATAGAAAATATGAAAGCATATAGTAATGGGAATATTAGCTTTACAGAAAAGGAACTGAATGAGGCAGGGAAGAAATTGAAAAGTGGTAAAGCAAGAGGGTTAGATGGATGGGCAGCAGAGATGGTAATGAATTTAGGGCATAGGGAAAAAGTAAAGTTACTATCATGTTTTAATAAGATGGCACAGAAGAGAGTTTTTCCAGGTAGCTGGAGTAATACAAGAGTAAGATTATTATTTAAAGGAAAAGGTAAGGATCATAGAAAGTTAAATAATTATAGACCAATAGCGGTAACATCAGTTTTATATAAAGTTTTTTCATATATGGTGGCTGGAAGAGTTGCAAAGTGGATGGAAGAAAATAATGTAGTGGGGGAAATGCAAGGAGGCTTTAGGTCAGATAGGCATATAGGAGATAGTTTATTTGTAGTTACACAACTTATAGATATGAGTAGAAATTCAGGTAGACAGTTATATATGAGTTTTATAGATATAGAGAAGGCATATGATAGAGTGAATAGAAGTAGATTATGGATAAGTTTAGCAAATCTGGGAATGGATGAAGCTTTAGTGGGTGTTATTAAGAAATTATATGAAAATAATTACTATACATATCAATTAGGGGATATAGAATCAGTTAAAGTTAAAAATGGGGTGGGACTGAGGCAAGGATGCCCTATGTCACCTATTTTGTTTGTGTTGTATTTGAGTGAAATGGAGAGAGCAATAGAAAGTCTTGGAAGAGGGATAGAGATACCATTAATAGGTGGCAAGAGAGTATATACATTGTCGGGTCTTTTTTTTGCGGATGATGTCTTTTTGTGTGCAGAAAGAAGAGAAGATATGGAAGTTATGCTGAGGACATGTGCAAGGGTGGGTAAAGATATGGGGATTAAATTTAGTGAAGAAAAATCAAATATAATGATGGTGAATACTGGGGAAAGAGAAGACAAAGATTTCTTATTGGGGGATATAAAGTTAAGTGTGGTGAATAGATATAGTTATTTGGGAATCATCTTGAGTAATAAGAAAAATTGCTTGGATGAATGGGAGAAAAAATTGATAAATGAAGCAAAAAAAAGAAAGGGATTGATAAAGAAATTAACAGTGTTTTCATATAATAAATATGATGTAGCTAGAATTGTATGGAAGGGAGTGGCAGTAGCAGGGTTAACATATGGCAATGATGTGTTATGTGTTAGTAAAGGGGTATTAGATTGCTTAGAAAAAGTACAAAGGGAAGTAGGAAGACATGCATTAGATGCTGAGATGTGGACAGCAAAGGAGGCAATTCAAGGAGAAATGGGATGGTCAAGTTTTTATATGAGGGATGCAAAAAGCAAATTGAAAATGTTTGGTAGATTGCAGTTTATGGATAATAAAAGAATAGCCAAAATAGTATTTAATTGGGTTACAAGTAAAGGGCAGGCAACAAGATGGGTGAGAAAGTAATGTGGTATGCAGAAGATTTGGATAAAGAATTTTATGTCAGTATACTTGTACAAAAGGTGGGATGATTGTGTTAGGAGGATTGTTGAGTGTTATAGTGATAAGGAGTGGGATAGAAGAATAGATGCATTAATAAAGAATAGGGAGTTGGAGAGATGGAGAACTAGCATGGAGAGTAAAATGAGTTTAAATATGTATAGAAGTAAACAGAACATTGGGTGTGAGTTAATTTATGATAATAGTAAGAAAAGTAGTTTATTGTTTAAGGCTCGAACGGGATCTTTAGCAACAAGGCAATATACAAGTAAATGAAAAAATATGGGTGATTTAGTCTGCAAGTTGTATAAGGAAGGCATAGAAAATATTAGACATCTGTTACTTCAATGTAAATGCTTGGAAGCAGCAAGGATACAATTGAGGACCAACTAAATTAAAAAACCTCCGAATGAATAAATAAAACATCGGCTAAATGTATACCAATATCTTCAGGACGGTGTGGGAATTCCCGTTCAAACTTACAAACGACAGATAAAGATGAACTGTTTAAAACCGTAAGAACTTTACAATTAATGAACATTAAGTTAAAAACTTTTCGTATTTAAAATAATTGCATTAGTTTCCTATCTGACTAAAGTAGTTAAAATGTTATTTGATGTATTTTTTATTTATTTGTAAAATCATTTCCATTTATTTAATTTTGTTCTTTAAGTTTATTTATGATTTCTGTTTTCCGATAAATTAAAATATATCAATGTTAAACTTAAGTCGGGCGTGAATGGCTGTATAGATTTGTAAAGTTATATTAGGGGAGGGTAATCTTAGGTTATTTGTTTCGTGGTTAAATTGGGTCAATGGATTGGATATATTGGTGTGATTAGTAGATGTAATATTGATTCGCTATGGGCAGAATCGCTTCCTACACCGCACACTTCCATTTGCCTATGGAAGGAATTATAAGTCGGATACCGCAGTTCCTTTCTATGGAGTTTTTTGTTTTATTGCTCTTCTTTGCAGATAGATGTAATATTCCTATCTCATGGGAAGCAATTTCTTCTCTTAACTTTTTGTGCTGCCGTATTGTATTACATTGAATACATCGATATATCAGATGAATTGATGCCAGTTTGACTACGAATTTTAACCTAAGGTTAAATAGGGATAGAATGTTTATTTTCAAAAGCAAATCTATATGGTCTATTCATACTTGACCCTAAATAAAAATGCATTAAATTTAAGTTGTTTATAGACGCTTGCATGGATTGGTTATCGGTTAAGTATGTTTTGGTTTTCATATTTGATCAAAATATATAGACATTCGATAAATAATGATACCTTACGGTGAGTATCTAAAAAGTATTTATTCGGATGTCTTTTAAGTTATTGGTGACAATGCAAGTATCTTATGGTGAATACTATTGGGTTAAGTATAAATTTCCCTCCGCAATTGTCAGTAATCAATAATTTTGTATTTTGATCGTTTATGTTTACTTTGAAATGTTTTTGACCGTGAAATCTATGTAACCGATCTATATTCAACATTATAAACAAGCTTTCATAAATTTATCTGTGCGAACTTAATTAAAATGTAAAATTAGAATATAATAGTAATTAAATGTAAATTAAAGTCAAAAATCAAAGTTAAAAATAATGTTAAATGTTAAAATGTAAAACTAATACTAAAATAATTTTAAATCTTATATATATGTGCATAAATAAATGTTTGTATGCTAATTACTGGCAGTGGCTTATTTTATTTATTTTTTAATGTTGAAATCTAATTAGATAAGATATGTTATTATTAAATCTCTGCTACTCCCTGAGCTAGTGACATGGGCTAACGACCGGAACCAAAATAAAAAATAAAAAAAATATTTTTTTTTTGACTTACGTATCTGCCTACTTTATAAATTTTTCTAGGTTCAAATGCCTATATGGCATCCCGTAGTGCAGTTTACGTTAAGTCTTATTCTCTGTATCTCTTTCTTCTCTTATCTAACTTTTCATCTGACTTTTTAATTAAACAGCTTTTAGATAATTAATAAACAATCATTTCCATTTACAGATTACAGGAATTAATTAATACCTGTTTTTATTTTAACTTACGTTATTTTTTTATTAAAATATTTTTATATTTCAATCTTGTATTTTTTTATTTAAAAAAATACGTTCAAATACTTTTTTTTCTTGTTTATGAAAAAAATATTTTTAAAGTTTAGCATCCGTGCGAATATATATATGTTTAACAAACATTTTAATTTTAGCGTTTAGTTTTTTCCTTTTATTTGCGAACTTTTAAGTTTTTATTTTAAATAAATGTAACGACATATTTATATATCGTTACATATCAGTAAACTTCCTCAAAAAACAAAAACATTAAAAAAAAAAAAAGAATTTACTTAGTGTTAGTAATTACGTTACACAAATTTGTTATATATGAAATTTCAAAAGGACAAAACTTTTTTTTTTTTTTTTAAAGACAAAACAGTAATTACAAATATAATGATAAAAAAAAAAAGTTGACTGATGATTCCTTACTACCAGCTAAATTTCTGCCCCCTCCCTTCCAAGTTTCATTTCTCCTACCTTTAAGTATTATTTAGGCAAGTTAAACGATTAGATTTTAAACAAGACTTTTTTAAAAAAAAATTATGATTTATATTTATTAATTACGTTTTATTTATTACTTTTTATTCCTCGAATTTATCTCTACATATGCACAATTTTTCGACTGGCAGTACCTTTAAGACAAAATTTCAAAGTGTAACTCCACGTCAATACAACAAATCTATTTATACTATTTCAGAAAAAAAATTTACGGGCATGATTCACTTTTAAAATTCTCAGGGCACTCGTGTTTATTAAAGATCGGCCCAAGTTGGGTAGCCAGTTTGTACCAATCGGAATGAAAGTGAAGATCGAATCTAACCGCAAAAACAATATCTGCACTACAAGGGCGCCATCTAGGCATTTGAGCCTAGAAAAATTTATAAAGTAGGCAGATATGCGCTGTTAAGATTCCACTTTCTTTAAATATTCCGACCGTTAGCCCAAGTCACTAGCTCAGCGGAGACGCAGAGATAAAAATCTATAAATTTTATATCTTAAATATAAAAGAATAAAAGCCACTGCCAGAAATTAACACATAAAAATATTTATTTACGCACATATAAAATAATATTTAAATTTTGAGGAATAAATTTAACGTTTATAATTTTATATTGATCTTTAATTCTAAATTTAAGTAGATTGCAAATAATGAGTTTACTATTTATTTAGAGGGTCGAGTATGAATGGACTACATAGGTCTGCATTTGAAAGGAAAATATTCTTCCCTGATTTAACCTTAGGCAACAAATTTCGCAATCAACTGGCGCCAATCCATCTGATACATTCATGTATTCAATGTAGCATGATACGACAACACAAAATACTATATTGTCAGGAATGTACATCTGAACAATAAGTAGAAATAGAGAAGACATTGACTCTCCACCAACAGGAATGTGACATCTGTTGGCAAGTAGATCAATAAACAAAAAACTCCATAGGAATGGACTGCGGTCTTCTGCCGACTTACAAACCCATCCATAGGCAAACAGAGGGTGTGTGGCGTATATCTATAATCCTGCCCGTAGCGGACCTCATACTACATCTACTAATTACACAAATATATCCAATCCATTGAACCAATTCAACTACGAAATGAATAACCTAAGATTACCCTCCCTTAATACAACTTTACAAAACTATATAGCCATTCACGCCCGACTTAATTTTAACATTTAAATACGTTCGCACAGATTTGTTTAAAAATGTTGGGTATAGATCGATTACATAGATTCCACGGTCAAAAACATTTCAAAATAAACATAAACGATCAAAATACAAAATTATTGATACCGACAATCGCAGAGGGAAACTTATAAGTAACCCAATAGTATTCACCATAAGATACTTGCGTTGTCACCAATAACTTAAAAGACATCCGAATAAACACATTTTAGATACTCACCATAAGGTATCATTATTTATCGAATGTCTATATATTTTGATCAAATATGAAAACCAAAATATAATTAACCACAAACGAATCCATGCAAGCGTCTATAAACAACTTAAATTTCATACATTTAAATAATCTTTACAATAAGGAAAAAAAAAATGGAAATGATGTTTATCAATCTGGAAACATATAAAATTAAACATTATTAATTTGATTTAAAAACTTAAAAGTCTGATAGAAGTTCATAAGCTTGAACGAAAGTTCTTAGTTATTTTTTTAAATTTAGAGTTCATGTCAATATAGCTTACAGTATAAGAGTCCAGGTTCCTGTTGGCAATTCCCACGGCGTCTCCATTGGAAGAAAATATTCTGGAGGTAGCATTAGCTGGTTCCATTCTGGTATCACAGTCTTTTCATTTTATTTTATTTTTAAACAAACAAAAAAAATGAGAGAGAACGGCAAGTGCGTCTTACCGTTGTCATCAAATCAAGTTGGAAAAACTGACTGGAACTCAATATTTTTTCTTTTTATAGTCCTCCTATGGATTCCATGAACAAAAACGTCACTGTTCTGTTTTTTCATTATGGTCCGGGCCTTTATTTGCTTCCATTGGTCAAGCTAAAATCTCTTTCTTCTCTTATCTAACTTTTCATCTGACTTTTTTTTTTGATCATTTTTTTTAAGCAGCTTTACTGATATGTAACGAGCATAGACGTTCGTTACATTGTTTGTTTGTTTTTTAAATTTATTAAACATGAAAGTAAATTAAAAAGTTCGCATTTAAAAATTTTCTTTAAGAATTAAAAATTGAAATTAAATATCATCTTAAACTCTTATATATTAAATCGCACAGATAATGAAAAATTATTAAAATAAAACTTTATTAAAGAAAAAGTATTTTAAAACTAAATTTTAAAAAGATTTGGAGATGAAATTATATCTTTAAATTTATCTTTAAATATATTTTTGATTTGGAAAACAGGTTAATTAATCAGAAATGGAAATGATTGTTAATTAGTTAAATGTAAACCAGCCTTCGGCATTTAAATGTAAAAACACCGGTCAGATAGGAAAACAATAGAAACTGTTAGCAAATAAGAAGAAATCCCTATGGAATCGGACCGCAGCGAAAGGACCATCGCATCGGTGACGTAATGTAAATTCAATCCTTCACATTAATATAAAAGGAAAATTTGGAAATTATTAATCAGTGACTGGAAATTGATTATTACGATGTGACTATATGTAGTAGTACGGAGTTGGAGGAATTGACAGACGCACGGTCAATTCTTTCAGCTGTTAAAGAAAGGAGAAATGAACTATCGTTTCCTACATTGAGGACCAACTAAATTAAAAAACCTCCGAATGAATAAATAAAACATCGGCTAAATGTATACCAATATCTTCAGGACGGCGTGGGAATTCCCGTTCAAACTTACAAACGACAGATAAAGATGAACTGTTTAAAACCGTAAGAACTTTACAATTAATGAACATTAAGTTAAAAACTTTTCGTATTTAAAATAATTGCATTAGTTTCCTATCTGACTAAAGTAGTTAAAATGTTATTTGATGTATTTTTTATTTATTTGTAAAATCATTTCCATTTATTTAATTTTGTTCTTTAAGTTTATTTATGATTTCTGTTTTCCGATAAATTAAAATATATCAATGTTAAACTTAAGTCGGGCGTGAATGGCTGTATAGATTTGTAAAGTTATATTAGGGGAGGGTAATCTTAGGTTATTTGTTTCGTGGTTAAATTGGGTCAATGGATTGGATATATTGGTGTGATTAGTAGATGTAATATTGATTCACTACGGGCAGAATCGCTTCCTACGCCGCACACTTCCGTTTGCCTATGGAAGGAATTATAAGCCGGATACCGCGGTTCCTTTCTATGGAGTTTTTTGTTTTATTGCTCTTCTTTGCAGATAGATGTAATATTCCTATCTCATGGGAAGCAATTTCTTCTCTTAACTTTTTGTGCTGCCGTATTGTATTACATTGAATACATCGATATATCAGATGAATTGATGCCAGTTTGACTACGAATTTTAACCTAAGGTTAAATAGGGATAGAATGTTTATTTTCAAAAGCAAATCTATATGGTCTATTCATACTTGACCCTAAATAAAAATGCATTAAATTTAAGTTGTTTATAGACGCTTGCATGGATTGGTTATCGGTTAAGTATGTTTTGGGTTTTCATATTTGATCAAAATATATAGACATTCGATAAATAATGATACCTTACGGTGAGTATCTAAAAAGTATTTATTCGGATGTCTGTTAAGTTATTGATGACAATGCAAGTATCTTATGGTGAATACTATTGGGTTAAGTATAAATTTCCCTCCGCAATTGTCAGTAATCAATAATTTTGTATTTTGATCGTTTATGTTTACTTTGAAATGTTTTTGACCGTGAAATCTATGTAACCGATCTATATTCAACATTATAAACAAGCTTTCATAAATTTATCTGTGCGAACTTAATTAAAATGTAAAATTAGAATATAATAGTAATTAAATGTAAATTAAAGTCAAAAATCAAAGTTAAAAATAATGTTAAATGTTAAAATGTAAAACTAATACTAAAATAATTTTAAATCTTATATATATGTGCATAAATAAATGTTTGTATGCTAATTACTGGCAGTGGCTTATTTTATTTATTTTTTAATGTTGAAATCTAATTAGATAAGATATGATATTATTAAATCTCTGCTACTCCCTGAGCTAGTGACATGGGCTAACGACCGGAACCAAAATAAAAAAAAAAAAATTTTTTTTTTTTGACTTACGTATCTGCCTACTTTATAAATTTTTCTAGGTTCAAATGCCTAGATGGCGCCCCGTAGTGCAGTTTACGTTAAGTCTTATTCTCCGTATCGTTACAACTGGCGCCCAACATGGGGCCGATCTTTAATAAACCACAAATACCCTGAGCAAATTTTGTCAAAATGAAATATTTTATCTGGTTACATAAGTCGTATACTTGAAATCTTATAAAAGCACTGCCAGAAAGAAATTGCGCATATATATTAAACACGAGAAAGTATAAATAATTTTAAAACTAATTTTTGTTAAAAAAAAAAAAAAGTCAAAAGGTTGCGATTGATATGTTTTTGTTGTTGTAATATAAATTATGCTTTAAGGTGTATAGGAGCGCACAGCCACGTAAGTTTATGATCGAAATGTGGTGCCTTACGATGAGTACCTTCGGGAATTACTTCAGTGTAACCCTATGTATGCATTTCAATCAGTCATAAATAAGTTGGTGGTATTTATAATTGTGCTGCAAATATACACGTTTAAAACCATTATTTCTTAAAACATATTTATCTCAATGCAACCTCCTAAATAAATTATTTATAAAATAACTTGCTTGTCATGCCGTATGTAAAAATAAAATATATAAAATAAAATAGAACTCTTGTGGGGAGGGGTTGTAAACGTAAATGGTCCTTAGGTAAGCGATAGTCAACATTTTCTTTTTCTTTTTGTATATAGTCTTTTTGTAAAATTATTAACCGGATGTTTTGTAAATGTTTTCGTCAATCGTGTACCGTAATTACTAACCCTAAGTAAAAAGTTTTTTTTTTTGATCATTTTTTTTAAGCAACTTTACTGATATGTAACGAGCATAGACGTTCGTTACATTGTTTTTTGTTTTTTTTAAATTTATTAAACATGTAAGTAAATTAAAAAGTTCGCATTTAAAAATTTTCTTTAAGAATTAAAAATTGAAATTAAATATCATCTTAAACTCTTATATATTAAATCGCACAGATAATGAAAAATTATTAAAATAAAACTTTATTAAAGAAAAAGTATTTTAAAACTAAATTTTAAAAAGATTTGGAGATGAAATTATATCTTTAAATTTATCTTTAAATATATTTTTGATTTGGAAAACAGGTTAATTAATCAGAAATGGAAATGATTGTTAATTAGTTAAATGTAAACCAGCCTTCGGCATTTAAATGTAAAAACACCGGTCAGATAGGAAAACAATAGAAACTGTTAGCAAATAAGAAGAAATCCCTATGGAATCGGACCGCAGCGAAAGGACCATCGCATCGGTGACGTAATGTAAATTCAATCCTTCACATTAATATAAAAGGAAAATTTGGAAATTATTAATCAGTGACTGGAAATTGATTATTACGATGTGACTATATGTAGTAGTACGGAGTTGGAGGAATTGACACACGCACGGTCAATTCTTTCAGCTATTAAAGAAAGGAGAAATGAACTATCATTTCCTACATGAAGTTATGGAAGATTAAATATGAACAAAGTGATTATACAGAAAGTGAGTTATTGTTTTTTATGCTAGGTTTGGGAAAAAATAAGGGGGATTTAGATATGAAGGTCATGGAGTTGACAAAGATTATGTTGTGGAAATGGGATGGAGCAGATTATGGGAAAACTTAGGGTGGACAATAAAAAAGGAAGGTAAAGTGGCTAACAGGTTTCTCTGAACATAGCTGCTGAGAGATTCCTGACTCCATTTAAGGAGAAGTCACAGTGCATCACATCACATCACCAGTAGCACTGAGTTTGAACATGGTTTATCAGTTCCACAATACACACTATGAACCATGCTTGATGCTATGTTAGTAAACATTTCTTTAGGCATGGGGATCAGAGAGTTGCGAGAGACTAATAGACTTTATTTTTTAGTTAGATAGATAATAATACTAAATCAAGACATTTACATTTTAAATAATCGAGTGACATATTACACTGAATGTGTGTCGAACAAAACATAATTATATTAAAATTCTAGTAGCGGTATTCTTCCGATACTGTTTTATATTTACAATGAAGTACAATTATTTAACTGATATAGACATTTATATTTTAAATAATCGAGTAAGATATTACACTGAATGTGTGTTGAACAAATAAATATATGATGGCAGACGTATGGTTTGAAATTATTTAATTATAACATTTCATACTAAAAATTATTTAAATAAAACATAATTATATTAAAATTCTAGTAGTGGTATTATTCTTTCGATACTGTTTTATATTTACAATGAAGTACAATTATTTGACTGATGTAATCTAGCTAACTGAATTCTTGAGCAAGTACTTTAAGATCATGCCTTTGGGGATTTAATATCTTTGCAATGCAAGAGTCTAAATTAGAAATGATAATAGCAGCTGTGGACATATATTTTATTTAATTAAATAAGGTATTTATAAGGAATTAATTATGGGCAGAGATTGATTTGAGAGCGAATTTATGTCATATAACATAGAGACGGAGCCATACTTGGAATAATAAAATTAATAATAAAGAAACGTGGTACATTTAGAACTGCGATGCAAATGTGGCAGTACATTAAAACTGTGGAGCCAATGGATGAATTTAAAATGGACTGGCGTTTGCTGTAGGTCCAAAGATAAAGAGGTCACATAAGCATCATCAGGTGTAAAGGGTCTGTGCCACAATTACTGCTTGACTGCATGACAGGTATCAAGCCCTACGAGAACATTCATTATGTCCACTTGTGTAGGATGACTAGGATTCAGTAAATACTGTATGATCCGGGATATCCAAGGCTCAAAGATGAATTATCACATCTCTAAACTGTAACACATGTATAACTAACATAATATACTTAAAGATGTAATATAAAATTTATAACTCGATCTTACATTACCAACATTTAATAAATAACGTATTTTGCTCTCAAAGAAATGCACTTAATGGATTTATCGAAATAATAACTTTATTATTTAAAATTAAAAGCAAGTTTAAAAGATAATTGTAAGTTAGTGGTTATTATAAGAACTAATATGTCTGCCACTTGCTACATAGTAGACTCCTGCATATACAATAAATGAAGCAATGAATGCATGTCGATTAATATGAAAATCACTGAAACAAAATAATCTAATATAAATAAATATTAATCATAGGATTTACAGGACACGCATCCACTATTTCATGTAATCCTGTAATTATCTGTTAAAGAATTATGGTGATTTCCGAGTTGACCAGATGACAGAAGTATATAAAAGAAATTTACTATTTGTTTGTTGCACAAGATGGCAACTGTTTTAATTAGAATTTATATTTAAAATTTGGCAAAGCTTGGTTGGAAATCTTATCGGCATGCTGTTATTAAATAATAAAAAGAAAATGTAAAAGTAGAAATATGCACCCAAGAAGTAGACAGAGTTAGGTAAGCTAGATTATTAAAAGAATTTACAAAATAGATTACAAAACAATTAAATTTATCAGTGTACAATTTATATAGTGAGCTATAGCTTGAATAGAATTTAGAGTACTCTAGAGGCCTTGGGTACAGGTACCTGTTTTATAAGGAACTCTTCATGTTCCATGGTCAGTTGCAAATTGTTTTAGTTTAAGAAGTAGCCATTCTTTCCCGCACTCAGATTATGGATTCATTTCAATAGCAGCAGCAGCTTTCTGATTATTTGGACAGCAGATCCTCATGATTTAATTTGTGAAGAGCACATGTAGAGGATTGGGCCTCTGATCGACCATTTCTGGGGGAGAATAGTCTGGGCGCTTTCTCCTCGGTCATCTTATAATGGACGAATTAATTTAAGATTCTCCGATTCTCTCAACCAATCAAGAGCACAGCACACAGTCTAATTATCAAGTTAAAATCCAAATCCTTCTCTTTTCTTTATCTTATCTTTCAATTTTATTCTATTTTATTTTTAGCTCCATTCATTTGCCCTGAGGAGAATCAATGCATTAGCCAGAGTTTTAGAATTTTAATTAATTCAGAAAGCTACATTCCTATTGTTTAGGTTTATTTTACATTTTCAACACTTTAGTAATTAAAACTTTTAGAGAAATTTTCTAATTAATCTATTATCTCTCACCGACCATGACGTGTCAAATTTCAAGTACAAAGGAGATTTATAATTTATTTTTACTTTTCTTTACATTAACATCTAATTTGAAAATTATTATTTAAAATACGATTTTAAAACAGCAATAAATTAACAAAAGTTTATAATTTAAAATAAATAGTTAAAATTATATAAACATTATATAACTAAAAGAGATATTTAAAATTATATCAAATATTTTCATTTATTGTTTTAAATTTGTTATCGAAGTAAGTGTGCATTTACGATGAATTTTACAGATATTTATATATTTTTAATATCGCTACACACACACAATTCGATACCAAAAAGTTTAAATTTAGGTAGGATAAAGGTGGTGGATGAGAGATGATAGAAAAAGGTGAAACTTAAGATTCGAATCTTACTGTTTCAATATGCACAATGAAAAAATCCATGTATTTTTAGATATACTTCAAAATATTTCAATATACATATAAAAAGAATATTTAATTTAAAGTTTACATATTAAATCTTGTTTAATTATTACAATCAGGGTTTAAAAATGAGATGCTGTTTCCAGCCTTGTATTATTAATTATGAGTTTAATAACTCTTAAGAACCATATTTCATCTGATTAATTTCACTCTGAATTACTATCAATTTTGATAAAGGTATGCTTATAAACAGAGCGATCAAGAATAGGTGGATTCATTCCATTTTTGATTCGTTGTTCAACATTTAGTCTTTTTAGGAGGAGGGTGATTTACTCCCTTTGTTTACATACACCTGTAAAACTTTTCAGTTTAAAATAAATAAATGGAATAGGTAAAATTCTAAAAAATATCTTTTCTCTTCAAGTTTTTAACAATCTTTTATAAATGCATATATTGTGATTAAAAGCTAAAATAAGAAAGAATTGTTTTTTGAAAAAAGTTAATAGAAATTTTCTGAAAAAGTTACACCTAAACAAATTCTTCTAAAATTTTAGTTAAATTTCTTTAATAGAATTAAAACTATTAAAAAAAAGTTTTAATTACAAAGTAAAATATTTAAAGTTGTAATTATAAATTTATTAAACGCACATTGATTACATAAGTAATATTTACTGAGGCTATAACCTCGATAATATGCGTATAAAATGCAATAGTAGGGACCTCTACAGGTGTAAAATATTGTACTTTTAAATATTCTATATGTAATTACATTTTAAAACTATGTGTTTCCTTGCATAAACATAATGGAAATTAATGATAAAACATATCTGAGTGATAAAATAATAAAAAACAGTGTTTTTTTTATTTTACTATTTTTTAATTATTTTAAAATCTTTTGTTATATTTTTAATAGTGAATAAATGAATCAGTGGATAGTGATGTCATAGATACAACAATTGCAGTATACTTTAAAATGATTGTAGAATATCTTTTTATAATACTCTATGGAAAATAGCAACAATAAAATCTATAATAATTATGAGTTTATAATAGACCAAAAAGAATTTATAAGATTAATATATTCATTTTTTCCCCAAAATTAGAGATAGAACATATATATAAACATTGGTATTTAAAGAATTATTGACACATATATATATAATTTAAATAATATATTTAAAAGAGATTTTAAATATATGTTGCAATAATGTTATTTTTTAAGATTATTAAAAAACGAATAAATAAATGTGGGGAATATTCTTTAATTGTTTATTTGACAAACTTTTATATAAAAGATTTTGAAAATAAATATTTAAATTTTTTTAAATATAAAACAGTATTTTTATTGTGATATATGGATATTTAATTATCTTGATTTTTAAGGATAATTAATTAAAAAATACATTTCTTTATAATTATTTTAATAATATATCAAATAATATGGAATTTAAACTGGAAGAAAAATTAAATAAATTAATTAATTTCATGGATATATAAATAAAAATAAATTAGAATGACATGGAAAAAAGTGTATACTGAAAAATTACTTCTTACACATCATGGAATCTGCAATTTTATAGCATAAAAAAAATATAATATAGAGAAAAACAAAAATTTATTATAACTATAAGAAATGAAACTATTATTATTAAAAAAAAAGTAATTACTAATAATTATTTTTATATAAGGTCCAGAGCAAACAACTTTAGAAATAAGCAGTAAACATTACTCTGCTAATCACTGATTACTTTGACTTATGCTAGATGGCACTGCAGTGGAGAATTGCTCTTGCCTTATCATGAAGTATGAACTGGCAAATTAAATACATTGTTATTCCATAAATACCAACTTTAGTTTCTTCAAAAAAATCATTTAATCTTCAACATAGGTGCTTTGTCATCAACCCGGTTCCCAAATTAAAAAGACAATATTCATAGAGAGGAGAAAACATTGTTCCTAATTAGCAATAACCACAACATACAAAAAAGCAAATATCACAATACTCTATCTCATCAAAAAATTTTAAGAGGAGTTTTCCAAATATTAGAATGACAAAAATATGGTGCACATCTTGTATCTTCATTTGCAGGAATAATACCAAGAGGTATCCAAACTTCTCTCTAAATAAGCTGAAATTGATAAATTTTTGATACAAAAAGATCATATTCTCAGACCAACATATAGTGTCACAGTCAGTGTTAAGACAGAGAGCCAGTCTATGATAAATAGTGAACATCTATTATGAGGGTAACCAAATGACAAAGAAGAAATATCTCAAGGCAGTCAAAAATTTCTAGTAGTTTGTGAACTGTTGTGTCTTCAATGTTATAAAAATGTGTTTAATTTTGGCATACTTGCACTTAGAAGATAACTCTAATTTATGTTGAATGAATTGAAACAAATAAATTTATTAATAAAATATATATATACTTTCTAAACTTTATATCTCCAGTTTATTGTTTTCTGAGTCAAATTTAAGATTAATTTTTTTTTTCTAATGTTTCAACCACCTAGAATGTCTTTCATAAAAAATAATTTTACATATATTTGATCTATAATTTGCAATATGATATTGTATATGGAGGAATAATGGAGGGAAAAATAAATTACAAACCGTGTAGAGATTTTTATATCTATATATTTTAAAATAGAGAAAACAAAACAAAAACATCACTTTATAACAAAATTACACACCTTTTCTAAAAATGTATACATTTTATTAGTTCAAAACACTACCTTTTAAAGCAGATACAGTATTCTCTTTCCTTTCCAAATTATTTTTATTTTAAAAATATATTTATTGACATAATAAAATTGTACAGATGAATAAAAAAAAATACACTTTGTTAATGTTGACTCATCCATTGCTGACATTGGTCTGGTAGATGTATGTCAGAGCCATCTCTGCACTAGCAGGTTGATAAGTGATTACATACATTCCATTTTGTTGGTATAGACCACCCCTTTTAAGGTTGGCCCAATAATGCTAACTTATCAGCTGGGATACATGTAGTGTGAAATCAATGCCTCTCTAGTAGAATCCGGCATGTTGCATCAAAGACTACTTTATTTACGATACACAATAATGTCATATTCTAACGAGAAAATATGCAATCAAGTCCAAAAAATACTTTATTATTTAATGAAATGATAGCGCTGTCTGTAATATACATATGCAAGTTACCGAAAATTTCGGAGTAATTAGTGCTATAGAATAACTATCTTCTTTAATCATTATTATGATAATTAAATTTGACAGCTTTATAACAAGCTTCTATCAGTTCTTACATCACTAAATAATGTTATGACAGGAAATGTCTGAAATGATCGGGCTATGTTGTAATGTGCAATAAAAAATAATGAATTTGTACTTTGGAAGATAAGAAACTAAATATAGTATCTCTATTTAAATAAACATTCTTAAAATAACAATTAAATAAAGTGTTTTTATTCTTAATTAAAAGTTTAGTTCATTTTCGTGTGCAATATTTCTAGTAATCCCAGTGCTTAACGCTATACTTAAATAAACATCAAATATTAAATCACCTCACATTTCTTTAAAAAGTCTTGTATTGAGGATGGGGGCTTAATTGACTGGTTCTAATGTTTTATGTAATAATTAATATATATTTTAGTAATATATTTTTAATATATATGTATGACGATGAATAAAACAGTAGTTTTAAATATAAATAATTAGTGAATAGTGTATAAACTTCTTGAGATACGGGAAAATTTTGCAAAATTCGACTTCTTTTTTTTAAACGTTACATCAGTTCTTTTATCAGACTGCTTTTTTTTTTGTACCCTGCGGTATCAATTATTAAAGCATTTAATTAAGAAGTATTGTGTTAAAAGAATGCGGATGTGCTTATAATAGCATGATATTTTAAGACAAAAAGATTTTGAAGGAAATTATATGAACTTGTTGAAAACAATTTTAATAAGTTTCAAAAATGTGGACAAATCTAATTTGAAAGTTAAACGCTACATGAAAAAGATCTGGAGAGAGCACTGAAACAATATAAATATATTAAATTAGGATTAAAATAGCGTATTGAAACGAATATCAATCTCTGGAGCATAAAGTTATCAAATTGATTCCCAGTTCTGACATTTGACATTTATAGCGCTGAACGCCATTCAATTTATTTATTAACTTATGATTGAAAACCTTTAAAAGTTCTGATTGAAGTTAGGGTAACAATTTTATAGATAAACGTAATGAAAAATATAGAATTTGCTTACGTTGAAAGTTAGGAATGAACTGATAAGAATTTTCATGCCTGGAGCAACAATTTTAAACAAGTCTACTTCCAAATAAGCATACTATAATGAGTTTCTAATGAATTATCTCAAAGAAACGATTTTTAAATAGTTTAAAAATAAGACTAAGAGATAATAGAATTTCGACATAGATCGGAATTGAAAAAAAGTCAAGCCATAGATTTTAATTTAAAAAGGATAGAAGTATAATTGATTTTTAGCTGATTTATTTAATAATAATTACTTGGTAAAATGTAAATTGAACAATGCATAAAGGTTGTATATATATAAAGAAGAGTAAAGGAAAGAATTAAAGATTTAACGAGGATAAAGTAAATAATTAAAAAAAAACCGCATGTGGCTTTATTGCTCCGGAGTTCATATGAAGTTCGACCGCCCCAGGTTAGATGCTCTACCAACTACTCAACCCGCGCAAGGCTAAATAAGTAATAATCAAATGATATCTCCCGGGAGAATAAGTGACATTCGAGCAGTTGATCTAAAGATCAGCGTAATATTGACAATTTCTCTTAAGAGAAAATAAAAAATATTAAGAGAAAGAAATAATATATATGAGTGAAAAAAGATACAAAAATTTAATAGTGTATAAAAGGAGGATACGCTGGAATTAATAGCTCGATGAATTTCATCTAACAGATAGGAAAGAACTTCGTAAAGAATATTTCCTATATCCAACATTTAAACAAGAGATGATAGTATTAGAGAAGGAGCGATTGATATCGTAAACAATGTATATAGTGAATAGCGGCAGGTCTCTTTCCAATATGCCTGCAATATCTTCTCTGAACTGGGTGAATTATGTTTTGTCATAGCTATTCATCACAAAAACTTTAAGATCCTAGCATGTTTGGATCATGAGTTATGACATGAAATGTGATTGTGTGTTTTGCACTTTTGTAGATTGTCTTCAGTGCATTCCCTACCATCACAAAATATTGGAAACATTTTACGACTCATAGCTTTACTACCATATACACTTTGAATTAGTTTTCCCCAACTTAAAACAAAATTTAATATTAGTGTGTTGTTTCAACATGAATTGAGATTGAAACACAGCATTACATTTCATGTCATAATTTTTGAACCAGCCATTCTAGTACCTTAAAATTTTTGTGAATACCTAAACTTTGTTGCAACTTAATATGTACATTCGTTCAGAAATGGCAACTGCAGACAGTTAGGAGAGGGAACCAGTCATCTTTTCTCAGGGACATACTGTGTAGTGCAAGAAAAAAATAAGATGCAATGAGGTTTCTAGATGTGGAAATGGATTCCAAGATTGATATAGAAAATATAAGCACATTCACAACATATATTTAAAAACTTAAATTTAACAGTATACAGTTTTAAATAAATGAATGAAGATGTCAGATAAAGGCAAGTGATCAAACATACAATTCTGCTAAGCCAGTCATGTTAGTTGACCTAAACTTCATATCCTCCCAACGACTGATTAATGATGTTGAGCAAAAACACATTTGGTCTCATTTGCCTTTTCCTGATGCCTTTATTCATTTCAGTTGTTATAGTGTTAAAAGAAAACTTTCAAATATATACATTTAATATTGTGCATAAATAGAGAAAAAGTGATGGTATTGAAATAATATCAATTTTTAGATATGGATCTGAAACTTGGACACTTACCCAATGCAAACTTTAGATCACTCAATGAAATATGGAGAGATGTATGTTAGATATAATAAGAGAAGACTGAAAACTAAATTCATGGGTGAGAGAACAAAAAGGTATCTATCACTGACATCATTGAAAATTGCAAGACTGGTGTGAAGCTGGACATCTTTCTAAAAAAATAATAATAGATGGATGGTTGCAGTGTTAAAATGAATGCCAAAAGTTTGCTAGAAACAAATCTAGAAAAGCTAGAGATCAAAGAAACTGAATTAAACAGAGACTATTCTGCAGTGGATTAATAATACTTGAAAATGATAGTGATTATATATATGTAGTTTAAAAGAATGGATATTTTGATTTTAACTATGTTTCGCATTTATATTTGGACTCATGGTGATTTAATAATCTTTTAACCTAATAAATAATGAATAATATTAATGTATTTATTAAATAGATTATATAGGAACATAAGATTTAAATGGGCATATAGTTCTTTTCATCCTCACATGATCACCATTATTTATTTATTATCAGTGCTCTCAAATCCTGATGAAGCCACAAGCCAGAAACTATTCTGGGGTTATTGGATGAGTAGGCACTAGATGGGGATTTTATGCACAAGTCTTCTGGCACCATTGATTACTCTGGCTTGCATTGAGTGGCACTACTATATGGAGAGTTTTGCTTCTGTGATATTACAGATATCATAACAATAAGTTGGACATAAGGTAGTGTGCCAAGGCCAAATTGGCACATGTATATAAAATAATTTTGTCGTAAAAAAATTATTAAAACAAAAAAATCTTTCGCAAAAGAGTTTGAAATAAAAGTTGAAAAATCATTGATTTAAAGTGGGAAGGGGTTTTTCTTAAAGTTAAACTGAAGGTTTTATAAAAAGGAAGTAAAGAGTTTATTATTATTAGTGAAATACAATTTAAAAGCTTTAAAAAAATATATAAATCTCTTCATTTAAATTAAAGAAGAAAAATAATCTTAAAACTAGTTTTGATGTGTAGAGTAAAATTATATATGTGCGTGCGAATGTAAAAAAAATGTATCAGTATTAAATATTATAAATAAATGAAAAATGTATTTAAAAAAAAAACACAGCAGTGCGCTACTAATTAAAGATATGAAAACAACACGTTTTGAAATAGCTACTACTAATTAAACAATCAATCAAAAAATACGTCTTAGGATTAATTGCTAAAGAATTTCGACAATAGATATTTGCCGGAGGATATCAAAAGGAAAACACTTCGTCGGTATAAATACGAAATATTTTATCGGACAATCAGTTGAGTTAAGAGTTTTTATTCAGTCTCGTTTGCAGTGACAGTCTTGTGCAATTTCTATTATGAATCCAGAAACAAACATGCATTGTTAAGCAGCTTTTGGAAATATACGCTCATGCTCCAGCCTTTTTAGTCCAACAAGATCATCAAAACCTGCCTGAGAAATAATGTCTGCATAACAACTCAGAAATCCTCCGTCAACGTTCAACTGTCTTCAAGAATAAAGCAAATGGTTTCGCATAAAATCTCTTCAAGAAATGTCCAAATCTAACCAGTTAGATATAATCCATCAGAAGCACTCAACAACAAGCAATACCCCCATTCCAAAAATCCTAGGTAAACATTTATTTATTATCATTTATACGTAGTAGCCACCGCTGTAATTCGTAAATATTCAAGATTCAAATTATATGAACTCTATCATACATAAAATGAACTATTGATATGTGTGTTTAAGTTTCAAATGCTATTAATGCTTTATTATTATGAGTTAATATGTGCGTGATCATTATATCAGTGTTATTAGTTAAATTATATAAATACCAGTGTTCTACTATTAAAATCTACAAGAATATTTAAACTAGTTTAGAAATGTTAATTTAAAATGTGTGTGTTATTTAGATTCATAAAAATGTTTAAAATTAGTAAATGTTAGTTAATAAATTGTCTTTAAAATTAAACTTTATTTGTCGGTCAATTCTTTTTATCAATTCTTTTTCTATATTTTATTACTGATTAAAATTAGACTGGGCTAGTTAAGGGAATTGTTTCGAGCACTGGATTATGAGCCTACTGACCAAATACATTGTTTATTCTTCTGAATAGATAGCTGGCGCCCTGAGTTTACTCCAAAACAAATAAAGTATTTGGATAGTAGGGGTTTGAATCTAGCAGCCGAGATGGGCCATTGTTGATAGTTAAAGCTATCAATAAGATCTCCCATTTTTCTCGAATGTGCCGGTTCGTTCACGTAACATTTATAAGATTATAAATGTATTAGGAAGGAGTTTGAAACCGGCCAAAACTTATATACGTATAAGTAGGTGGTTTCAGCGGTTCGACCCGGTACAGTAGAGAGTAAATAATAGGAAATAGAAAGGTTTATTTAGAGATGAGGATAGTACAAAGGCTAAGAAGAAAGATGTCAGTTTCGATTCTTAGTAGAAAATAATATATCAGACTTTAGAGAAAGGGTTTGGGAGTTCATAAGAAGTTCGAGCACAGAAAATGCCAGACCTGCAATCAGTCAGAGTATTTTACATTTGAGAGTCTGACACTTTATTACTGTACTAAACCATTCAAAACAGAAATGGAATGTATACTTACAAAGAAAGAGTGAAGCAAGAGTGGAAATTAGGAGAACTCACGGAATAAATTTAAAAAGAAAAATGCAGACATAATTATGAAAATAAAAAAAAGGAAAAAATGTTCAAGATATGTAAATATAAAATTGATGGAGATGGTATTGAGAGAGAATCTGAGAAAGATAACTATGGAGAAAATGAGATGTGGAAAATTGAGAAGAGAATTATATGTTGGTCTGCGGGTTACATCTGGCCCTTGAGAGATTTTTGTCCAGCCCTACAGCTTAACAACTGGATACTAATTCTCTAGAGATTAGATAACTAATAGCCAATGATTAGATTTCATTGTACGGGCAAATGTTTAATAAAAATTTATTCACAATTATTAAATTTCATCACATTATTCTATCTGCAGATATATTTGTTTTCATTGTTTCTTATTTCTCCAAACTCATTTCTTTTTTTTTTTCTTTTTCCTTTCCAGTTCTTTTTTTCTGAGCAAAAACAAACCCCATGGATACTAAGAAAAGAAAGGTAGATCTTGAGTGCTGAAATTTTAATGAAGGTTGGACACTTAGCTATTTTTTCATTGAGCACTTTGGGAAATGTATTTGTTTGATTTGTCAAGATACCATTGCCATGAAGAAAGTTTCAAATATTAAACGGCAATATGAAACTCATCATAATTGTTAACAATTTCACTGGAAAAACATGAGAAGATGAAGTTGCATGGCTGAGAAATAATTTAACAAAGCAGTCATCCTTTTTCAAAAAAAAAGTTGAAGAAATTGACTGAAACACTGGTGCTAGCTACGAGGTGTCAAAACTAATTGCAGAAAAGATGAAACCTTTTACTGATGGAGAATTCTTCAAAGAATGTATGTTGAAGGTAGTGAATGTTGTTTGTCCAGAAAAAAAGGAATTATTTTCTGCAATAAGCTTATCGGCAAAAACTGTAATAAGATGAATTGAAGAAGTGGCAGGAAATGTCAAAAGCAGCTTAAAGAGCATTTTAACAAATTGGAACAATTGCTATTGATGAAACTACAGATATGACAGATATTTGCCAACTTGAAGTATTTGAGAGGAATGTAATACCTGACATTTGATATTGTGGAAAAATTTGTACAATTGATTCCTATGAAGGACACTAGCACTGGAGAAGATATTTTGGGAGGCATTATAAAATCTATTTCTGAAATAAATCTTTGATTTATCAAAGCTTATTGGAGTAACCACAGATGGAGCACCAGTGATGGTTGGAGAAAAACAGATGTTGTTTTATTGCTTCAAGGACACATTGATATTGATCACAAATTAATCAAACTTCACTGCATTATTCATCAGGATACATTATGTGCAAAATCATTGAAATTTTAAGGATATCATGGCAGTGATCATAAAAACAATGAATTTTATACTTTCAAGAGAACTAAATCATTGTCAGTTTCAAGAATTTCTAAAACAAATTGAGGCAGAATATGGAAATCTTACATATTTTTCAAATGCTCAATGTCTTAGCTGAGGAAAAATGCTGGAATGAATAATATGTATTGAGATAAGAGATTGCTATGTTTTTAGAAAGCAAAGACAAAGATAAGTTTTGCTTTCAGGATCCACAGTGGATTGTCATGGTAGCATTTATGGTAGACATCATGACCCACAAGAATAATTTGAATCTTGAGCTTCAAGGAAGGAACAAGCTTATATTTGAAATGTTTGGTCAAATTACTGCTTTTGAAAGAAAACTTTAACTGTGGGAATCACAACTTCAGACAGGCAACTACTCTTATTTTCCAAATCTCCAAAATTACAAAAAAGATATAATACCAGACATTTTTGTGAGCTCTATTTGGGATTTGAGAACTGAGTTTTTCGCCTATTTTGTAGACTTCCAGCAATATAGAAATCAATTTATATTATTTGGTTCTACTTATGAAGTTGATGTGGACCAAGTGGCAGAAAAATATCAGTTGGAGTTAATTCACTTACAATGTGATGAATTTTTGAAATCAAAATTTCACTTCAAAACCAATGCCTACAAGAAAAATGTATTGCCAAGCAGAAAATATAAAAACATCTTGAATAATGCAAAAATGGTGGTATCATTATTTGTAAATAACGTTTTTTCAAAAATGAAATATTCTAAAAGCTCATTTTAAAAACAAAGTTGCATGTTGACCACCTGAATGATGTTTTGCTTCAGATATCAACAAACATTTTTCCTGATCTGGAGAAGTTAGCAAACAATAAGAAGAAACAAATGTCACATTAATTAATTTGTCATTTCTAATTGTATTTTGTTTATAGTAAGGAATTTGCAAATTTTTTGCTGTGTTTGCAGTAAATAGTTGTTTTACTGTTATCCCTACAGTAAAATAAGTAACCTTGTTTACATAAAATTTACATTGATTTCCTTGTTTTCTTTAAATATCCAGACCAAGACAGCTTTCTGGACAGAGTGGTCTAAGATGCAGATGATTTATTTGTAATACATTTTATTGTCATGGCCCTCCTTCAAGACACTGCATAGCAGTTTGGCCGTCTCGCTCCAAAAGGTTGCCAACTCCTGTGCTACAGCAGTAAAAAAGCATAGATATTGAAAGTAAAAATATTTGTTGACATGACTTAATAAAACTATAACTGAAAATAACATTAATTTTTGGAAACTAAGAATCAAAACTCAGAATATTTAAATATCTGTAGCAGTATTAAGGCTGATAATTATTAACAATTGAACGATTTATTTATAAAGAGATCACATGATATTTATGTAATTTACTGGCAGATTAAGTCTTTTTGGTTAATCTGAGGCATTTTTTTATTTACATTAGTTAGTTGAGAAGGAATCATTGAATCTGCAGCTTCCGCATTATAGAAACATTGCAAAATGGTTTTAGAAAGAACAGGATACTATGGGATAAAATAATTATTTTGATGTAGGTAATAGAAAGGCATAAAATGGGGAGAAACTTGATATTTTTTAAGATATAGAAAAGTATATGTTAGAGTAATAAGATAGTAATCATGGTAGTCTATAAACTAATATATACATATGCGCTATTTGCACAGATAATGAAGCTAGGATAGAGCGAAATTTTTTTAAAATTTATTAAAATATAAAGCTGTTAAATAAAGTAAAGGCATATATTGAAGCAATATTTATATATGCTTCATGGATGATTTTTAAAAAGTCAATACGAATTTTAATTGAGATATTTTCAGCAATGTTTAGTAAATAAAAATTATATATATAAGCATATGGAGAGATGCATGTTAGAAATAACAAGAAGAGATCGAAAACGCAATGTATGGGTAAGAGAACACACAGGTGTTACTGACCTCGTTGAAAAAATTAAAAGATTGATGTGGAGTTGGGCTGGACATATTGCTAGAAGTGATGATAATAGATGGACAATTGAAATCTTAAACTGGATTCCAAGAGATTGTAAAAGACCCAGAAAGAGACCACATGTGAGATGGATGGATGAAATAAAAAAATGTGCAGGTATGATGTGAAGAAGAGAAGCTAAAGATCGGAAAAGATGGATTAAACTTGGAGAGACCTTCATCCTGCAGTGGATTGATAATGGTTGACGATGATGATGATGACAGATAAATGTATATGGTATTATTAATTATAAGTTTATTTCAATAGTATGTTAAAATAAAATGTTTCTTTTATTAAGAATTATAAAGTGAAAATAACATTATTTTAAAAAAAGTATTTAATTTTTTATAAACAGATAGATTAATTAAGGAGATAAGTATCTGATGTAATTTAGTCTGATAAAAATTTTGTAAATGTTGTAATTGGTAAAAGAAGCTACAGACCAAAATGGAGTTCAGGAGTTATCTCCCACCAATAGATTAATGGATTGAAATGGTCAACAATAGATCTGATTTTGCTGATAAACCAATTCCAGGAACAACTATAAATAGGAGTTGTAAATCTGTAAAGATCAGTGCTTAATTATTATCACTGAAGTGCTTTAATTAAAGTTTTTGCTTCTGATTAATATTTGTGATTTCCTTATATTTATTGTGCTTAGTGTTGAAATATCATGCAGGGGTAGAGAAACCACCAACTGCTTCACTCTGGCCAGCCGGAAGAGTGCAAGCTAAAAATCCATACAGAAGTACAGAAGGTAGCCATCAGCTAATGTAGAAATACCTTAAAGAGCGATGCATCAATTATATATCTAAACTTTAAATATCTACTGTCCAGTGGAGAATCTCACCATCATTTAACAAGTAAATCACCATCTGATGCTGTCCAGTGAATTAAGACCAAAATGATTAAAGCCAGCCATCATCATAGCTATTGTTGAACAAACTAAGTGCGCTAGAAATGTACCAATACCTGAAATCCAAGCTCGGACTCTTAATGATGTGAGGGAATGGGTATAAACTTTAAAATATATTATAAGTATTTTAAAATTATTATCATTGATTTTGAGTAAGAGTATATCTGTTTATAAATGAATATGATAGGGGATTACTATTGTATTTGATTATGTCACAATTTAGTCAGTGTAAATCTAAGAGAAGAGTAAATGTTATATACCACAATCAGTTTTTTTTTTTTTATCTCAATGCTTGGCCATGTTTATAAAAACTTAATGGTTTAAAACCTGTCATTTCCGTGAATAGGATACAAAACAGACTGCATAGAATAAATTAAGATTGTCTTTTTATTATTGTTTTAAGCAAACTACCCTCCAGATTTGGGGAAGCATAATTGAATGTAGTGATATAATTTTTTTTTATATGTCAAATGCGTTGACCGGGAAGCGAACCCGGGCCAGCTGCTTGGAAGGCAGCTATGCTAACCGCTAGGCCACAACGCTTGACTGTAATGATATAATTGAGAGGATATAACTGTACTTCTGGCTGTTTTGTCTATAGACGAGTTATTTGTATGTGTTTTATTTATTCACAAATGAATTATGATACCGTTTGCGATTGCCGGTTACTTGCATTATTTATTTTACTTAGAGCAGTAGTAGTATGTGGTAGACGAACATTCCCACTGTATATGTTTTGTTTATATAAGTCTTGGATGATACCATTTGTGATTTCCAGTCCTTCTCATGTTTAGAACCTCTGACAATAGCATGCGATGGAAGCATATTGCTATCATATAGCATATTCCTAGCTTACATGTATTCATTTATTGTAAAGAATGTAATGCAAATGTTGTTTTATTGTCTTTTACATTTACTTGTATAGCATTTACTTACTGACCTGCATTATAACCTGAAAGGATTTATATTGTACAATTTTTTAAATAGTTTATGAAATGATTTATCATAGTTAATGAATTTAGGGTAGACTCAAATTATAAGTTTATTAAATCTTAAAACTGTAATAATCAGTAGTTGTGATAATTAATCTGTGTGGCGAGTTTATATCCGTACAGAAACAATTAAGAACGTATTGGCCAAATAGTATCTGTGCATAAAATTTAACAATAAAATCCATAAATAGCTGATTATATTAACTTGTTTTAATAATTGAAAGGGTAGTGAAATAAACATGTAAGGTAGATCCCAAGTAAAAGAGAAATAACAAATTGCTGTGTCACAGGGATTGTGGCCAATTATGCTATTGTTTGTAAAAATGTAGATACATGAATAAATTCTAGTGCATCATTATCAGTAGCATTTGCCATTATTTTGCAATCAATGAGTTAATTACGGTAGGTAATCTCATACAACTAGCTGATCTTAGCAGGCCATAAAAAGAAAAGATTAATCATGTGATGTTAGATTGTGGAATGTACAAGCAGATTACCCTGGGATGATTTTCATATGGGTTATACAATTCTGAGTTACAATAGACAGATACCATCTGTTTCTTAGCATTTGTTCTTATATATATGCTTAGTTTATTATTTACAGGTATTAAAACTGAGTTTTCATTTCATATGTAGAAATTGTTTAAACTAAAGCTCAGCTTTGATTCTCTGAATATTTAAATGGTGATTCTTATCGTGCATTCTATAAACATATCATATATAATCAATACATTGAATTCACTCGCTCATTTAAAATTACGTAAATAAACTACGAATATAGAAGAACAAATGCTAAGAGGCAGATAGTATGATCTGTCTTTTGAAAAGTTTACTTACAGTATATAATTGTAATTATAAATTTTGATGCTTTATCTCTAATGAAATGTAATAACAAATATGCAGGACATATAGAGCAAAGATTTAATAACGTTAATTAAGCATGCTTAACATGGTTTCAAACTTAGAAAAGTCCTAAACATTAGCAGTAATTGTGATGGGAGTGTGACTGTATATATATTGTGTGCAAGCTAATTTACATAATATTTGCATTTAAGGTTATGTAGGTTGGATGGATCATTTTTTGGAAAGGAAGCCTCAATTACTTCCTAGTCAGTTAAATATATATATATATATTTAGTTAATCCCAGAACCCCTGTCTGTTCTTATTGAATTGGACTTAATTTGAGATGTAATCTAATTTTTTAATATGATTGGAAGGCTGAAAGTTTAGAATATGCGTAAGTTGTTTAAACTTGGATGACTGTGTTATGATGGAATCAAGATAAAAACTGTACTAATATATAAAAAAAACTTGAAAATATCTCTGTTCACCCTACCATAAAGTGTAAAAAGTGAAATGGAAAATATCAACCTGGCTGCACAGGTATGGATATTAAGGTATTTGATACTCTAGCTCACTTGATGAGAGGAAAATGATTGTAAAATGTATGCTCAGTGAGAGAGGGTGTCTGAGTTTCTGTGCTCATAGTTGTTCTGAGATGCAGGAGTTGATGGGGGATGCATTGTTGAAAAGAAAACCTTCTAAAGCATTAAAAGTGAATAGAAATCAGTTCTTAAGCAGTAAAAATATTGAACTGATAACATGGGCATGGAGAGTTGGGTGTTTGACATCTCTAGCTTACCTGACAAATGAAAAGACAAGTGCATGCACAGTGATGGGGGTGTTTGAGAAGATGCAGTGATAAAAACAACCACTCTTGATAAAATGTATATATATATATCAGTTGGTTAGTTTATAATCTGTGAAGTTGAAATAAGTCTGAGACAAGGATGTCTTTCATCCCTGGTATTGTTCATAAAATATTCATAAGTTTGGAGGATTTATTATATCCAATAAACGTAAGATAAAGAATTGTATTTTCTACTGGTGGTACTGATATCTTTCCAATGGTGACAAATTTATAAACTCTTTTAATTAGGTGCCAGCATTTGGAGAATACAATTAGATATGGTAATAAATCCAAAATATTGATTATAAATTATAAAGATGGATAAAAGGATGTTTGAATATAGAAATTACAGAGATATTATTTATGCTTAATAAGTGAGTGCAAAAATTTCTTGAGGAAAATAAAAGAGATACTGAAAATTGATGATAATTGTGTTGATAATAAAGTAATCTCACCAATAAGTTACAAAAAAGCATATACAAGCTACAAATAAGAGTAATCTTGTGCAAGGAATTTACAATATAATAATTAAGAATTTAAAATATATATACAAATAAAAAATATATATAACAATGTCAATAGCAAAATACAAGAACATTATATATAGTTTAAAATAATTAAGCAAACATAAACAATTATAAAATTAAAAGGGGAAATATATATATAATAACATTAACATTTACTGTGCAACCAATGACAAATTTTTTGAAAGAGACATTACAAATATTTTAAAAATCTATTGAATACTCATGTTAAACAATTAAGAAATAGAATAAAGTCATTGTCTCTTACTATATTCCTTTAAAAACTTGATAAAGCGAACTCAATTCTGTTCAAGACAAATATTAAATTGAGAAATCCTAGAATACTGAATGTTTTCTACAATGAATGTCAAGAATGACTCTATTTTGATATAAGTGAATAACATCAAGTATACTATAATTTTCGAATATATCTCAAGTCAAAGAGGATAGAGATCTTTCAAAGATAATAAGAAAAATATAACTTTGCATATATTAGGAAGCATGTCCATTTTTATAATAAAAAAAACATACTGGAGTCCAGATTTCGTATACAAAAATGAAATGTTCGAGGAAAAAGAAATAATGAATTTTGTAGAAAAGACTCAAAGAAAAATTGAAAGGTGTGTATTGGATACCAAGTGTGAATGGCGGAGATTATTCAAGTGGTTGAGTTTTTATATGAAGACACTCATAGTAATCTTTTTTGTCACTATAGGCAAATTAGTTATTTGGCACTTCTTTCTCTCTCCATAACTCACTAGATATTTTCTGCATATCCACTAATAAAATAAATTTCAAATAAAATTATTGAAGCATATTCCAGCCATATTGTGACAATAAAACAATGCCCTGAACTTTCACCTATCTTGTCATTACACCTCTAAACATAAGACAGTAAGAAAATTAATTTACTGGTATATTACTACTTATTAGCAAAGAAATAAATCTATTTAAAGAATGGTCAAGTTTTTTTAAGTTGTTTCTACAATGCCTGTTTCTATATCCATGTTTAAAAAGATGATATCAAAAGTGACTTAAGGATATGCAAAATTTAATTCATCTTCTTCAATGTTGAATTATTCCTTTCCCAAATACGTTTTTGTGCTATATTAACAAAGGATATATATATTAAAAAGTTTATTATTACTAAAGAAAAAACTTTTCTTTTAGTCTTAAAGAAGTTGAACCCCCCTCCCCCACCAAATTCTTAATGTCCACTTCATACATTCTTGTTATTACTATTGTTATTAATTGGGATTATTCATTAGGTTAAAGATTAATTGCTCACAAAGTGTATCAGTCAATACTGTGAGTTTTAATGACTTTTACATTTACTTTAAGATGAAGAAAGAACATCTTTCTTTTCAGATGTTTGGTAATTTTCACTTGAGGCATCTTTTTTTTTCTTTTAATGATTGTGTTTAAATACTCATCCTCTTTTATAGTGGCAATCATGGACAAAACCATTATACCTCATAAATAAATAGTATTTGGTAACTGAAAGTAGAAGGCATTAAGAAACACTTGATTATGGGCTTAAGCTCTATGATGATTAATATAGCCTTATACAATTAGATTACTTTCAAGTAAAAAATTTATTCCATGAATTGGAAGAAAAAATATCTAATATTAAAGACGACATTGTTGGATTTAAAAAAAATTTGGAAGGAGTTGCATTAGGCTTTACTTGATGATGATCTTTTATATAGTATTATACAACAGATTGCTTTCAACCGATGATTGCATGAACTGGAAGAAATCTGTCTAATATTAAATGGGGCACAGTAAGATTTTGTAAATTTGAAAATTGGAGAGATTTTATTGTAAATAAAAAAACAAGAGAACAGCATTGTAGAAATTATTGGCACATCTAGAAATAGCTCAAGAGTAGTTATTCAATTTACTAGAAGTTATCACTTGCAGACAATTCTGTTTTATGCCCTAGCAAATTCTCAATGGTGACCATGAAATAAAAGATTGTTATTTAGATATAAAAAAATGATCAAAAACATATATTTAAAAATTGTCACGGAAGATTTTATTGCTAGAATGGAAAACTTTTTTTTTTTTCCATATGTCGTAGCATCTGCCGGGAGGTGAACCCACAACTGTCTGCAACCAACTACTTGCTTGCAAGGCGATTGCGCTGACCTCTCTGCTAACAACACTTGATGAAAAAAACTATTAAAGATGAAATTATTGTAGGTAAATTAGTAACAATAATCAAATGCCTTTATAGCTCAGGACTTCGTATGAAGTTTGAGTACCAAAACTACTCGTAAGATCATTATAAAATATTAACAGACTGATATCCCACACTTGAATAAATTTATTAAAACCATATAATCTAATGGTTTTATTGCTCAGTTCATAAAAATTTTGAGTGCAGGAAGTGACAGAACTGGATACAATCTGTTGACCTTCAGAGTGCAGCAGACCATATAGGGCAATGGATTCAACAAAGATAGTAATAAACTAAAAGTTGATAAATAGGACAATTAAAAAAAATGAAAATTTTCAAAGAATAGAAGACAATGTATGAAACAAGACTGAAATATGAAAATGTTTATAAATGATGCAACTGATTATCTGAAATTCTATAAAATAGTGCAAAAGTAAGTTAATGATTAAATAAATAATTCAGCAATAAATTGGCAAGAAAAGCCATAGAAGTCTTAAAAGAATAATATATCTTGATACTGAAATTAATAAAAAGATGATAGTATTACAGAAAAGGTAGAACACAAAATGAAGTGTGTAGATTTCTTTTATAGTAATAAATAGCAATAACAACAAAATAACCCCTACAACCTGTTTTGACATGGTCAGAATATTAAATGAAGAGAGGAAACATGCATTTAAGTCTATGAACAAAAAAAAGCTTAAAGAAATTATGGGATTGCTATACATTTATAAAGAAAGTAGATACAAAAATTGCAATGTTTAAATCATAAAGATGACTATCAATCTGTCATTTCTATAAAAGAACACATTACCAAAAATCATTGCAATTCAACTAGTGAAGTTTGGACTCAAATCATTCTTCCATCAGTTTTGTGCAAAAATCTTACAGATGATTATAACTCATCTACAATGAATTTTGAACTTACACCAAACAGAAAAACAAACTCTATTTAAAAGTGGCTACAGCATAATAGATGAAAACAAATATTAAGAATAATTATCAAAAGAATCAATGAACATGAATTGCCATCTAGATTGGGTTTGTAGATTATGAAAAGAATTCCTGAAGTGGTCAAAGTTTTATAATATTATAGACTCCAGAATATGGTTAAATTCTGAAAAATATCAAAATATAATATAGAAGTGATTACATTACATGGGGATACTAAAAAATTAAAATCGATAAGGATGATTCCATAACTTTAAACAGCAGTTTTATAAAAAATATTTTGTAGATTAAATGGAAAGCTAAATGAATGAAAATAGATGTGGATTATTTAAATCATCTAGCTTTTTCAAATGACGTGTGATCATTTTTGAAAATGCTTCATGGCTTCAGGAAATGTTGCAAGAGTTAATAGATGAAAGTAAAAATAAACATAAATATTCAATGTTTTTAAAGAGAAAATAATGACTAATAATGAATGTATCATTTCTTACATATGGATTTGAAACTTGGACACTTCAAGAGCAAGATATTTCAGATCACTCAATGATGTATGAAGATAAGTATATTAGGACAAAAAGGATTAAAAGTGGAATATATGTGTGAGAGAACAAAAAGTATCCCTGATATCATTTTTAAAAAAATTAAAAAAACTGAAATGAAGCTGGTTTGGATGTTGCGAAAAGAAATAATAGCGGAATAACTGAAGTTTTAAACTGGTGCACAAGGGATTATAAAAGATTTAGAAACTGCATGTGAAGTAGATGGACGAAATACAAAAGTTTGCTGGAATGCTATGGAGTTGAGACTAAGTGGCAGATTATCTACTTAATGATTATTCATTAAGTAGATAGTCTTTAGTTTAATGAACGACTAATAAAAATTACTACATTGCAGAAACTGGATTAAGAGGTTTTCATCCTGCAGCGGATGGATAAGTTTCAAATAATGATGACGATACTATTACTAAAATAAAAATAATTTCAAATTATTTCTAGCAATTTTTTCAAATCATTAAAATTGCTTTACATTTTAAGATTTAACTAAACCATAAACAGTCTGGCAGTTTCCCTTTATAAATAAATGTATTATTAGTACACAGTCGTGTAAATAAAAAATGTCAATTTAATTTGAAATAAAACATTTTTGAAAACATTAAAATTACTCCTCCACTGATTTAAAATAATTTATCTGAGGGCACTTTTTTTTTTATGTAACAAAAATTCGTTGTAAATGTCGCAAATAATTAACAGAAATCTTTATCTCTATTCTTATCAAAGATTAAATTGAATCCCTATAGAAAAAAAAAATCTTCGCTGTAATATATAATGTTGAATAAGTTTCAATGAGATTTTTTGGTACTCATGGCTACATAATAAAACTTTTAACTGTATTAATTATTTAGTTGTAGTTATTACATATTTATAAAGTTAAAATGTTGATTCCACATGAGACTCCAAGATTAGTCCTATTCGACGCTAAAACGAATTTGATTATGTATGAGGGGTAAACATAAACCGAAGTGCAATTACCGCTTGATGGTAGAACTCTTTCGTCAATTAAAGCTAACTTATGGTTGTTATACGTAAACAAAAAAAAATATCGAATTTTGGACAGAAGACATAATCTAATTAACGTAAATGAAGAGCAACTCAAATAGTTAAGACTGGCTACGAGGACGACGAAATCGTTTGTAAGTTGCGTCACGATTTGTCTTGACATGTGGTTGATCACGTGAATGAATAAAAAATACTATGGAGATTTTGCGGATACCGAGTAACGCGTACTACCAATCCTATTTCTGTCAAAATTCGTTCGTTATTGAATGCTGCAAATTCTTCAATTTTTAATAGTAGGTCAGAGATACTAGGATTACAAAATGGATGTAGTAAGCTGAAAAGAAAAACAGGTAACTAAATTTTATTACATCTTTAATAAAATCCCTCCAAATCGGACTGTCGTCTGCCTTTCGGAAGTACTGAATGTCAATGTTTTATTTTCTGTGTATGTGTTTACTACTAAAAATATTGATGAATAATATTTAGTTACATAAATAAACTATACTTTTTATGAATAGATGAGTGATTCATTTCGTTATAACATGTCTGCTAAGTGCGGTTGTTTATTTTTCGTGTGAAAGTAAACTAGATCTGAATGCTCCAATTTTTGTTTATCAGCTCGCTAACTTATCGCTTTTCCTTACTTCCGGAAGGTGGATAATCTATCTTTTATTCTTATTCTTACTGTTTAATAATTTTAACGTTACGCGTACATTAAAAATAATAATCGTTATTTAATTTAGGATAGATATTTCCAAAATAAATTTTAATGTTATAAATTTAATATTTATTTTCAACTGGGATGTGTGTATAATTATATTTGATATATACTGTATATGAAGGTGGTGAGGGGGAAGACTATAAACGATCATATTACCATCGATTCTAGAAATCTTGCTTCTAGGCTAGCTAATTTGCCTTTAGGCTAAGGATTTGGCGCGCATCAAGGAATACGTATACAGTTTACTGTAATGTATATAATTATAGAAGCATCGCAAGCATTTTTCTCGATCGAGAAAATTATTTTCTTTTAGTTCTAATTAAAAAAAAAAAAAATACATTGACCTTTAATTAAAAGTGAAATAAATTTTGGTATTTAGACAAATAGCAATTTCTCTTTAAGGAAGTAAACTAATGAATTTTTAAAAAAGGGATTGGTGTCAGTATGTATCTATATCGGACCATATTTACCGCGTGCGCATAAATATTTATGACTTTGATCATGAATAAAAAATACTATATGTATGAATAAGGAATTTATACGGAACAAATCCAAAGTTTTTATTGTTAAGGCAGAAAATTGATAATCAGATCTATAAACGCAGCATAGTCGAAACCAAAATAGCAAACAGACTAATATTTCAAACCTTGCCATTTAGTTCCCCATAGATACCATGTTTCCTGTGATTGCGGTTGCAATTCATTTCTTCTGAATATATTTCACACAAATATTATTTACACAATCATTGATGAATCCCCAAAGAAAGAAATAGATCTAATCTCAAATAATCCAGCCAATCAAGAATTGGTTTTAACTATATCCAGTTCTCATATTTGGGGATTTTTTTTATTTTTTTATAGAAGGATTCGTACAAAGCAAAGAGAAATGCAGTGTAAAGGAAGTGGCTCTTTTTGAAAGACATTTGGTTGCATATTTTTTCATTATTTTTAGACTCAGTTTTATTGTGTGTCAAGACTGTTTACAAAGTTCTTGGTTAGTTTGATAAAGACAAGTGTTCAATTATGCTTTCATGGCGCAAAGCAATATCACATATCAACTTTGAAACCTCTCAAATAGTTGCTACCATGAAATTTGAATTTCCTGATTTAACATTCACATATTTTGTTTATATCAACACTTCCCTAAAACATGATCAAGTACTTCATCAAAAAAATATCTTAATTCAGAAATTTATAAATATAACTTTCTCACAGGGATTTCTGTTAATGAATAATATTTCTATAGTGTAATTTTTGTTACACTAATCTCACGCCAGATAGGGGCTGGTTTCTATCCACTTTTAACACTTGGAGGAATGTAATCATAAACATTTGACCAAAGCATGTGAAAAAGGTCAATGTTCCCCATGATGCACATTTCATGCTGAACTAGCACTCAGCCCAGACCACAATCTCTTAAACATATTTTTATCATTGTTCAGTATATATATATATAGCAAATTACTACAGTTTAATTGATGTATCAAATGTGCTGTTCTCACAATTTTGACACAAATCACTTAATGAAAGTATATTAATAATTTTTATTAGTAATTCATTGGACTATAGATTATCCAATAATCAATAATATTTCTATAGTGTAATTTTCATTATACCACTGGGATAGTGAACATTACATTACAGAAATATTATTTCATTATAGGGATTTTTGTTGTTTATATGATTTTTTTATCAACAACATCATATTTCTAAAAAGATTTAAAATTTTCATAGAATTGCTTACAGTAGAAGTACTTCTAAGCTAAGCAAGAATACCTTAATGCTATCTGGCTTTAATCTTTATAACTGTTTTGAAATCAATAAGATGGTCATTTAGTGACATATCTGTTTCAATGATAATCTAGTATGATTACATTCATTTTAAATTGTTTTGAACTAGGTGTAATATATATATAACATTTTATTAAAAAATACTTTTATTTAATTGAGGAATAATGCATTTAAAACCAAAAAATATTTTTTTTCTTCAACTGCAATTTCGCTGTTAAAATAAAAGTGTAGGGTATCCAAAAATTAATTATTTCAAATTAAATATAGCAAAGCAAATTATAGTTGAAATATATATATATATATATTGGTTTTTAGTGCATTATTTGTCAAATTAAATAAAAATATTTTTTTTTATAAAATATTTTTTATATTTGTTTATTTTTTAGTCCAGATATTTTGAAATAGTCTTTTCATAACTTTTCATATTTAAATTAAAAATTTGAAAATATTAACAATTTTGCCATATTTCTAGTATTTGAAATGAAATTGGTGTATATTAAAAATCATTTACAAATATATTTTTTTTATTTACTAAGGTAGCCTTTTAAAAAAACAACTTTTAGGTAAACAAAAGAAAAGATTTCATTCTTTATTTCTTTTTCTCTCTATTTTAATTAACTGCAAATGCTTTTTAGTTAGTCATGAAATTGAATGAAAGTATATTTAAAAAAAATAATATCATCTGATGTGCATCACTGAAAACTTACTGAACTAATATTGCATTTTGAAATTTAATACACCAACACTGTTAAGATGTCAATCAATGGTAAACCATAAAATATTCTATTGTCATATTTCATTGACATATACAAAATTTGAAGGAAATCCATTCAAGGAAAGTATGTAAAAAATCGATTATAAGATTTGGCTCAAACAAACAAGAAGAATTTCTAAGTTTAGTAAAATCTTTCAAAAAGATAAAACTGTCTTATTTTTAGAGAAAAAGCTCTGCCATCTTTCTTTAGAGATATTGAATGAAAAGGCTACTGACCACATTAGCCAATTATTGATTGACTTTCTTGTCATCCTTTTTAATTAAGAATAGCTTGATAACTATTTACCAATTAATAACTGAATGAATATCTTATAGAATCAGCTATAAGCCATGGGTATCCAAACAAAAAAATTGTCAATTTCAACAAAAGTATATAATAATTTGTGTTAGTAGGTAGATGTGCTACCTTTTTAAAAAATTGATAGTACTAAAAGTATATACGCTTTGAAACTGTATTGTGTATTCTAATCACATATCAGTTTTTATCTAAGGCATTTAGTTATCTAACTACATAGTAAATGGAAGTTGTATGTTGTTTGAGAACAAAAGATAAGATATGAGCAACAAATTTATGAGCATTAAACTTATCTTAGTGCTGATAGTGGCAGTCTTAAGATTTTTGGATGAAGTAAAAATGTGTTATATCAGTTGAATGGAAATATATTCAACTATCACTTTGCTGCTAACATATCACATGATATTGAGCAACTCACCAATTATCATTTTTAATTAATGTATTCTTTCTTTGTTTATTTGCATTAGGTGTAATATCTTTAATTTGGCATCTTAATTCCTGAACTTTTGCAGATTAATGATTTTACTAGATTAACAATAATTTAACAGTACTTTTTTTCTTCTCTCTTACGATAAAATGTCATATCTTTGAAGCACTTATATGCTACTGGAAATTTAAATATTAAACATATATATATAATGATTCACCTAAGTTTGAATCTTAATCACATAAACTGGAAATTTTATTCCATATTTTTAATAAAGTTTTGAATTTTTATTTCAAACAGTTAGCACATAAAAAAAACCAGAAAGCCATCTAATATTGATTGATAAATAATAATTATTTTATTTAAAGATTAAAATGATGATGTAAAATCAATTAAAATTTGCAATATTAAGAATTTGATAAAACTGTTGAGTAATACTTATCGTCTTCTATGAAAGACTACTGGAAAGGACTTTATTCTGCAATGGTCTATATAAAGACTATTTTACTTATATACATAAAATTTAAAATATATTATATATGCATACATTCTGTGTTGGCAGAGATATAGATTATTTAAATAAACATAAAGGTATGAATCTTCTTTAAAAAATAAATAAATAAATTTACCAATTACCTTTTCCATTTTCATTCTTTAACAAATTCTACTTTTAAAACATTTGACAAATTCATGTCAGCTGATTTAGAGATAATTATTATTTTTTGCTTCCACCTATTCTCTATTTAAAAAAGTTTCACCATGCTATGTATTACAGCTAAAAAATGAAAACTTTTTTTAATAAAAGATAAAATTGAGTAACATCACTAAGATGAGAGACTTTATGCAGTCTTCAATGTAAAAGTTTGTAGCAAAATAAACTTATTTTTTATAATAATTACTATTTTTAATATTTCTAAAAAAATTAAAAATGAAATCATCTTAAAAGTATGAATCTCCAACTAATAACAAAATTTTATTAATTATATAAAATTTCTTAATCCTTAAAAAACATTAGTACATACAAAAATTAAATATTTTATTAAAAATATTATTGATATAAGTAAAAATATATAAAGATAGTTGTAACTTACACCCTACTCTGAATATTTCTGTGGTTGACACTTCAGCGACATGGGATGTAAGTTACAACTACCTATATAAATTACATTTTTTGTCTTGACAAATATAATGTGAATAGTTTTGTGCAGGGAGTGATTTCAATTCAAAGCTTTTTTTATCATTAAAAAAATATTGGGTTACATGGGATAAAGCTGAATGAGTGATTATTACAAATTAACATTAATCTAGAACAGTCCCACTGTGAACAAAATGGAATAGACAGCACCCTTTTGAATAGTTTCTGGAATTGGGTAGTAAAAGATAAAATAGAAATATGTTATTCAAGTTAATTAAACTGCTGTGTTTATGGGAGGATCTAATCCCAGCCATGTCAGCAAAGAAAATTTAAGCAACACAAAGACTTCGGTATGTATCAACAAGTTTATTTCTCTGTGCTGAAACTATAAATAAAACAATGTAATGAATACCTTTAGCAATAAATTAATCTTTTGGGATTCCAATTGAATATATTTTGTATGTGAAAATATTTTATTTTACACACTGCAAATGTCTAAACAGTTCATTATCCCTTAGTGATTTGTTTAGTCTATAAAGAATTTCTTTCTTTTTTAACTTTATCAGTATGCAATTTACTAACACTGTCTTTTTTTCAGCACTATCATTTCTTCCTTTTAAGAATACATTAATTAATTCTCTGCAGTCATTTCCCTCTCTTGACTACGTTTGATGTCTGCCTGCTAAAAATCTTTGACTCTTTATTTAGTACACTAATTTACATAATCAGTACTTAAAAGTCTTTTTTGCAATACTTTTTTTAGAGTGATCTTTCTCTAGAAAAAATTACCTGTACTGTTGGTACAATTTACATAGATGAATTAAAACTGTTTCCACAAATTATAAATACATATACTGTTAGTGCACTTCTCCTCACTCTAGAAAATCTCTATATTTGGCAGGCTTTTTTTGATTACTCTGACTTCTGAGAGTAGAAGTATTTCTATTCTCATCTCGATTTGTATTTACATCAGTTGGTTCTTTAAATCTTGATAGTTGTTCATTATTTAGATCAGCAACATCTTGAACTACTTTAACTTCATTTCCTGTATTCCACTCAATGGGCAATACATCTTCATGTTCAATTAAGGGAACATTCTCATGTTCAACATTTATCAAAATTTCTGATTTAAGTTTGACTGTTATAAGTTTATCATTTAACACATTAATGTATCAGAAAATTGCTCACATAAATGATTTATATGTCTTCTGACACACAATCCATTTTCAAGTTTAATCACTCATAACTTCTGATAATTTTTCAACTATCTTATCTGCAGTCCATTTCTTTTTTAACAGATCTCTAATCTATACTGCTTCATTAAACTTAAATTTCGCAAAGTTTGTATTTATGTTTCTTTATCAAAAGTACTTTTCTCTGATTTTTTTTTTTAGTCAGTAAAAGCTTTGATAAGTGCTGTATAATATTTTCATGAAACAGCAACTCTGCAGGCATTTTACTATTTGAAGCAATTGTGATAAAATGCTGGTAGAACATAAGTTCTATTGGTGCATCTTTCATATCAAAACTTATTTTCCTTAAAGCAGATTTTAGACTTTGGACTGCCTTTTATGCAAGTTTGTTAGAGGGTGGGTGATAAGCTGGAGTAAGAACATGATGTATGCCTTTATCTGCTAAGTAGTTTTCTAAATCAGCAGAAGTGAATTCTATCCCATTTATTGGATGCAATGATTTCAGGATAGTCATGAGTAGCAAACACGTTAGGGCTTTTATAGTACATTCAGTACTTTTAGTTTCTACAAGCTTATATTTGACTCATTGGGAATATGAATCTACTATTATTATTATTAGATATCCATTAATAGGTCCTGCATAATCTATATGAATGCATTCCCACTGTTTCTTAGCCTCTATTCACAGCTTGTAAATTGTCTTCAGTAATCCAGTGGCAGATTGGAAATCATAGTAGGTTTTTACCATCTGTTCAATTTCACTATTTATTTTATGCCATCACACTTATGAAATTACAAGCGCCTTCATACACACCATTCTGGATGTTATTTATACAACAGCTTTAACACTTGTTTATATTCTTCTGTTAGTATGAGCACTGACTCAGTCATCAGGATACATTGATTGCAGATTGACAATCTCTAGTGGGCATTCCAGATCACCCTAGCAACAGAACTTGGTTGACTCTTTGATCAGCCACTGTAGATCCTATTCTTCAGCTCACTATATCCAGGGTCTCTTTTGTTTATTCAACAACTTTGGAACTATTTAAGTTTTCTATAATATTTATTGCATCCAACATGTTTATTTATATAAACTTCCACTGAGCTCTACCTCTTACAAGTAAATGTGATAATGCATCAGTGTGAGAAATCTATTTTCTTGGAAAAATTAATTCATAGGTGTAGGCTGCTAATATATAAATCCACCTTAAAAGTCTCTAGCTTGCATATTCAAATGTTTATTTATCCTTGCTGAAAATTCCAAGTAAAGGATGATGGTCAGTTAACTAATGTCTCTCTTTGCAATAAACCATGGTTAATATTCTCAATTTTTTTTTACTTTACTTTCATTGGAACAGAAACTTTTCCACAAATGGGTATTCTGCTTCCATTCACATCTATGACCACTATGTTGGTTTTATCCATTTTTACTCTCCTTGGATTTAGCGTTAAATTTTATTCCTCTCTTTCAGAGATAGAATTGATAGTCCAGCACTACTTTCAACCTCCACATTGACCTTAATTCCACAAATGTCTGGCATCATTATTTTTACATTTCTACAAGCTCCACCTCCTCCTGATTATTTTTCTTTTTCTTGCAAAAGTGAGCTAGATGTCCTTTAATCCACAAATACAGCATTTCTCCAATTTAAAATTGCACATCCTTTTTATGTGCCAATAATTTTGAAGCAGTAGCATATTAGTTCATTTCTTAAAAATTATTAGATGATTTATCCATCTTAGCACTGTATATGCTTGTTGTATTTTTTAATTCATTCACCACTATTTGAAATTCTGATGCATTATCAGTTGTAATTTTGTGTGCTCTACATTTTGCAATAGCTGTTCTATATTTTAATTCCACTTCACTTAACAAATTTTTACTAAGGTAACATCCTCTAAATCCAACATAAATTCACATTGTCTAGCTAATGTTCTCAATACTAGATTGTAATATTGATAAGATTCATGAGATAATTGCTTTCTCATTCTGAAATGCAAATGAGCTATTCTCTTCATTATTGCTGACTGAAAATATGTGGTAAGATTTTTTTATTAGTTTCCTCTATGTTATGTACTGTGGCATCTTGGGATCATGTAATTGCATAACCATTTGTAAGACATCACTACCAGCAAAAAAAACAAGTGTTAAAATTTTAAACTTATCCTCTTCAATTTTATTTATTCTCACATAACAGTTGATGTATTCAACATATGTATAATCCACATTGAAGAATTATTAATATCAAATTCTCAGATTTTGTATGGGATCTGCCTTTTTTTATGTTGTTACTTAGTTTTTAATCTTTATTCATTGTCAGGTAACTAAGCCATTATGGTTTCAAGATTTTGAAAGCTTAATATTCTATACTAGTTCTTCTTAAAACTGTCAACTGCTCTATCTGCTATGTTCATGAGATCTAATCACAGCCATATCAGCAAAAAGTAATTAAATCAACACAAAGACTTAGATATGAATCAGCAAGTTTATTTTTCTGTGCTGAGATTATAAATAAAACAATGCAACAAATAACAATAAGTTAATAACAATAATTTATCCCATTAACTTTTGGGATTTCAATCGAATATATTTTGTGTGTGAAAATATTTTATTTTTCACACTGCAAATATCTAAACAGTTCATTATCCTTTAGTGATTTGTTTACATTTCTAATTAAAGTATATAACGGATTTCTTATTCTCTTAACTTTATCAGTATGCATTTTACTAATACTGCCTTTGTTCAGCACTATCATTTCTTCCTTTCGAGGATAGATTAATTAATTTTTGGCAGCCATTTCCTCTTCTTGACTGTGTCTTGACTGCTGCACACTAAAAATCTCTTGATTCTTTTTATTAGCTACACTAATTTCCATAATTAGTATTTAAAAGTTTTTTTTTACAATACAGTTTCTAAAGTGATCTTTCTCTGGAAAAAAATATCTGTACTGTCTACAATTTACATAGATTAATTAAAGCTTTATCTACACAAATTATAAATACATGTAATGTTAATGCATCAGCATAGTAATTTATTAATATTTATGTAAATATGCTTGTTTCTTTTATTTTAGAATATGAGGGCTTTTCAATATTTAATAAAAAATATTACTTAAAATAAATTACTGAAATAATAATGTAGTGATTGTGAAATATTAAAGGACCATTTCTTAATTTTATCTAATTGATAGCAGTTCTCGAATTGTAAGAAGCTGAATAATACCCTGTGTTAATAAATTGATTGTTTATTAAATTTTTTCCAAAATAACCCATCTATTATATTATTTCTTTTAAAAACTTACTTTCCTATTTTTTTTTTAATCGGAAGGGAATTATACCCTATACACAAGCTCTATCTTTTGCTTTGGTTTGACAGTATCTTTCATTCATTGTTGAGGTATTAAAACATTACAGTGCATGGGTATAGGGTATAATTCTCTTCCAATTAAAATTGCATATGAATACTGTGCTAATTAATTAAATGGAATTATTTCCCTATTGTGAATACTTTTTACAAAATACTGTACTCTGTTTCAGTGATATATTATGTGATCTTTAGCAAGGATTACATATTACAAAATATAAATGTGATTAAAATAAAACAAAATGAGATTTATAAAATGTCATGTTGAAATACATATATTAATCTCATATCACTATTATAAAAATAATAACTTTATCTTTTTTATGCTAAGTTTAGAGTACAGTATATATATATTATTTCTTTATATTTTTTATTTTGAACTAATTATTTTCACATACTTTTAAAAAGTTTTATTTTATTGTTAGAATTTTTTTTAAAAATAGAAATTTGATTTGTAGTTTTAGTAAATTTAACATCTAAGTATTAAATAAATCAACATTTCTTAAATTTAATTATCTATATTATTAAGTTTTGTATAATTTGGCTAGACTATTCTTATCAATTTACTCAATAATATCTAAATTTTAAAAAAAAAAAAAAAATAATGAACTATATATATATATTTGTCATTTATTTTGAGTTTTTTTCAGGTCTATATATAAATATTTCAATATTATAATTATAATGTTTATTATTTTTGAATAAATAAATATTAAAGTTTTTGTCAAGTATTGTTTCACTTTGTTAATTTATTTTTAGTTGATTTTATATTTCATTTTATCACATATATCTTTTATTACTTTCTGACATTTAATAATATGTATCCCTTGATAAAGACCATCAAATATGGTTGAAATTTAAAGTAGAAATTTCTATAAAAAGTTATATGATTCATGAAAATAAACAAGTTTTTAAAAAAGAACTGAAGGAAGAATTATTGATATATAGTTCTTTTTAGGACTCTTCCACACATTTTATTATGTATCCTTTTTTTTTTTAGTAATAGAATTATTTTTTTTTAATATTGCTGAAATAATGTTAGTATCAACACATTTCATACTTTTGAGACATTTATACTTATATGTGTAACTTTCTATGTCAATTTAATTATATTTTTTATATCATTATTAACTTTTCTTTAGTGTTTTGTAGAATTTCAGATATATGTAATACTTCTGAATGAATTATTTTAAAATATTTTTATATTCTTTTTCCAATTGAAAAAATTTACTAGTGAATTATGGCTTCTTCGTTTTTGTGTCAGCTATCTGTGTAGAAATTTCTAATAAAGTATCAGCTATTTTCTTGTTGACGTCATTCAAGTTTGCGTATATTATAAAATGATTTGCAAATTCTAATTTAAATTAATTGAACTTGTTCTGAAAGTGAAGAATATAAATTAAGAATACTATTTTAATAGTTTTTGTCTCTAGCTTAGCTTTAACACGTGTTTTACATTTCACTAATTGATGGTCATTTCCTGTTTTAAACCTATTATGAAAATGATAGTCATGAAATAATTATTTTATTCTAATCAAAATAAAATTCAATTATGTTATATCATTATGCAGATATTTCTGTGTCCACTTTCATTATCATTTTTCTCAAAGAAGAATTTTATATTTTTAGTTTTCTGCACATTTTACATACTCTCATTTTTTTCTCCACAACTAAGTTTATTCTCATAATAATTTTAACATGATTTTTTGTGTGATCAAAACATTTTGTGTTTTTATATAAAAATCATCAAGTTCATCACAATATCTTCTATTAAATTAAATAATTAATTAATTTGGACATTCTGTCCGATATATCATCAAATTTCACAATGTTCTTTCATTTTTACAATGAATTTTACATGTACTTGTGGCAATGTTTTTGTGCCTTTATAATAATTTTGAAATCAATTATCTCTTCATTTTTTCTTCTAACTTCACATAGATTGACAGTATTCATGTAATATTTAATAGTTCTTCTAATTCATGCAATTTTTCTTTTTTTCTTTTTTTTTGAAAATTATCTATATTTGTAGGTAACTAAATAATAATTTATCATTGAATCAATCAGGGGATTCTTAGCACTTTCTGCTGTCTTGGCTGAAGACTTTGCAGCCTCCTGAGAATTTTTGTTTTGTTTTTCATGATTGTATAAAAAAAAACATTCACTCAAATTTTTAGAGTATGGCTGCAGAAAAAGTTTGCTATTATGTGAAATGAGACTCATTGATTTCTTTTTGAGTCTTAAAGAAACCAGAGGGCAAATTTCTAATATCCACTCCATATGTTTTATTGTTGCAGATGTTATAACTATATGATTTGTATAATAGTAAATGAACATGGTTGTGTTGCTCACTATCATGAATCAGCAGTTTGGTGAGTTTACTGGATTGTGCCTTTAAATTTAAAACTGAGTCTCAGATATCAGACACAAGGAACTGGTATATGTTGGGAAGCAATTAATCCATATTCATTTACTATATGAATAATCATATAGTATTAAAAGCTGCAAGAATAAAGTATATGATATGGATATGTCTTCAAAAAAGGCTAGTTGATGGGTATCACTCAGGTGGTGACTTTACTAGTTTTTGATTTTGAGTCCAAGAAACATCACATTCTTTTGTTTCAGATACCAGATAATTGTTAACTAAAAGAAAACTTTTTCTTCCTGTTTGAATCTTAAATGAACCAAATAGAACACATTTATATTGTCCATTCAATATATTCTTATTGTTGCACTTATTATTAGTGTTATTATTCATATAGTAAACAAATATGGATGGGTTTGCTCATCCACAAACATAATACTGGTGTTTATTGCTTGACATAAAAGGTCATGAAATTTAAACTCAAAGATAAAACTATTACAATCTTTCGTCTCAGATAATTCTTAACAGAGAGATCTTTTGCTTCCCTTTGAATCTTAAAGGAATAAAAAAACACATTTCTATTATCCATTTGATATAATTTTGTTGTTGCACTTGCTATTACTATGGTATTATTTACATAATAAATGAATATGGATGGATTTCTTGTTTGCAAACATTATGCTGATGACCAATGCTTGTAACAAAAGATCATGAAATTTCTCAGTCCTAAAGTCAAATGTAAAACTCATCAGATGTATGTTAGTGATCAAGCTATCTATGTTCGTTTACCATATGAATAATGTTATGATAATAACAACTACAACAGCAAAATCACATACAGTGAAAATATTAGAATTTTCCTTATATGTTTTTTTAAGACTCAAAGAGAAATTAGAGGGTCTAATTTCATGGTATGATTTATACTAATATTTAAATTTTAAACCCAATAATATTATAAGTAAACAACATGCTGAATGAGAGTAAAATTAATTAGTGTGCTATTGAAATAAAGTTAAATGAATTTAATATAAATGATAAAAAAATTTGCTTTAAATAAACAATAGAAATCAGTTGCATAAAACAAATAAGAAGAAATTCTGCTTGATAAATGATAAGAGAGATTTACTAATAAGAAATATTTGCTTATCACAATCAAAGTTGCAAAAGATTAATTAAAAATACTAGAAGGGAAAAAGTAGATTGATTGGTATCTGAGGAAATAAGATAGTGATCAAGAATTAAAACCGGAAAGCCCAAGGGAAATCAGCAAAAGATAAAAATAGAAAAGAGTTTTGCTTTGCAGAAATACTTGCTTTTTCATTGTGAACTATTTTAATTGTGAACTGTTACTACTGTGTATTTGGAGATGGCTGGAATTAAAACAGGCCTGAAAGAAGCCAGTGAGATGTTGTCCAAGAAGCAATAGGCGATTTGTGCACCAAGGGAAGCAATCTCAGAGACCATGTCCCTGAAGGTACCAGCAGCTGGCTAGAGACAAAGCAGTTTGCACAGATCTTATATTGTTTTTTTATATGCCTAATGGGCTCTATAAGAGGGAACAGAATGAAGTGTGAGTATATGCATTTGTTAAATTTATACACAGCCAGATTTGAGTGATAGACTGTGGAGTCAGAGTTTGACTCAATATATATATATATATATATAAATAGGGTCTTAATTGTTTGTGAGTTGAGTGATCAATATTGCTGTTAATAATACTTTGTTGTGAGGTTTAGTGCTAAATTCATTTTAGTTACTATTGATAATCCCTTATTATAAAATTTGTTATTAAATTTTGTTGTCATTAATTTCTGGTATGTTACTCATTTTGGTTGGTATTCATATAATATAATATGCAAATACACAACAAAAGTTGGCGCAGTTGACAGGATATTCTTGTTGCTGCATCTTTATCATTATATTATTATTCATATGGTAAATAAATATGGATGAATTGCTTATCTACAAACATCATACTTGTATTTAATGCTTGAGACAAAAGATCATGAAATTTCTCAGCGTTAAACTCAAAGATAAAACTATCACAATCTTTTGTCTCAGATGTTAACAGAGTGACCTTTTGCTTCTTCTTTGAATCTTAAAGGAAATAATATAATTTTCTTCTTCTTCCTTTTCCTATGTATTGATTTCTACTTTAACATATCGTACCATTTACGCCTTTCTTAAACACTTTATCAATACTCTTTATTTATATCAAACTAAAAGTTTCGATTGTCCTGCATTCATCATCAGGGCTACAATATTCAAATATATAATTAATACATTTATACACATCTTCATATACATAATTAAATACACAATATAAACAAAAATAAATATACATTAATAAAATAAAATAAAAAGATTATTTATAATGGTAAGATTAGAATGTATATTTATTTATAATGATTAAAAATGATTATTTATAATGATCAGATTAAAATGTATATTTATTTTTGTTTATATGGTGTATTTAATTATGTATATGAATATGTGTATAAGTGTATTAATTATATAGTTATATATTTGAATATTGTAATTCTGATGATGACTGCATGATAGTCAAAACTGTTAGTTTGATATAAATAAGGAGTATTGGTAAAATGTTTAAGAAAGGTGTAAATGGTGGAACCAAAAAAAAAAAAAAAACACTTTCCTATTATCTGTTTAATATAATCTTGTTGTTGCACCTGTTATTCCTATGGGATTACTCATATAATAAACAAATATGGATTGTTCATTTGCAAACATCATGCTGATGATCAATCAAAAGATCATGAAATTTCCCAGTTTTAAACTCAAAGGTGAAATTCATCAGATGCATATTGGTGAGCAAGCTATCTATGTTCTTTTCCCATAAGAATAATATTATAATAACAGCAGCAACAGCTAAATCACATGGAGTGAATATTAGAATTTTCCCTGTTTGTTTTTTTAAGACTCAAAGAGAAATTAGAAGGTATAATTTCATTTAAGAGCAAACTTTTTTCTGCAGCCTATGTGCCCACCATATATATGTAGTATGTATTTTTTCTGATCAAAGGCCAATTTACTAATGTTCTATGACCAAACTATTGATAATATTTGATCATTATTGAAATAGCTTACCATAGCTCTCTGCTTTCCTTTATCACTGATTAGCTTTAGCATTTTCTATTAGGAGATGCAAACTTTATTAAGTTCTCGCATTGACGGTTTTATCTAGAAACCCCTTGCGTGGTTTTTGGTGCAGTGTCAAATTATTGGAGGTTAATATCTTCTGATCAATTTCAGCTCTAACACTTCTAGAGTTCGAATTTATTATGAATCCTCCAGCAATAAAGCCATTCGATTACTATTAATTATTAAGAAATGTCATTATTATCTTACTGAAAAAAAAAAGTCGTAAGTTATTTTCTCTTTCTCCAAAAAGAAATGTGATCTTAACTTTGTTAGTCACTATTACATAATGTTAATTACATTAATGATAAAAAGAAGCGTTTACTTCATTTATATATAGTGTAAATCCCTCTTCTCGAGTTTCGTTTAGAGGGTCCTCCCTCTCACACTCTGTTTTTGCAATTTTTACTTTTCTAATTATTGGAAGTGACTTTGTTTCAAGAAATTTTGTAAGCAAAAAAAAAAAAAAGAAAATTATTTATTAAATTCACTTAGCGTTTAAAAAACTTGATTATAAAAATAAAAAAGATTTAATATAAAAATTCTTTTTTGTTTGCTTAGATTGGATTAATCTTTTTATAAACATTTTACTATATGGTTAAGCATTATAAATAAATGTTTAAAATGAATAATTAAAAGAGATATAAAATCATTTTGAAATATTACAAATAAAGAGCCTATATAAATCTTTTTTTTTCTTCTTTCAGTTAATCATATTGATTTATTTGTGTGTATACATTTTCATTTAATTAAGCACGGAGATATAAATAAGTAATAATTTATATGGTTAACTATTTATTTAGAATTTTTGTAAATTATTTATTTATTAAATGTTTATGTTATATAGAGGTTATAAGATGTATGGGTAGTTTAATTCTGAAAAAAAAAAAAAATATATCAGAAGGAAATGAGAGAAAAAACAACCATCAAAAGTTAAAGGATGAATTTCACTATAATTATATAAACCAGTTCATTAATCATAAGATCCATGAATCGCGGCTTAGCCCTATCACTTCCAATGATTATACTAATTAATGACGAAACTAAAACCATCAAGATATTTAAATTGATTTACATTCTCAAGTTGATAATCATCCAAGTTAAAAAAAGTAGCCGAGAATTTTTCTTCATCATTGACTGATAGAGAACTTGATTTTTTTTAAAAACTTTAATTATTAAACTAAACACTAAACATTGCAATCAAACGTTTAAGTATATTCTGCAAATATGTCTTTTAACTAACAAAAAATGCACAATCATTAGCATATTGTAAATCCAGAATCCAAGAAGATGAAATTCTTGTTTTAATTTTTAATCGATTCAAATTACAAATTCCATTATCAAACCTATATTGCATCTTGATTCCTGTTTCATTAAGTTGCCTATAAACAATTCAAAGACAGCTGTCATAAAAATTGAAAACAATGTTGGAGCAAGTACACATCTTTGTTTAACACCAGATTTCATTTTAAATGTTTCAGATTTTCCAGTTGTAGTAAGAAACACTTCCTTTCATTCCATCATATAGAAACTGTATAATATAAATAAGTTTTGATGGACAACCAACTAATTACAAACAATGTCATAAACTTGTTTGATTAACTGAATCAAATGCTTTGACTAACTCAATAAAAGCAATACTGCATATAAATCATTATTTTGCTCTGGACACTTTTCTTGCATTTGCCTGGCAACAAAAATCATGTCAATAATGCTTCTTGATTCTCTAAAATCACTTTTGGGTTTCTGGTAATCATTAATTTATAACATTCAACAAAATTCTTGAAAATACCTTTGCTAATGTGGATAATGGTATTTCATGATAATTATTGCAATTTTATCTATTTCCTTGCTTTTTTAAAAATTGGAACAATAGAAGGATCCTTAAGACCAGATGGCACAACTTCATGGATTCCTAAAAAATTCCAATATTTTTGGAGCTAAAGATAATCACCAACATATTTTAAATTTTCTCCAATTATTTTACCAGGACCTGCATATTTTTATATTACAAAGAACTGTTTTGACTTGCTAAGTTCTTTGTCCAAGTCTAAATGAGTAGATGAATGAAGATATAATTAGAAATCATCATCTCAACTTCTGTATTTTTATTCAAAAGATAACAATACTTTTTCCACATTGTCTTTCCACATTGTCATTATATAAGCGAGTACTATTTCTAGATTTAATAAGATTGTGATATCATTTCTCAAGTCTATATGTTTCAGTGCATAAAAAAAAAAGATTTAGACTAACCAAGAAAATATCTGTATCTTTGTAGTTTTTAAATCTTGTGTTATTGAACTTCTGTCTTCAGATCTCTATATTTATTATAAAGTTACACATTTACTATATTATTCTCTCAAGCTGATAATACATATTTCCTTTTAATCAAATTACTATCAATAAGATCATCATTAGAAAAAAGTCATTTCTTCATTTTAATGAATCTCAAAACAGTTTCACTTGTATCCACAATGTATTCCTTAAGAGAATTCCATGTTTCAGTATTCTGACAATAATCAAATTACCAATTTTAGTGTTTAATAGTTATTGAAATTTAATATCTATATTAGATATTTTTAAAGAATGGCCATCAATTTTTTTGGGAATATGATTGGAGTAAGAGGTCTCTTATTTTAATATTGGAGCATACTAATTTATGATCTGACCAACTGTCTGTTCTTGTAAGTGCTCATCTAATATGAACTTTTGTATTCTGACTAATTATAATGTAATCTATTTAATACCATTGTTTTGAGCTGGGTCATCGGTGTTTCTTTAAAGTGTTTTTTCTGCCTAAACAAAGTACGGTATTTAATGTACAAATGGAAATAATATTTGGGGTGATTAAAAGTGATTTTTGAATGAGAGACTCAGCCTCTCAAATCAAGTGTTTTTTCTGCCTAAACAAAGTACGGTATTTAATGTACAAGTTGAAATAATATTTGGGGTGGTGAGAACAAGTCCAACTAAGTAATGACTTTTTCTTTGCAAGTCATAAAACGATGATGTAATTCGAATTTGAAAATAATAAATTGTAACTTTGATTTAAATTATTACGATATTTTTACTCATTTAAAATTTCTTTTTTATTCGTTTTTTAAAATAAATGTTTGACATTTTACATTTGGTCTATTTATTTTTATAAATATTATATATATATCATTTATCTTTTTTTTTTTTTTTAAAAAAAAAAACCTAATTATTACGCATTAGGCTTGCGACTGCTTGTAAATCATTTGGACTGAAGGACCAAAATAGAACCATAAGACACCGCGATTTTTGAATGACTGCATTAATTAAATCTTGTTTTTCTAGTCAAAGGAATTCTCGGAAACGTCTTGACCAAAAATAAACAGTAAAAGGTTAAGGTTAAAAATCAAGAAGACTCTAAAGTTATGATAATAAAAAGTAGTTATTTGAATAAAGCTAAGTAGTTCGTTGAATATAACTAATATTAGAATTTGTGCATTCTTAGATGTTATTATTTAATAAGTAAATAACACTATATATAAGTAATATAGTCTGTGATTACTATTATTAGTTGATGTAGCTTTTTTATATATATTTTCAGATGCACAAGTATGGTATCTCACTGTCAACTTCAAAATTATAATCCTCATTATTGCATATCATCCATCACAGGATGTTTGGGTTGCCGTTGGCATCGATATCAACAGACAACAGATTCGATGCGAAAGGTAAGTAATATTTACTGTATATATAAATAAATAAAGATTTAAAAAAAGTATTTCATACAACATACTGCAGGGAAAATCCCTCTCTCCTAGAAAAATACTAAATGAGAGGGCAACATTTAACCGTTTTGCCAATTCATATTCTCTCCAGCTAAAAATAACTACTTACCCATTTACTGACCAATATGGAATGATTAGCTGGGTATCTGTATGGTTGCCTACTTGAAAGAAAAAATCCAAGACTATTGAAAAAAATCTAATGTTTAGTTTGGCCTCCATTCGAACCCAGATCATCTGCTAAATCACTTTGTCAGAAGACTTTTTAGATATAATTAAATATAAAAACCTAAAGTTAGAAATTATATTTTTAATAATAAAAATAGTTAAGATGTCATTTACTTATTAATTTATTAGAAAAGAAACAAATCCACATGTGTGACTGGATGTCAGTGGTATGTATTTATTTTTAATAGTACATATTGTCTCTATTGCAATTATCATAACAATGTAGTCCAAAATTATTCTGTCTATCTAATTATAAGTTGATAATTGAGTATCTAGCTATCTTTGCTAGAGGCAAAATAAGGAACAAGATCTCTTAGCTCTGAACCTATAGTTATATCTTTTATGTCACTATTCTTTTAAGGGGGGGTATTGGAAAAACTTTTGTACAATAATAGATTGTTTAAAAGCTGTTTAATCTTTTTTATGTGTGTTGGACCTAAAATTCAAAGAATTATTGTGTGCATATATGAAATACCATAAAATGAAACCTGAACTTATAATATATAACTGAAATATATCTAATATAAATTTAAATTAATTTTACTTATAAACATTTTTTTTTTTGCTCCATGTTATTATTTTAATAGAGCCCTATGCAGTTTAGGGGAATGATAGAGCATAATATTCTGGAATGTGGGGCCCTAAGATTGATTTCAGTGCTGGTACTTCCAGTGCTCAAACTTATGAACTTTTAAGCAGTAAAATCTTTCAGATATTATTATTATTTTAGTAGTAATTAAATAAATTTGAGACAATTAAATGGTTTGTCGCTAGGACAATCATGTCATTTGAACACTGGAAGTTGATCAAACTATGATCCATAGACTTTTAGCTCTTAAATCTGCTACTCTGCAAGGTATTAATTGTAATTTATTTTTCATAAAACTCATAAAAGTCATTTAATTACATTAATAAAAAGAATTTGTCTTTCCCCATTACTATATTTTCAATAGTGAAAGCCTTACATATATTATATACCCATACTTCCTTGCATAAAAAAATTATGTATATATCAATGGCATATAATTATTATGAAGCAAACCAGAACGATGCATATGGGCTTTAGAATCTTAAGGAATTTTTTGTTCTATAAATTATACATTCAAATCAGTAGTGTGATATATCCTTATAAATATTAAAAATCATTTTAAAAAAATTGTGTGTGGACACAAAAATTTTAGCTATTTCACTGGTTTATACAAATATATATGAGTAATCCTTATTGATAAGAAAACATTGGTAGCTACAACCATATGAGTATACTGTAGTTAGAATGATAATGTAATCGAAGGATAGAAGGATGATTACCTGAACATGATATTATTGTGATATTCGGTGCAGTGAGATAACTGATGATATGTAAATTTTGTGATGTCTGGATACTGTACAACTTATATAATAGCTAAAGATAGTAAAGAATAAATAGGAAAAAGAAGAGAGAATGAGAAACAAAGCAGAAAATAAAGATAGAAATGATTGCTAGTATTAGAAACATTTATTAATCTTTTCTGAATCAATGTCAACTTACAAGATAGTTGGCATTGTGTTTGAAATGAAAATAAGATATAACTTTGATGAGCTAATGTTATATCTTGCAAAGCAGTAGTGGTACTCTAGGTTAGGAATTGCTTATTTATTATATTGGAAGGTCTTTTCATTATTTTATTTTCTCTTTTTGGATTCATCAATGTCCTGTGTTCAGCTATATAGAATACTTAATGTAATAGCAATATACAATAATGATATTTATTATTATGGTTGCTGCCTTGGTTTCTACTAGCAAAGAAAATTGACTATTGACACTTCGTTTTTAAAATTTTTGAGTATATTTCAATGCCAGATACATAATTCCATATTTTATGATATTCATGTGGAAAGCAGCAATATTCAAACAATACTAGATTTTTTTAAAAAACAAAAAACAATTTCAGAAAAACATAGAGTAAAAAATTTTTAAAAAGCTAGTTATGATGTCATTAAAGGCCAAGCAACTGCTAGTAGTCTTAAAAATAATATCATTCACAAGAAATTACATTGAAAATGCTTTAAGTACTTTAGTTAAATGGGAGTTGAAAAGACAAAGAAAATTTTACAAAGTGCATCTTCAATCCATATCTGTTGTGTCAATTGTTAACTGCTAAAAACAATAAATAAATGATAAATTCATCTAAAAAGTGAGATATGATGGGATAGGCAGTGATAAAAATGATTGGTTACTTTACTCCGTTTTTTTGAACATCTAAATACTTGCAAGACTTTAAGTTTTTACTCCAACACATTTAATTTAGTTACATAAAAAAAAAGTCAAGATATTCAGGAAAATGTTATTTCACAATAGCAACTTTCTCCATACAATATTGCTATCTAGTGCAAGCCATAATAATCAATGGATGCTAGAAGGTTAGTGCACCAAAATCCCTATCAAGTGCCTCCTCATTAAATATCCTCATACCTGTTTCTAACTTATAGCTTTCATTAGTAAGGAGCCTTGGATATGAGAGCACTGTACCTAGATCTTTGGATCTTATGCACCCCTCCAGCAACCATCTTTTATCTTTTTAGTTAACTATAAAGCTATGAGCCCAAACTGAAAACTCAATAATGTTTCAATTCAAAATAGGAGCCTTGGATATGAGAGCACTGTACCTAGATCTTTGGATCTTATGTACCCCTCCAGCAACCATCTTTTATCTTTTTAGTTAACTATAAAGCTATGAACCCAAACTAAAAACTCAATAATGTTTCAATTCAAAATAATTTTTTTGTGTAGTCATACAGATCTGAACCCAGTTCAGTATCTATATATTTTGATATCTTGATTTTTTAATAACCATAATTACCAACATTCTTTGGCTAGGATTGGTATTAAACAATTATAACATCATATGACTACCATTTCTTATCCTTTCACCATCTGATAATACAATAGCAACTTTCTCTATATAATATTGTCACTTAGTGCAAGCTATAGTAATCAGTGGATGCTAGGAGGAGGCAGTATTATATGAATACTACTGTGTTGACTGATTGTGTGTCATAATGTTATAATGGAAAATATTATTTCAGTGAATAGTGGAATCATACACACAAAAATATTCTTATCCTGCTTACAAAATGACAATATCTGTTCTAGTTCACCATCAATTCGTGTAAAATGAAGACTGCTTTATTCTGTTCTTCAATAATACTAATGAAAGGGTTTATTAACTGGGGGTTCATAAGATGTTTGAGCACTAGAAATGAGAGAGCTCGGGTGTGATTTATGGGCTTTGAATTCCAGAATCTGCCATTCTACTGTTGTATCAAATCACACAGCACATTCCCCTTTTGAACTTATTCGATTTTAACTTGGTTTTTTAAATCATTTTGAACAGTTCTACATAATAAAAAAAGAAAGAAAGAGCCATTTTAGTGAATAATGGAGTTTGTGGCCACAAAGATATTTTTAAAGTCTAATTTTAAATATGATAAACTTTACCTTCATTGGAAATTCATACATTTTATTCAAATTAAATGTCATTAATAGTTTCTTTTAAATTTTAAATTGATATAATAGAGGTTGGGTATATGTATACCTGTGTGTACATGTATGAGTTGTTGCAGTTATATTATTTTATCATATTTGTACTCTTAATTTTAACCTAATTAATTGTTAATATTATGTTCAAAAGTGAATTTTTATTGTATTATGTTCTTCTATTGTATGTATTGAAGCAATATTTATATATGCTTCATGTCTATAATTTAAAAATTTTTAAGAATTTTAAAAATAAATGTTGTAAACAATTTTAATTATATATATAATTTATATTCACAGATAAATGTATATGGTGTAATTAATAATACATTTATTGTAAAAGTAGTTTTAAAACAAAATGTGTTTTTTTTTTTTTGATTAACAATTACAAAGGGGAAATGAAATTCTTAGAAAAAGTAGTTAAAATGCTTGTAAACAGATTAATTAAGTTAGGAGATAAATATGTGACATAATTTAGTGTTATTTTATTAATCCTTTTCAAAGATAAAAATTTGTAAATGGTGTGATTGGGCAAATCGAACTGCAGACCAAAATGGAGGGTAGATCTTATCTACAACCAATAGATTGAAGATTCAAACGATTACCAATGGATTTTATTTTTGTTGATAAGCCAGGTTAAAAAGATATAAATAGGGATCATAAGCCTGTTTATTATTCTGCTGTGCACTTTAAGTAATCCACCTTGTCTTATTCAGTTGCTGTGTTTATTCATATATTTTGGTTCCAACGCCATGCAGGAATAGAGAATCCACCATCTGCTTCACTCTGACCAAGTGGCAGAATGCAAACCATAAGCTATTGCTAAGTCCAGAAAAGAAAGCTGTCAGTTAATGGAGAAACATACTAAATGTTATGTCCAGTACATGTATATGCATAAACTTCAAATGTCCAAAGCTTCAGGGATAAATCAGCCGTCAAGCAAAGAATAAATTACTGCCAGAGATACCTCATGAATTTTGAACAATGATCAAAACTGATCACCACCATAGCTATGGTTTGACAAATAAAGTCTGCTGAAATATTCTAATACCTAAAGAATGAACTCCAACTTTTACTGCTAAAAGGAATAGGTGTGATCTTTAAAAATTATAAATCTGTAGCATTACTATTATTTATCTCCTCTCTAATGAAAATATTTTAGTCGGTAATTGTTTGTTAAATCTGTTTATAACCAGGTATGATGAGATTGTTGTGTTGTTCTCTTTATCATGCAACAATTTAGTCAGTGATAATTTTATAAAAAGCAATTAAAGTTTATTATAGTAATTTCTGCCCATGCTTCAATTTATTACTTTCAATTAAACCTATCATTTCCATTTCATTCAAAGTATAAACAACATTTTAAATCTGTAATTTAACAAACCCTGAATGGAGTTCAGTCTGGCTGTGTAGACAGGCTAGATTAAAGTTGTCATTGATTGTATCTGAATAGCTCTCAGTTTTAAGCAAACCATCACTCCAGGCTTGAGAAAGGATAATTCAGAGTATTCGCTGAAAGTAGCTGCTTTAATTTAGGCTATCTTTGTCTCAGGATGTGACACATTTTTTTACTTTATTTATCTTGGATGATTGTAATAACATTTGCAATTGCTGGCCTCTTATATTCATTAGTTTATTTATGCAATAGTATGTGATAGATGGAAATTCCTACCATATATTATCTATCATCTTCATACCTATCTTGATGTGATATGTATGCATTTTCCAGCCACTTTCTCATTGTAAATTTACTCTGAACAGTAGTATGCAGTAGAAGCTTATTCCTACTATTTGCACATACCTGGAGCATGTATTTGTTCATGTTCCATAGATTAATGAATTACAGATGTTATTTCCTATATTTTACATTTTCTGTATTATTTTAGTTACTTACCTGTATTAATGCCTAAAGTTAATCATAGCAGTCAGTTATTTAACTAGTTTCTAGAATGATCTATCTTTGTCTCTAGTATTACCATATTCAATTTGCCATGTTGTTAATCTTAAAACTGTGACAATTACTTGTGATCGTAAGTCTATTCAGCAGGTTGATATCTTTTCAAAATTATGTAAGAATATATTATACCTGAGTATACATATTATCTGTGCATAAAATTCATAAAACTATAAAATTAATAATAGAATTCATAAATAAATAATTGTATGCACGTCTTGTAAGTTGATAAACCAGTTATGCTATTGTATGTGTTGAATTTTGCTATATGCATAAATAAATTATAATGTCTCATTATTTTTTAGCAATTTCTCATTATTTTGCAATCAGTAATTTAATTATAACAGGATAAGAGTCTCATGTCTAACTGAATTTTGCAGACTGTAAAAGAAGAAATTGTTGTTTGGTATTGTGCTCTTAGGCGATTTTTTTTTTTGGGGGGGGGGGTTGTACATTTTGGACAGTTACAATATATTTATATAATAAATTTGTTTTGTTTAAAATTAAATATGTATTAAAAATATTTTATAAAAAAATGCTTTTATTTTATTCATGGAAAATTGATATGCATTAAAAATCAATTATAAGATTTTTGCTTTTGCAAAGGCAATTTTTTTAAAAAGCAAGTTTTAGTTCAACAATGAAGAGAAATAATGATTTTATCCTTCATTTTTTTCTTTCTATTTTAATTAATCGCAAAGAATTTTTAGTGAATTAATTATGAAATTCAATGAAAGGGTAGTTTCAAAAAATATACCATCCTCTATTGTGCATTACTGAAAACTTACTGAACCAATATCAATATGGTTTGAAATTTGGCCTGCCAACACAACTCTGAAATATTGCATTCTCATTGATATTTAACACGTACAAAATTTGAAGAAAATCTGTTGGATAGAAATGTGTTAAAAATTGGTTACAAGATTTTAATCAAATAAACAAATTAACAGAATTTCTAAATTAAATAAAAGTATTTAAAAAATAATATTATACTTAATGATATTATTGTAAAATTACAAAAGGGCAATAAAATACATTTTCTATATTCTGTGGTATATTGTCTTATTTTTCTCAGATAAATGTTTTATGTTTTTAAATCACTATAAGCATTGTTATAGTGAGGAATTGTGTGTGAACTTTTACAAAAAAATGTGTCATTTGAACTGTTTAGTGTTGAATCTGAAAGGGCTTTTCAAGAAGTTCATCAATTATTCCATATCCATTCTGAAAAAAATGTAATGAAGAGATTAAAAAATTGTATACACATGAATTAGTAAACAAATGATTTTGCACTCTATAAAAATATATATTTGTTTTCTTCTGTCTCTTCTCAATTTTTAGGTTGGAAAATAGTTATTCAGCCATTTATCCATTGTCATAGCTTTTACACATCTATAAGACCATTTTTCTTTAACTGCATTGATATATTCCATCATAGGTCTTCTCTTTTCTGGAATTCTTTTTTTTTTCATTTTCCCCTGCAACAATACATATCATTTCAAATATCTTATCAAGTGACAACTAATCATACTGTTTATTCTTTGAGCAATGACCTTCAAAATATTTGTATTTTTTTCCTGTCAGACTCAATACTTCTTTTTTTTTTTCAGGCTGTCTATGATTCCTTCATCATAAACATTACATCTCAAGGACTCATCATTTGTCTTTTTCAGATCCTAGCAATGTGCATGACTCTGAACCATATAAGGCCATACCCTAGATGTAACTCTTTTGAAGTATTTTTTAATGTGAGGGATATATTTTTAGATGTTAATAAAAATATCTGTATATAATTTGAAATAAATGAGACAAAAAATTAAGTAAGTAACTTAACTGGCCATAAAGAAAATGATATTTTTAAATAGTATGAGACTAGAATTTTTCATGGAGCGGTGATAGCATATTGGCATGTTACATCTATATCTGCATTTGAATCTTAGCCAAGGAAATTTGATTTTTTTAAAAACTGGTTGGGGTTTTTATTTTAATTAGCTTATCTATAGTCATCTCGTCTAACTATCCAGTAATGATCAGTAAGTGGATATCTAGCTATTTTTAAATAGCAAATAAAATGAGATCAGAAAATTGTTCAAATGTCTCACCATCCAGATATTTTACAACATACTCAGTATTTATTTCTTCTTCACTGTTTTTCTATGACCAAATCATTAAAGAGAACTCTGCCTTATATTGCCTGTGAGAAGAGACTACATCAGAGAAAGAAAGTTAAAAGAAAAGTGCTAATATATTTGATTAAAGTGAAGAGTTAGGGGAAAAAGGTTAAGCTAATCTATTCTATATGTAGAACCTAAAATAGATGGTTCATATAATACATATATACAATGGCAAGTTTATAAAAAAACATTAAGAATGTTCTTCAACTGCTGGATATAATACTTTAGAATCCATTTCTAAAATGTACATTTGGTGAATTGAACATGTAAATTGAATAAAGTAACTAATCTTTCTTATTACATTGCCAAATGTTTATCATATAATACTAAATCAACCATGCACTTTACTACTGTTGCACAATACTTTATTTACCACCCTCTTTTACAGTTTTGATTGCCCCAGCAATCTTTTTTAGAACTTTTATATCTCCTAACGTCAACTGCAAAGTTAGGAGGGGGCAATCGAAACTGTAAACTATAAAAGTGGGTGGTAAATAAAGCATTGTGTAACAGTAGTAAAGTGCATGAATGATTTAGTATTATATGATATAAATTGGATAAACACTGCAAGATTTCTTTTAAAGGGACTATTTATTATTATTATTTATTATAAGGTTCTTACCACCATGCATCAGCAATATTATAAATTCACTAGCTTTTTGACTCTGAGCATAAGACCACGAAACGCCATTGTCTTTTTTTCCACCTGACTAATGGTTCTTAACTGAAATATCATTTGAATTTTCTTGAACGCAGGAGAATATGAGTGAATTTGTTTGAATAATCTTTATATAGAGAGAAATAGATATTTAAAATCATGATAGACAAACTCAATTATGGATCTTATTCCCTTAGGGTATAAAGTCCCAATCAAGTCAAGATTTAGCCGTCAAAGGCAGAGGGTGCTAATAAACCTCTGATTATAAAGCCAGATTGCATACACACACATATATTTAAATTTTTACTCGAGAGAATCGTATTTAGAAAGTACTATGCCGTATATTTTTTAGTTGGTTTCATTTCAATCCTTTCTCTGCCTTTTTTTTTCTTTACTCAGTTGTTTTGAGTTCATTTAAGCTTATTTATTATCTTTCGCTGCGAGGTTCTTTGGCTGTATTTGAACAATTTTACCTTAGGGGTTAACTCCTCTTTGTATGAGTTTGGAAATTTCTCTGGATTTCTAATAGAGCTTTTGTCAAATAATAATGTAAAAGATTACTCGCTTACAAAACAACTTGATATTTTATGTACTTTCATTTAATTTAATTTTTTATCTGACTGGGTTGTTTTTTTTCACCGTCTCAAAGATTGATTCATACTTTTAACAAATACTAAAAAAAGTTGTGAAAGTGACGTGTTTTTAAAAAACAATAAATTTAAAGTACTAATACATTTTTAAAGTTCAGTGTGTATGTGTGTTGTAAATATTTGTAAAATATGTTACTTAATTACTGGAGGCGTTTTATTTCTTCTCTCAAAAGAAATTTTTAGCTATCAAAATTTGGATGCGTTTTTGTTGAGGAAGTATCTTAAATAGTATGTGTTGAAACTTAAATTTATATTTATATCTTTTCATTTAATGCTTTATCAACTGTTAAAACCTTTTTTGTTATTATTAATTTATTTATCGTAGCTATTTTTTAAAATTTACATTTAAAATATAAGTTGGATGGAGCATAGTATCAGTTCTTACGTTTGCGAAGTGATAGCGGTGGCTTACGATGAGATTAGAGAAGGGGGAAGCATTTTTTTTTTTGTAATTAATAAAATATATATATTATAAAATAATTTTAAATTAGTTTTTTTTTTTTAAAAAAAAAGTCAATTTTTTTCTTTTATAAAATCTTTTGCTTCTTTTTCTAACTATTCCTTTGTGATTGATTATTAAGTAAATTGATAAATAAAGACTTGACATTAAAAATAATTTTGATAGGTACTCTTTGTCCAGCAGTCTTTGGGATATGATTTTTAATTTTGCTCAACATAAACAAATTCTTTCTATCGATACATAACAATAGCACATCATAATTTTTTTATCAAGTCTCAAATTGCTCTGTTGCATTTTTTTCGGCATTGTAGAATAGCTACTTTATTTCTACGTTCTCATAATTAATTAAACGTTTCAGTAATTTTCTTTTTAACTATTTTATTTTGAATCGAAATACTTAAAGGCGTTTGTGTATTTATAACACAATCAATACGAACTGAAATAACTATTTTAAATGAAATCATCCGTTATTTTCAGATGAATTAATGATGTTTCTTGTCTCTTTTGAGTTTTAAACAAATTATTTAACCACAGTAATTAAAATCAGCTGAATTCCATATGTTTTTTTTTTTTTTTAGAAAAAAGGAAGGCACAGCCAACAAAATAATGTTTTTTAACATCCTGTTAATTAAATATTGTGTCGCAATAACTAGAATTGAAATGCTGAATACATTTTAATTTTCATATTTAAACTGTCATTTCTGTCTTCCTGTCTTTACTATTATTTCTTTATCAATAAAACTAAGAGATCCTAAATGATTTCACTAAAGAATCGATCTTGCCACATTTATTATTTGTTGGAAATGACAATATCTCTATAAAAAAAAAATAGAAATATACTTAAGCCGAAAAGCAAATCAAAATATTACTCCTATTAGTAAATTATTATTGATAAAATTAAACGTACTATATTATATAATTCATTAAATAAATGGTATTATTGCCCAGAATTTATAAGAAGTTCGAGTTACATAAGTAACAGAGCATGATTAAGTATCTTGTTGATCTCCATAAGACAAAATATCGTGCAGGTTATTATGAACATTTTTGAACTCTTTTCACACGACACCAGTAAATAATGCATAACTTCGTGCTTCTATCATGTGTATTTAATTTGAAAATGACTTCCACAAGTTAAAATGATGCATAAGTCACATAGCATTAGTAAATAACTTATAATAACATGTAAATTTAAATGAAAAATAACTTTCATTGGCACTTATACATGTAATTAATTGAAATAAAACCAAATGGCTTTTCTGCTCAGAAATTCATAAGTAGTTTGAACACCAGAAGGACAGAACTGGAATTATTCTGAGGGCCTTATGTTAACAGTCAACTATACTAAAGCATGCAGGGAATGGTTAAAAAAATACAATGTGCTAATGCTTGGAGTATGTCTTTCTGGAAAAAGCAAGTATGCTTTATTAATTGAATTAGCTAGATAAGGGTCAGCAAACTGGTAATTTGTAAATAAATATTTTCATGAGAGAGAGAAAAAAAACCCCACTATTCTACATTGCTCCTTGGATTTGGCCCATTTATAAAATAATAAATATTGTTCATAATCAATGCTAAATAATAGAAATTTGTGAATAAATTAAAGTATTTAAGTAATTTTATATTTTTGTTTAAGATACTTTCAATTTTCATTACTGTTTATGTAAATATATTCAATTAATGAAATAAATGTTCAAAACAACAACCATTCAGAAATCTATATTTTTTCATCAAACGTATTTTTCACTTTTCTTGTGGCTTTTTTGACTCTTTTTATTCAGTTATTTAAACAAAATGGCCCTTCATATTAAAAAGATTGTTGACCCCTGGGTTAGGATAAATAAATTGTTGATCTTGTAATTTTTTTATGAAAATAAAGTTGAGAAAATGTATAAAATGTGATAAAATGAAAATAAAATTATAATTATGTTAAGGGAAAGCATTGCTTCTTTTGTTTTCATTGACTGCATTGCATTGTTTGATAAGTTTAATCATTGTTTATATATATCCTGGTATGGTTTAATGCAGTAATAGAGGGATAGATAAGATTTAATTACAGCTCAATTCTATCACTTCCAGTCTTTAAGTGTCATATATAGATTTGGATAACAAATCATTAAATTATTTATTTTATTGTTTATATAATAATAATAATAAGCTAATTAGCTCATTGTATTAGATGAACAATTATTATTTCATAGTTAGGAAAAAATGATTGTATGCAAATTTTTTAAAGATGAAGGTTTTTTCATATTAAAGTGATCATGCTACAAAGGAAGATATTACATTGATTCAGTCATTTGATATTTACTTTTTATTAATCCTCATTAATAAAAGTTCTTATCTGTGCTGTGATATTACAATATGAGCTGCTGCATCTAGAAATTATCTTTGAGACCCATTCAGCTCTTATTTTATATTTTTTTAAAAAGGATTCCATATTTAGCATTTAGATCTTTGATTATTATTCTCTCACTTGGAGATCTTCCTCCCTCTCCCTTTTCACCTCCCTTTGTGACTATTATTATGGTGTGGTTAGCACATTCATTTACTAAATTTATTTGCCCTAAATCTGAGACAATCATGAAAATTGTAGTATTTTCTAAGCAAATGTAGGAGTTTTTGTTTAAGTAGCTGGCTCATAACCATCAAAATTGATTATCTCACATTTAACATGCTTAAGCATATTCACACACAGTAAACAGAAGTATATTATAGTATCAGCCATAAATTTAAATATATTACCAATTCATTTTCAATAAGTTGTTAAATAAATAAATAAAAAAGATATACCAAAAACTAATAGATATTTTAAGAGCATGTACATTGCAGTTAAATAATAAGAGAACTTTATAAACATGGATTAAAACATCACATGATTGCCTAATTCTTATGCTTTTACAAGCTATTAAAACATTATCAAAATATTTCCATACAATCATGCTACCTAGTGCAAGCTATAGTATTCAATACATGGTAGACTGTTGTACATTCTAATCTTATCCAGTGCCTTTTTATCCAATATCTCCAGATTAGTTTCCAGTATAAGGCTTTCATCAGTGAGGAGTCTTGGAGCTGAAACCAGTTAACTTTGATCTTTGGATTTAATGCATCCATCTGATACCCATCTTTGATCTTTTTGGTTAATTACAAAACTATCATCTCAAATAATAATGTTTTAATCCAAAGCTAATTTGCTTATATAGTCATATAATCCTAGCCAAAGAATAACGATGCCCGTGGTTATTAAAAACCACAAGACATCAAAATATATAAATATGGATTGTTTGATTGGTGCCAATAAACTGATGGAGAATTGTTATATGATGCAGTGTTCAGCATTAAAACTGAAGATTTCTTACCTTATAAGTAAAGAATCTGGGTTTATATTTTTTCTTCTCCTTATTATGAATTTAAATTTATATGCCCATATAAAATGTGACATGATATGGAATGGATGTATTGTCTTTTTAACAATTTTAATCCACTTATTTACAATAACTTGTTCTTTTCACTCTCTCTATATTCTTATTAATTTAGTTTAATAATAGGAATATAGTAATATAGCAGGAAGAAATTCAGAATGTTTTTATGTATTTTTATAACTAGTATCAACTATAAATAAGACTTAAAGAGAGCCTACATATGTGGATTTATTTGAGGTTTTTTGTGAGTCATCAGTAAACACTAATGGTTTATGCATGAAAATAGTATGACATCATCTAGTGAAGGTAAAATGTTACAAAAAGTAATCATGATGAATATTTGTATTTGGTAATCAAATTTAGATTTTGAAGTGTTTTTGTAAACCGTACCAATGCTACATTTTTTAAATTTATATTTTATTAAGAATGAACTTAATAAATCTAATTTAACCTTTTTTACCATATTTGCAATGATTTTTGCTATTAAGATAAGCATCTAAACATATTTATATAAAAGTGTGTCCATGGGTTTCTATTTAAAAAAGTAAAAGTAACCATCAACTCAATAACTTGTAGAAGTAACTATTCACTTGATGTCCATTGATTATCCAAGTTTACAGTATATAATTATAGATTAACAACAACTGCTCTTGGAAGCATGAACGTAAACATATAAGAAAAATCATGTGATGATGTTGGTATTGCAGTTCCTAGTCAAAATGTAGAAGACTATAGTTGTAGAATTAAAATATCAAAAATATATACAAAGTGACCTGATGACAGATGTAAGTAGTTGTGCAAATAAGTTTGAATGATTAGGTTTTTTTAATTTCACATTATTAGCTTGATAGAATAAAGGAATAAATGGTGGCTATTAGATGCATAATTGCATTGAGTTTCAACTTTGAATCTTAATCTTCATTGATTAAGACAAAATCTGGAAACTGGTCAATCTACAGATGAAGATTTTATAACACTATGTTATTTGGTAACCATTGATGACTTGAGTTTACAGTAGATGCTTCTAAAGTAGGATGATTATAGTTACAGTAATATGACCATACATCACTAGTGATGAATGCTGCATTTGTATTTTGTAGCTAGTATCCATTTGCAGAAAATGATAAATATTTAACCATTGGATATGGATTGACAATCTAGTAAAAAATCCCAAGTCTATGTGCAATCTGAAAAAATATTTTGAGCTTTACTTAATCCATACTCATAATATTATTTCTGCTTGAATAACTTTAAACATCAGAAAAAATATACAATATCTATAAACTAATATATATATATTAACAGCATAACAGCCAAAGCTTAATAAAAATAGAAAACCCATAATCTTATATCAACCAACCTCTGTGGATCTGTAAAAGTATTAGTTTATTAAGCATTGGCTTTTATGCTTCGAATTTCATTTGGAAACCAATTAACTATTGACAAATTATTGTTTGATATGTATATATAATGAAACAGTAGAATACAGATTTTCATAATACTTATTGGTAGAATAAACTAAATACAGATAAAGTCCCATTATTCTAAAATTCCTGGTTCCAGGACTTTTTCAGATTATACTTTTATTGTAAACCTAAACTATATTAAAGATGGGGGAGGGGAGGGCAACTAGGCAGGTTACTATTATTAATTTCTAAGTATTTATTATTTCTTCCTTAATTTTGTTTATAAATGTGCTTACAAATTTATTTATTGTAAGAGGTTAAGATCCCTTTTGAAGTTTTGTTTAGATAATAGAAGTTTGAATGATAGTTATTTGACTTAACAGTAGTGTAGCTTTTCATGAATTTCAGTTTTGATCTGAAATTATTTGATAATGTCAAAAACTGATTAAGAGGATTATATTTTTACAATTTGCTGAATAAAAGAATTAAAAACGACTCCCAATTTTGTAAATTTTAATTTTAAGATTTAAATACGAATATAGTATATATTTTTAAACTAGATGTAGATGTAGATGTAGAGGGGTTTGAACCCAGACTTTCAAATCGCCCTCAGTCATCCATTCCATCCTATACAACCGATACACTTTTTATGTGAAAAAGATAAATGATCTTCAATATTTGTATTTCGTGCCAAACCAGCATCCATTTCAACCATTCTTGGGTTATTTACACATATTTTTCCTATGAGTTTTTATTTTGTTTTAAAATGTATAAATGATTCAAACTCTTTTTTTTTTTTGCTCAAATGCTGTATTAACTTTCAATAGTTCAAAACATTATTCAATTCCTCCCAATATGCAACATTTGCTTTACTACTGTGTCCAGAACACAGGACCCTCCTCCCCCGAGTTTGCTATATGCACTATTTATCAATATGCTCACGATTTACAAAAACAAATATTTATGGGAAATCATTTGTTGTATTAATTGAAATCACTTTTAATGCTCTGCATATTTTATTTGAAAAAATTAAGAAAAGTATGATGAAAATTGTAATGTACTTTTTTTTTTGTATAATACTAATTTGAATCTTACCATTATTCAATAAACGTTTATATATATATATGTGATGATTAAATATATATGTACAAAAATGCAAAACAATATCTTTAACAAAAATACTGCAATCTTGAAAAGTTATTCTTTTGTCTGACAAGATGTTATATACTTTTGAAATACTATAAATCTATCTTATCTCAAGAGTCTGCTTTCTAAAAGGTAAACAAAAAAAAGACATATGTGAATGGCAACAGATGTATATAATAAATTTAACATAAGAAATGTTTATATGCATATACTGTGATTTTTATAATGAAAATAAAGCAACCTTTTAAATAGATCTCATTGAAAGGCAAAGGCCTCATCAACATTCTTTATTAGAGGAACAGTGGAGAAGATTTGCTTATTGTTAGGTAATGAGGGTTTAATTAGTTTCCCACCTTTATTTTATTCTCCACTTAAAAATTTCTAAATACCCATTTACCAAGCAATGTTGAATAATTAACTGAATTGGCTATGGACCAATTACCTGGGAGGAAAACTTTGTCTTGAAAAGAATTTAACTTGGCCTTCATGCAAATGTCGATCATAAGTATGGTAGACAGATGCATTATCTTTTACCATCAGCAGCAGTGATTAATTTACAAAACTGCATTCAGATCTTTGTATTGTTATTACTTTTCATATACTCTAGAGGTAACTATCTGTGTATATATATATATATTGTCTTGTCTGAATATGTGTTTTTTTTAATCACATCTACAATTATTATATAGATATTTATGATGAAGAACTGTTCATTTTTTTCTTAAAAATTATTTAGTATTTTGTAAAGCTATTTTCCAATAAATTATTGACATTTTGCAAATCCAAATATTGATTTTACCGAAAGTCATTGTCAATAAGTTATGAACAACCTTCAGATGAGTGTTTTTAGAGTCTTTTGATTAAAATAATGGCAAAAGCACTTTACTATTAACAGATGAGTCTTTAAACCAACAAAATGAAATTAGATTAGCGGAAATGATAACATTTAACGCATTACTTGAGACAGTTTGCTGGTAAAAATACACTTCAGATACTAAATAAAGTTTTAATCACCGCCCCACTACTAATACTTAATGTTTTTAAATCAAGAAAATATATATGTTCTTATGATAGTACATATAGCATAGGCAATAATTACTAGGTATCTATGACAATCTATCTGATTAACATTCCTTTTGTTTGCTTTCATTTCAGCATTCTTCTAAGACTCTTCTTTAAGATAAATGAATCACACATACTTATATATGTGTATCAGTAGTGAATACCATTACTGTATTTAATTTAATTTGTATTGTTTTTAATTATGTATATATATTAAAAAGATTAATATTGAGAAGGATTAAAATAGTTTCATTCCTGTTTTTGCAGATGTTTTACAATAAGTATTTTATGGATTGGGAGTAAAAATAAATGATGACTTATGTTATCTAGATTTTGTAGATGATATGATTGCTTTTGCAAATAATACTGCAGGGCTTCAGCAAATGTTGCAAGAATTATCAGATGAAAATAAAAAAGGATTAAAAAATGAATGCTAAGAAAGCTAAAGTAATGTTCAATGGATTGTCTCAGAAAAAAATAAATAATGACAATCATGATTTAGAAGTTAGCACCTACAAATATCTTAGTTAGATTAGTAATACAAATGGATGTGTAATGGATGAAATTGATCATAGAATTAAATTTGAATGTAAGTTTTTGGTAGAAACAATTTAATGTTAAAAAGAAATATGCTTATGTGTTTAAAAATGTTTTTAGAAGATGTGTTTTACCAATTCTTACTTATGAATCTGAGATTTGAAAAACCTAACAGAAGAGTAATACAAAAACTTCAGATCACTCAATAAAAATATGTATTAGGAGTAACAAGAGAAGATAAAAAAACAATAAAGAACAAATAAGTATCTCTGACATTATTGAAAGATTTAGAAATTAAGCTGAGTTGGCCATGTTATTAGAAGAGATAACAATAGATGAATGTAATAGTTAAAATTTTAAATTGGATCCTAAGAGATTATAAAAAATCTAAAATGAGACCACACATGAAATAAATGATTGAATTAAAATGGTTTGCTGGTGTTTTGTGGAGTAAAAAAAGCAACGGATCAGAGAAAATGGATTAAATATTGAGAGACTTTCAATAATGATGATGACAAAAAAAAAAAAAGAATTTGATAATAAAAACAAAAAAGAAAGAAAACATAGGTTAAGTCATTGGTATTATTATTATTTTTTTTACAGTAGTTATGATGTAAGTAAAATAGGTTCTGTTCAAGCCATCGAATGTTGGAACACTTAGCAATTCTTTTGACAGATACCATTTAAAAACTAAAAATTTCAAGTTTTAAAATATCTATTTTTTACTTCTCTTTAGTCTCCCCTAGTTTGTAGGGGGGGGGGGATAGACGTTGATCTGAATGTTAGCTGTAATAAAAGTATTATAATTTATATTTTTTTATTGTTCCGAATTATTTGTTGTTGTTGTTTTTTTTTTTTTAAAAAAAGACTTTTCTGGACATTTTTTTCAACACATTTTATAATCACGCATTCATTTTGGGGGGACATTTTTCAGTTCAAGTGTCCATTTTCTGTGCTAAAACGGTTGTTTGAACTCTATTAATTCCAGTTATATCATCATCACCAACCATTATCAATCCACTGCAGGATGAAGGTCTCTCCAAGTTTAATCCATCTTCTCCGATCTTTAGCTTCTCTTCTCCACAACACCCCTGCACATTTTCTTATTTCATCCATCCATCTCACATGTGGTCTCTTTCTGGGTCTTTTACAATCTCTTGGAATCCAGTTTAAAATTTCAATTGTCCATCTATTATCATCTCTTCTAGTAATATGTCCAGCCCAACTCCATTTCAATCTTTTAATTTTTTCATTAAGGTCAGTAACACCTGTTTGTTGTCTTACCCATACATTGCAATTTCGATCTCTTCTTGTTACTCCCAACATACATCTCTCCATACTCCTTTGAGTGGTCTGAAGTCTCTGTATTGCTCTTCTATTAAGTATCCAAGTCTCAGATCCATAAGTAAGAACTGGTAAAACACATTTGTTAAAAAACATCCTTTTCAAACACATAGGCATATTTCCTTTTAGTATCAAGTTATTTCTACCAAAAGCACTCCAACCAAGTTTAATTCTATGATTAATTTCCTCCATTATGTTTCCATCTGTATTAATAACCTGACCAGGGTATTTGTAACTGTTAACTTCTTCTAATTCTTCATAATCAATCTTTATTTTCATATTTTGAGCAAATCGATTAAACATTACTTTAGTCTTTTTAACATTTATCTTTAGTCCTACTTTTCTACTTTCATCTGCTAACTCCTGCAACATTTCCTGCAGCTCTGAAGCATTATTTGCAAAAACAACTACATCATCTGCGAAATCTAAATGACTTAAATACTCTCCATTTACTTTCACTCCTTTAGTTTCCCATTTTAATCCACAAAATACTTCTTGCAGCACTGCTGTAAAGAGTTTTGGAGATATGGAGTCACCTTGTTATACACCTTTCTCAATGTTGATTTTTCCAGTATCATTATGCAATCTAATTGTTGCTGTTGCATTTTTATAAATATTCTTTAAAATATGACAATATCCTGGATTTATATCTTGATGATCCAATGCTTTAATCACTGAAGAAATGTGTATAGAATCGAATGCCTTTTCATAATCTACAAATCCAAAACATAATGACAACTCATATTCATTTGTCCTTTCTATGACTTCTCTCAATACCTGGATATGATCTATTGTACTAAAACCACTTTTAAATCCAGCTTGTTCTCTTGGTTGGTGGAAATCCAAAGTTCTCTGTAGACGAGTTGTAATTATCTTGGTAAAAATTTTATATAAAACTGATAAAAGGCTGATAGGTCTGTAATTTCTAATATTTTCTTTATCACCTTTTTAAAATATTAATATTATTACTGCATTCTTCCAATCTTCCGGTACATCTTTATCATTTAGACATTTGGTATATAACTTTGCTAAAATTGTTTCCATTTCTTCACCTGCTTCTTTTAATATATCAATTATAATTCCATCATTTCCTGGAGCCTTTCCTTTCTTCATACACTTAATTGCATGTCTCACTTCTTCATTTAAAATTCTGGGCAATTCGGAAGATGTAATAGATATAGGAGGTACTTGTTCTTTATTACTATATAATTCTTGATAAAAATCTTCTACCAATTTCATGATGTCATCTCTCTTTTTAGTAATAATTCCATCTTTTTTTCTTGTTGCAGATATAAATTTCCTACCAATACCAAAATGTTGTTTAACATTTTTGAGACTTTTATTTTCTTTTACAGCTTTCCTTGCTATTTCACAGTTATACTTTCTTATATCATTTTCAACTCTTTTCTCAACATTTTACAAAATTCGAGATATTCAATTCTTTTTAATACATCATTTTTGTATATCTTCATATTCCTTCTTTTCTTCATAAATTCTCTAGTCTCAGTAGAAATTTTATTAGTCAATTGCTGCTTTTTTCTACCAGCTATGGCAGTTTTTAATAGTGTATCAGTTATTTTCATATTAATTTTATTCAAATCTGAATCATGTTCAAAATCTCCTAACACTTGAAACCTATTTGTAAGTTCTAATTTAAATTCATTAGAATGTTTCTGAAGATTAGGAATATCAACTGTAAATATTGTTTTTCTTAATAATTTTTGTCTCTCTAGTTTTACATTGTAAATAGGGTATGTGTAAATTTTATATGTTTTTGTAAATATTATTTAATAAAATTATTTTTAGTGATTGTTTTATGCGTCTCTTATAATTTAATGATTGTTTTATGCGTATGGGAGTTTATTTAGGGGCGAGAAAATGTAGTTTTTAAGATAATTTTTTTTTGCTTTACAATGTTGATATTCCTGCAAATCATACATGTTTGCTATTTTTTTTAATAGTTTTACTTATGTGTGAACATGTTAGCTTTAATCCTGCAATATGGTATTTATTATACTTGCTGTACTTTTCATATTCGTGCCAACCTGCTGATAACTTTGTAAATCTTGCAAAAATATCATGTACAAGATTCGCCTACACATTACTTTTTCGCAAATCTTGGGGAAAATGAATCGTGTACAAGATCGTGTAAACGTTATTTTGGTCAGATCGTAAGATTAGAAAGTTATCAGCAGATTGATACGAATGTGAAAAGGCACATCATCTAATACCGTATTGCAAGAATAGTACACAAATACCATTGTTTAAAACAAAAAACTTATCAAGAATATAAAATTATAAATAAAAAATACATAAGTAATAACAATAACTAAAATATATAATAAAGTACATATGTTTTTAACATCTTATAAGAAATTACAAATATAAAAATATTTATATGAATACATAAGCATATTCATTAAGCACATATAGTTCATTATAAATATATTCATCTATCAAAAATTACATGTATGCACATATATAGTAATATAATATATATTTTAATTAATTGAATTTTTTTTTAATAGTAAAAAGTTAAACAATATGTTTATAAATTGTGATAACATTTACACATTCATTATATTAAAGCAATGTAATTTAATCTTTCTCTTTTCTTCAATTGTTAGAAGAAGTTTTAATTTTTATTAGCTTTTTTTTTTGTAATTTTATTTTAATTAATCCTTTTTGTTGTTATTCAATATTTTTAATTAAACATTAATAATCAATTTCTGTTTTGATATTATTAAATAGCCTAATTGTAATGCATATTTTTCTTTTAATATAACGATTTTACTACACTCTTATATACAAAAAGAAAGGGGCAGAAAAGATTTATCATTTTATTTAATAAAAAGCATATATTTATAGTTTGAAAATCTTACTGTCCAATAAGAATAAATCATTTACTAAGGAAAATAATATAAATTGCTAAATTTTTGTTGAATTTTAAAAAGGACTTGGCTTTTCTTTGTTGTATTGAATGTCTCAAATATAGTTTCTTTAATTCCAGTATGCAGAAGAAATTTTGATAACCAAAATAAAACAACTTTAAATGACCATTACTGGACAAGATCTCATCAGTATCCACCAAAAAGGAATAGTGAAGAAAACATTATTCAATCTCAATAGATTATGGTTTTCATGTTTTTCTTTCTTTGTTTTATCTTCTAAAAATAACTAGTTACACATTTAGTCACCGTTTATGGGGGTCGTTTTAAATCACCTATCAAAAAAATTATAAGTTTTGATAAACCTTCATTATCTAAAAAGAATTTTTAAATTTTACTTAAATTCAAATCCTAAGTAAAAATCAACACAGGCGACTATACTAACAAGTAGACTCTAAAATTGTCCATTTTGAAAACTGTTTATTCAAAACAATCAACCCCCCCACCTCCGAATAGGAAATGATCTTACATACAGCAATGTAAAGCTATAATAAATCTGCAAAATCTATTGGAATAATTATCATTTAGGACTAATGATTTATTTTTTGTTATATAACAAGCAATTCATTTCTTGCAAAAGTATGTAATTTGCATTTCTAGAAATTCTTGAATCAGAAATCTGTATATATAACATAAAATATTTGTTTATTTTTCCTGAATAGCTTATTCTTATTGCTATGAAATTTTGGTTATAAGAACTTTTAGATACAGATATCATCCAATTCTAAATATTCTGAACAAATAATAATGCTTTTAAAGATGAGTATAAATCATTTAAAAAATTAACTAAGATATTTTTTCAGCACAAAACTATAAAAAAAACAACATATAATTCTATCATACATAATGTTTTATAAAAACAAATTCTATTCTACTAAAGTGCTGCCATCTAATGTAAGCTTGAGTAATATGGACATGGAAATTATGCATTTCTGAATAAAAGTTTCTATGTCTCATGATTTAATAGTATATATAATTGTTCTAAAGTAAAGAATAAAATAAGGGGAGGCCAACAATATTCACATTTGGCACTTGATTAGTTTGGCAAATAATGTTATCTTTTCACTTTTTCATTTAGTTAGTTACCAAAATAATTTACCCAAAATGGTTTACTTCAGTCTGTTTAACATTTTTTACCATACCTAAAAAATGAAGTTATCCTAAACCTCAACTGACTAGCCATTATTATGACTGTATGTTAAAATCAACAGATTTGTTGTGAAGCCAACAGCAGTGCATCCTCAAATTACCATCTTTGTCTTTTGAATAAAACCATGTAATTCAAATATGCAGTCATAATTAATTAAAAAATTAATTATTTATGAAAAATATATGGCAAAACTATTTCATACCATTTTTGAGTTTTTATTTTGAACCCTAGGCAATTAGTTGCCTCTCCCCAGTTTAGTACTGATTTATATTTCTTATAGTGATAAAGATATTGTGTGGAAGCAAAGATTATAAAGGAGGCATGATGCATCAATTTCTTTTTGATTTCTGCTTTGGAGTAAAATGGTCATTAATTTTATCCATTGTCAGTACTTGTTATTGATATTGGTATCTTGCATTTATAGTAGCAATCATTTGACACTAGTACTATTCATTCATTTGGTTTTTAAAGTCCCCTCTCCCACCCACCTTGGGAATGTCTATAGTTAGTTAGACTATTGGTTTTTTTAATTATAAGAGTTTAGAAGGTGTAATCAGTTTCATCTCAAATACTAGGATTGAAATTTTTAACTTCATCTTACCAGCAAGTTTCCATATTGGTATTATAAAACATTAACATGTATAAAAGCATAATCACCATTCCCCACAGGCAGTGAAAAAGTAATATGTAATACACTAAACAATCATAGGGGAGTAATATTTTTTTTTACCTCTAGTTAAGAATAATGAAATACCAATTTATTGGCCAAAAGTTGAATAGCTGTGGGATGTCTATATTCCAGGTTTGCGCAGAAAGATTCTTAGTTATTTGAAAAATTTTCCAAATTCCACCCAGGTTCAAACTCTAATATTTAAAAAAATGTAAACATCATTGTATTTGATTTATTTCTCTAGATATGAAGCAGGATCTTCTGCACTCAAAGCTACAATTTCACAGATCTGCCATAACTTAAAGCAATAATATCATAAAACTTGTTATTACTGCATGTAAATAATATTTTTGAGGTGTAAAACACAAAAATTTATATTTGTTACAGCTTTATAGTAATAATATTATTAATAAAAATGTGAGTTGTGTATGCAATTCAAGATATCTTGTTATACAATAACCCATTATCATATGCACTTTTTAAAAAATTGTTTCTGTTTTACTTATATTCACAGAAATCTGTATTTTTTATTTATTACAATTTCACTTCCTATTATTTGACATCATTTTTGGGATTTTTTTTATATACATATACTATATAAGATTTTTGATAAAACATATATTAGCTATACCAGTATTTTTGACCCATGTACACATTGTTATGGCTTTTTATATAGGTATGTCATATACATATATAACATATGAAATGAAATCATATAAAATGAGGGGAGAATATTTTATTTTATAGATTATATGTATACAGTATATACAAATGTAGAAAGAGCAGTCATGGTAACAAGTATGCAAATTCTATTTACACATTTCCTATTCTGCCATCTAGTCATAGATTGAATAATCATTAGATACTAGACAATAATGCTTATTAAGTTTTTATCTGTGTTTCTAGATTAGTTTCTGATTATGGCCTTAAGTAGTAAGGAATTTTGAATATGAGAAAGATCATGATTAGAATTAATCTTTGCACATGAATATGACAGCATCAAATGAGGACTTATCACATCTAGTATTTATTATTTAAGTTTGCAATAGATAGCAGAACCTAAATAGTATAAATAGAATATATGCCTAAAAAGAAATGTTAAGTTGGGATCATATGATTTTTTAAAATAATATATATACATTGTATCAAGAATATTGATATTCTTGTATATGTATTATTATAAAATCTTGTATGAATCGATATAATTATTTAAAATATTAAAAAAAAAGATTTTTGTGTAAATAAGTGGCAACATTAGAGAGAAAAATTAATAATTCCAATGAATAGTAAATAAAGCAAAATTAAAACAATCAAGTACAGTATAGTCAAAAGTTATTGTATGTCAATTAATTGCAGAGAAATAGAAAATGACTTATACTTTACATCAAATTAAGAAATGAAAAAAAATATTGATTTAAGATGTCATGGAATTTTTAATCGATTTTAAATCATGATATTAATCATTTATATTTTATAAATATTTTTCATTCTAAACTTTATATTTTAATCTACTTTTTATATAAGCTTAATTGTTCCCTCTGTTAATAATTGACTATCACTTTCTTTTTGTATGTTACTTTCATACAAAATTATCTGGTATCAGTGAAAATTTAAATGATATATATATGACATGAAAACTAATTGACAGGCATTGTACAAGATTTAGGATCTATATTAAGCTAAAGAAATCAAATTATAAAGATAGTGAATCAAATTTTGAAACAGAATGTTTTTAAATATTTGAGAAATTAAATAAGTGATGAATTAATTGTTCATATAAAGTGTAAGAAATGAAATAATCAGTATGATTGTTAAAAAAGTAAAAATGTTGGATAGGATTATTCTCATACTAAATTAGTGCTTATAAAAGTGGTTATGAGTAAAGATAGTGAACATCACTGTCTAAATATTTTGTGAAATAAGTCCTGAGGGCTGATGTTTTAAAATAAAAATACAGAACATATGTAGGAAAGATTAAAAACTAGACTATTGAAAAGTATGAAGAGGAAAATGTTTATGTAAGTTGTATTTATACAACAATTAACATTGCAATAGAAACATTGTAAGAATAGATCTCAATTGTATTCTAATTGAAATAATTTAAAAATATTACATATTCAAGGTCATTATAAATATTAAGAACTACCTATATATCTTGTACAGGGGATAAAATTATTTAATATGTGCACAATATCGAAAATAAATATTTGTCATAGAAAAAATACTCAAATTTTCATAGAGTGTTGATTTTTCATTGTTCAATAATGGTTTACTGAAGAGAGGTGTATCATGTTATTTTCATGTTTGTCAAATGAATATTTGAATATGAGGACTGTGTTAATTGGAGCATTATTGTCTTGGAAAATAATATTGTATAGTAACAGCATTTATTCTATAGGATAAACCAGTAACCAAAAAATTCAAAATAATATGCAACTCATGCATTCCTACAGAATAATACTTGAATTATGGTATGGTTTCCCAAATCATGACTATTTCATCACCATGATTCACAATTGGGAAAGCTTATTGGTTGATAGATTTTTTTTAGTAATTACAGACATAAAATTTTCCATGTTTGGGAACATTTATCATTTTTCAATCTTTTTCATGATATAGCTTTCTTTAAGACTTTATTAAGGTGACATTAAATTCCTTTTAAAGTAAATTAAACATATATTCAGGGCTAGCGATTGTATTTCTTTCAATGATCCAATGTTCTTATTCACTTACTACTTTTTAGCACATTCAAATGTGTAAATACCAAAACATTTTTGAATATCAAAAAGTTATTTTCATAGCTGATTTTTGCTTTTGTTTGTCCTTGATTGAGATGATATGTTAGAAAAACCAAATTTTACAAAACCCATGAAGGAAATTAAGGTTTCATTTCTTTTTTACATTTATTTATTCTTTTTATCTTTCTGTTTTAACAGTAAATGAAAGCCCTCAACATTTTTTTTTCAAGCCTTCATGGACTGTTTGTGAGTTATCACAGTTCTCCAAGTGACCCATGGATCACAAATTAAGAATCATTGCTATAAAAAATGATCTATTACTCTATATGAATATGACTATTCAACCATTGTTCATTTTTTTTATATTTATGATATCTCTACTTTATATTATAACATTTACATCAAAGTTGACAGTAGCAAGAGGTCAGCTCAGCCATAATTGAATTGCTTTTGAAACTTACTATTGACTTAGAAATTTCAGGATTCTGATATATGATGAAGTGATTTATTTTTATAGTTGTTTTGTTGTTCAACTCTTAAATAATATCAATTAGTTTTTTTTTTTTTTTTGTAAGCTTTGGTTTCTGAACTAAAAATTGCAGCAGATTTAATTATTCTATCTTTAATTAATGCTGACATTAACTTTAAAACTCAATTTTGAAACACTACAATTACTTCAACTTATTTAATAGTATTTAGGATCAACTTTTTGCATAATATATTTTATGGAGATGTACATGGATATCCCTATCACCACTAGCACTGAAATTTTTTTACTCTCTTCATGTGGGAAATAATAGTTTGACTTAATTTAAAGTCAAATAGATTCAACATTTTTTCTCATAGGCTTACCAAAAGTGTGATATAGGCTTCTGGAACACTATACATCTCACTACTGCTTTTTTAGGATGAGAGCAAAAATATATATTGATCTGAAATTTAGAAGAAGTTTGAAAATCAGAAATAACTGACCTTGGCTATGATACATGAACCTTAAGCTCCAGAATCTGTCATTCTATAATGGCATCAAAATACAGTGAGTGATTATTGATAGAATTATATATTTCTGTTTCTATACTACAGAATATTAAAAACTCAATGCTAATATAGTGTTCCTATTATTTTGGGCAGTTCTTGTATATATCTTGATATGTTTTATAGTAGCATGAATTTACATTAGCTGTTAGAATGGAGAGATAAAAGTTCATTCGAGGGAGGATTTCTTTTTATTCACGGTGAAAAGAGTTCTGTATTTCTTACATGATTAATGCTAGCACGAACATTTTTTTTTTAACCAAGAAATGTAATAATTTTCATTTGACATTGAATAAAATTTATAGCTCAGTTGTTCACTTGATAATTCTTTGGTTGGATTTATTTTTAGAAAGTTAATATTAAAAGTCGTTAGCATTTTATTAGAATTATAAGAGATTTTATAAATATAGAGATAATTTAACAATATTTTTAGATAGTAGCGGGCAAATATCTGGTGATAATTATGATTAATGAATACGGCTGATAATTGTAACTAATTATCAAATATATATATATATTTAATTACCACACCTGTCTTTGGATAAAAGACGAAGCGTAATATAAACTTTATTTTTGTATGACAAATTTGATCTCTATCGGTTAATAATCATGCAAATGCCCCTTTTAATATTTATTCGGCAGCTTAACCATTTCAAAGATATTTTATTTTTCAAAGGTAGAATATACATATTTTTAAGTATATTTAAAATTCCATTTCACTATACATTCTTGAAACATACGAATACAGATATTTAAAAAGACAACACCTACGATTTAAATACATCTAAAAAAGATATTTTACTTAGAAAAAGAGAGATGAAATTGAATTATTCCATGTACTTTTGTTTAATTAAACGGCAGATATATAGATATTTATTTAAAGCGAATGATATCAAAGTTACTAGAAGTAGAAAGTCTGATAGTTGTATGTCAAAATTGTAACACTTTAAAACTAAATTGGAAAAATAATTTCTTCAGTCACTCAGTGACAGTTTCCACCAAAGTCCAAAAGCTTAAATCTTGTCATTCCTTTTATAATTTTTTTAAATTTGATAATCATAAAATATAGTCTCTTATAAGTATATGTATCAAAATTATTTTTATAAAACTAAGAAAAGCTATATGAATAAAGATAAATATGATATTGAGATAGTATCTTTTTATGGATGTGAAAGTTAGACACTAAAGGAAAAAGGAAAAAAAAATCTAAAATTCAGGTTTGTTTCTGTGTATTCATGAATTAAAATTATTTGTGAATAATTCAAAATATATTTGTAAAAGTGATTGGATTATAAAAGATGTTTAAGAAGCCAATGTGGTTATGTATAATACTTAATATAAAAGTGAAAGTATATTGGACTTAAGTAGCATTGCAGAGTAAGAATCTGTTATCTCACCATGAAAGAATTATAAAGAAGTCCATTATATACTGACCAGGAAATAAAGGGTTTTTTTTTATGTTAATCCTTGTATTTTCTAAGAATATCTAGAAACCCACTTTTAATCTTGTAAGATGAATGGTTGGGTTGGCTAATGACTGACTAGCTAAAAAAAAAAATCATTTGAATTCAAATCTCAAGTTAGGATATGACAGAGAGATGTAGTAAAAAACCTAAATATATATATATGTTTCAAAAGGTTTTATTGAATTACAAGTTTACAAAACAGTACTTAGAACGACATATATAGGATAGAGTAAGAAAAGACTGAAATTTTAAACCCAGAAAGATATGTGGTTTAAATTATATACTCTGTATCTTTATCCCATAATAAAGATGGGAAAAATTACAATCTATGTATAACAACAAAAAAAATTTAATTCTTGAAAGCAGCTTAACATTTTCTGACTGCTGCATAGGATTTACATCTTCCTATGCACATCATTACATTAATGTCTTTTTTGTTTTAATTTTCTAGTTATCATTTTATAATAGTGTGTCATGTCATAAATTTGAGCGAAGTCACGTTAGTGATCATGTGTCCGAATAAATGTTAGGTGGATAATTTTTTTCCATCCCTTATATGTATATTATCCATTTTATTCCTAAACATATTAGGGTATCTTCTTGTGCTTGAACCATATATAAATGTACATCTGGTATGCCATAATGAGAATAGTATAAATATGTTGGCCTGAATGTATGCATAAATATTTTTTTTTTAAATATATTGAGAAGTGTCTATATGTTGTAATCTTTATTTTTAAATATTTTGGGGGTATCGCACTGGATATTATTAAACATGGGACATGTGAATAGAAAATGTGATTGTGTTTCTGATTCTCTCTGACATAGTTTGCATATGTCTTCAATGTTAGTGTTGGAAGTAAAGGGTGGGAAGTGCTTCAAGATTTAGTTTTAGGAGATAATCATTGTATTTTGGCTCTGTAATATCCGCACTTACAACTGTGCCAATGTTATATCCGCACTTACGACTGTGCCAAGGTTATAACTGCAAGTCATACTGTGCGATCAGCAAATAACGTTATACAATTCCCACGCTGTTCTTTTCCAATGAGTGCTCTCCAACAAATTGGTCTGCCACGAAGCTCTCCAAACGAATCGGTCTGCAACGAAGCTCTCCAACGAATTGGTCTGCCATGAAGCTCAGCCACGGATGCTCTCCAATGAATGGTCTGCACCGACTGCTCTCCAATGAATGGTCTGCAAGCGGATGCTCTCCAAACGAATGGTCTGCAACTTGCTACTGCATGACTGCTCTCTACTGCTCTCTATATTACACTGCTCGATGTTACCCAGTCTTCTTATCGCTCTCTGACAACTGCCACAATCAATAAATGCACTGACCAATAAGGTAATGTCTCTTATCTAGAAACATTTGTAATTAGCAAATATTTCTAGGAATTGTCGATCGCCATTATGTCAATGCACTAATTAAATTCCTCAGCTATCAGAGCGCGATCTAAAAACAGCCTTACGAATAAATTCTAGTTTTTTCTGGAGTGCACAAAAATGTCTGCCATTTTTACAAACACTACACACCTCCCTCCACTCCAGAAAAACCCTTGTTGCTAACGTTACTAATTGGGATTGACATTTTCACCCAGTTTCTCCGTCTATGGCTAAACTTGTAGTTCAATGTATTCGCTACTCCCAGGTTCCAAATGCGACTGCGCCATTGTAATATCCGCACTTACAACTGTGCCAATATTATATCTGCACTTATGACTGTGCCAAGGTTATAACTGCAAGTCGTACTGTGCGGTCAGCAAATAATGTTATACAATTCCCACGCTGTTCTTTTCCAACGAGTGCTCTCCAATGAATTGGTCTGCCACGAAGCTCTCCAAATGAATTGGTCTGCAACGAAGCTCTCCAACGAATTGGTCTGCCACGAAGCTCAGCCACGGATGCTCTCCAACGAATGGTCTGCACCGACTGCTCTCCAATGTATGGTCTGCAAGCGGATGCTCTCCAAACGAATGGTCTGCAACTTGCTACTGTATGACTGCTCTCTACTGCTTTCTATATTACACTGCTCAATGTTACCCAGTCTTCTTATCACTCTCTGACAACTGCCACGATCAATCAATGCACTGACCAATAAGGTAACGTCTCTTATCTAGAAACATTTGTAATTAGCAAATATTTCTAGGAATTGTCGATCGCCATTACGTCAATGCACTAATTAAATTCCTCAGCTATCAGAGCGCGATCTAAAAACAGCCGTACGAATAAATTCTAGTTTTTTCTGGAGTGCACAAAAATGTCTGCCATTTTTACAAACACTACAGGCTCTAATGATCAGTATTTGAATTTTTTAGTCAAATGCTTATCCCAGTAATTTCATTTTATTCTTGGGAGGCCAATATAATTAATTGGGAATACATAATAAAGGAAAAATTAACATATTTTCATAATTGCATATGGGTGATAGCCTGTCAGGTGTAATTTTAAAAACTAATTTTAAATATGGAAATATCCTTGCATATGATGATATAAAATTAAGTATTTTTTGAATTTGGAAAATATTTATAGAACCCAATACATTTTGAGATAGAGGGTGCAGAATTTTACTTAGGGATATTGATGCCATTTTCTTTCCCTACAACAATTTCATACATATGTAGTAAATTTTAGATGTAAAAGCTTTTGTGTATATTATTATAGGTGTATAGTATGTAACCCGTGTTATTATTAGGTGATTGAAAAGGGCCACCCTGGCATAGAGTGATAAATATGATTTGGAAATAGAATTAATTATATGCTCAACTTTATTCATTAGTTTTCCCTGTATCTGGGATCACATTTCAGAGTTACTCAAATGAAAAGGAAATCCCACAAATGAGCCCTTTCCTTTGAAGTATTGCTCATGTTGGCATCTCAAGTACATAAATCATGTACTGGATTTTTCTAAATTGAACTCCAGTTTATATTTATCTGAATAATCATTTACAATTGTTATTAGTTTCGGTATCTGTTTTTTAGTTGGCAGAAAGATTGTTATATCATCCATGTATGCAATGCACATAACATTTGGCTTCATTCCAGTTATCAATATTCTAGTCATCTCATTTTCAACTGCTTTAGGAGAGGATCATTATAAAATGTGACTAAAAGAGCACTTAATGGTGAATCTTGTGGAATTGAGTTAAATGGAATGAATGATGTTGAGTACTTTCCACTGAGAGTTACCTGAATTTCTCAACTTAGAGATTAGTAATCTAATAGATTAATACCCTGGCTATTGATCTATCTGCTAATGCATTAATTAAAATATCAATTGGTATAATATCAAATGTGGATTTAATGTCCAGCTAAACTGAACTGGCCCATATTTTTAGTTGTTTCTGACTATCGATTACTGTCTTATATAAAAATTCTACCTGCCTAGTTGATAAGCTTTTCTTTGCAAACTGGATTTTTGACAGCTTTGGCAAAAAATATAAGGTTTAATTCTATCTTTAATCACTGATTCCAGGATCTTAATCCCAAGTGGACTAATTGATATGGGTCTGAGGTTTTGGAATGTGATTATATTTTCCTTCTTAACAAATGGAACCAGTGAGGTGGGATAAAGCCCATGTATGTGATAGATCCCCTTTGTTAAACATGAGTTTGGCAGTGAAGCAAATTTTTTTTCAAACTCTCTTGGTACAAAAGTTATATTGTCTTCTGGTAGTTCTAGAAAGTTTTTGTGAAGGATTAAATATTTTCCCTTTTTGCAAGTTATTTTTGTAATATGAATAAAGCGACTCTAGCATGTTGTCATCTGCAATGATATGCCCTTGGAATGTGGTATAGTGGAGTTCACCCCAGTGTCCAACGAATGTATTGCATAGATCACATGCGGATTTGATTCTGGTATATTTTTCTCTTCTTTATCGTCATATATTCTTTGATTGAGTCATAAGCTGACCAATATGCTTTCCTAAGGCTCCCAAGGCAGATTAAAGAATATCTCTTTTAAGAAATATACATATTATTCAAAATTCGTGACTTGGAAATGGATCCTGTTCAAACATGGATTATATTTACAGCGGATACAATGACAAGAAATATATATATATAATAGTCTGCGTGTATTTATAGCTACATATATTATTTTTTGCTGTTGTTGTTGTTGTTCTTTTATGCTAAAAGTCAAGAAGCAACTCCAGCAAACATTATTTTTTATCTGATTTGTTCTTGCATTAATGCACTTTTTTTCTCTTTATGACATATGCTGGTTTTTGTTTGTCTCTTTGAAAAATAAAAATAAACTGATTTAACTGCAAGAACACAGTTTCGTCTTCCTGTGTTATTAAAACACACCTGGTAATTCTTATGAGATAATTTTAGTAATTGTTTGCCGCGTGAAGTCCATTTCATTTGGTAGTATTAATAATTACCTAACCTGTTCTAGTTTATTAACCCTCAACTGGGATGCTGCATATAAAAGAGATGTCGTTTATATTTATAAGTCATTTAATTTATTGTGAAAGAATATATAGGAAATGTTTTTCCTGAATTTTGAATAATTTTGACAATTGTTTCCTATTTGACAGAAAACAAAACATTCATATAAGAAAAGGTGTTAAACATCTAAAAGGAAGTCTTTTTTTATTTTATATGTTAAAGTGCATATACTGTTTTATGTATAAATGAAAACCCCTATATTGCGAATCGGTCATGGCACTAATAAAATTATGTGCTCACTGTAATTATAAATTAACAGACATATGTAAAATATATATTTTTAAAAGGCCTTTAAATGTTTTTAAACACAATCAGAAAAATCTTATATAACTCGTTTACGAGTCGGTTGAGGGATTGCATTTGTTTTACGGACATGAATCCATTATTTTAAAATATGCTTATTTAATTAATTCGATGTTCTAATAATAAATTAATGAATCTAGTGGGAATTTTTATTTGTAACGAAAACATCGTTTGCTTATGCTGAAAGTTATTGAATTTCTGTAGTGAATTTTCATTTGTAAAATAAATCCTTTTATAGATAAATTAATTGGATTGAGTACTAAATTAGTCGAAGCAGTTACTGCTCACTATATGTCCGCATGCTAAGCATCCAATCTTTATAATTTTTTTAATAATAAAAAATATCTATATGTTACAAAAGAAAGATGCTGTTATAGATGTAGATAAATGCTAATCATGCGTTAACTTTAAATAATAATGGTCGCATTAATATAAATAAACAGAATAGGACTCTCCTATCATTTTACATAATGCTAATAAAATATTTAATTATTCAACTGCCCAACAGTTTTTTTTTTTTTGGAACTCTTTCCACTATTTAAAAGAATAAGAAAGTAATTAAGAAAAATCTATTTTAAACAACAAAGAAATAAATTAATATTTAAGTTTGGTAATGTTTTGTCTTGCGTGATTTTACTAAAAGAATCATTACTATTTAGTGCATTCTGTATAATTTAGTGTATGACAAAGTCTCAAACTTAGAGAATAAAAGTTTGTCAAGCGTTGTTAGCCGAGAGGTCATCGCACCCGCCTTGCAAGCAAGTAGTTGGTTGCAGGCGGGTGTGGGTTCGCGTCCCGGCCGATGCTATGACATATGAAAAAAAAAAAAAGTTATTGGATCGATTGTCATCTGGGTAATTTTTTATTAAAAAACTCAATTTGGTCACTTGAATGGGACATGTGTTCATTCTGAATGCTCATGTGTCATATGGCTTTCTGAATAATTAATTAATTATATGGTTATTACATATGCTATTTAGTGACTGATTATTAGATAGAAAATTCTTACTTTCTATTTATTTTTATTTTCTTATGGCAACATACATTAAAAAAAAGTACATATATAAAATAATTATTTAAATCTCAAGAACTTGGTTCATTCTAAGTCAAAATTTTGTAGAGTTATTGCATCCAAGCATTCATATTGGTAGATTAAACATAACAGTTACATTTACTCTTACATATTAAGATTTATTTATTTACTCATGACTTTGTCACTGTGATATAGTATGATGTGCATAAAATACTGAAAAAATGTTTTAAAAGTTTAAGCAGATTATAAGAATTAAGTTTGAGTATTATTTCATTTTGTTAAATAAGAAGAGAAGTGTTCATATATATGTATTGTAACTATTTGAAAAGTCTTATATCAGAATTTTATATTTAGTAGCCAATAAGATTAGCCATGTCTATCTATCTGGAAAAAAAAATCTTATATTTGCTTGAAAATTTTGAGCTATTTAAAAAAAATTTCAAATTCAACCCCAGATTTTTATGTCAGGTTATGGGTATAAAAGATTGTTTCATTATTACTATGTCGTAAGGTTCTTTGTGTATATTATACATTAAATCTATATGTAGTTAATTAAATCCAATGCTAATATATTGTAACTTATTTAAAATGATGTTACAAATAACAAACTCCAAAATGGCTTGCAGGGAAAAAAGATGGCAAAATAATAAACTAGTCATCTCAGGTATCTGGCATATTTTGAACCCTAGTTGGGCAGCCATTGTAACCTAAATAAAAAGTGTCAAGTAATGAGTAAGAGCCATTGGTAATCTAATAAAAATATTTCAAAATAATTCCAACAGTATTTTACCCAATTTTTATCTCTAGTTTTATTATATTAAGTGAATATTATGTGAATATGGTCTATCAGGGCACCACTAGGTTAGCTCAACCTAGACAAAGTTATATTCTATACCTATTTACAAATGTACCATGTTTGAACCCCTTTTGATACTTTATTTACAACTGGATGTAGGATTTTGTATTTTAGAACCATATCACATTTGCACTAATATTAAGAAAAACTAAGACATACTTCTGCTTTAGTTGTGCATATAAGATTGATCATACAAAATTATTGCTTAGATTTTAATATTATAAATGCATTTCAACATTCTCATAAGTCTTGCTAGCTCATATCAAACACTCGATTTATGGTGGCAGTTCACTCAGCCTTGAATGATGCTAGATGATTGGAATGGTGGTTACTCACAAATGGTAAACAAATACAGTGAAAATCATTATTTATCTATGGCCGTTAAACACATTTATCTAGATCAGTAATTTAAAAAACATGATGATGATGATGATAGTAATGGTATTTCTATCTACAGCTGTAGAACTAGCTAACATAAAATTTAGCTTTTCTAAATTCATAATTATTTGCCTAACTTTATTATATTTAAATTAGAACTTAACCATTAATATTCAACAGTGATGATGAATGATCATAATTAATAAAGCAATGAATACTCTTAATAAAAATATGCACCTCTTTTAATAAAACAAATTAACATTTATTACTGGACTACTAAAATATACATACTATTTAAAGATATATATGAAACTTTATATGAATAACAATGATGAGTTATTTATATTTAAATCACAATATTAATAATATTAAACTCTTCCCCCTTTCCCTTTAATGACAGTATCCAATGTTTCTATCATAGTATAAGGTTGTACATCAATTTGGATAGTGAATAGCTAAAAATTTATATCCAAATGAAAAATATTTCATAAAAAAACACTCTTTGCATGCACATACTTTTGTAACCATATAAATTTAAACTTAATATATAAAGTAAAGTGATTAATTAGAAAAAAGGTTAGTCAGATCTAGAGAGAGATAAAAGCATTTACAGAAATAAGCTTTAAATTACCTATCTCCCCCTCTAAGTGATTGAGGTCACTAATCATTATTTTAATATGTCTAGCTAGCATTTCTATCACTTGCAACATTTAAGCTACATAGCTATACATGTGGAAAATGTAATTATATCACTACATGTGTATGTGTGGATCCCCATTATGAATAAAATATTATTAAACAAAACCTTTTAACATATAAACATATTACATAATTTTGAATTGACCCACAATAATACATTTCACAAAATAAAATACATCAATAAGAGGATATGTATAATAATTTTAGAATACATAAAATCATCAATACTGTACTAGCGTTTATTACTGACACTCTGCTTTTTACTCTATTTTGGTTTTAAAATTCAGAGATAATAAAAGATAAAGAATTTGTTATTAAAATTTTGTTAATAGTTTCTGATATAATAAAAAGGAAAATATATAAGCAAAATTCATATTACCAATCCTTTTACTTTCTTGAGGCACACATTCTCCAAGAGTTCAAATTCAGCTTGTAGAATGTTTATAAATTTTGCAGCAACCACATACACCAATCTGTAACACACATATATTACCAATTTCAGTGGTTTACTGGAATAGTCCTATTCTTTCTTGGCTTGGACTTGCAATTCTGTTACTACAATGATGATGGTGAGGTCACTTGCTTCCATAGGAAACACTTGGTACTGGGATTGTTTCTTCATTTCTTTTCAGTATCATTATTTTAATAGACTCAGGATATTTGTAGTTTTTTCATATACTTTATCATTTTACTGGGATTTAAACTCAGTCAATGGTAGAAACTGAACTAACATGGTTTAACACTTTTCAGTAGTTTACTTATTTTCATTTTAGCTTTAAAATACAGGTGAGCAATTAGTTTCTTCTATTTAAAACATAGGTGAGCAGTCAGTTTTTTCTGTCTTATTTTTCACAATCAGTCACAAGGTGTGTAATACTTTTGGCTCAGACTCTTCAGATGTGCATAGATTAATGGATGGCTGCATCAGCCAAAAGAAACATGTGCTCAGCCTGCCATCAGGCTATATGACTTTCCAAATTAAAAAAATATAAAAAATGACAGCAATTCAGTCTGATTTCTTTCTACAATTTAAGATGCTCTCTCAACAATTTTAATATTTTCTTCTTTTTTTAAGTGATTGCAGCCTTTTATATCAGTGAGTGTTTTACAGACCACCCAGATAGAAAACCTGATTTTTATTAGCTAAACCATCTGATTAAATCCAATCATCTGCTTCAAATTCACTGTTGGCAAAAAAAACCAGACTAATAGATAGAAACACCGGCTTTTTATTAATTAAACCATTTAATTTAAAACTGACCATCTGTTTCAAATTTACTGTTGCAAGAAACCCAGACCAATAAATTTCTTGATAATTAACTAGTCTGGAAGGAATCCATTACCTTAATGGCCACCATGCCTTTGTCTCAAATCTAGTCTCATAAAATTTAACCACTTTTTTCTCCAATTATCTCTGATTTAAAGACTTTCAGCTGTGCTGGCCTACTGAAACTCTAACCTTGTGAGTTTAATTAACACATTACAAACAAAATCTTTATAATAATAAAGCTTTTGAAATTTTAAAATGATTTCAACAGAATTTTGTGTAGCTGTAAATTTATTTATGTAAAATACAAGCACACACTCAGATATTCAGACATTCAGAAAAACTTGCCTATCAAAAATAATCTGAATGCTTTTTACAAACTATAACTTAATATTCAAAACTAAAATTACTAAAACTATTAGACTTAACTTATGGTTATAGAAAGAATAGCAGAATTTAGGTAGTATAGATGAATTTTGAAGAAAGTTAATAATCAAAATATAAAAATGATTAACTGAATAGTTTGTGTTCACAGACATCTGTCCATATGTGTTCTAATCCTTTTACAGACAACTATAAAATAATTCAAGGTTTATACTATTTTGGATTTTTATCAGTACAAAACAAACAAAGAACAAATATTTTCCCCCTCTCTCTTTCTGTCCTAAGCTTTTGGAAACTTGATCATGTAGGGTTTGAATTTGGGTGCCCTACAGCTTCCCTTTCTATATAAGAAAATATGATGATGATTTTTTTTGTTTTTATTTTATGCACATTACTACAATTTATCCACAGGCTAAATTGGAATGGGCACAATATATATAAGTAAATAACTTATCTCAGCATTAGATCATTTATACAGCATACCTAAGACTGTGTTATATATTGATCTTTGTATTAACACTTAATTTTTTAATTTTACATATAAAACATCATAGAATAAATGAAGTCATATATATATATATAAATATATATGTTAGATTTCCAAAGAATCATTTAAATGAACTTGTAAATAATAACCACCTTTTGTTATATCAATGCCAATCTCTTTGAGAATCTATATTCTCAATTATCTTAGTAATATGTATTCAGATTTGTTTATTCCACGAATAGGTTTCTATTCCTAGTGTTACATATGAATAATGTGTAAAATTATTTATGGGCTCATTAGAACTTTACATATATATCATTTGAGACTTTGTTTGAAAACTATTGAAAATGGATAAAAATAGCCATGATTTTCAAATTGGCAATAATTCATTTGATTGATTTAAAAAAAAAACTCCTCTGATTAAAGTTACTATGGATAATTATCTATATACAAAACAAAAATCATGATATAAGATGGCCATATTTATACTGCATAAATTATCTAGCATTGTATCTTGAGGGCATTTCAATTATTTCAGACAGTTGCTTTTAGGAGAATGCTCCATAATTACACACCCATATATAGAAACAATGCAAAACGCTAGCTGAAATCTATATTAAATATTTTAAACACCTTATAGCTATATTCTTTCAACAACACTCCTTTAAATAAAGAAAAATTTGAATTTTGTAGTCTATTCAATTTTTCCTTATTTAAAGGGGGAGTGTGGCCAAAAGAATATAGCTGTCAAACATTTACAATACGACATATATATATATGAAAAAAAAGTTAAAAACTTGCTAATGCTTGTATTTATGTCAATAGATGGTGTTCTACCAAAAACACCGTCAAGCATAAGTTTGTTTACATAAACGTCAGAGCAAGCATTCACTATCTCTAACTTTAATTCCACTTTCAGATCATGAGTTCAAGCTATTTGCTATAATCAGTGAAAGACAGGAGTAAGAAACTAGATCTAAACACAAACTCTGAGCATTTATGAAACAGTTTCTATTCAGCTTGCAAGCGTGAATCATTTAGACATGTTAATGTCTTCAAACTCAGCATAGCAAGCCAGATAGCTACATGGGTCTGATATCAGTTCAGCATCACCACATAGTAGAAGCCTCTGCAATATATATCATTGCAAGAAAGACCTCAAAGATACATTTATGAAAAACAAAAAAAAAACAAGTTAAAAACTTGCTAACACTTGTATTTATGTCAATAGATGGCGTTCTACCAAAAACACCGTCAAGCATAAGTTTGTTTACATAAACGTCAGAGCAAGCATTCACTATCTCTAACTTTAATTCCACTTTCAGATCATGATTTCAAGCTATTTGCTATCGTCAGTGAAAGACAGGAGTAAGAAACTAGATCTAAACACAAACTCTGAGCATTTATGAAACAGTTTCTATTCAGCTTGCAAGCGTGAATCATTTAGACATGTTAATGTCTTCAAACTCAGCATAGCAAGCCAGATAGCTACATGGGTCTGATATCAGTTCAGCATCATCACATAGTAGAAGCCTCTGCAATATATAGCATTGCAAGAAGGACCTCAAAGGTACATTTATGAAAAACAAAAAAACAACAACTCCTGTCTTTCACTGACGATAGCAAATAGCTTGAAATCATGATCTGAAAGTGGAATTAAAGTTAGAGATAGTGAATGCTTGCTCTGACGTTTATGTAAACAAACTTACGCTTGACGGTGTTTTTGGTAGAATACCATCTATTGACATATATATATACACATTATATGGGCAGGGGTTTCTCCAATCCATTCACCATTAGAACAATAATAATGAAGTGGAAGTCATTACCATTCATGTAATTATGTTGGACTTAATCTATAAATATTTTTAAAAAAATCAAATTTTATTTATATTTTGCCAAATGCATTCAACTGTTAATAATAGAACACAGATAGGTTAGTATCAAATCCAATGTTTTAAATATTATTCTCTCTGAACTTCAGGAGTTAATGGCCTGACCAATGATATTATTTACAAGGGAATTAAATTAAAAATCTTTAGATTCATGAATACTGAATTTCAGATGATGCTCTAATCAAGTAGGTCATAGATAGACAAGCTTTTTTGATCACATGTCACATGGACTTTTCTAAGGTCTAAATAGACTGAGTGTATAAAAAATTTCCGATACTCATTGTAGCAAAAAGTAAGTGTGATCATGCTTGAAACTGATTTTCTATTTTCATGAAATAAAGGTTTTATAATTTGTTTTCAGCAATTTTAAGATGATATTCAGAATTGTATGTATGTATGTTTGTATGTGTCCAATTGTCAATCAGCCACATACTAACTAGATTTAGAGAATTATCATATGCTACCAAACATGTATTGCTTGTTTAATTAAAATTTATGTGATAAAATAAAAAACTCTATAGTTATGCACAACCCTATAGCACAGTGTTTCCCAACCTGTGGTACGCGTACCACTGGTGGTACGCGAGTTGCTGGTTGGTGGTACACGAAAAATAATCAATAATGGCGGACATAAAAAAAAAAATTAAATCATAAAAATATAGAAACGTTTTTTCCTATAATTCATAAAAATTATTTTAATTAATAATATTATACAGTAAAGTTGTTAATATGTACAGTCGATAACGATCTTTAATGTTAATGATAAAATTGAAAGTATGATTAAGAAATTAGATTTTTGGAAACAGTAATATATATAAGTATCGAAAACAATCAACTGGAAGTATTCGAAACTTTACATATTTTTTTGTTTGAAAATAAGGTTAGTCTGTCTCAAGATATACGTGAAAATATAATAGCACATTTAACAGGATTAAAATTGTCTTTCATGGAATATTTTCCAAAACCCAAAAACACAAATGATAATTGGATTTCAAACCCCTTCTATGCAGAAAATTTAGAAAAAGCTACATCATTATCAATAAAGGATAAAGAAAATTTAATAGAATTATCATGTGACAGAACTTTACAAGTAGAATTCAAATGACACAATTTAATTAATTTTTGGTTAAACATTAAAGAATATGAACAACTTTCTGAGAAAGCTCTTAAATTATTATTACCGTTTACTAGTACGGAATTAGTAGGAAGAGCTTTTTCTTCATATATTTTTTTGAAAAATAAGTATCGAAGCAGATTGAACACAGCTGTAGACTTAAGGGTATACCTCGCATCTTTTGAACCAAATTTCAAAAAATTATGTTGTTCGAAACAAGCACAGAGATCTCATTAAATTTATTTTATAAAAATATTTGATTATGATAAGAAAATATACTAATTGATTTTTTATAATTTTGTGTTTTTATTAAAACCATTTATTAGTAAACGAAATATGACAAAATAGTAGATAAATAATGAGTCGGATCAAGGCAAATCAATCTAAATTATTTAATTTGAAAAAATGTATCAGAAAAGGATCATACCCAGAAATTAGACTCTCATTAATTCTTGATCACCTATTGTGGATTACTAGATGTAAGCTAGTATTTAATCATCAAAATTTTAATCCTATTAACTTCATGCTGAACAATATAAAGAAAACAAGAACAAGAGATAGCCTGATAATCCCTGAGGTTATTTTTACCATGACTTGGGACATGCTGGATTTATCCTCTCCATGGCCCAACCAATAGCAAGATGCTCTGAAAAAGAGAAAACAGACTCAAATTCGGGAAAACCAAATGAAGGAATGAGAAAACACTTTGAACAAAATATGTACCAAATAACCTTTAATGTAATAATGTAATCCTAAATAAATTATTTTGGAAAAAATATGAAACTTTGAACAAACACATACATATAAATATGTTACAGTGAGTTTATAATTTCAGTTAATTTAGAATCTGGCGTGACATTTAGGCGTGTTTCAATGTAATTTGTCTCATTATGAGCTGTGAATACATACATGGTCACCCTGTAATATTTATAATGCAAATAAAATAACATACTCGCAATAACAAATTTCATGAAATACAATCATTTTTATGAAGTGGTACAATTTAGCGTGATGTACTACCAAGTGGTACGCGAGCCAAAAAAGGTTGGGAAACACTGCTATAGCACACAAATTATCATCATAGGCCACATGTGACTCACAGGCCAAAATTTTCCCACCCCTGTACTAAGTCATTTCTACTAAAAGTAACAGTCAGTAGAAATATTATATTTTCGTGTTTGGGTATAAAAAATAATGTGACTGTTCTAACTTGCATATTATTATTATTAATAGTTGAATTACCAGTTAAAACTGGATAATGAAAATAGAAATGCCACCATCATTAACTTTCAGACAAAAATTACTAACCAGGCTTGGTAATTGTTAGGTGATGAGAATTTGTATGCTTTTTCTCATTCTTGTTTCATCCTCCTTTAATAATATCTAGGTTATGAAGCAACTATCTGAAAGAAAAGTTATAAGCTTCTTTAGAATCCAAAAAAGTTAAATCTCAGAATTTAACCCTAAGTCACAGTCATAATATGCAGAAGCACCAATAATTATGCCCCATAATTATATTATTTCAACCACACTTCCCATTTAAATAAAGAAACAGCTTTAATTTTAGCAATCTATTGAAAAGGTCTGCTAAAATTTTGCTGTTTTTTTTTATTTAAATGGGGTGTGATTGAAATAATACAGCTATGAGGTGTTTCAAATATTTTATATAGATTTCATCTAGCGTTATACATTGGTTCTATATATTATATCTTTATCATACTTAGTGAAAGCAATTGATCCCTCTAAGGTTATCACTTAAGCAAGAATATCACATAAACAACAAGTGGTTGTAATGATTTCCTATGGGAAAAAATTTGATTGGATGCTCCAGCAAAAAATTACAGTATAAGCACAAACAACTTAATCTAATATATATAGTAATTAAAAAAACTCCTCAATGTACATTATATGGTTGTGTAAACTGTGCAATGTCTATTGTGCAAAAATGCACTTAAAAATATTTTATGTATTTATGATAATGCAACTTAAATGTATGCAAAAAACATCTTAAAGTTGTTCTTTCCAGTGACCCATTCATCAATCATTATTATCTAATCTTTTGAATCATGGTTTGCTTATTCTAAGGTTCATTGTTGTCTTCTAAATCTCTTAATGATATTGTTTTTTTTTTTTTGGAGGAGTGCGCCAGATAGTGGCTGAGGATTTAGAGAAAAAGTTTAGAATGGATGATTATTGATGTGCTTCTTGGATTTTTTAAAGTATGGGATGCTGTGATTTCATGCTTTTGGAAAGCTTTGATACACCTATGTTGTTTGAGCACTTTGTTCTATTTTGTCTTAGTTTTTAAAAATAGTGTAGGTAAATATAAATAAGCCCATAGAAGAACGGGTATCATGATTTCCTTTTCTTTCCAGTTGAATTAAGATATCTGTTTTTGTTTCCGAGCTCAGAGATTTTCTTGATTTTTTTCGTGGGCATATTAGTTGCAGCCATGATTCTAATTGAAAATGTAAACAAAATTGCTAGAACAAAAAATGTGTCTTGAATATCCAAAAGTACAGCAAAATGGATGAGAAAGTGAAAGTAAACCAACAGTTAACAATTTTGTGTGTTCTTCCAAACAAGTGTTTATCATCGCTCTGCAAAAAAAAAAAAAAAAATCCATACGGAAATTTTTTTTATTTTTTTTTTCAAATTTGTACTACCATATTATATTATTTACATGAAAGTATTTAAAATTTTAAAGAAATGTTTAATAATAACTTTTTTAATTGATCATAAAGACTTGTTATTTATTATTAGTATAAGAATAGGGGAAATTAGCATATTGCACATTATCAAAACTACTTAAAAATTTTTTTAATGTATTAAAAAAGAAAAAAAAAGTATCTAATGCATATCGCAATCAATATTTAAACTTTTTTTTACAATATGTACTATGCACTTTATATGGTATATAAATACATCCGCTAGCTGTGAATTTTTTTTTTTTTTTTGCCGTGAAATATCATATTTTATTAAGTGTGGTAGATGTATTCTTTGAAATGACTTTAAAAAATTTTCAGTTAGCGCAGTTGAACTATTTTAATAAATCTTAAAGATATGAATCTTTTTCAGTTTATTTGTATGCAATTTTGCATATACCGAAAATACATTTATCCTCCAGCAGCATTAGATCCTAAGATCTAGGTGCAGTGCTCTCAGACCCAAGGCTCCTCACTGACGAAGGCCAGAAACTAGTCTGGGGATATTGGATGAATAGGCACTAGATAGTGATTTTATGCACAAACCTTGCATTCTTTGACTATTCCGGCTTGCACAGAGTGGCACTACTGTATGGAGAGTTTTGCCTGTTTAATAACAGTTATTAGCAAGCATAAGAAATGTTGATCATGTCATGTTGAGTGGATTAATAACATCAGTATTACAAAGTAGCCACCAAAAAAAAATTCTTTTATGATCAGTATAGTGAATAATCAATTATAAATCAAAATAGTGGGTACAAATTGATGCTAGTCACTAATGTGAATCCTTGCACAAAGGACAAGCACCAAACAATATATAGGTACATATATATTAAAATAATAAAAACTATCCAAAAATTAAAAATTAAAATTTCCAAAATCAATTGGTTTCACTGCTAAGACAAACTTCTCAAGTTCTGCACATATATATTTGTGTGTGTGTATAAATGATGTGGTAGCATATCCATTCACTATTTCATGGCTGGGATTCAATTCTGAATTACTTAAATTTTCTTATTCTAATGAAAACTTAAGATCCTTCTGTCAGTTCACCATAGGTAAACCCAAACTAATCGTCCATTCATCATCATCATCAACCATTATCAATCCACTGCAGGATGAAGGTCTCCAAGTTTAATCCATCTTCGATCTTTAGCTTCTCTTCTCCACATCACCCCTGCACACTTTCTCATATCTCCATCTCACACGTGGTCTCTTTGTGGGTATGGTCTCTTTGTGGGTATTTTACAATCTCTTGGAATCCAGTTTAAGACTTCAATTGTCCATTTATTATCATCTCTTCTAGTAATATGTCCAGCCCAACTCCACTTCAATCTTTTAATTTTTTCAATTTGATACTAAAAAGAAATATGCCTATGTGTTTGAAAAAGAAGGTTTTTAATAAATGTATTTGGCCAATTCTTACCTATGGATCTGAGACTTGTACACTTAATAGCAGAGCAATACAGAGACTTCAGATCACTCAAAGAAGTATGGAGAGATGCATGCTGGGAATAACAAGAAGAGATCGAAAACGCAATGTATGGGTAATCGTCCAATATAGATTAGTAAATGGATATCTGAATAATGCTTTGAGGATAAAGCAAGAATTTTAAAAATACTTAAACTGTCTCACTGTCCAGTCTCGTACGTAAGTAATAACGATTTTTTCACTTTTCCTGCAGGGGAAGGGATCATTCCCATGCAGTGGGCTATTGAAACTGTTTTACTTATATGTTTTTTAATTTTTTTTGGTAGTTTTTTTAAAATTCAAACTGTTTCTTAACCTCTTGATCTTCTGTAGAAATTAATCATATATTAAAAAAGGAAAATTGAAAATCACAGACAAATTTGGCAATATCACTTTTCCTGCAGGGGAAGGGATCATTCCCAGCAGTGGGCTATTGAAACTGTTTTACTTATATGTTTTTTAATTTTTTTTGGTAGTTTTTTTAAAATTCAGACTGTTTCTTAACCTCTTGATCTTGTGTAGAAATTAATCATATATTAAAAAAGGAAAATTGAAAATCACAGACAAATTTGGCAATATTATCGTTATCTCGAAATTAGGAATATCATATTTGTCTTCGCGTACGAGTGTGGATTAATTTATATTGTAGATATATGTTTTGTATCTACGTGAGCGGAAGTATTTCGTTAGTTTTTTTTTTTTTTTATTGTATGAAAACTATATCTTTTTTTTTTACTATTATGTGTCAAAATCTAAATTACCATTACTGTAGTAAATGAAGCTTGACAGGAGAAGGGGCAAAAACTACATAAATGTAACGAATCTTTTATGAATAGGTCACCATAAATTTAATTCACTGCTGAGTTGCTTTTGGATTCTAATAATGAGACAAGAAAAATAAATTCAAGCCAAATTTATGAGTAGTTTTATTTCTTGGAGAAAATCAATAAATCACACAAGAGAGAGCAACTGAATTAAGTAAATGAATGTTTGATTTAACTTGTTTTTTTTTCATCATTTATATACTTCACGTTGAACATCAGAACTACAATTTTAGAACAATGAATCAATTAATTACAAATCGATTGTATTGTCATTAATATATACATCTATGTGAAAGCAATAGTGAACCGTAAAGCTGTGTTCAAATCCCTTTTAAATACATCTAGCTTAAGTATATACATTATACTTTTATTTAAATATTATATCTATTTCTTCTAAAATTCATATTTAATTTGTGTTGTAGCGATATTAATTAATTATACTGTGCACTTAATTCAATGTCGTTTTCAAGCATTAAAGATCTGCTTGATAAAAGTCTCTCCAAGTTTATATCTGTTTCTCTGACCTACATCTTTTCTTGTCATTACCAGTGCAACAAGTTTTCTTATTCCACCTATCTACCCCACTTAACAGTTGCATGCATTCTGTCATTAAGAAAACTCAATTATCAGCTAGCATGGAGAGTTTACCGATATTTTACTTCTGAGTTTAAGAACAAGGAATTCAGTCTTTCTTCTGTGTTGCCTGGTAGTTCTTAAACTTAATATGTATTAATTTATTTCTCTTGACTTCAATTAATTCTACTTGCAACAGTTCTTTAAATGAGCTATTCATACAGCTAACCCCATGCATTATAGAAAGATCCTTGGTGCATATACTTTTGTAGTCATGAATTTACAGGCTCATATAGAGTTGGGGTCTCCAACCTATGGTCAATGAAATGTATTTATCCAATCAATGGGTGAATTGATAATTGATTTTTTTAAAAATATGAAGTGTATACATGTTCAATGAAATATAATTTTTTTTCACTAATTATTATTTGTCAGCACTTAGAAGGAATTAGATTTAATTCTCAATTATTAAATTAGCACTGCTCAATATATAAATAATTAATGGAGTAAACCACTCTTTTCAGGCTGTAAGAAAATAACACTTTTTTGACAATTCTTAAAGTTTTTGGTGTTTGTAAACCTCTGTCAACATTGATGGTAATACTGAAAAGTTAATATATCAGCCTGATGAAATCATAGCATTAATAGTTATTAAATGAATTGTTAATTAGACAATATTATCATCTAGCTGATATATTGAGTTCTTTCTGAATTTCCATCAATATTGGCAGAGGTAAGATTATAAACATGAAAAGTTTAAAGAATAGATGGATCCATTTTATTCTTGATCTTTTTTCAAGAAATTGTTGTTTGTTCATAATCTGAAGGGGAGAGATAGTTTATTCAAATCATTTATAAGTATTTTTGATTATATATATATATATTTCACCTTTATTGATAGAAAGAGGTATTATTATTGATATTGGATTGTCTAAGTATTGACTGGTTTTATCGATTATATATATATAATGAAACCATTCTACAACTTTAAGCTCACACAATGCATGTAGATAATGTTGCTAATATGGAGTTTACAATTAATTTCATTTACATTCCTTTCATTTGAGAATTTTTAAATTTTGTCTTTTTTTTTCTAATATTCTTTATATTTGCTTTTATTATTGAAGACTAGAAAATATAAATTAAAGCAGTAAGAATCTATAGTTTTATTAACATGCGCCCATATTTGGATAAAAGGGGAAGTAATAGCCGATTCTTTAAAAAGTTTGGAAATCTTGTGATATAAAAGCTCCCTAAGTATAACACACTCAGACTTATACAAAATTCACATGTGAAGTGTGTTTAAAATATCAGTATTTTTTATTGTGAGAATAACTGTAGAAGCAGAAAATCTTTAAATATTATAAGTAGTAACAATTATTATATATATTTTCTTATAATCTTTAAAAACAAAAAATACTTAATTGTAATTATTAATTAGAGAAAATATAACTTACTATTAAAAATTTTTCGGCTGAACGTTTTCGAGGAACCATGCCTCATACTCATAGCCTTCATGAAAAGTGTAATAAATATATGCAAATGTAAATATTCAAATAAGCTACTGTTACGTAGCCCATTTTCTTTAAACAAAAGAAAATTATTTATATTTTTAATAATATTAATTTAATATTATGCTAAGTAATTTATAAAGTTTTTTTGATCAAAATTCACAAATCGCATGAGATAGTTGTTTTTAATTTGATCAAAGAATGACTTGCAAATCTCCGTCTCTTACCTCTGCATCAGAAGGAGTATTGTAGTCATTAAAATAAATATAATTTTTAAAAATTCTACATACATATGGAATATTTTGAAAACTGACAGTTATGTTGGACCTTACGTCTATTTTAGTGAATAATTATCATTAAATTGTTCTTATATATATATATAATTTTTAAATTTTCTACTATTACAAGTGTTTCACATATGTATACAATTTGTGTTTTCAGTTCTCTGAAATGTTATAAACTAAAATAATGAACTATAAGCATTTACTTTAAATAAATATTCAATACTAATAAGCTTGTAAATATTTTCATATGAAGTTTAACTTGGATTTTCAAATTATAAATTCTCTTTCTTTTTTCTTCTCCATCCCTCCTCACTCTCTATGTATATATATATAGTAACATAATGAAATGAATGAAGTGTAAATATAGGAAGATGGCAAATCATTATCCCTACTGAATAATCACAATAATCTCAATTAACATTGTCAATCATTAGTCATCAACAAATATAATTTGAGCATGAGAGAATCAGCATTTAATAAAAATAAGTAATTATATTAAGTTACATCATCCACATTAAACATGATTAATCAAGTCATTGTGACTGGAGGTTTAATAGCAAGATATAGGCTAATTATCCAGCCACTGCCAAACTTAGAGCATATATAAAAACCAAGTTATCTGCAAGCACATACTGTACTGGTTAAAACATGTTGATCCATCTACCATGAGCTGGAACTCAAAAAATGTACTTCAAACCCAGTCAAGCCTGAGATTTAGGTCAGGGACCAACCTGAATTTGAAACAATTCCCCAAGCCCCAGATCAAACACCTAATGAATAACATATAATGATGGCACACAAGAATTTATTCTAAAATCCGGCCCACTAGCAGAGCGGAGAAGGCAATGAGACTTATTTACTAACTACATTATAACATAAGCATACCCATGGTTGTACATGGGGAAATGGAGAAAAGGGAATTCGAACGACTCAAATAAGTTGACAATAAAAACTAGTTTAATATAATGAATTAATTATATACTTTAATGTGTGTGTGAATGAGCGGTTTACCAAACGGTAGATAATTACATATTGGATTTCACGCAAAGGGTTCTCATATGCTAGTTTATTAACTAAATATTATATATACATTAACACACATCTTTTGGTGGGTACAGTATTAAGATGCCAATCAATTATTAAAAAGATTACATAAAATTGCTATTAACGCTTTAGTTTATGGTTTTGAAACGTGGTGACTAACATAATTTTCGGGAGCATTCCGGGATTCATTACATATATAAGAAAAACTATTTTCACGTCTTGTCGGTTGTGAAAATTGAAAATAAATAAAATACATTTGAAAAAGTCATATTTGGTTATATGACAAAATATTTCTTGAAAATTCTTTTAATTAACATTTAGGAGACAGAACGCTTGATCTATCCTCAAGGCATATATTCTTAAATACAGTTATAAATTATTTTTCTCTTCACTAGTAAAAATTGTAATTATAAATATCCTTTTTTTCGCATGCGTTAGTAAAGCTATAATTATACTTAAAATAATGTGTAATAGATCTACTTAGCGCTTTTTAATGTTCGAATCTCATACTCATAGCTTTGTGAATGGATACTGTTGTGAATTATTGTACACATATGCAAATGAGTTTGAATATTTAATTAGTCCATTGTTTAGAGAGAGCAAAGCATGCCTCTCTTCTATTAATGGCACTGGGATCATTTGCAATGTAAAAAGCTTCTTTAACTTTTCTTTTGGCATCACTCTTCTCTGTACAAATTATTTGGGCAGAACTAGGTTCAAATACATGGCCTGTAACTGCTTGGTGGTCCCAGAATACTGATGTTCCTTCATTTTTATTTTTAACCCTGTTGTATACATATCTTAATACAAGAATTTACCAACACCGGTATGTATACAACAGGGTTAAAAATAAAAATGAAGGAACATCAGTATTCTGGGACCACCAAGCAGCTACAGGCCATGTATTTGAACCTAGTTCTGCCCAAATAATTTGTACAGAGAAGACTGATGCTAAAAGAAAAGTTAAAGAAGCTTTTTACATTGCAAATGATCCCAGTGCCATTAATAGAAGAGAGGCATGCTTTGTTCTCTCTAAACAATGGACTAATTAAATATTCAAACTCATTTGCATATATGTACAATAATTCACAACAGTATTCCTTCACAAAGCTATGAGTATGAGATTCGAACATTAAATCTCGAAAGCGCTAAGCAGATCTATTACATATTATTTTAAGTATAATTATAGCTTCACTAATGCATGCGAAAAAAGTCGCATATTTATAATTAAATACAGTTAGTAAGTCGACTTTCTGTCCCTCCTATTTGGACAGGCCTCCAGAATAAATATGCATTGCTGTCATTCGTAGGCCTTATGCAGTGCGTGTTCCCTCAGGAAGCAAATATAAACTTTTTAATAATGGACTGTATTAATTAAAAAGAAAATGAATGTGATTAAATTTTATGTTTGTCTTCTAAAATTTTGGATTGAGTCAGTTGGAATGCTCTGAAAAAGGAGTTGGGAAAGAAGTTAGTATTAAAAAATGAATATAATAAATATTTAAATATACAGTGCTTCTGTTTTAATTTCTCTTATAATGTAAACAACTAAGTGTCCATCTGGTTCAAACATAGAGTATAATTAATAGAGTCCATGTAAGATTATGTATTAAAATTTATTATGTGACCATAGTACATAAATAAATTATCACTATGCTATGCTGTATACTTAGTGGCACCCTCTACCAGTCATCATAATTTTTGTAATCTTAGAAATTTTGCAGACTGAAGGTTGATTTGTAGTGGCACAATGTATAGGTTAATTAATAGATATGTATATCACTTTGCTATAGTAAGACTATTTTGAATGAGCCTCCATTCAATCACTATTACAGTTACCCTGTTTACATGTCTCCTAAAGACAGCCTGAGAACTTGCTTCTCTGAGGTAAGATGAATTATTACTTATAATTAAATGAGATTGAAGTGGTACAGCATAAACAAGTTTTAATTATTTATATTTATTTACAAAAAAAAATCACACTTTAACAAAAAAAATTACTTATAACCCTAACACATTATTTACAAATAATATACAAATATAAAACAAAAATATTAAATGTGATTAACATTTATAAAATATGAATTTAATGGTGTGTATATTATAATAATATTAAAAACAGGCAAAACTCTATATATATTGCCACTCAGTGCAAGCCAGAGTAATCAATGGATGCCAGAAGGCTTGTGCATAAAATCCCCATCTAGTGCCTACTTATCCAATATCCCCAGACTAGTTTCTGGCTTGTGGCCTTTGTCAGTGAGGAGCCTTGGATCTGAGAGCACTGCACTTAGATCTTAGGATCTAATGCAACCCTCCAGCAGCCACCTTTTATCTCTACTTAACTACAAAACTATGAGACTTAAATTGAAAACACCTTAATATTTTCAATCCAAGCTCATCAGCTTATATAGTCATATAGGTCTGAACTCAGTTCAGTACCTATACATTTGGTGTCCTTGGTTCTTTAGTAACTATAGCCACCACTATCCTATTAGGCAGGATTGGTTTTAAGCCAATAAACATACACATGATCACTATTTCTTATGCTTGCTTTTATCTGTTATTAAAATAGACAAAAACTCTCTATATGTATTGCCACTCAGTGCAAGCCAGAGTAATCAATAGATACCAGAAGGCTTGTGCATCTAGGTTCAGTGCTCTCAGATCCAAGGCTCCTCACTGACAAAGGCCACAAGCCAGAAACTAGTCTGGGGATATTGGATAAGTAGGCACTAGATGGGGATTTTATGCACAAGCCTTCTGGCATCCATTGATTACTCTGGCTTGCACTGAGTGGCAATACGTATAGAGAGTTTTGGCTGTTTTAATAACAGATAAGAGCAAGCATAAAAAATAGTGATCATGTGATGTTTATTGGCTTAATAATATTAAATAATAACTGCTGAAAATGAATTGGTATTACTAAAACATCAAACACACATATAATAAATATGCCTTCTCATTAAAGATATATAAAAGTATAATCATACTACCTCTTTTTTCCCCCTCTTTTAAACAAGAAAGTTTGGTTAAAATAAATGTTTTTTTTTAACTTAAATTGTAGTTCACGTGTATACTTTAAAGAATTCTTCTTTATTGTTATAGTTTCCATGCTGCAAGTTTTACCATCATGAGAAAAAAAATTTTTTTTTAAAATCGTCTTCTTGATAATAGAAAAATTACAACTTTTTTAAAGTCATGTTTTATCAGTATGTAATTTTCATCAATGGTGGTTAGTAGTTAAGTGTCTGCTCATTAACTCAAATTTTTTGGCATTGGCACTCTTCAGGCAGCAATCTTTTAATATTGACAGAATTTACATGGTTTAGAGTCAAGCAAATATATTTAAAAAAGTTAGTCAGCCATCTGTTTAGTTCCTATAAAGCACATTACAGAGAAAACTAGGGTCATCATTTAGCAAATAATTTTCTGTATCGTAAATTGCTATTTAATTTATTTTTCTTATTGACTATCACCACACTATAATCTTGTATACATAACTGACTAATTTAAAAGTTACATGATACAATATGTCTTTTAAATCCATGGCTGGTAAATTAGATTTTTATTGATCTTTTTTTAACTCCTCTTAATTTAAATTAGCTTTTTTTAAAAACAAAAATACTTCCCACCTCATGATATTTATCTTTTCATTTATTTAAATATAATTACAATTGATTTTTTAAAGTTATTGTTTAGTAGTCTCTGATTTAATTAAGGTTATTTTTAATATAGTAAATAAATTTGATGCTGATTTTGACTGCGTTCACTGCCATTTTGAATTCTAAGGGCCGCCCAAGCAATAAATGACATTGAATAATCACACGAGATTGCTTGGATGTGTCAGTGGTGGTTTTGGGTGGTCCTTGGAATACAAAATAGTAGTGAGTGCAATCTAAATACTAAAAGCTTTTAATTTCTAAAATACAAACTTTACAATAATGATGGCGCAAAGCACCAAAATATGCAGGGAGGAAGAAGGATGTTTTCTTCAATATGAAGTATCACCCCAAAAATGCAGAAGTCTGATCAAACCAAGCTTATAATTTCAAAATACTAAAAGCCTATAACTTCTAAAATATGAATATTATTACAAATATATGCCTATAACATTGGTCAAACCAAGCTTATAATTTCAAAATACTAAAAGCTTATAACTTCTAAAATACGAACTTTATTATAATATATTCCTGTAACCACATGTTGAATGAATGTAAAATTGATCAAACCAAGCTTATAATTTCGAAATATAAAAGCTTATGACCTCTAAAACATGATTTTTATTACAATATATGCCTATAATCACATATTGAAATAACATAAAATTGATCAAACCAAACTTAGAATTTCGAAATATTGAAAGCTTATAACTTCTAAAATAGAAATTTTATTACAATATATGCCTATATTCACATGTTGAAATAAAGCATATTAATTATATAATTAATCAGATTTTTTCCTTACCAGAAACTATAATGTTGTATGCTTTCTTTGTTACACGTAGTTAGAAAACACATTTGATCTTCTGACATGGATATCAGATCTACACTTGATCACATGAGTTCCTTATTAAATTTGCACTTTAATTTTTTAATTATTGATGTAAATTACGATTTTGTAACAAATGGATCATATCACAGCCACATGTGAATTATTCAATATAATTTATCGCTAGGATAAACAGCGGTGTTTTTGGGTGATCCATAGAATTCAAAGTGGCTGAGAGCGAACTCTAAATCGATACAATAAATTTTTTACCTAAAAAAAAATTTTTAAGAAAAAAAATGCTTCTTATCTTGAAATCTTAAATAGATTAACAATCCCATTTGTAATGCGGATTTTTTACAAATACAAATTATATTTCTTATTATTTTACATTTCCAAAATTCTTGTACAAAAAACAACGAAGTATAGATAAATTTTCTATTATTTAAATATTTTAATTAATTATTATTAATTATCCACATAATAAAAAAATTGCATTTACTTGTGATAGAAAGTGTTATAATGAATTGACCAAATTTCAATTTTTTATTTTATAAATAATCAAGTGATATTTAGAAATAATCTTCCAGCTAAGCTCTGATCTTAATATATCATCATCTCAAGTTCTGTAAAATAAATTAGCAAATTAATTGAAAAATCCTGTGGCCAAATATGATGAGGGATTTTGCATCATATTCAACTTCACCTCACACAGATAATAATAATAAAATATAATAGTCCTACACGTAATCTGATTAATAATTTGGTATTATATTTACTACTTAATAATCATATAAAATATAATAATAATAATAATGAGGAGGAGGAAGAAGGAGGAGGAGGAAGAAGGAGGAGGAGGAAGAGGAGGAGGAGGAAGAAGAAGAGGAGGAGGAAGAGGAAGAGGAGGAGGAAGAAGAAGAAGAGGAGGAGGGAGAAGAAGAGGAGGAAGAAGAAGAAGAAGGAGATCTTATTAATCTTTTTTTCCCATATTCTAATCGTTTTCATACTTCAAAACTGTGATATATATCTGTGATAGATAAAGACAGCGATGGCAGATTACTGAACAGTTGTTTTCTAGCAAAAAGTAAGTAATATGGTCGTTCATAACCAAAAATTAATTCTAACATCATAAGTAAGCATGGCGTTGCATCAAGAAGAATGATATAAATTGCACCAAAACAAACAGTGATAAAATGGAAACTGTGACTAATGCAAAAACTTACGCGAACATAACAAAAATAAACCATCAGCCACACAACATTGAAAGAAGTCCAGCATTACCACAGACAGCACGATTTAGGAAGGTAAATCAAGCTGACATAAATAATTTAAACCTAATAGACAACAATAATGAAGAGCCCTCTCCAATGATATGGAATAAAGACGAACTGCAAGAAATAAACATTAGTTTCAACAGCACCAGCCCTAAAAAAACTATTCGCAACTTCCCAAAAATTTTTTTCATTGAGATCACTAGTGTTAGTAGTCACTGATAGGAACTTAACACTTTATAAATCCCCCCAGAGAGCTTCTTTACGAAGAGCTAATAGCAACAGCAATGTGGGATACAGTCTCTAGTACTGAAGAGCATCCAAACTCACGATATGTTGCAGTTCAGTTTTTCGATGAACATCAGCAGGCAAGATTTCAAACACAAGTGAAAACTTTAGGAAGTTATGCGCTAATAGTAGTTGACCAAAGCTTGCAAAACTATTGCAATGGAATAATTTAAAACACTTATTTCGGATATACCATACAGGATTTTCAAAAATTAATTCAGTCATTTGGCAAAGCTATTTATATAAAACAAATCTATTTATCCAACACCCCCACCCTGGTTTTCAGCAACAATTTTCATTTCAAAATGAAGCTGAATGACAGTGTAAACCTGGAAGATATCCCCACACAAATAGTTGACCAAAATGCAATACTGACCATTCACATAAAAGGATTAAGCCCGTGATGCTTTGTGTGCAGTGAAACCAGACACTTAGCAACCAATTGTAACACCAGAAAGAACCAGAAAAACCAAACGAGCACTGAAGATCAGCCAAGAGAAGCTCACCAACAGGAATCAAAAAAAATACAAAACAGATAACAAAACTAACTAATAAACAATAAAGAATTAATAAAAAAAAACCACAGCTCAACAGCAATTGAATAATAAAAAGCCACACACACATTGCCAACACCTGAAATTCTGGATTTATCAACAAAAACAACCAATAGAATTCAAACCCTCACTGATAAAAAAACAGAAAGTCTACAGCCTCAAGAGGCTGAAATGGAAAAAACAGCCCACAATCTAACTCAGCCTACCAAAAATATTGATGAAAAAGAGATAACAAAAGAACAAATAAACTTACACAGTAATAGTGATCAAGAAAATATATATACAACACACCAAACACCCAGTATTAAAAATAACACAACAATGGAAATTATGGAAGCAAACACCAAATATGCCCCAAATCACCAAAACTAACACAGAACAAAGAAGACCAGGCTGCCCACTAAAGAAAAACAGAGGGCCCAAAAAAAATCAAAATAACAATCCAACCTTAGCCTTGCTGATCACAGCACTACAACTATAGTGGAAACAGATGATCTGGAAATGGAATATGAGAATGAAATGGGAAGAAACACCAGATCAACCCTAACATTTAAATCTCAACCAAAAAACAACATATAATGAAAATAAAAATTGCAGCAGTCAACATCAGGGGTTTGAACTCAACCTCCAAAATTAATAAGTTAAAACACTGGATCAAGGATATACAACCACACTTGCTTGGTATACTTGAGACAAAAATTTATGCTGGATCACAAACCGACCCAGCCAAGCATTTAAATATGGAAGGTTTCTGTGCATGCTCCAGAGACTCTTCCTCTCCCTCAACTGGTACCAGACTCATAATTGCTAGAAATTGCCCATTCACAACTTTCAAAATAATTCACATTGATATGAACTTTTATTACAACCTTCAATCAAAAAATCTGGTGTTTGTATATATGCCTTTACAGGATAAAAAAATAGATACCAAAATTGCAAACATTAATTAAAGTTTAGCTATAACTTCAAACCCAACCGTGTTAATTGGAGATATTAATTTAAAATATCAGGAATTTACACAACATTGGCTTCATAGAATAAACATACCATTAATGAGTGGCCAAGGTTTTTTGCCAGATGCTGCCATCTCTTTTCACAATAGTTGCTTCTTTTCACTTATTGATCTTTGCTTTTATTCTCCAATGCTCCACCATCTAATCAAAATAAAACTAATTCCCTCAACTTTTTCCGATCACTCAGCTCAAATAATCACAATTGACTGCGCTCAAATTCTATATCATCCTTTCCACTTACATGAACAATAAGAGTTTTACTCCCAGAAACAACCCCTGAATTTCTGTTCTCTGAGACCTACATAATGCTAAACAAAATCAAAGATATGACTTTGAACCTGGTTCAGAAATATCTTGCATTTATGGGAATGCTGTCCTTTAAGATCAACCATATAACAAGAAAACAATCCCCACCATCAAGACTTTTGTCTCTGGCAGATCAGTTGCACCAGAGATTAATCATGATTAACCCATTGCACTGCACCCAGCAGTATATATTCAAGCTTACACATGCATACAATAAAGCATGTGATGTATTCAAAAGTTATCTGAAAGATAAAGAAAAGCAAGATATGCCTAACCAGGCTACACACTTGGACAAGAGATTATATAAGATGGGCACTGGGGAACCAACCGGAAGCAAAAGTGCCAATGGCACTATGTACAACTAATGGAACATATGCAGGACACAATATGATTATGCCAATTTTTGAATATTAATTACAAGAAAAACCATATAAAATACCACATAATCTGTTTGCCCCACCAAAGACAAAAACCCCATTCACCAAAGATCTATTCACATCAAAACTGAATACTATTTGAAATACTTGCCACCCAGGTAGTCCTGGCATCCCATTGTTTATATTAAAGCACCTAAGTAAATTCACAGAAGATTATTTGTGTCAGTTAGCAAACCATCTAGCACAACAAATTCAGCCCATGGAGGGTGTCTATACAATAACCATAGTACCCTATAATAAAAAGAAAGCAATTATCCCACCCATTACAGACATCAGGCCCATATCTATGGGACCTTTGCCGATCAAAATTATTGAGAAAATTATTAAAGATGAAACTGAACCATATATAATGCCACTTATCTCTGAAGCACAATGTGCAAAGAAAAACTCTTCAACAACAGAAGCAGCCCTATTCTCCAAAGCAATTCTAGCCACAGTAAAACAGCGGAAAAAATACGGACCCATTGTCATGCAGCTTGACATAGAAACTGCTTTTGACTCAGTGAATATACACTTCTGGAAATGCTAAAAGACACAGAAATTCCTAGAACACACCTATATATAATTGCCAACCTGCTTCTGAACAGAGAGATCCATATAACTTTAAATGGAAGAAACTCACCATCTTTCATACTCACCAAATCTATATCCCAAGGATCCCCTGATAGTTCATTATTGTTTATATTTTACATCAATCTCCTTATTAAAAGCATACAAAATGTATTTACTGGGATTGAGACCCAACACAACATACTATATGCATTGCCTATATGGATGTTGTTACCATATTCCTAACATCAAAAAAAAATACCGCAACTCCAAAAAAAATATTGCAAGAATATTCACAGAAATACGAATTAAGGTTTAATCTGGCCAAAACCACAGCCTGGTCACTATAGACCGGTAAACCATATACATCAATTTACAAATCAAAACCAAACTCATTCTTTGGGTTCCCATTTCATATGGGAATTATGGGAATGAGATGCCACATCCAAAATAAACTTAAAGAAGAAGCCACAAAAATTTATAAACTCCTTGTCCAAGGCATATCTTTCACTATATTCCAAAGTACAGTTAATTAACCAGCTTATCACAAACAAAATAACATACTTATCACAACCAAAATAAACTTACTATATACTGGTTATTTCATTCTCTAAGGCATTTATTTCAAAAATTAAAACCATATATAGTAAACTACTTTGATCCACAAAAAAACTTAGCCAACCCCTAATAAAGAATGGACTTGGCTTGCACAACATCAATATTTTTTATTTACAAAAGTTAAGGAACTCAATAATTACAATACTTGCCAAATACCCAAAAATTAACCACTTGCTAGAAGTTACTCCAACAGATAAACCACATCCAAAAGATTCTTTTTTCACTAACATTTTATACCAATGCAAAAACACAGACAAGATTCTAGAACAGTATTTGCATAAGTATTCATACTGGGATATTTATGGTTTAATGAACAGAGAAACAGATACTAATGTTATACAACCTATGCTAGGAATTAATGGGCTCTAGAGCCCAAATACATTGATTTTATCATTAAAATGAATCTCATTGCCTTGCCAACAACTCACTTTCTTTATCATAAAAGAATGTACATATCTATTGACCCTTTCTATGGACTCTGCCATTGAGCAGAAGAGATGCTGGACCATATTATTTATCAATGTGTAGCACTTAACCAAATATGACAGATGATGGGGAACACAGAAAACTGGGTACAATCATTAATCACATAATGGTTGCTTTTCAGGGAAGATAAATACCTAGCATTAGGAGTTTGTACTATATGCGTACTGGTGCACCAGATGTACTTTCTTAATTGGCAATAATACCAGACAACACCCAACTACATTTAACAACAAACTGTTACACATTCGAAATAGTGATAGAATAATAACCAGCCCTTACTTATATGCAGCAACGTGATCATTATTAAGGCAAACGTCAATGCTGTGAATGCTGCAAAGAAAACTATCATACAACTAACATTCAAAAAGACATGCAGACAAAACTAAATAAGCTCATCAAACTTTAGAACTCAGATTATTTTTGTTTTTTATTCTTTATATTGTTATAGTCCATTAACCACAAAGTGTAACCACTAAATTCCTTTATACATGTTTATCCTAATATTACTCATTGTAGATGTAAACTTGTGTAAACCATTGAGATCAATAAAACCTTTATTGAAATGTAATAATAATAATAATGATGATGATGATGATAATAATAATAATAATAATAATAATTAATATTTATTTATTATTCTATGAAATAAAACAAAGTACATAATAATTATTTAAAAACTCTAAACAAGAAAAATATTGTGTGTGGAATTTATATTAAAAATAAGAAATTAAATAAAAATACAACCAAAAACTCAAAATAGAAAAGAACAGTTTAGAAAATAAATAAAATTAATTAAATAAATGCAAAATTAATACATACTACACAACCATTGACATAAAATATTTTTTGAAAGATACATAAGAAATATTATTCAGATCAATTGAACACTCACATATAAATTTATTAAATAACTTTGACCTAGAATAAATATATTGTCTTCTACTAGGTTCCTTAAAAAAAATTTGGTAAACGTAATTGAAATTTATTAGAAAGAGGAGTATTTAGCACATGAACTCTAGAATTCAGAAAAAGTTTAACACAAAAAATATCAAAAATAACTATATTGATATAAGTGATTTACATCAAATAAACCAAATGCAATATAAATATCTCGAACAGAAGAGGAATGAGATCTACCAAAGATAATGCGCAAATTATAATTTTGCAAAACATGCAAAGAAGATAAAAAATATGGAGAAGCATTATCCAAATAATGATATTATAAGATAAAATACTCTGATAACAAGCAATGTAAATAAAAATGAGAGCAGACCTAGGAAGAAATTTAACTAAATAATAAAACAGTTTAAATTACGTAACCGTTGACAAAGAAAGGTAATATTTGTTCAGGACAATCTGGAGTCAATATATATTCCCATATAACAATAATTATCTACCAAAGGAATATTCTCACAAGTACATATACTATTAAAATGCAAAATATACTTACAGCAAATTTTAATCTTAAGAGAGAAAAAAGAATACCTTTTGTTTTATCTCAATTGACCAACAATGAATTATATGCCAGCCATTTACTAACTGAGTCCAAATCCTCATTCATTAATTTTTCAAGAAGACTATAAGAAACAGCATTATAGGATAAAACAATATCATCAGCAAAACCAAAAATCTTAGAATGTAATTTCAGTGAAAATAAATCATTAATATAAATTAAAAACAACAGAGGACCAAGTACTGAACCTTGTGGAACGCCACAATTAATCAAGATCACATCACTGATAATACCATAAATATTAGTAAACTGTTTTCTATCATTTAAATAACTCTCCAACCAACTACCAATAGCACCACAAAAAACATACAAGTAGCAACACAATCAAAATATTATGATTAACAGAATCAAATGCTTTAGATAAATCAAGATAAATAGCCAATGTTTTTTAATAATAATAATAATCATAATCGTATCATCATCATCCAATTCTCTTATTTCTCATGTGGCATGCTAAAAGAATGGTGTAATCTGAATAATATGCTAATAAAAATATATTCAATTATATGGCAACAATTTAAATAATTGATTATGACCAGAAAATAATATTATAATAATGAGATATTCCAGTATCATATTCTGAATAACAATTATCATTTAAATAAATCATTTTCATTTATTATGTGCAAAATATATTATATGTTCAATTTTAAAGTCTATGGATCTGGTCTTGTGGAAGTGAATAGATCAATAAATAACACTGGCAAAGGTTTTTATTTAACAAATTTATTTGAGTTAATAAACAAAATTTATATAATAAATCTGCAGTTAAATATTACTAAAGCTAACAAATAGAATACTAAATCAAAAAAAATTATATGCAAAATTATACATAAAGAAATAGATTTCATACTACCAAAATAGAAAAATCATAAATGTATAAACCTTCATTCTGGCTTATTAATCAGAAATACAGATCCAACATTTCAATATTTACTTCTCAAAATTATGTTAGATTGAATATCATTTAAATAAATAAAATAGTATTATTTCTTTATTTTCATGAAATATAAAAATAAGATATTTTATACAATATTTAAATTAAACAAAAATATATTATGTTTTCGTTTTATATTCATAAAATATAAATCAGTGAAATAATCTTTATTCATGTACTAAAATACTTTGCTTGGCACCACTCTAAGTTTTATTATATGTTTACATGTTCAAACAAACATAAAATAAAATAAATAAGCATTCATAATTACACTTCACATTTCTTATTCTGATGTTTCTTGTAAAATATGCATTGCTTCAAAATATTATTGATTTTATGAAAAAAAATCAAAAAATATCAAAAATATTAAAATATAAAGAATAGTCATGATTTCTTTATCATTTTTATAACCAGTATTAAATATTCAAGATCATTTGTACTTCAACTTAATTCAAAACCTATTTTGCCATCTAATATAAGAAAAACAATTCATCATTCTATGTTTATTCATTATTCTACTGTCAGAATACTAAACTCCACAATGCATTACCAATGAAATTAAGATAGTGATATAATGTATAGGATATGAAAGAATAACTAAAGTAATGACTCAATAGTATAATGATAAATCCACTAATTCACATGGCAAACAGTGTACAATATTAGGTATGACTTAATCTAATACCCATAGAAAATAATGTCATGGCTCTTTTTAGCTCTTATAGACTATCAAAATACAAATAATCAACACTATCCATGGAAATAAAATACAATAATACAAGACTTTGTTAACTATTTGTACAATATCTACTTTGATATAATATAGGCTAATCTTATTATTATACCCTAAAAATATACACATCCAGGGTTTCATTTCCTACTCCCCTGTTCACTACCATATAAAAATTCCATGTAGATTTTAAAACAATCCACATCGTAAAATAAACTGAATGATTATTCCCAATAATAAACAAAATTAGCATTTCATATTCATCAAAACTAGAACATTTAAAGAAAAATGGTTTCAAACATTTAAGCTCTGCAACAAATACAAATGACTTTGATAAAAATATACTACTAATATTCATATAATTTAAATAAAGGTAATATTGTTTTACTTTGCAAAACATATCAAATTATAATCATGAATAAAGTCATAACGAACTTTATCATCAAAAATATATGCATATTTTTATTTTATAACTTATATTAATAAAATTTGTATGTGTTATAATTCACACATCCTTATCACCATTTCTCATTCATTAGGGGGGGGAGGGGAAAAAAAGCATAATTTAAATATTTAAATTCCAAGCAATTTGAAAAATTATACCATATAATATCAAAAATAATTATAATTACCTATGTGATTAAATAGTATTATAACCATGTTTGGATGTCTTCTGTTCTCCAATACATAGCAATGAAGAATCATAAATTCCATTCATACAATGCTCATTATAAAATATCATACTTTTAAAAAAAACGTTTCCAAAGTTTTAAAATTATTAACCTATTTTAAAATTAATATTATGGCAATCAAAATGTCTATTAGTTCAACTTATCTAATATAAACATCAACACAAGTCTTAATTTTAATTTTTTTTTTTTAGAATTAATAAATAAGAATTAATATTAAAATTCAAAGTTATGTATTTCTTCTCTTCTTATAAGTCCTTTATTGAAATTCTGCTGATAAGTTGGGGGTATAACAATTTGTGTGGTTGCTAAGCAACTGTTCTTGTTCAAAGTTTTCTTCTAACTTTCTTCTCCTCGGTGCATAAATTAACAATAAATAAAAAATTGTTGACTTTTAAATTTGGAGAAATCATAAAAAATATTATCCATCCTGTTGTGAAAAGATGTTTACAGTGTACATTTCTGGAACTTTCCTCCATGATAATAATAATTTGTTTAATATCAACTAAAATATCAATTTAATGTAAGTAATCCATTCCTTCTATGCACATACATATCCAACTCATTCGGTGATAGATGCATCATCCATGCCAACATTTATTGAGCTCATGATTCCAATATAAAACAGACATCATTTCTCCATTATAATCCAATAAGGTACAATAAAACAGCAAATAAATGAATATGGGTTTTAGTATTAAACGTTATTTTTTAATAATATATTTTTTTCTCATTAAGCATTTCTTTCTTTTTTTAAAAAAATTGAAGCAAATAAACAGCAATCACTATACTTAAATATTCTCACATCTTTTATATAGTGTTTTTCAGCAATTATATTTTCCATAGTTTATCTCCAAAATTTCTTTCTTCACAAGTCTAAATCAATATCTGTTTTAAAGATAAATATTATTAAAACTGCAATTATTCGGAAATAATGATATAAGTATTCTAGAAGACAATACGTTATAATTCATCTTCAATGTCTTTCAAAATTTAAAAGTAATTTACATTTCCATCTTTTCCAATGTCTTATATATTTTAAAAATTATTAATTTTATCAATACGGACATGGTTGTTATATATAATATACTCCTAGAGAATAACTATAATTTCAAAGTATTTCATAATGCAAAATATTTAAATTTTTACATAACCTTAGTATGAATATGCTTCCATAAATCCTTCGACTTTTGGTCATTAATTCACCAATCCACCTGACTATAAGTTTTTGCTCCATAAGTTAATGCTAAATTTTAATCAAGCTTTTTACTGATAGGAAATTTATATTGGTTTACTCACACATATTGCTGAACTAAATATTAATTTTCTTTATCCTTTAGACTATAAAATAATATTTTAAAATTTTAAATAATTTACCATTAGGTTTCAGTATATTACAAGCCAATAGCAATATAACTTTATACTGTTTAATAACAAGTAATAGTTGAAACAAAAATAATTATAATAAAAGTGTTCAGCCTTAATTTTCACACACTGTATTTATACCACATTTATTAAGAGATTTGATTGGATAAATAGAGTCAGACAAACAAACTAATTTACATATTACCTAAATTAAGTAGCTTTAAAATTGAAAATAAAATTATGAGGCATCTTTTAAATAAAACATATAATAAAATATTTAATTCTTAATTTATTTTATAACGATTCAACCAAACAAAATATTTTAAAATAATACAATTTATTAATTTTTACCAATTTATTAAATTATAAGAAAATATTTAATTTAATGTAGCAATTTTAGTCTACATTTATTAGTTTAAAATATCTTTAAAAACTAACTAAAATATTATTCCAAATTTATTTTATCATGTTGAAATGTTCCCTCTTTATCAATAATTTTAGAAAGTAATTAAAACTTTCTTTGAATTCATGCAAGCATTACACACATATTGCCAGTCATGTGATAAGCTTTTCCAGACATAAATGTTGCAATTTTTGAAACTTACTGTTTGAAATAAAATTAAATGAATATTTAATCTAAAAATAATATATAATATGAAATATTAAATATAATAATAAAATTTAAAATAGTAAATTTGATATTTTGTATAACATAAATAAAATTGAAACATTTGGTACACCATAAAATATTAAGAACTTTAATAAATAATTATTAAATAGTTTTAACTTACTTTAAGAATAGATTTAGTAATTTATTCAACTATATTTATAACTACATTGTAAACTACTGATTTTAAAATATTTATTTAATAGAATATTAAACATATTTTCAAGCATAGCTAATATTAACCTATTTTGCTTACTAAATATTAAATTATTCTACTTTTATATTATAATTTTGATAGAATAGTTTTAAAATATTCTCTGACTACTTATAAATTCATTTTAACAAATTTTAAATCCATTTAAATCATTATAATTATAACACTTACAACTACCTTAATTCAATTTTTTTTTAAGAAATTGACCTTCAGCATACCTAGCCTTAACAAAATGGTACAATATATATATTAAAACTAAATATTGACTTATTTATGCCTCCACACACACACTTTTGTGCAAAATCAAATATTTAGATTGTGATCTTTTGTTTAGTTTTTTTTAAAACAAAATGGTTTATAGTGGAGAATGACTATAGATTCAGAATTCAATTTTATCATTATAATATGGACAATCCCATTGGCTGCATATCATAGCACATATAACGACATTGGTCCAATTTATCCACTATATTATATTATTGATTAACTTATTCACATTCATAGATGCCCTAAAGCCATCATTGAAAGTTATTCTAATTTTATTTTCAATCCAATACATATGATAACAATATTTATTTTTTATCATTTCCAATGCTTTCTTTTTTATACATAACATTTTAAAAAAAACACTACATATCTATATATATATATATCACTTTTACTAAAACCAGGCTTTACCATATCCAAAATAAAATTTCCAAATTATTAATTTTGTCACACTCAAACTTATATAAATAGTTGTTGGCAAAATGCTCTCAAACCTAGAAATTTATGACATCAGAATGAAAGACCTTATATTAACACCTATTATTAAACAGCTTAACAGTCATGTTATAATATAATGAATTAAGACTGCTTTATTTTGAAAGCTAATTCACAAATTTTCTTATCTTTTTTAGTCTCTTTAGTCTGAGTTAGTCATGACTTCTTATTTAATTGATCTAAAATATTGTTAGTAATGGTTTGTGGTGCACATACTAAAACATCATCCACATACCATACAATTACACAGTTTTTATACTGGTTTGATTTTGGAATGACTATATTATTCTCCTTGTTTGCCAATATTAAACCATAAACAAGTACATTAATAGACAATCCCAATTACCAAGTTTTTGTCACTTCATATACACCTGGGTCTCGTTTTACGCGATAAATAGGTTTCTCAGAAAACATGTGCAAACGAAATCGTGCAAAAATAGACGTAACTTACATTGGAAAAGGGGGGATGCGGTCTGTGATTTTTCAAAATTCGCGTAAAAGCAAAGCACCAATGTAAAATTACTTTAAAATTCATGCAAAAAAAAAAAAATAAGGAAATAAAATATGACTAATAAAAAATTTCAAATTTGAAAAAAATTGATACAAGACAAACTTTTTTTAACTATAATATTTAATTTTATTCAAAATAATATATTTTTATGCATAATTTACAGTACAGTAATTTACATTTTTTATACATGTTTTAATTATTATTGCTATTTGCTGAAAAACACGTTCGTTTGCAAACTGGTAAAAAATCAGATTCTCACAAGAGGAAATACAACTAGCGCCAAGTTCACTCTCATGTTGTGGTAATGGTTTTCTGTTGACAACGTAATTAGTAATTAATATTTGAGACGATGATTTTATTAATTGTTTATGAACTTAGACTTATGATAATAAAAAGACATTTATTCACCACTGCTGGGAAAAATTTAATTAAAAGTAACAACTAAAAATTAAATTCTTATTTTTGTCTTTAATTTTCAATTCCGTTTAAAAATCAAATTTCGTTTTACATCACATTAATTTCAAGTTGCCGTAAGTAATTTTTAAATTGTTAATTACAATTAAAAATCAGATTTTAATTTTTAATTGTCAAATTTAATTGTGCCCACTGCTATTACTCACCTTTTAAAAATAAACTTGCAGACACTAAATGATTGATAATTGATTACATTCTTTTTTAAAAAGCAAAAACAGAATGTGATTTAAAATGCAAAATTAACACGCACAATGTTTGAACAAATTTACATTATAATCTTGTAAAATTTAATGTGTGTATACATAAAATGTGGAAATCATGATTTTAATTTCATTATTGCATAAAATCTTACTATTATAAAGCACTGAAAATATTGAAATTACTAAGATGAAAGTCGAATTCCAATAATGTGCTATTACTTTCAATATAACGTAAGTGCGTGAAATTTATTATTTAAAGTAATAGCGCATTATCGGAGGTCGACTTCCGGTGAAACATGAATCGCATAACTTCAAAATCATGTTAAATAAGTCCGTGTAAAAAGAGACCCAGGTGTACATTGCTTCTAAATGTAGCTACAATATCATCTAGCCAATTTAATATATTGTAAATAAATTCATGCTTATATTTATTTAAATTTTTATTAAGTAATAACTCATCAATAATTTTAATAAATTCTTTTCTATTTATTGACCTGTGTAATTTCCTTATGTCCATCAATGTCATTCTATATTTATTCAGGATAACATTGCTAATATCTACAAATTCAAATAAAGATTTAATTGCAAACTTTCTAAAAACTAATTCATCTTTTAACACTTGCATTACATATTTTAATGTCTCATAATAATGTATATCACCAAACCTTTACAGGATAATGCTTCTTATGCATTTTAATATTTGCAATAATCTCTGTTCTAGGGATATATACATAAATATTGCTTTTTTTTCATGTAACTATGCAAATATTTCTTAATACATTTAATGTTTTTGCCATTGTTAGACTTAATACTGTAATTATTCCATTTAGTAAATTTCAAGGAAGAAATTTGTGAAAACAATTTCTTTTGTCCTTTTTCATTCATTGTCTTTTATTCCTTCATAAACAATTTTCAATTGGACTACCATTTCTAATCACTTGTCAGACGTTCCTTCAAAAATTAATTAATTGAATGCCACATTAAACTTGAAAGATTAACATATTATTATCAGATAAAAAGTTTGAGCCTTGTTGCTTAACTGTTAATTATTTTTTTAAAAATTATGTAATTCTAAGATAAAACCATGCTGTCTCATAGAATAAATAATGTCTATTAATAATGTTCTAACATATTTACATGTTTATGCCTTACTCAGTGACAGTTAACATAAACAATAGTAGTTTTATGTTAACTATTATTATGTTACAAATATAAATTGTCTACTCTGTAAAACATATAAATACATACATTTAGTAAAAGTATTTGACAAACTGTAGATTCTGTCATTGTTAATTACAATAAAAAAAGTGACAATTTTTTTTTACTTTGATTAAAATGCGTCAAACATTGTGAATTTTTTACAGATTTATCTTTCATCTGTCTTTAGTTTTTTTTTTCATTTTTTATAATTTTACATCATACATCTGTTATTCTTCATGCATAAAATCTTAATATAGAAATGATTTTTAATTTTTTTTACGTCGCTTAAGTAAAATGAAATTAAGTAAGATTTTATATATATTAACTGCCTGGGAAAAAAAATTCCGCCCAGGTTTAAGCCTTAGATCATGAGCTTGACAGATACATTTACTAATTACTACCCCATCTTAAGCTCCTAAAGAACAAGTTACTTACATCTTATAAGTTTCCTTTCATTTTCATTTTATTCTCTTAGCATCAAGAAGCATTTTTTTTAAGTCATCTTCTGGAACTAGTGATAGAATACAATATATTATCCTAAATGGATTCTAAAGCTGAAAAAAAAAATACTAAGAAGAAAGAAGAAGAATATTTAATAATTTGTTTATTCATTTTATCTTCTGAAAAGTATTGGGTAAGTATTTAGCCTGACCCCCAATGAAGCTCAACAAACCACGAGCTTTAAAATATATATATTAAATAGAAATATTAACTGCATGATTTTGTTCTAGTTTATTTAATGCAGTCATAAAGTGACAGAGAGTTGTGAACATAAGATTTCCAAGTCACAACTCAACTCTATTATAAGCTCAAATTTCATACCACATGATCCCTTGAGAGACAAAAAATATTTATTTAATAGTAATTTGATCATCAATAATTAAAAAGCTTTGGAATAAATAATATAATCTTAATATATCGCTTTAAATTCTGATCTCCAGAATCTAAATATTTTGATTTTTAAATCACACTAAATCTCAATGGCTAGCGATCTTATCATTTAAGATATAGACAATTTTTTACACAAGTAGGTGTGGCCTATTTGATGTGCCACAGAGAAGATGAAATAATAGATTAACTTCGGTACTCAATTGTAGAGATTTCTAGAGATAAAATGTACGGCGCTCTCATCAATCGACTCATTATAAGTTGCTAACTTTTCTCAGGATTTCTTCCTAATATTCATATTAACACTTTAATTTTATTTTTCCTTCGGTGGAACATATTTATATGTCCAAAACTCACAAACACATTTAAACACAGTTATTAATAAGCTTAAAACAAAAAATTGTGACAAAAAATTGACTCTTCATTAGATTATATAATCATATTTGGGATGGGATAAAGATACAGATGGGCCTCTTTTTTTCAGATACTGGAACAGTGCCTGTTCTCCTTCCTCCCCCTTGAAGAAAATACTTTCCTATTTTTGTCAAGTATCCTATTCACTTAATATAGGTAAAAAGTTACCCTGTCATGTTTTTTCTGCTATCTACTATATACCAGCTTTTGTAACGTTGAATAAACCTTTTTGTTAAAAAAAAAAAATGAATTATAACTTCTTCGTGTGTATACGTTAATCCTCATTATCATTAGGATTTTTCTAATATCTTTTTAGAAAACCCAATTTGATAAAATTTTATTAGAAACCGTATTTTTTTTTATATAGCTGAAAAAAGTCAAGTAATCTATTTGTTAAATGCATTTATTTATTTATTTATTTTTAAACTAATTATTTAAGTTGTTGTTGCTAGGGAATGTGGGTGTTCATTTCACAATGATATATAGTTTAGATAAAACAGCGAAGGATTGCAATATATTGATGAAGAATTTTTAAGCTTCCCCCACATTTACTGAAAAAAAAAAAGTATTAATTTGTAAATGAAAATAATTATAATTTTCAAGAACAAAAGACCACGACCATTTTATTAATAAAATTTAAAATACATTGTTATTAAATTAAATCAATACCCGTTTATTAAACAAAAAAAAAGGGCTGATTTGCTTTCTTTTTAAAACAAAACAACTTGTGTATTAAAATGTTAAAATTGTACTATTTTGAGAAATTTATGAAGTAGGTTTAATGCTATTAGTCTACAATTGGCATTCTATTAGAATCTAGCTATTCTGATTAATGTAATTTGTTACTGTATATATTTAGCCTACTTAATTCATGAAAGCAATTACATTAAGTTGATATATATTAAAACAAGTAGTTTCTTTACAGATAAATATTATGACCTGATAGTTTTTGTTATTCTTATTTTGCCACTATTTTCATCATCAGCGGCAATAATTATTGGCAAATGAGTTTGGCCATTTTAATTCAAGCGAAAATAATAATAGAATATTGGAGATGAGTTTTGCAATGACTATACAAAATAATCTGTGAACTTTCAACTTAATGTTATAGGTAGAAGTAAATCATGATTATAATGCTTGTAAGACTATGATATCTCTCATCGATAGTGTAACCAGAATGTCTGTTTTTTCCTCTTTAATAGTCAATGCACCACCATTCATTTAACTGACATAGAAACCTTTACTCTCCAATTAATAGTAATTAGATATCCATTTAGTTATTGGTTAGTAATGTGAAGGATAACTAGATAGGTATTTTAGGATGTAGATAAGAAAAAATAATAGAAGCCATTTTACACCATCAATAAACCTCATCTGATTATAAAAAGATCACGACTAACTGATTCATCTTGTCATTTTAAAACTATAGATTACTAATTTTCTATAATTCATAGTTTTCTTTGAATCAGTCATGTGATCATTGACTTAGTAAGTTATGTAATTACATGTATCAAAATGTAAAATTTATAAACTTTGCCAATCTTGTAGTTTTCAGTCATTTTTTTTATAGTTAAATCTAAGTAGCCATCCTTCATCATGCCAATATTCAAGGTGAATGCAATCAATTTACTTTTTTAAATTATCAGTTGGAAAGTTTATCTGAATGCTTTCCTGGATTGTGAATCACCATAACTGATAATGAATGTTACCAGAATCTTAAAGTTAATTGTTTAATTAGTTTATAAATATTTTAAATTCTTGTAGATAAAATTTTATTTATTTTTTTAAACTCTTTGATGGTCTTTTTTTATCAGTTCAAATCAGTTAGCCTTCCACCTTATCCGCCATGCTTCTCTAATTACAAATTAAGTTTTTAGAAAAATATGAAGTGGCTTGTAATTATCTACTTAATTATAAATAATATTACATTATATAAGAATTGTGTTATAAAGAAATGATACTTTAAATAACATAGATGATGAAGAAAAGTAGCATTTAGATTTCTCATTTTATCTCTGCATTTATAAAGAAATATGGGCATTGCTTTCATTCTAAAATAATATTTTAAGTTTTTTCTGGTAATCGTTTAGCAGTTAATTCATTCCCGAGGTTGATGAACAGAGTTGACTGAAATATTATTGTGAATAAAATTATAGTTTATGATTATATGCAAATGAAGAAATGTAATAGGTTGTACAGGTGAAGTTTGTATGTTATATTAAGAAAAGATTATTAAATATATAGTAGTTCTTGGACATTTTAATTATGAAATGAATTCTTGTTATTGACAATTTTAATTGGCTCTAATTATCCAAAACTTTGATTAGAAACCATAGCTGGATGTGAACACAGATTGATGATAACTGAAATAAACCTAATTATTATTCTTCAGCATAATATAGAAATTAAATAGAAACCACAAAATAAATGTAAATGGCAAAACAGACTCAAATAAATTCACTGCAGAAAAAGCCTATACAATATCCTTCCAGTGAGGAACAGTGGAGAAATCTGCCAATCAAGACAAGTATCAATTGATGGTTTTTTAGCTATTTGCTGACCAATAATTTTATGGTTTTGAGCCACCTAAAAATAAAATCCTAAGCCTTGCTTGAATATTCATTTACTTTAAAAATATTCAAGTTCCTCCAGATTTGACTTTTTTAAATTATTATAGACATTGGCATTATACCATGAGGCCATTAAACATTTTTTTATAAAAATGAATCATAAATAAAAGTCACATCAAATTAAATATAAAATCACAAAATGATAAATTTATTAGACAATAATATTCAAAGATTAGATTGATAATAATGATACACTTTATATCACTCTATAGCAGAGCCATTTAATAATACGTTATTTAGATATAATAATTACTGATGTTAAAATTGGCTTGCTGCTTTATTGGCCACACTGTGATATTTTGCTAGCTTAGTAACAGTTTAGAGGGACTTTACAATGTTGTATAGTTAAGACAATAAATATACCAGCCAGTATACAGCCAAGTTATTTTGGTGGTTTAAAACTGTTTTATTCTGGAGGACTTATTATAATTCTAATGGCGATCTTCTAATTATAGTAATGGCAATCTTCTTATCTCACAGATATTTTCTAGCCCATTATAGGTTAAACAGAAATTTTAATCTATTTACTTGCTGATTTTATTTGATGATATTCCCAAAATTCATGTGGTTGCTGGTGTTAGGATCTATAAATTCTGATAGGTTTTCAAACAATGCTGTTAGTCACAAACTTTTTTCCTACTATACACACACACATATATATATATTGGGATCCCAAATGATCTTATTTGCATATGGTATATCATCTCTGATGATGCACTTTGGAAGTGAGAGTTTATGTATTAAAACCTCAAGAGATGAGATTGTGTGGATGTTAAATCACAGAATTTTCTAGCTCATTAAAATAATATAAGCTAGCTAAACCCGATTGATACATTCTATCCTTAAATTTTTATATGATAAATGTGTCAGATTATCTATGAGTATTTATATGAACTTATCAAGGCAAGGAAGCAGTTATAAATTCAAAGAATAGTTCAACTGTCTTGTTAACAGTTCTTTCATTTGGAAATTTTTTTTTAAGCCAATAAACATCACATGACCACCACCTCTTATGCTTGTGTTTTTTGTTAAAATAATTTTGAAGTCTGATGTTCGCCATGTGACTTACTTGAATTTTTATTCAGTAGCAAACGGAATGGATTTATAAGATACACTATAAGGAATTCTCTGAAATGGTCGATACGCCCGCCTACTATGCTTATGATCTTCAGTTTAAACTCAGATGAAAACGGATTTTATTTTATGCTACAGGTAGTTAATTTAGCCCGATTTTTAATTTTATTGAACAAGGAAAAATACTAAAATCTTCACTATCGTGCAGATGGCGAACCTGGTACTCTTCATTGGGACTATTGGGGGGGAGGGGATGCATAAAGGCGTTTTATTCTGTGGTAGATTCTTCAAGAATATTTGATCTTTTTATATTATGTATACTTGTAATTTAGAACATTTTAATTAAAGTTGACTTTTAAAATAGAATTTAAAGTCTCGTCATCATAACATAATTTTAACTTTTTCATTTTTTTTTTTTAAAATGTCAGTATATTTTTAATAACTGATATTTTTTAAATTCGACTCTTCATTGATAAATTAGCTGTAACAAATCATTACATTCGAAGAAATTACGATTGTTATTCTGTTAAATCATGGGTGCGAAATTAGATTGGAGGGGGTCTATTCTCTTTCAATGTAATAATTATGTATGTACGCACACGATTTGATTACTCTATTAAATACTTGGCATTTATCATTTTTACCTATTTAATTTTTCATTCATTAAATTGATTTGTAAGGGAGAAAAAATCTACAAAAGTTGTTTCCAAAAATCATAACCTGTAATTAAAGGTTTTTGACATTAATCGTTTCCAAGTTTTCTAACTTCGTGAAAGTTTATCACTGACTGATTCAGTCTGAAAAGGTTAAAATGTCGTTGGCTTTAAATATCTTGGGGATTCATACGTTGATTTTTTTCTCCTCCCTTTTAAAGAGTTAATCCTGTAATATTAGTTCAGTCTTGTTTTCTCAATTACTGTTTTTTTTTTAAATAAAAAAAATGTTCTAACAACAACAACAAAAAGGACAAATTTATTTATGTGTATTCTGTTTCTTTCTTTCCTTTGCTCTCTCGCTTTTTTGTTGCCAATATATAAATATGAAAAAGTCAAATGTTACTAAACTATTTTTAAAACGACTGCTTTGCCTAGGTAAAGTAGACAAGGATAGATTACAAAGTAAATAAAATGGCTCTTACATATTATATATATAATTATTTCAATAAAACCGGGGTTTGAATCCAAATGAAATCTGAAGATTTTTTTTTTCGGCCCCTAAAATGTTTTTTTTCTTTTCAGGTACACAAAAGCTATTTGTTTAATTATTGGTCAGTAAATGGGTGTTATTAGAATAAAATAAAAGCAGGAAGCTAACCTATTATTTGATTAACCTGGTGAGCACTATCTTGTCCATCACAATTTTATAGAGAGATGTCATTAAATGCTCTTTCACCTGATTTTTGCTAACCAATGGCTAATAATTTGTTTATCCTCCATATGTAGTTTTAACAATTTAAATGTTTTTTGTTTTTTTTATAAAAAAAAAAGAAAAAAGAAATCAATATCTATTAAGAAACCTTTTAATAATAATATTAAACATTCTTACCTTTTATTTTATAAACAATTAAATGCAATACATTGTCAAAATGCAAATTGTCTTCACAATGAGTATTTAAATTAAACCAGTTTCTTTCAAGTAGCTTTGATTTGGCTCTTTATATTCGCCTAACATTCTAATAGTATTGTTTCATTTATATATAAACAAATTATTATCAATTCAAATTTTCGGTTTCATTTTTAAAAACCCTCTGATCTCTAGATATTGTCTATCAAGTAAGAGATGAGTGTTTAATAGTGTTATTAAAATATATTTGTTGAAGCATCTGAAAATAAATATGGTACTTTGGTATTATTTCTGTTATGACATATTTTTACTCCTGTGACATTTGCGTCCAGATAATAATTATTCAGAGTTTCTTATTTATTGTGTCATGATATCCAAGAATCCTCGTATGACTAATTCATGTCAAATATATAGACATTACTAACTTTTCACATATATATATACGTCACCAAGTTGTAAAACATGCCGCCCTGTGTTCAGTCCGCCACAGTGATTTTTCCCTCCACAATATAATACATCTTTCGCATCATTTGTAAGTAATACGGTTTTATATTTAAAAATATATTTACAGCTAAAACTTTTAATATTAGTGTTGTTGTTTTTTTTGTCTAAAACTTTATATATATTTTTAAAAAGATATTTAAAATATAAGGTTAAAGTTCACCATTTTTAGATAAAGCTAAAACTTTTATTTTACAGTTCACCATTTTTTTTAAAGTTAAAAAAAATGTAAAACTAAAACTTAATATTACAGTTCACAATTTAAAAAACATTTCAGAGTTCTTTTTCATATTTTAACTGTTTCCATAATGAATATATCTCTTCATCATTGGAAATAAGATGGTTGTTTTTTTTTAAGATTTAGAGTTTGGTATTTACAATGGCACAAAAGTGTCGTATTATGCCAGATGGCGAAGAATGGCAGTGCTTACATAATTTTTCTGCTGGAAACTTGCCATCTATTTTTTTTAAAATCCATTTTTAGGGGCTCAGGGGCTTCCATCACATGGTATAAACAATATGGCTGACTCTAAGCCATTGCATTCAATATTTTATTTCTTAAAATGATAAAGAAACACAAAGTCCAAAGAGTTGTAATTAAAAAAAAAAATTAATGTAAATACAGTAAATAAAATTTAAAAAGAGAAACAGCATTTAGTAGACTATAACAATAAAGCAGACTGACATCACTTTTCAGGCATGCACTATCCCATAATTTTGAAACTATTCCACTGAAACACACAAAAATCCAAAGGGTTTTAATTAACATTTTTTAAAATGTAAATTCACTACACCAGCTGTAAACTAATATCAGTGCAGTCAGAAATGATATTTTGGAGACTTATAATCATGGTTTTTTTCAAACAAATAGGTGCTTAGAACATGTGCAACATTGTATTTCTGTTTGCACATAAGTATAATTTCATGCTTATTATTACATACTTTTTAGGTGAGCACTATTCTGTAAATTTGAAATTATTTCACTGCATCTATTCCAAATTTTAATCATATTTCCAAAAATAATATGGTAAAGAAGTAATGTTAAAAAAATCACCTTGTGAAACAATGTTAAAAAAAAATTACGATAATTTTAATCACGGTAGGCAAACTACATAAATATTCCACTGCATCCTGTTCTGTTGATGGCAGATTTCAAATTTTGATATTTAAAAAACTGATTGAACAAAAAAAAAAAAAAAAATTTAAATCACTGTAATTTTACACACACATTATCGAGTGCTTAAAAATTGGCAATTTTAGCACCCATGTGTTAATGTTTGAACATTATGTTCTAAATAGAATTTATTGAAAAATGTTTTCAAATTTTTTTAAAGTTAACATTTAATTTAAAATTGTGAATGGAACTTATTAAAAAAATTGGGATTAGCCCTGCATAAATTCTATTCACAAGTTAACGTCAAAATGTTAACACTTGGTGAACACTTAACATGAGGATAACAGATAAAACGTGACTAAAATTATCATAATTTTTGTAAATATTATTTTACATTTGGTGATTTTTTAACATTTTTTCTTTACAGTATCATTTTCAGAAATATGATTAAAATTTGGATTTCATCAACAGAACAAGATGCAGTGGAATATTTCCAAAGTTATAGGATAATGCCCACTTAAAAAGAATCTAATAGTAGCATGAAATTACACTTTATGTGCGAATGGAGATACAGTGTCACACATGTTCTAAGTGCCTATCTGTTTGGAAAGAAATGTGATTATAAGACTCCAAACATCATTTGTGACTGCACTGACATTAGTTTACAGCTGGTGTAGTGAATTTACATTTTAAAAAATGTTAATTATAACCCTTTGGATTTTTGTGTATTTCAGTGGAATATTTTCAAAATTATGATATAGTGCAAACCCGAAAAGTGATGTCTGTCTGCCCATTTGTTATAGTCTACTGAATGCTGTTTTTTTTTTTTTTTTTTAAAAAAATACTATATTTACAGTAAAAAAAATTTGAATTATAATCTTTTGGACTTCTATGTTTCTTTATCATTTTAAGAAATAAAAAAATATTGAATAAGATAACTTAGAATCAGCCATATTGTTTTTACCATGTGTTGTAAGCCTCTGAAAATGGATTATTTAAAAAAAAATAGATGGCAAGCTTCCAGCAGGCAAACTACCAGAATGGCTTCAATGGCTCGAAGTACCATAAAAAAACAACTCACAACTATCTGTTTTAATTTAGTATGCAATATGTTTTTTCCTTTTTCCATAATGAATATATGTTTCCATATTTTTTTTAGATTTGAGGTTTGATATTATATCTGGTTTGACATATTACTCTGGTGACATATTTTAAGTTTGCAATATGTTTAAAATAATACCTCCACACACAATTTTTATTGGTTAACTTTGTCCACACATGCCTTGGAGGCATTGTTTTAAACATATCACAAACTCAGAATAATATATCACTGGAGTAATACGTCATAATAGGAATAATACCAAAGTACTGTAAATACTTTAGTTTAAGATTAAAATATAAGGCATTCTAATGATTTCTAAAATTATATGATATATTTCAATTTTAAATTTAATTGAAATATATATCATTGAGAAAATAAAATTATTTTCTCAAATATAAAGATGTAATTATAAATTTTATTAAACGCCCATTATTATAATAAGTAATAATTTACTAAGGCTGTAACCTTAGAAATAAGCGTCTGAAAAATACGAAGGTAGGGACCTCTATAGGTCTTAAAACACAAGCTTACGCTATGAAGAAAAGAGAGAATCTTCTTTACTTCAACCTACTTTTATATATAAATAGGTGAAGCTGAAGTGTTTTGATCTAAGAGTGTGAAGCTATTCAATACTTCACTAATTAAGTCCACAATTCTTATAATACATTAATACTCACGAAATCTTACAATTTACTACGAGTCAATGAAAAGATCTTATAGTAAGAAATCTGTTACGATAATTTAAAGTTGTAATTATAAATTTTATAAAACGCCCATTATTATAATAAGTAATAATTTACTAAGGCTGTAACCTTAGAAATAAGCGTCTGAAAAATACGAAGGTAGGGACCTCTATAGGTCTTAAAACACAAGCTTATGCTATGAAGAAAAGAGAGAATCTTCGGTTTACTTCAACCTATTTTTATATATAAATAGGTGAAGCTGAAGTGTTTTGATCTAAGAGTGTGAAGCTATTCAATACTTCACTAATTAAGTCCACAATTCTTATAATACATTAATGATCTTTTCATTGACTCGCTATGAAGAAAAGAGAGAATCTTCTTTACTTCAACCTACTTTTATATATAAATAGGTGAAGCTGAAGTGTTTTGATCTAAGAGTGTGAAGCTATTCAATACTTCACTAATTAAGTCCACAATTCTTATAATACATTAATGATCTTTTCATTGACTTGTAGTAAATTGTAAGATTTCGCGAGTATTAATGTATTATAAGAATTGTGGACTTAATTAGTGAAGTATTGAATAGCTTCACACTCTTAGATCAAAACACTTCAGCTTCACCTATTTATATATAAAAGTAGGTTGAAGTAAAGAAGATTCTCTCTTTTCTTCATAGCATAAGCTTGTGTTTTAAGACCTATAGAGGTCCCTACCTTCGTATTTTTCAGACGCTTATTTCTAAGGTTACAGCCTTAGTAAATTATTACTTAATATAATAATGGGCGTTTAATAAAATTTATAATTACAACTTTAAATTATCGTAACAGATTTCTTACTATAAGATCTTTTCATTGACTCGTAGTAAATTGTAAGATTTCGCGAGTATTGATGTATTATAAGAATTGTGGATTTAATTACTGAAGTATTGAATGGCTTCACACTCTTAGATCAAAACACTTCAGCTTCACCTATTTATATATAAAAGTAGGTTGAAGTAAAGTAGATTCTCTCTTTTCTTCATAGCGTAAGCTTGTGTTTTAAGACCTATAGAGGTCCCTACCTTCGTATTTTTCGGACGCTTATTTCTAAGGTTACAGCCTTAGTAAATTATTATTCAAATATAAAGAATAATTGTTTGATATTTAAAAGTTATATCTACTTTCAAAACTAAAGCCAATTAATTTGAATTGGTCTCTATTAAATATGCTTATAAAATACAATGCATATGTATTTATTATAAAGTATAATGTCATTTTGTAAACAAATTTCTTCAAAAGACATAATAAATAACCTGAAATAGTAATCTACAAATCAGAGATTAAATTTACACATGATAATGCCTTTGCAGTATCTTGTTTTAAGTAAACAACACCTTTAATTTAAGTGAATGAAAGACAAAAATGATAGGTTCTAGAAAATTATAATTCCTGGAAATCATTAAATCTTTTAGATAAGAATAATTTAATAATTATTCCATTTAAATACAGTAAGATATAACTCAAATGTGAGTTTTACATGTTGAACTCAGATATTATATCTCACAACATTCTGCATTTATTATTTTCAAAATGTGTGTGATATTTATAAAGTGTAGTACATGTAATTTTAATATCACAGTAATCACCATGCTTTTTCATAACTGTTATTACAACAGGCACTGGCTTGCACTGAGTGGCACTACTGTATGGAGAGTTTTGCCTATTTTAATAACAGTTATGAGTAAGCATAATAAATGGATAATCGTTTGATGTTTAGTGGTTTAATACCAATCCTGCCTAATAGGATAGTGGTGGCTATGGTTATTAAAGAACCAAAGACACCAAAATGTATGGGTACTGAACAGAATTCAGACCTATATGATTATATAAGCTACTGAGTTTGGATTGAAAATATTATTGTGTTTTCAATTTTAAACTCATAGTTTTGTAGTTAAGTAGAGATAAAAGATGGCTGCTAGAGGGTTGCATTAGATCTTAAGATCTAGGTACAGTGCTCTCAGATCCAAGGCTCCTCGCTGACAAAAGCTATAAGCTAGAAACTAATCTGGTGATATTGGATGAGTAGGCATTAGATAAGGATTATATGCACAAGCCTTCTGTAATCCATTGATTACCCTGTCTTGCTCTGAGTAGCACTACTGTATGGAGAGTTTTGCCTGTTTTAATTACATATTCATTAATTTATTATTAAAAATAATTGTTTTAATAAATAAAATGTATATTTATTTGTTTCGGACAGCCTTTATTATACTTCATCTCTGAAAATATAGATTTTTAATATAAAACTAATTTTAGGAGAGGTCAAAGTTGTTGACCCCCCCCCCCCCCAAAGAACAAAGTAACAAAATGATAAGAGGTTAGGGATGAAGTTAGTTATTTCTAATGTTAAAAAAAAGTCCTACACGGTTTGACATTGTTGGTGGAGCGTCTGACTTGCAGAAGGTTCCAGGATCGATTCTGCTGCTTGCAGATCTGCAAGAAAGACGTGTTTTTTTAAATGTAAAAAAAAAAAAAAATCTGTGCAGAAAAATATTATCATGACAATAACTGTCAATGATAGATGTGGGAAAAAAAACTTAGTTCAAAAAATGATGGATATGTTGAAAAATATATGTATTTTTATCTAAACTGATTTGGGACCAAAGAGAGCAGACAATAGATATGGAAAAATAATACATGCATGTATTATGATGGATTGCTACATTACTATATGATATAAAGCCCTGCATGGTTTAGTGCAATAATAAACTATTCAATTCTAGAGTATAAGATCCACGAAACAGTTACAATTCTGGCATTTTTAGTGAATATACTTGTGAACTCCAAAACCATTCAATTATTTATATAATATAGGCATTTATAATGCAAAGATATCTTAAAAGTTATTTTTTTAAATTAATATTATTGAACTCCTATTATAGTTAATTACAGAATAGTTAAAATGAGTGCACACTAAGGTTAAAATTTTGTACTTCACAATTGAATTGTAATTATACATATATAAAAGAATACATTATTTTTAGATGAGATGTGAAAGATATTATTATCATACAATTATTTAAGACAGGTACTTGATAGACATAAGTTCTGCAGTCATTTTTAACAATATATGTCTAACAAGCCATGCCTTAAGTATAATACCTTTTATATCTACAAATATTAATTTATATAGTAGCATTCTACCTGAATTTAAACTTGGTGATTTTATCTACATAAAAAAATCTGTTAGCTTATTTCTTTTATTTTAATTATAAGATTATCTAAATTAATTTAAAAGTAATTAAAATAGTTTACTTTATGGCTTTAAATAACACATCTGAAATATTTAAGGTAAATGCGAATTCGTTTACATTTTCTCAACTATATCTCCATTTTGGCATTTGGAATTTACATTGATGAGAAAGCTTACATTCTGAAATTCCAAGAATTATAAATACTTTTAGTACTGTCATTGGTAATATCTCCCAAACTAAACAAATTTTATAGTATAAAACCCGATTAAGAGTTGCTATAATAGTGGCAGTAACAGTATCATTTCTAACCTGGCATTACGGGCATATGACATTGACAGGATTCAAAACTAGATGAGCATAAGCATGAATGGAATACCTTCAATGCCACGGTCCTGTGGAAAAAAAGAAAACAAGTCTACTTTTTTGTGTAGGACATGGAGCTACCCGGAATCATTGAAGGCAAGACTGCTAGTGATGAAATACGCATATACATGTAGAAAATATCCTATTTATATGCATAGAATAGAGCAGTTTTAAAATTTAATAATTTCCGAAATATAAAATTCTACAGACATAAAAAAATAACATTTGAAAATTTAATCGTTTAAAATATTAGCATGTTTATTATTATTAATATTTAACATAACTACATCATGGATTAAGTAAATAAGCATTTATTTTTATATGACACTCATTTGTCTTTTTTAAATAATAGCACTCAGTTTTTTTTTTACTACAAGGGCTTAAGATTAGCCATCTGGAGAGTCCAGTCAATCATCTTTCTTTTCAAGATATGACATTTTCTGTCAAAGGGTTTGAGACAAAAAATAAAACAGTAATTTATTAATCCACAATAAGTGTAATAATAATAATTATTATATATAAGTTTGAGACATTTATACTCCTAAGCTATTAAATTTAAAATTGCACCTGGATTTTTTTTATTTATTATTTCAATATTGCAGTAAATCATAGAGAATATTGAAATAGCTGTAAAACGTCACCAGTTTCCTTCACAATAATATGTTTATACAAATAATAATAATTAGATTAATTCAATTTTATTTTCTATTTATTAAATATAAAAATAATTAAATTGTAAAGGTTGTACATAATGTTGCGAATACGAGCTCTTGCCAATAGTTTTTGTATGATTATTTATATTTGCTGCTTTAGTACGTAAAGTAATCGCTGTATATATACATTAGTTACTAAATGCCATCAACTTTGATCTTTATAGATTTTATTGTATATACAGTATTTAAAGAGTGGAAACTAAAAGTGGATTAATCTGGTTTGTTTTATTTTTTATATATATATATTGTTGTGTGGGAAACTGGTGAAGTTTTATAGCTGTTTATATTTCAAATGATTTACTGCAACACTGAAATAGAAAAAAAATTAAATATTTTTAAAAAAATATTGCTCATTTTTCTAAAATGAAATCTTATCAGATTATTCTTTGAAATTTTTTTATATCAAAATACAATCTGTTATTTCGTAAATATAGAAATATCGGTATCAAAGCTTCATAATGGGATAATAAAAGTTGAAAAATAAGATTAAATATTTGTTTGTGTTGTAAATATAGATAATGAAAATGATAAAATATAATCCCCATTGTACATCAGTAACATTAAAATAATATTAAATTAGCGTTAGGCATATATGTACGTATATGTGACAAAAGATTAAGTATTTATTATAATTAGTTACACTCACATTTATAGAGAGGGAAAAAATCATTTATTTTCTGGACAACATTTAATAATAATAGATCCTACGTGTCACAACTGCCATAGAACCTGTGAAACCTTTGATCATATGATAAATGATTGCCCAGCATATAACAAAATCAGAACTTTCATTACTTACCACTGCCACATTTCCCTGAACAAAATCTTAAATATTAAATGCTGCTTCCTGTCCAGGGATTATGTCACCACAAGACTCTCAACCTTTCTCACTTATGCCATCTGGATGGCCAGATGTCGCAACAAGTTTACCTTTCCTCATCCCAAGCCTGAAGACACATTCATTTCCAAGCTAAAGGAATTTCGCCATAAGGACAGAATAATCTCATCCAGATTTTTATTTGACAACACGTGGAGCCTGATTAAGCTGGATTAACAACACCAGTAACCACATCAGAACATTTGGTTGCCTGACTAACATGGATAACTATTATTTTTGATTTACAATTGTATCATTATTACATATGGTTTTTCAATAAAATTATTTATAAATAACATTTAGTCTCTAGACACAGCAACTAATCCAAAATTATGTACGTGATTTTACTATGTTATAACCAGGCTACATAACTTTAGTCAGTCCACTCAAAACAATAATTCAGGTTATGAAAATACAAGATCAGTATATTAATCAATTATACATTTCATATATATATACCTGTAATTTATATATGTGTGCGAATTTGGATGTATTTGGGATTTGATCCATGGATTCAGCTAATATCGAGGCTGTTCTCTCGTAAAATTATGATTGGGCTCAACAAAGTGACTTCCAGCCAATCGCTGTAAAAAGAATCTGTCCATTTTTAAGACAGAAATCTGCAGCTGGGATTATATATGTAAAATTTTAGAACATATCAGGATGCATTACAAGTAATCAAACTCATTTAATTGGATTGTAAAACACATTAAAGAAAGCTATTAATTAAAACAATCTATAAACCTTCAGTAAATCGAAAGCTCGATTGGAGTGTACTACAATCCAGGGTGAATAAATGCCGTTAATTAAAAGAAGTACTGTGAAATAGTGAAACAATTGAAATAATATCAGTTTTGAACCCAGTAATCAAACACCTTGCAAAAACAGTAAGTTGGACCCTTTCCTAATGGCTTCTGTTCATGAATTAAACCCAGTTGAGAGATACCTTATAAATTAAAGCTGAGCAAACTTGTAACATTAGACTACAAATTAATGAAGCTAAACATATTGATTATACTCTAATTGGTTATTGCTGATTCATTAAGAATAGTTAAAATTATCTTATTGAATTTATGTCTGTTCTCCAGGTACAACACTCACAATAAACTGAATCTCATGTCAAGACTTACAGTGTTTTCTGCAGGCATTTAAAATAACATCTATCTAATGTCTAAAAAGTCAACTTTGAAATTAAAGTCATCTAGACATTTGAGAATAAAACATTTTAATAAGTATCTTAGCTCATTTATGGCAGGAGACAGCAAATTATTTTTAATAAATATATGGTATGTGTTTTATTATCAAAGTTTAATTATAATTCATCCTGAGCAATTAGTCTAATGATGCGAATCTGAGGATAGGCACTAAAACTATCTATCAGTTGAATGAAACTATTGACTTCAATCTGTTACTTTTAGTGATCACATGTCATATGATCTCCAAGGTGACTGACTGCATTCATGACAAATAAAAAAAACCTTCAACAATCAAAGCTATTTAATGATGTTGATAATTAACCCAGGGTTTTTTTTTGTAGCTCTGGTTTTGGTCATAAATTATTATGGATGAGAGATGCTATACTTTATTAAATGATTATATATATTTTTGATTCATATATTAGAAAATGTCAGTAAGATGCTTCTTCACTCAGCTTGATGAAATTTATTCCACAACTAAAATACAAAATATAGATTTTTCCTAAAATTAAAATAACATTACTAAGGATGTCATCAATTTTTTTGTTTTCATATTAATCAATTTTCATTTTGTATATGAAAAAAAAAAGACCTGCTACGTATTATTTCCTATTTTTGTTTTTTAACTCTCACAATCTTTTATAGTTGTTGTATTTACAGTGTCTTTCTTTTGCTTTTAATTTGTTTTTGTTTTTTTTCTAGTTCTAAATTCATCATTACTAATTTTTGTTTTCTTTCAAAAAAACAAAACAAAAACAACTTATTATTTACATATATTCATGTGAAATAACAAGTTCTCATTAATCTTTTAATTAAAGATGCTTAAAATCAACATAGTAACTCATTTTTTTCTCTTTTATTCTTAGTTTTTTTCTTATAATTGTATTTATTAAAACTCATAATAAACTTTTATTTTTTATTTTACAATTTCATTGAAAAATAAAGTATGAATTTAGAAAATAAAAAATTAATTGACAACAAAAGTAAAAATTCTTTAAAAATGTACTTCAACACTTGCGGTCTCATTATGCAATTTTGAATTTTCAAATTTGCAATATTCAGATTCAGTTTAAAATTGCTGGAAATGTATATAGTCTGCACATGTGATTTTTACATCGTTTCCATCTTTTTTTCTAGTTTCAGAAAATGTAAGTTTTATTTTTCTGTGATAAAAATTGACAATTTTATGATAATTTTTGTAATCAACTAATTTTTTTGTCTTTCTCTCACATTTTTTTATTTTTACGGAATTATGTTTGCCCAGAAATTTACATCAGAAAAAATGCAAGATTTTACCAGTCTTCCCAATCGGATCTGAATGAGTTGCCAGTGAACATTATTGGGTCAAACTTTCCACTAGTGAGTATTTAATTATATATATTTTTTCAATTATTATTTGATAAAAAGTATACGAAAAAATTATTATTGAAACTAATATGCAATCTGATTAAAAAATAGCTCATGATTGGGTAACCAATACATGAATTAGAGGGATATCTGGAGTTCTGATATGAGACAAAGACAAACATATTTTGCAAATATTATGACCCAATTTAGATTTTTTTTCTATAATGTTTGCATTTTAATAATAATAAAAATATGCCAAATGCTAAAAGTAAAGATTTTGACAGAGTATATAAACTTAGCCTGATTATAGACTACTGCAATATAAATTTCAAAGCTGCATATCAAATGCATAGAGAAATAGAAGTTGTTGAAGCTGTTACTAAACTTACTGATCATAGTAGAATGAAGCAGTATGAGCCCTCAAAACCTATATATAAAGCAAGGATTCAAATGGTGGATGTGTGCAGACAGCCATAGTGTATGTGCCCCATATGGAATTGTATACAGGCAAAGATACAACTTCAGATGCTGGCCAATGTCTGGGTACTCGAGCTATGTATCACAGTGAAAATGTGATAAGTGACACATCTTAAACATCACAACACTTTTGCAGGAATATCAATTGACCTGCCAGCTCAGCAAAGATTTCCCCATATAGATACTCATTAGTAGCTCTAATCAGCAAGTTGTGTTTGCATTTGGTTGCAGTATTATTTTAATTGTAAGCTGTCATTTTGTAATAATCACCTGATTTTATATTTTAGGTAAATTCTATCTAACAAGATAAAGTGTTTGCCACAAGCAGACAGGTAGGATAAATAATATTCCATTGCTCTAACTCTAAACCACTAATTTATGTATCTCAAGTTTAACTAATAAATTGTTTTTCTCTTCACCAATAAAAATTGTAATTATAAATATGTGATTTTTTTGCATGCATTAGTGAAGCTGTTATATTATAATGTTTAATATGCCTGCTTAGCACTTTCGAGATTTAGTATTTAAACTCATACTCATAGCTTTACAAATGAAGACTGTTGTGATTTATTGTACACATATGCAAATGAGCTTGAATTTTAAATTAGTTAGTCCATTGTTTGGAGAGAGTAAAGCATGCCTCTCTTCTTATTAATGGCACTGAGATCATTTGCTATGTAAAAAGCTTCTTTGACTTTTCTTTTAGCATCACTCTTCTCTGTGCAAATTATTTGGGCAGAACTGGGTTTGAATAATGACCTGTAACTGCTTGATGTTCCCAGAAGATTGATGATCCTTCATTTTTATTTTTAACCCTGTTGTATGTATACCTGTGTTGGTAAATTCTTGTATTAATGTTAGTTCGAGTTTATAATGAATTTAGCATTTCATTCACTTATTATTTTGTTTTATATTTTTATTTTGTATATAGTGACTATTTTAGTAGTAATTTTTAATAAATTACAAACTTTATTGAAGTTCTTTATTATAATATTCAAATTATACTAATTATTGATCAATATTAACTACTTGTTTAGGGTTGATATATTCATTGCAAACCCCTGTATGGAAAAACACTTTGAAGGCCTACTAGGAAAAATGAAAGGTACTAATATCTTTATTCTATGAAGTGTTCAAGTCATGGATCGCCTTAGGCAAATGTTATTATATATGAATTTATTGGAAATTTAATGATGAATGCAAATAAAGTTTTAATAAAAATATACTTTTCAAATTTATGCATGAAAATTTAGAATTTATGAAATAATATGAAAATAATTATTAGAAATATTAAAATTTTGTTCTTTTTTTTATTACTTTGAATATCAATGGCTATATTTTTCATCTTAATTACAAATTTTTGGTGTTTTATATTTCAAACAACATATATTATGCCATTTATTTCATGTTTTATGTTTCAAACAACGTATATTATGCCATTTTTGAATAATACAATCTTAAGTTATTATAAAATTTGTGTCTTAACCTAATTTTTTAAATATTCAATATTGCTGCTTCGATGAGGAATAGGTTAATGAATATATTGTAATGGTCAGATTTATACATTCACAAAACAAAATCCAGAATTTTGGCAGATTATACCAAGGCTGATCTAGATGAGGGTTTGAGACCTCGAATCAGATTGCACCTCATTTCCTCCGCCAACCCTCATGACTTACTACCCTATGAATAACATATATGAGGCTACACTCAGAGTTTCTTAATTTGCGTGCCGGCAATAGCAAAGGATGGAGCAAGAGACTCGGGGAATAAATGTCTAAATTATTATTAATTTAACTAAACACACACATCTATGGCTAGCTAGTCAATGCATATATTAATAACTAATACTAAATTAGAGTGGATTTGGATAGGATTTGGTAATGAATTATGAATAACACACTAAACAGTTATGAGTTTTACATATTTAATTATTAATAATACAAGATATAAAAGTACATCAGGATTTAAACACACAGATGTCTTATAGCGATGAGATGATTTCAATACAGGTTCTCATCTTTTATGCACTTTAATAAGATTTTATTACAATTTAATAACCTACAGTCTAATCATTGCCTTAATTATGGTATGCCATCCCTACGAGGTTTGCTAATAGTCAAATCCTATGAGAATGATAACTAACAGATATAGGTAATCTATTATTATTATATAATGAGCAATAAATGCACTCTTTATGCAGATTGCATTATATAAACTAATTTTAGTTTCAGATCAATGCTGAATGAATAATATGGAGGGTGAACTGGCGATTTGTAGTGTAACTTCTGAGACTAGCTGCATAAATTAAATGAGATGCAGCCTGAATGTGCAGTTACTCATGGGATTCAGTACCAAGTACTCGGTTCCCGTGGACCGTATGACTTGCTGACCAGCTTATAAAACAATCTGGACCCTTGTGTTCCAGTTCTAAAAGGGTGAGCTATACAAACTAATGCTGACTGAATAATATAGAGGGTGAACTGGCGATTTGTAGAGTAACTTCCGAGACTAGCTACATAAATTACATAAACATTTATTTTAGCGCTGTTTCTAATTGTAATAAATTTAATCAGCCATTTAAGTTATTGTGCGCTTTTTCATGAGTGTTAAATAATAAATGAGTACTTCCACTTACAACACAAGATATAGTATTTAGGAAAGAATAAAATGAATCCACTTATTCAATCCAACCCAAATGCTTATATATGGGCAAATCTTAAGTGGATTCATTTTATTCTTTCCTAAATACTATATCTTGTGTTGTAAGTGGAAGTACTCATTTATTATTTAACACTCGTGAAAAAGTGCACAATAGCTTAAATGGTTGATTAAATTTATTACAAATTAAATAAGAGATGCAGCCTGAAGGTGCAGTTATTCATGGGATTCAGTACCAAGTATTTGGTTCCCATGGACCGTATGACTTGCTATCTTAAAATACATGAACATTTAGTTCGGGTGATTGGAGCAGCTTATAAAACAATCTGGACCCTTGTGTTCCAGGTCTAAAAGAGTGAGCTGTGCAAACTAAGAATAATGGGGTGGCTCTTAAAACCAAAGCCCATTTTAATAAAATATATATAGCAAGTCATATACTGCATCTGCATGCTCTATAAAGGTACATTCATAACTCTTTCTAAATATAACTATTAAAATTAATCAAGCGCTAAAACTATAGTTTCAATCTGCAAAACTATTATACGCCAGTTTGTAAATTAGCATACTTAAATCGTGCTAAAAAGGAGTAATTATAAGAGATCTAGTTTTTCAAGTAATCCATATAGTTTATAAGAATAAACTAAGGAGGAGTCAAGCATATTTTGGACTTCAATTGTTTATAATATGCTTTAAAATATTCTCGCTATTACTTAACTAAATAGACATTAAATATGCAAATCTGAATTCCAATAAGCTAAAACATAGTAGCATAATTAACATATAAAAGTAGGTTTTCAGATTGGAGATTTAAAAGTGTACTAAAAAGCAATATAAATGAACTATGTGAGAGTTTCTAATCAGCTCTCCAAAATTATTAATATTATTAATCTCCACTCGGAATGGATTAACTATATGAAAGTTTCTAATCAGCTCTCCAAAATTATTAATATTATTAATCTCCACTCTGAATGAAGGCATAACATAAATAGTTGAACTAACAATATATAAAATAGAAAATAGGCATGACCGCAGATTAGAAAGAGAGATTATTTATCAAATATTCATTAAGTAGACAAGACTACAAAAATTATTATTATTAAATTAAAGGTTACATAATTTACTTGTTAAAAGTTATTACAAATTATTAATTTATGATCGTTCAACATTTAGCTAGCTTTAGAATTATGAGTGAATTTAATAGTTTTAATTTTATAGAGCTGTGTGGGAAGAAATTTTACTGACCTTCTAGCTGAGTTGTTTACATGGCATTTAGCACTGGCATTCTCCAGTAGGCTGGCTTGTCCGATGTCTTCTTGGCAGGCTGTGGGTCTTGAACTTCATCCCCATCCTGGACCAATTCTCCAAGAGGAAAATGGCAGCTGGTTGCTCCTTACCCCACAGTTTTCATCATAGAAAAAGAGTGAATGAGTGAACCTTAATGTCTGAATTTTGGGTTTTTTTATTAACTCTTTCTCATCCTCCCTCACAAGCTGTTAAAAGTTGTTTACAACTTTTAATTATCAATTTTAAGTTTTAATAGCCAGCATAAATTTTAACAAAAACAAAAGATCTGGCTTAGCTATTGACAAGTGGTGCCAGTTTAATGACTTTATCTCTGCCCTTTTTAACTTTATTTTTAAATCTTTAAAAAATCTTCAGTTCTCAGTTTACAATTTAATGAGAGGTATTTCTGAGAAACCGATGATCTTGATTTTCTCTTTTTTTAAAAAGAGATTTAAGTTGTCAACATTCTGCTATATGTATAAGACAGACATCCCTGAATTTAAGATTTATATGTGAATACAAACAAATCTATAAATTTAATAACTTAAAAGATATAACTTAGAAATAATTTATAAAACTTGTAATGTTTACTAAATCTATCACATTACAGTTCCCTTCACATATATACATAGGTGTACTCCCACACATACAACAATGTTTACAATTTAATTTAATTTAATCATTTTAAAATTATAACTGTGTATACATATATCTGAAAATATACGCTATTACATATTAAAAAAAAAAATTATTATAAGATTATATACATGAACTGGGATGGGTTTGATCTAGGAAAGAAGACTACTATGGTACATAGTAGGTAAAACAGGATGACAGACAAATAATATTATTTCATATCATTCAAGTCACGAATACAAAAAAAAAGATTTACTTATAATTTTGACACAATCATGAATCAACTAATTACATATACTGAATTAAAATTTTATCAATCTAGTCTACAAGATTTTCTATTCCCTCACCACTACATCACTAGTTAAGTGTATCCAATGTCTAAATGAAATACTAATATAATAAATACGAGATTCATTAAACACAGATTTCAATACTGAATGACTAATAAAAATTATCTAAGTACCTAAAAATATTATATACATATTTACATTTGGGAAGGAAAAACAGATTCCAAGATAAATAGGATCTGGGGGTTTATTCTGGAATACTTCTAGTCCATGGAGCTTATCATGTCCCAAGAGGCTTCCGTGCATTTCACATTTCAGCTGGGTTCCATATGGTTTCTTCCTGAATGAAAAATATTTAGGATTTTTTCAAACAGATCCCTTTCTTAGCCTCTGAGTTTGAACCCATTTCTGATTTCCTATCCTAAAGATATAAGTGCCTTCTTTCCTCCTCATCCTTTTCCATGTTATCCTTCTCATTCAGGTTCTGACACCATCCTGTCTACTCTCACCCTCAAAAATAATTTTCTTCCACCAGGCCTTGATTTCTGCCTTACCCTCTGTGTCTTCTTTCTCTGCTACCAATTCAAACACTAGCAGTTTCCAACAAGACATTCTCTATCCTACTCATGGATCTTGAACTTCCTTCAGTTACTTATCTTCTCCAGGTCTTTTTCATTTAAAGGTTATTGCTTGTCCTGTTTGCACTTGGTCTGAAGGACCACCATTTTCCAGAGGTCTGGTTCACACACAAGACCTCCATATTCTTCCTCCAGGGTAGCCTCTTGCCTCCACTCCACCTTATCATTTAGTCCTCTGAACCCTAACTCATCACACACCACACTACCCAACTTGACTGGATGAGCTTCCTCAGGTTCCAAACTGTCTTCTCTTTCTATCACCTCTGAGTCATCTTTCATTGGTTCTGACTCAACCTGTCCAATGCTATTTTCTAAATTTTCTACCCAAATTTCTCCTGCATCTTCCTCTTCACTTAATGTCCTCATGGCTTGTCTCCTTATTCTCAGGCTCTCTGTCCATCCCTACAACTTGCTCTCCAGATATTTTTCCCCCTTCTCTGTTTGTTGCTTAGATGGGCCTCTCCTCATCTCTACTGTAATCTGGTCAACCTCATCTACATCCAAGATCTCCTGATTGGTCTCTCCTACTTCAAAATGCTCCTCCTCACCTTCACCTTTCATTTCATGTCCATCCTGTTCTATTTCCCATTTCAGTTCTTGTATATTACTCATCATTTTGTCCCTTTCTTGTACAATCACCTTATTTCTCCATGCCAGGTTTTCCCTTAACTCATACACTTGATTTTGGATTTCTCATTGTGATTTATCTTAGGACCTGGACTGCATTCTCCTGTTTCTCTATCTTGTCAGTCACATCCTCCATGATTTTGCCAACTGCTTCCTTTATGAATGTTTCTGCCACTCTCTGGTGGTTTCAAACTCTCCTCTGAGCATCAGTAGGGTATTGTTCGTTGCCTCCTAATTCTTGTTCAGGAGCTCTGTGAATTTATCATGGATTTTCTCATACTTCTTCTGGCAGTTTATCTCCAATCTTTCTAATCCTTTCTGCAACCTCTCTTCCACCTGTCTAACCCTTTCCTCCATTCCCCTATTGCTCTTCTCCGTGCTTTTGCCTAGAGCACCAAGTTTCTCTTTTATCATCCATTCTGACAAAATACTATTCTGGTTTTCCTTTCACATTCCTCTCCAGTCCCTGCTCTCATATTTCTTGAGGTGGCTCTCCCAAGGCCGCTGACTCCCTTGGAATCCTGCTGGTAACTCCTTCAAATGCCTTTTAATATTTTCCATTATAGTCTATATATATAAAGAAAATAAAGCAAACTACTCATTTCTTTATCTAAGCTCTCTTAAAATGGTGAATCTACCATCTCCCAAACAAGAAAACAGTCCACAGAGTTAATGCTCTGCCATCTGATTCTATCCCTTTACCTAGCTTCAAACTTAAATCAGAGACCCAAAATTATATATATAAATCACTACTTCATTATATTTGAATACAAGTAAAATTTATATACTACACAGACACACTAACACAAACAAACACTTTAATAAATTATACATTTATCAAATAAAATAAATTTAACAACAATAAAGAAATTAAAATCAAATATGTTTATTTTTGGAACAAAGGCCTTGAAATTGCAAAATCATTGACTCTGGCCAATGAGGAATTTATGCCTTTGTCTTCTTCATGCAATCTAGTAAACTGAGTAGAAAAAAATAAACCTTATTAATAACAATATTAATTAAAAATTCAAACTTTATTTGATTTTACCTCCCATACACCATTTTAAAAAGAAATTGAAGCTGCAGAGAATGATGATATTGCTATATATATATATATATAGTTCTTTTGGTTTTCCTGCAATTTTAAAAAGAAGACAAGAAATGTTAATTTCAATGAATCAGTGGAAGCAAGCAGCAATCACTCTACTACTTGTAAATTTCTTAAACCTTTTAGCTTTATGCTTAGAGAAAATATTTTATTAGACCAAATACTGTACCATGTCAAATTCAGAAAGAATAATAAAGCTAAGAATAAAATCAGTGTTCTTTCAATGTAAGCTAAGAATTGTTATTAATAAGCATGATCACATATGATGCTCCACTTATAGAAAAATGGCTGCTGCCATATTATAAAATTTATTAAATTTACTAATTTTAATGTTTGTTTTTGTTCATTTACTTTTCTTAAAATAACATTTAGTGTATATTGATACAGCACATTTGCAAATTCTTTGTATTAGCACAGGTTAAACAAACTTTCATTTTAAATGAAGTACTTTAGAGTCAAATTTTTATTTAACATATAGTTTAAAATTAAAGAGTATTTGAAGAAATTGGATATTTCAAATTTAATGGTGAATTGCAAGTATTTCTAGTCTTTGTGGTTTAGTATAGCAGTAAATTGGCAGACTTAAAAGCAAAATGTTTTTGGATTGAAACTTGATCTGTCACATGACTTGCTAGATGACTAATTGTTTAATTATATATTATAATATTGTATAAGTTATCTCATATTTTTTGTGCCTTATAAAAATCAACTTTTTTTTTCAATTTGCAATCCTTCAAACATATCTCCTTTTAATGTATTTGTCTTCATGAATATGTATGGGTTCAATTTTTTTTTTCAGTTTTCCAGTCTTTTCATTCAATTGATCTTACTATCTTGACTTTCACCAAAGATTATTTATGTCAGATTAGATATTATAGTACATGCTATATATATATATATATATATATATATATATATATATATATATATATATATATATATATATATATATATTATAAGTCGATGACTGTATTTCTTCAAAGCAATATATGGAATCTTATAATTAAATATTAGTAAATACAGTAATCAAAAATTTTGAAAAGTACAAAAAATATAATCATCACTTAGGAGCATTTTCGATTATCCTCATAATCTTTGTTAACTAATACTCTGAAAGGTTAACCTTCCCATAATTATGTGATCTCAATGTTTGCTGCCTGCATATTGATTTTAAGTCCTGCTTGTATTTTTATATTAGCATAGCTTTCTTTATTTTCCTTTTATTGTTATTTCTCTCAATTTGTAATATTTTTACATTATTATAATTGAAATTAAAACCATATATACATGATTTATTATGGCCATAAAAAATGGAAGCTGATGCATTATTATTATCTTTAGAATTTTGTTTCGTATTTTGAACTCTTTTTAATAAAATCAAGTGCTATTTAGTTCTTTTCTCCAATGTACATCTCAATTCCTCTATATATCTGCTACCACACTACATATCCATTCATAAATGATGCAATTTTTATTATGCAACATGTCGATTAATTGAGAAAAAATGCTCCAAGAAATTCTTGATTTTGGTAAATATACAATATGTTCATCATTTGATTTTAAAATCTGTGACATTGTCATTGATGTTAATGATGTAATATGTACTTTAGTTGTAATTGAAATGTATGGTTCAATTGATCAAATAGCATCTATTGAAATTATTTCTGATGCATTAAATTTAAAAAATTGTTAATGTGAAAATAATAAAATTTATAGTTCAAACATTAAGCTTTATTGATAAAAATATTTATGCAGTTTTTTAAGAAGGATTTTTATAAAATGGGTAATGGCTGGCCAATGGGTCTGCCTACTGTTGCCCAATTATGTAATTTCTATATATGAGGAAAGTATTTTAAAAAGGAAATTATAAAAAAAAAATGTTATTTTATATTATCGATATGTTGATGATGTTTTTGTTTGCAGCAAGCCAAATACAATTAAAGATTTATTTAAAGAATTAAATATTATATTTTAATGGGATGGGATGGGGATAGGAAGTGAAGGGAAAAATGACGTGAACTTGGGGTGATGGAACATCATCATCCACCCCATATTCAGATACACTATATTAGTGTGTGTTATGTAACCCAACTGGTTACAATATATAGAGCTCACAAAACAAACTCTTAACAAGCTTTGTAGAATACCCCCATTTGTAAACACAAGCTTTATTAAATTAGGTCATGTGACATCTGTTTTTTTTTTTTAAAAGAATTCAATAATATAAATGGCTTAAAATGGATCAAAATATGAAAATTTAAGGCGCGTTCAGTTTCTCGATCTTAAGATAACTAGAACTAGATGTAAGCTAGATTACTGTATGACTATTAAACCAATAGCAACAAGAGGTTATATTCCATATAAATCAAGAGTAACAATGTCACATAAAATGGCAGGTTTGAAGACCTTCTTATTTAGAAATGATAATCATTGTAAATATTCATCGGATAAAGGTAAAAATATTGAAATGTATTCTAATGAATTGTTGTTAAATGTTGGCTATAATTACAATCATGTTTATAATATTATTAAAAATTTTAACACGAAATGTAAAAATAAAAATATTAATAATAAGATTGATTCTTCTACTAATAAAAAAATTTGGATATCAATACCATATATTTCAATCAACAAGCAACTTTCATAACGAAAATTTATAAAGGTATATGTGACATTGCAATAAATTAATAAATAACTCTAAAGATAAAACCTCATTTATAAATAAAAATTGCATCATTTATGAATGAATATATAGGTGTGAAGATTAGTTTTACATTAACATGTATCTTACCCCTTACTAATCGATGATCACTTCCTGTGTTAAATTTATTAAGAACATTACAATCTTGAAATATGTATTTCCTGTTAGTCAAAATATAATCCAATTCTGCTGTACCTTCATTTGGATGCTTCCATGTCCATTTCCTTCTAACATTTTTCTCAAAAAAAGAATTCATAATATAAAGTTTTTCCTTCTCTGCAAACTCCACAAGTCTATGTCCTCTCTCATTTCTATTACCATAACCAAAATTACCTACAACACTTTCATCTGTCATTTGTTTGAATTAGAACTTACAAATCGGTTTCAAGTATTAGTAGATTTTGAACATGATTCAGATTTGAATGAAATTAATATGAAAATAACTGATATACTTTTAAAAACTGCAACAAAGATAGCTGGTAGAAAAAAGCAGCAATTGACTAATAAAATTTCTACTGAGACTAGAGAACTTATGAAGAAAAGAAGGAATATGAAGATATGCAAGAATGATGCATTAAAAAGAATTGAATATCTCGAATTTTGTAAAATGGTGCGGAAAAGAGTTGAAAATGATATAAGAAAGTATAACTGTGAACTAGCAAGAAAAGCTGCAGAAGAAAATAAAAGTCTTAAGAATGTAAAACAACATTTTGGTATTGGTAGGAAATTTATATCTGCAATAAGGAAAAAAGATGGAATTATTACTAAAAAGAGGGATGACATTATGAAATTGGTAGAAGATTTTTATCAAGAATTATATAGTAATAAAGAACAAGTACCTCCTATATCTATTACATCTTCCGAATTGCCCAGAATTTTAAATGAAGAAGTGAGAAATGCAATTAAATGTATGAAAAAAGGAAAGGCTCCAGGTAATGATGGAATTATAATTGATATATTAAAAGAAGCGGGTGAAGAAACAGAAAAATATTAGCAAAGTTATATACCAAATGTCTAAATGATAAAGATGTACCGGATGATTGGAAGAATGCAGTATTAATATTTAAAAAAGGTGATAAAGAAGATATTAGAAATTACAGACCTATCAGCCTTTTATCAGTTTTATATAAAATTTTTACCAAGATAATTACAACTCGTCTACAGAGAACCTTGGATTTTCACCAACCAAGAGAACAAGCTGGATTTAAAAGTGGTTTTAGTACAGTAGATCATATTCAAGTATTGAGAGAAGTTATAGAAAGGACAAATGAATATGAGTTGTCATTATGTTTTGGATTTGTAGATTATGAAAAGGCATTTGATTCTATACACATTTCTTCAGTGATTAAAGCATTGGATCATCAAGGTATAGATCCAGGATATTGTCATATTTTAAAGAATATTTATAAAAATGCAACAGCAACAATTAGATTACATAATGATACTGGGAAAGTCAACATTGAGAAAGGTGTAAGACAAGGTGACTCCATATCTCCAAAACTTTTTACAGCAGTGCTGCAAGAAGTATTTTGTGGATTAAAATGGGAAACTAAAGGAGTGAAAGTAAATGGAGATTATTTAAGTCATTTAGATTTCGCAGATGATGTAGTTGTTTTTGCAAATAATGCTTCCGAGCTGCAGGAAATGTTGCTGGAGTTATCAGATGAAAGTAGGAAAGTAGGACTAAAGATAAATGTTAAAAAGACTAAAGTAATGTTTAATCGATTTGCTCCAAATATGAAAATAAAGATTGATTATGATGAATTAGAAGAAGTTAAGAGTTACAAATACCTTGGTCAGATTATTAATACAGATGGAAACATAATAGAGGAAATTAATCATAGAATTAAACTTGGTTGGAGTGCTTTTGGTAGAAATAACTTGATATTAAAAGGAAATATGCCTATGTGTTTGAAAAGAAAGGTTTTTAACAAATGTGTTTTACCAGTTCTTATTTATGGATCTGAGACTTGGACACTTAATAGAAGATCAATACAGAGACTTCAGACCACTCAAAGAAGTATGGAGAGATGTATGTTGGGAGTAACAAGAAGAAATCGAAAACACAATGTATGGGTAAGAGAACAAACAGGTGTTACTGACCTCATTGAAAAAATTAAAAGATTGAAGTGGAGTTGGGCTGGACATATTGCTAGAAGAGATGATAATAGATGGACAATTGAAATTTTAAACTGGATTCCAAGAGATTGTAAAAGACCCAGAAGGAGACCACATGTAAGATGGATGGATGAAATAAGGAAATGTGTAGCGGTGATGTGGAGAAGAGAAGCTAAAGATCGGAGAAGATGGATTAAACTTGGAGAGACCTTCATCCTGCAGTGGATTGATAATGGTTGATAATGATGATGATGATGATGATGATATAGGTGTGGTAGTGTTATTTGGGGAATCAAGATGTACATTGGAGAAAAGAACTAAAGAGCACTTGCTTTTATTAAAAAGGATTCAAAATACAAAAATTGTAAAGATAATAATGCATCAGCTTCCATTTTTTACGACTATAATAAATCATGAATGAATATATAGGTGTGGTAGTGGTTATATGGGGAATCAAGATGTACATTGGAGAAAAGAACTAAAGAGCACTTGCTTTTATTAAAAAGGATTCAAAATACAAAAATTGTAAAGATAACAATGCATCAGCTTCCATTTTTTACGACTATAATAAATCATGTACATATGGTTTTAATTTCAATTATAATAATGTAAAAACATTGCAAATTGAAAGAAATAACAATAAAAGGAAAATAAAGGAAGCTATGCTAATATATAAACACAAGCAGCACTTAATCAATAGGCATGAAGCAAATGTTAAGATCATGGAATTATGTGAATGTTAACCTTTCAAAGTATTAGTTGACAAAGACTATGAAGATAGACGAAAGCTCTCGTAAGTGTTGATTATATTTTTTGTACTTTTCAAAATTTCTGATTAGTGTATTTACTAATATTTATTTATAAGATTCCAAAAAATATATATATATATATATATATATATATATAAATGTATGTTATAAATATAATCACATGATGACAGCCTAAACTTAACTAAACTAAGAATCTTCAATCTGTTGTTAAGGCAATCTTTGTAAGTAAAAGATGGATTTCACTTTTAGCTTTGTGTGGAACTTTAACAGACTGAGATTTTTATATTTCTATTAAGTTTAAATAAACTCCCATAACAGGCACATATAATCTATTTTGAAGGAGACTAATAAATAATCATTTTTAAGTTTCATAAATTGCACTATTATTAATTATTAATTAGATAATAAATCTTATTTAAAGTCCTGTGCCAAATCAGTGTGAAAAGAGAATCCCATCTTTTATTTATAGAAGTTATCTTAACAGATTGAAGTTTCATAATTTAAATAAGTTTGGGCAGTTATCATATGATAAATATGGATGCATATTTTATTATTAATATATTTATATACACTTTTTTGTAGTGTGATGTCCTTTGGCTGTTCATCCTCATTATTGCCTGTTGTTACACAAACCTATGGTTTTATTTCTGGCTTTTAGCAGGCAATGATCTGAATGATTTTAATTGGTAAGTAGTTAATTAATTAAACTAGGAGTTTAGAAAGCATAGATTATAATAATATTTATATTTCTCATTTTCTTTTCATTACTAATGTAAAACTATATTATAAATAATAAAAAAATGAATAAAAGACACAAAATGCATGTTTAGATCAGTAATTCTCAACTTGGTATGGGCATAATTCCAGAGGTGGTATAATCAGGATATTCAGGGACATACAAAAAAAAATTGAATAATAGCAGAAGAGGACATATATATCAACAGTGAAAGATAAGATACATCAAAGGTTACTTATAATTGTCTTATTTCTTTTATGCTTTAGATAATTATTCTTCAAATTTGAGATATTAAACTATGATATACACTTCAATTAAATTTAAAAACAAAAAGTATCATGTATTTTGCAAATTATTCAAACATATAGTCAATATTTTTTTTTCATGTACACCTTTTATAAATGAATTTATTTTCAAATTTAACACTCATCTATATTTCTATAAATAATCACCAAAAGGCACTGATTTAGTTAAAACACGTGTCATGTATTTCTAATTTCTTTCCCTGATTATTCATAAAAATAAAGATGATTGTTGACATTATTAATTTTTTAAAAAATCAGAAGTTTTGAAGTCAATTGAATGTTATGGAACGTGTTGGAGCAGGTTGTTTTTAAATTATTTATATTGAATAAAATCTTGATTCCTCACTGTGTTAATTTTGCCATTGATAGGGAGTCACTCCCTAAACAATGTTTTGTGAACATGCTACTATAGATATGCTTTCCATTATGCCCCTCACAGGCTCAGCCTCCATCCTTTTTTTTGAACATTCTAATGCTTTTACAATGGTATTGATGCATGTGTATTTATAAAGGCATATATATATAAATACTAAGAACAATGTCCAATGAAGTTTTTCTGATCATTTTGTCTCATCTCTTTATCATCATTTTCAGTTTTGAATTAATTTATTGGATTTTTAATCCCATTATTGGGATATTTATTTACTGTTACAACATATAAATTTGAAATAATATCAACTATATTAATTACAAATTGGTTCAATTTATGAAAATGAGATCTACTGTTTTAAGATGATTAATACCAATTTAAGAGATAATAAATTCAGTGTTCACACTATTTCTATGCAATTTTTGTTTATTTAACATTTAAAGTTTCAACTGTACAAGTCTTTTTCAAAAACTATAAAATATATAAATGCATTGCATCACCAAAATATATACATAAAAAAACATATTATGGGATATATTCCATTGTTTAATTATATATTTTATATCAATGTATAAAAGTAAATATTTCAGTTTTTATTATACCATGTTACCAATTAAATGTTATTAATACTATTCCTATGAGAATTGTTATTTTTTGTTTAATCAATGAAGCATAAAGAAAGTTGATTTTCCTGTATAGTGTTTTTAAGAATATGATTGATTCATATACAATTAAGAAAATTGTTTGAACTTTATCCATGTTCAAAATGCTTTTAATTGTGTCATGATCCTTAGTTTAAGTCTGTCTAAGCTCTGTTTTTTTTACTGTTAAGTTTTTTTTTTCACCACAGCTATGACCCCTACTGTAAGCTTTAGTAACTAATAGATGTAAGATAATAAATCCCTATCTAATGCTTTCTTATTGTTCCAAACTTATTGCTATTATTAATGAGAAACTTTGGATAAGTTTGAAATTGATCTAGGAATATTGGATAATACAGCACTAGATAATGATTTATTAAGAACTATTATCTGGCATCTATTAATTTCTAAATCTTACAGTAAATAGCATAGCTGTGATGAAAGAAAATTAGTATGATGCTGAAACTGCATTGAGTAAGCTAGTGTCATATGACGTTTTATTGTTGTTAAGTTTTATGTGTGTTGTTTAATTAATTCTATTAAAAATGGTTATTATCACAAAAATAGAGCAAAGTCTCACTGAGAGCAGAATAATTTACCATCTTAGTTTAAAAATAACATGAGAGGTTGTGTGGTGTTGGTAAATAAAATATAGTTATAATCTTTTGACATTCATTTTTCCTTCATAATGTGAACAATTTAATGAAAATAATACAGTGTGTGTTTGAGTGCAGGGCTAAAATACCTGGGCCGAATCTTCATGTATCACTTCAGTGCTAAAATGTCCTAAACATCTGTTTGATTAATTTGTATGTGAAAATGATAAAACAGTAAGTGTTTTATTATTAATGCCAATTTTTTCTGTTCTGCATCTCTTAGCTAATTGAAATATTTACTGAACAAGCAGTATTACCAAGCTGTATAACAGAAAATAATCTCCATTGATACAGTTTTGAACTCCAAAATATTTCAAGTCACACAATTTATATATTTTACTATATCTCAAATATACATATGTATAAAAAAATGCAGGAAGACAAAATCAGTTATGTTCATTTGTGAGATGCATGTTTGACATGAGATGGTCCTATTACTGGAATTAGAAGTTCACTTTTGCATTAGTTAGCTTACTCTGTCCATATTATATAGCATGGTATGCAGGAACCAGCAGAAATTGTTCTATATTTTTGTCTTACTTATTATTTGCTAAGTCCATGACTTGGACTTTGATCAGCATAAACGTTTTTTTTCTCCTTTAGTACCTAGCCCATATTCCATCCCAGATAACCATTTCATTATTGGTTGATAAATGGGTATCTTTTCTTATCTAGAGGATAAAGTAAGAAGAAAAACCGAATACTCTCTCTGTCTAGGATTTTATTAGTCAGTGCACTATCCTCTCACATTATTTCTTTATAGTGAAGCCATATATTGGTCTTTCTCATCTCTTCTCTAATAATATTTGACTCATATCTATATTGGATTGCAATCATATTGGATGTTATTGAAAGCATTTAATCAACATTTAAACATCATCCGCAATAAGGGAGAAGGCAGTCATAAACTACTCTTTTGTAATCTATTGAAAATCGTGGTATTTCATAATTCATATGATCATTGGAAATAAGTGTTGACTTGATAACATCTAGTAATTAATTATCTTTCATCTCCACATGTAAATATTTATAAATATGTAAAAAAATATTGTGTGTATAGGTATAAATACTAATGACACGTGTATTATGGATAGTAAAGATAAATGTATGTATATCACATTAAAATGCTAGTGTGTGCAGCAACAAGCTCTTAAGTGAGTTTAAAGTGTTCTCTTATTTTAATAGCTATTGATTCTTCTTTATTCGTGACAGTTACTCTTATTTTATCTATATTTGACATTTGGTAAATCTACGGAGTCATGTTATTTGTGCAGCATTATAATTGGATTTTAAATATCTATTTTTCTATCTTTAGATTTGGTCAGTAAAAGAATTTTGATAATTGTACTTTCGTTGTTATAAATAACTTAAAATTTTAATCAATTTTCTTTTCTGAAAACAAAAACAGAGAAAAAAAAAGTAATCAATTTTATTGACATGAAATGAATATTATAAAAACATAGTGTTTAATGAAAACAAAAAAGATGGAATGAGAATTGATTAAGTTTTTTTTATATTTGTCATCATTTTTGAAATTAGATTCCAAAGCTTTAGCAAATTATAATTAAGTGAACAATTATTATATTTGTAAATATTTAATATTATGAAATTTTCTGTCATCCGATTTGTTCTCTTGCCAAAACCAGAATCAGTCATAAAGAATATAAACATGAGGAAAACATTCTGATTAAGTTTTTATCATCTGCAATTTTTTTCTCACCACATTTATGGCACCTAGTATAAGTTTTTGTAATCGTTTGATCCCATATGGTAGTGCTTAATATAATTCCTATCTAGTGCTATCATATCCAATATTCCCAGACGAATTTTCGCTTTTGGCTTTCATCAGTGAGGAGTTTTAAATCTCGGAGCAGTGCACCTGAATCTTTTTGATTTAATGCACTTTTCCCTAGCATCCATCTTTTATTTCTTTGTTTTACTATGAAGCTACTAATTTAAATTTAAAAACATAATGTTTTGAATATAATCCAACCTGCTTATGTAGTTATCTAAATCTGAAACCAGTTCACTATCTACATATAATTATTCTCTTAATGTTTTCTTAACTATAGGTGTTTATAGGCGAAATAATTTCAGAAAAATTAATAAAACAGTTTAAAAATCAAAGTTATATATAGGAAAATTAAATAATAAGAACAGATTCCAGTTAGATTATATTTTACAATAGTTCAGAAAAAAATATTGATAGAACTTATGCTGGGGTTACATGGATTATAACACGAGCAAACATCATGTGACTTTTGCCTATATATTACTTTTGATTAGAAAATCTATTTTTTCTACTCCAGTTCTGGCATCATGCGAAAGTTTAAATAATCGATAGATGTTAGATAGTAATGTTTACTAAATCCCTGTTTAATGTAGTCCTGTCTTTATTCTTGACCTACATTTTAATTCACACTTTTCATCAGTGAGGAGTTTTGAATCTGGATTTAATGCAGCTGGAAATTTTTAAATCTAATACACTTTTCCTCCAGCCACTATTTAATGCATCCAGATTTTTTGGAATGAAAATTTTTTTGAGCAACCATCTTTTTTTTTTTTTTTTCAATCATCAATTTATTAACCTGAAATTCAAAAATACTGGCTAGGGATTTATTGAGCATTATATATCTGGCCTCTATTGATTACTCAAGATTACATTATATGAAAAAACATCACATCTTCTATCCCTTTACATTCAACATATGCTTTTAGGAGTTGATAGTATAAAAAAAATATAAAAAACTTGGTTGATTAATTGGTAGTAGATCAAAGCCTACCAATGAGGTCATTAGTCAGAAAGAAATCCGGAGGTGTGGGTTATGTAGCATTATCAATAGAGTTCATTTATTATTCTAACTTATGATAGACGATTCAGGAGTAGAATTGATAGATGTATGTAAAATAAATGAATAACTTTATTTTTTGAGACTGTAATAAGTTTGAATGCCCAAAATGATAAAGCTGAACTAAATCCATGTATTTAAAATTTCAAAGTCTACTACACTACTACTGGAACAAATTACACAGGGATATAAATATGAATTATAATTTATTAATGAGAAGCTTCATTTTATGGGGGGAAATCAATAAATTAACTTAAGAGAGTTTTAGGGGGAAATTTTTCAATCTTACCAAATACAAAAATATGTATAAATAATAAAGTGGTTTAAAAATGAAACTTCAAATGAAAAATACAGCAGCTATGGCAGGAAAAAATAGAACAAAAAGACTCAGTCAATAATGAGTTGAATGATAAAATGAAAAATAACAGAAAAGTACGAATTCTATACTAGGTAAAAATATTTATAAAAGGCTTAACAATGAATTGAGATGTGTGACAGGGAAATATATAGAAAAGTTTACAAAGTAAAGGGAGATTTATAATAAAATAAAATATTTTGACTAGGAAAACAGAATTGTCAGAAATGTAATACCAATTAGAGTGAGGTCACTAGTAGAAGGCAGAATGCAATAAAAAGACGGAAAGAAGATATCAGTAATTTGTACAATAAGCTCTTGTTTTTGATAATAGAAGAAAATGCTGTATATAAAAGTGGTTGAAACTAAGATGAAATCATGCAATGCTCAGAAAATTGATGAAATTCCAATTGAATTCCCCAAAAAATTGTTTTTTTTTTTTTTTTGGAAAAGCAGAAAGTTAAATAGCATAACCTTTAATCTTGAACTTCTTTTTTCTTTTAAAAATAGTCAGTATAATTAATATTCATCAAAATTGGTTTGTGATTTTATATTTTGATGAACAGAAAGTTAAAATGATGTAGCAAAAATTATAAATATGAAGAGTAATTAACATGCTTATAGTAGTTTTGATGTGTTTATGCTTAAATAACAGTTTGGATTTAGCAAGAGTAGAGAAGAAAGAAATACAGTAGGAATGATATCTATTGTCACAAATGTATAGAAAGGGGAAGAGAAACTAATATTTGTTTTATTGATTTTAAAAAAGCCTTTGATTAGGTGAATCAAGGTATTTTGTTGTACATTTGGAAGAAAAATGGTGTAGATTGTTAAAAGAGTCAACTATAAAAATGTGTACACAAAACAAAAAAAAGATTTGAAAGTTTAAATAATAAAATAAGAGCAGCCCTCAATTCAAATGCCATTTATTACAAACTTGAGTAATGGCAAATTATTAGTTTCCTTACTGCATTTAAATGCTCACCCTCAAATTGGTTTCTGGTCACTGTCATCAATGAGGATCAAGATTCAAAGTTGGAAGCAATGAAATGATGCATCTAGCAAAAACTGAAATTTAAATCAGTCTAAGATTTTGAACTTAAGTCAATCTGCTTGAACAGATGGAAAGATCTAACTCAATTTGAGCTTTTGTATGTTTTAATACTCTCAGTTTTAAAATAATTATGATGATATAAACCAACAAACAGTATATCACTATCTCTATTAGAAACAATTTACTTTACTTCAGAGCCATCTGTAGTAAGCTTAAGTATTTAGTGGATACTTAATAATAATACTGTTCTGTCCACATCAAATGCTTTCCTATCAACAGATTAATGAAAAGCTTGAGAGAATAGTTTCAAAGAGAAGCTGGCTATTAGCTTGAAAAGTCAGAAACTAATCTAGGAATGTGTATACAGTATGACATTTGGTAGTAATTATCAGTTGAAACTATTTCCATTAACTAATATTAATTGTTAAATGTCTTTAAAAAAATCTAACTTTATTTAAACATTTCAAATACATTTAACTGTTAGTAATAGCATACAGATTAATATATATCACAATGGTTTTTGAGTTTCAGGTGCTACTGACTTGACCAGCGACAGTATTAGCATGGAAATCAAACCTAGACTTTTAAATTGTGATTATTGAGCGTAAGGTGATGCCTTTAAGACAGAATAGCCTAATTAGTTAGAGTGTCACCTTAGATTCAGTATTCATATATCTAATAGCCCAGATTTGATTCCATGCTAGTACTGTTACTGGTTAGATCAGTAACACCTAAAAAAAAGAGATAAAAATAATACCATTCAAAACATTGTGTTATATAATAGTGATATTAGCGATTAAGCCAATGCACATGCGCTTTAAAGATAATTTATAAATGAATACTCTCACTTTTCCAGACACAAGATATAGTTTTTTAGAAAAGATGGAATGAATCCACCCATCCTTTCGACCCAAACATTTATGTATGGGAAAATCTTAAGCGTATGGAAATGAGAGTGTGAAGATGTTAAGCAATCACTTTAAATTACATTTATTATGCTTGAACGAATGACGCTTGCGAAATCTTTACAATTTACGATATGTCATTCTTTAGTTGAAATTAAACATATATAATGAGATATTATTTTATATAGCGCTATGTTTTTATATTGTAATAGTGATACTAGCGATTAAGCCAATACACATGAGCTTTAAAGATAATTTATAAATGAATACTCTCACTTTTCCAGACCCAAGTTATAGTTTTTAAAAAAAGATGGAATGAATCCACCCATCCTTGTGTCTGGAAAAGTGAGAGTATTCATTTATAAATTATCTTTAAAGTGCATGTGCATTGGCTTAATCGCTAATATCACTATTACAGCATAAAAACATCGCGCTATATAAAATAATATCTCATTATATTGTGTTATATACTAATGTGTGTATTACTACTAACAGTGGAATGTATTTTAAAAGTTTAAATAAAGTTTGAATAGTTCTGAAGACATTTATCAATCTCTACTAAAATATCTTCATCACAAACATTCTGATAAGAACTACATTTAGCATCACTTTATTATTCTATTTAAAATAGATGACTTTGGAGCAAAATTAATAATTATTGCTTTTAATGCAAATTCTCAGATAATAGTAAAAAGTGATCTGATGAGAATAATTCAGTAATGAAAAAGAAGTTGAGAGAGGGAAATCAATTGAGAAAGATGATTATATGTCTGAATAAACATTCATGATAAATTTATCAGGCAAACTAGGGCTTTTCAGTAATAGATAGTAAAAATATCATTTATAATTTCTAATTATAACTATATATACAATAATTTTGTTCAATCAGAAAATGAATGACTAAGTATCATTCATAATTATTTATTACACAGTTAATATTCTAACAATCTTCTTACCACCTTATTTATATAGTATGATATGAAAATGATTATTTATTAATCTATCTTTAAGCAGTTTATCTTTGCCTTAATAAGAGATTGTGGATTTTTGGTTGGTTTATGAAACAAAAACATAATCCCAATGTTTTTAATTACATTTGAGTCTTTTTTAAAGGAAATAATTTTATGATAGTAAAAATATATTTATACAAATACACATATATTCTGTATATATTTATACAAAGAACAACGAAATCAAATTACTTGGATTAAATCCATATTTATCTTTATATTGATTACATTTAAATAAGCTTTAAACCAAATTATTTGCATTATTTTTGTATACAAAAAGTTAATTAAACAAATGTTTAATTTACATTACAAATACTTACTTTACAACTAATTTTCATATAATATACACGGTTATTTTTATATAATATAAAATGTAAATATACTAAGGTTTTATATTATCTATATGAAGAAGACTTTTATACTTCTTTTTTAAAAATAATATCTTACATGTTCTTTAATTTTAATCTTAAAATTATTCTGTGCTTCTTTAGTGTATAAATAAATTATGGAATTTTTATCTCTTGAATATCATTTCAGTCTTGTATTAAAATAATTTTTTGTTATTGTGATTATTTTTTTAACTTCATTATCGTCATAATCTGTACATATAATCCCATATATCATTTATGAGGATATATATATAAGATTAAATGCAAATATAATAAAAAAGTTAAGAATAATAAATAACTAAGTGGTTTGTTGTTCAGGAGTTCATATGAAATTTGAGCACTTGAAGTGACAGAGACTAAGCTATGATCTATGACCTTGGGCTCTATAATCCACCATTCTACCATTGCACTAAATTATGTAGGGCATTATGAATAATTATATTGTTACACAAAGTTAAATATGAGATTGAAACAATTTTTAAGAGATAACATAATTAAATGCTAAAGGATTGCAAAACAAAAATTTTGAGTTTAAAATGAAAGAATGTTTAGGATATTATAAAGAAAAAATGTAAAATATTTATTAGTTTATATAGATAATATAAAACCTAAATTGAATAGTATATTAAATAATGATACATTTAATTTAGTGTAATATTTAAGTAAAATTATAAAGGATAATTAATTGTATGATAAGCATTTGTAATGTAAACTGTTTGATAATTTAATTAATTAAAAAAAAGTATATTAATTATAGATTAGAATATTAAACAACATGATACAGTATTTAGTTTAATCTGTTTTTTTATCTGTTTGTTTGTCTGATGAAATTTGATAACTCAGTTTTTATCTACTTTCTGATCTAGTTGAAACTTTGCATACATAAGTATTACTGATGACAATATATGTGTTTAATGTATTTAAACAATTTTAACAATGAAAAATTTAGATTTTTGATTTTCTATGGAGTTCAATACTGTTCATGGTATTGGCAACTAGCTGCATTAAATTGTATCTAAATTTAATTTCTGTAACTATAGAAAGCTAAAAAGTTAAAGAAACATTTTTATTCACATAAATGGAAAAAAATGCACAAAAAAGTAAAATATATATATTGTACTGTTAGTGAATATATATATATGTTACAAACACACATGTTTCATATTTTTTTTAAAAAAGTATATGATTAGTTTTAAGATTTTTAAAACAAAATTTTGCAAAAGCAAAAGATTGTCATATTTTTCTTTTAGAATAAAACTTCTTAGCAAGAGGGGGGGAGAAATCTAAAATAGAAAAAAATTAAAACTTTTTTTGGTTGTTTTACAATAGCATGTTGAAACCGCTGGAGGGTGGGCTCGGTTTGTAAACAAAGATAAATATAATGTTGCCAGGGCCGAGTTTCTTTTCTTTTCTTTTTTTTTGGTTGGCTTTGGTTTTTTGATTTTTTTTTGTTTATCACATTTATAAAAGTAATATCAAATCAAATTTTTTGTTTAAACACGACCAAAACAAAAATAAACAAATGTATAAACAAAAAAATTACAAATAAATGAATTTACAAAAAAAAAGTACTTAATTTTTTTGGCTTTTTGATTCTTTTTTTTATTATTTATATTTTCAAAGGGGACGGGGTTTTTTTTTTTTTTTTTACCGTCTACGTATTTTTTTTTTATTTTTTTTTTTTTGTTGTTGTTTTTTTTTTTTTTTGGTTGTTGTTGTTTATCACATTTAAAATAAAAGTACGGCAGCTATCAAATCTATTTTGGCTACCCCAAACAACAACAAAAAAAAACAAAACCAAAACCAAAAAAAAACGGATCGATTAAAACCAATGATTTTTAAAAAGTAGTTAACCGATTTTTTGTTTGTTTTGATTTAATTCTCATTAAACCCTTTTCTATTTTCGGTTCGGTATTGTACGACAAACAAAAAATCAGCCGATTCAACTACTTCTTCTTCTTTCTTTTTTTCGGTTTGTTTTGTTTTTATTTTGATAAATAAATCTATTGTCCATTTAACGGTAACATTTACAAGCCAAAGTCCAACTTTGGGAGAGGGGGGGAAAGGGAAGGGTGTTTGCAATTGCTAACAGAACGGAACGCCAACAACTCGAAGATTGACCAAGTTTTGACAGTAATTCCCCCTCAAAAAACATCAATCTATATGGCAATTAAAAGAAACTTTTGGGCTCTTCAGGCAAAAAAAAACTAAAATAAAAAAACACAGCAGGCATGCAGCTTCAAGGTGTTTTGTTTGATAAACCACCGCCTGTTCCAGCAGTCAGAGAAGAATCCTTGTTCTTTCTTTAACATTCAGCAAAACAAGTTGTCCTATTTTTTGCAGCTATTCGATTAATCAGCTCGCATTTGTTGTCACATGAAATGTGACTTAGAGCGTGATTTGATGGGAAGCGTGCTTTGAACTACACTTGGCCCATTTTTTCAGCAGGAAATGGGGGCTAGGGAAGCATGAGACTCTGCTGATAATTGTTAGTAGACCTTCCTAAAAGATGCGAGATAGAGGGGGAAGTGGTCTTAATGAATATTAAAATAGTTTCGACAATCGTAATTCCAGCCACCCTCAGACAATACTGTAAACAAAAGTGAAATATGATTGCTAGTCCAAAATGCTTAGCCCGAATCTGAGCCGTAAGCTGACACGATAGCTTCTGCAGCAAGATTGGCTAAATGTTCACGTTTCTGTGCATTGGCATAGAAATAAACACAGTCAGCCGGTGCCCTCCCCCATGTCAACGGACTATTTCTAGGCTTACGCATTAGAAATAGAACGTTCGATAGCAGTGGAGGCAGCCACCTAAACGGCATATTTCTGTGCGCTAGCATAGAAATAATGCCCTCCGGTAGTTTCAACATGCTATTGTAAAACAATCCTTTTTTTCTCTCTTTATAAAGAAAACTCCTTTTATAACATATAAAATAAGCAAATGTGAAATCAGTAAATTAGTCTATAAAAATAAATGTTAGTAAAACTTTCATTATGTAATTACTTTTAAAGATTTCTAGCAGATAATAAAGTTGAAATCAATGATTTTAATAATTACAAGCTATAAATTATCTTATTGGCAAGCTAGATTAATCCAAGCAAAGGATTAAGATAACAAGAAATTTAAAAATATTTAATTAAAAGACAGATTTTGAGTTACATTAAAAATTAAAAATACAATAAGGAATAAAAAATGAGAGAGAAAAAAGTATATAATGTCGCCAGGGCTATTGTTCTTCAGTCAGGTTTGTGATATACAGTTCACATTGCTATTAGTCTGGAATTCAGGTTCTTTCTAAAGAATGCAGAATATTCTGAAATTGTAAATGCAGTAGTAAGCCAATCATTATTGCTGTGGTCAACATTAATGGAGAGACCGCATAAGCCATAGAAGTGTCTGACAGGGCTTCATGTCCCAAGCCCTGTCATCAACTATCCCACCTGAATCAGTACCTGGAATCAATGCCAAGATTATAAAGTAGAAGCTGCCCCATACCCTCTCTCTCTCATTATTCAACATAAACCTGGAAGGAAAGCCATGAAACCATCAATGGAGGAACAAAATGTCAACCGGTTGGAAAATAAAACAAAATGAAAACCTATGTAAAGATAATTTTAAATATATTCTGAGACTAGATTCTTTATTTTAAATGAATGAACTTTAATTGACAGTCTATTACAACTATAGCCTAAAGTCATTTATATTTTTCTTATTTCAGATCTTTTATTGTTACAGTGTGTTAAATATATGTGTGCGTAAATAAATATTAATGTTTGTTTTAATTATTATTTTGTCTATTAATGTAGAATTAATTTATGACAAAATAAATGTGCTGGATTCTGAGACAGAGTGTGAGCTAGTCATGGTGTATTTCAAGTACTGGATTGTATACCTGTCATCCGAAGCATGCTGATTATATAACTTATGATTGGCTGGTGCCTGAGGTTGATCCTCCAAACAAATAAAATGATTTGGATGGCAAGGGTTTGAATTTAGGAGTCGAGATGGGCCATGAATCTGGAAATATGATTTTTGCATAATTTGATTTAACTGTGGGTATCATTGATGATTTATGCTGTCAATGGTATTCTCCCCTCTGCTTGAAGGGCTGGTCTGTTCACATGTTTATTAAAGATAAGTGAATAATTCTATAATGAAATGAAGATGTATTAAAGTCTTCTTTCTCTGACCTGGCTCAATATATTTAAACTTTCACATTTATTCTTGATATTATCATAATAAGGTGTGCAACATTCATGTTTAGAAATATTTTTAGACTATTTTTAACATGAGCATCACACAGCTTCATTTTAATTGCATAATATCAAGAATACTGTGAAAGCTTAAGAAAACTAATTTTCTGCTTTTATTGCATTTATGTGAATAAAAGCATTTCTTTAAAAAAAATGTTATGATTTTTTGTTTTTTATTTTAAGTATACAATTTAATTGAAATATGGTCAATGTTAAGTAATTATTTTTCTGACATGTATATATTTTATTTTATTTTGTAGGTATATGTACAATAAATTAGGTTCCTATTTCAAATGGTATAGTGTCATTTTTGGACTTACTGTAGGAGCATTTGTTTATGTAAATTTTCTAATAGTAAGTATTTGCTAATGGATGACAAATGTTTTATATATAAATAAATGGTGTGGAACCATAAAATATTACTTTCCTCAAAACCTATAAGGTAATGATAAATTTCTAAAATAAAATAAAAAAACTGATCAAATGACCAAAGAAGAGACAAATTTAATCAATATTTTTGTGCTTGTTTATTAATATTATTTGGTGGGATGATTCATTTTAAAATCTTGCCACAACCACAACAAAATAATCATAGTGTCTGACGAACAAAATTATGGTGGGTTGATTCATAGTCAGATATACAACTGACAGTTAAACCTTGTCTGCCAGTTATATATCTGAATTAAAATACTGAATGTAAAATATAACATATAACTGATAATACTAACCTTCTTATTTCTATTACAATTTCATAGATCTGTGTTGCATTCAACTTATCTTTTTTTTAAAATTGGAAAAGATGTTCCAGTGATATATTTTTCATAAGGCAAACACAATAACAGCAGCGTTAGACATATCACTGTTCCAAGATCAGCTGTTATTTGTTCGAGCATTAAAAACTTGATTATGCAGCACTATTATACCTAGGTTTTTTTATAGTCAAGATTGTATGTATGTTTTATTTATTTATCACTTCCTTAGTTAAAATGCTCAATTATATACCTTGTTAAAAGTGACAATACTGCATTAGGAACGGTTAATTTTATGCAGTCTATTCCAGAAACCATCTCTTTTTTATTGATAAACCAATAATCTAATAATTACAAATTATTTAGGCTAACAATAGTATGCTTTGGGATTAAATTATATAAAGTTAATGATTGCTCCTAATACAATATTATCATGTCTAACAGAATGTGCAATTAAACTATTTTAACTAAAGAAGTAATAAATAGATAAGATATATATAATCTCATTTATAAAAAATCATGCTCAGCATTATAGATGCATGAATCCTTTCTTACTAATGAATAAAGACTGTATCCAATTATAATAGTGTTTCTGTTTTATAGACAGTGCATTAAAATTCATCTGAACAAATCAGTCATCTTGTGAACTTATAAAATTCCAACTAGAAATTTATTTACCAGCTGATATTATATATCTATTTCATTAATTTTAAGCTTGCTATCCAAAAAAAAGCACTAAATTTTCTTAGAAAGTTTTCTATCACCTGAAAAAGTTTCTCATTTCACCCAGATTTGAACCCAGCTCACAGCCACTACAGATAAATGCAATAATCACTACTTAGGATAAGTTCAAATGTCAGTGGAATTATTAGTTTTTGTAGGGAGAAAATATTAATATGAAAATTTTTGAGAGAATTGTGCAATTTATTTTATTTTAAATCAGTGCCATTTAATTGTCAATGATATATTGTGCTAGATTGAAATTGTCTTACTTTAGTCCTATATAATCTCATTTAGTTAGAAAATATATAAATTTCTATCAATACCAAAATGTTGTTTTACAATCTTGAGACTTTTATTCTCTTCTACAGCTTTCCTTGCTAGTTCACAGTACACTTTCTTATATCATTTTCAACTCTTTTTCACATTATTTTACAAAATTCGAGATATTCAATCCTTTTTAATACATCATTTTTGTATATCTTCATATTCCTTCTTTTCTTCATAAATTCTCTAGTCTCAGTAGAAATTTTATTGGTCAATTGCTGCTTTTTTCTACCAGCTATCTTTGTTGCAGTTTTTAAAAGTGTATCAGTTATTTTCATATTAATTTCATTCAAATCTGAATCATGTTCAAAATCTACTAATACTTGAAACCGATTTGTAAGTTCTAATTTAAATTCATTAGAATGTTTCTGAAGATTAGGAATATCAACTGTAAATATTGTTTTTCTTAATAATTTTTGTCTCCAGTTTTGCATTAACATATATCTTACATCTTACTAAATGATGAACATTACAATCTTGAAATATGTATTTTCTGTTAGTCAAAATATAATCCAATTCTGCTGTACCTTCATTTGGATGCTTCCATGTCCATTTCCTTTTAACATTTTTCTCAAAAAATGAATTCATAATATAAAGTTTTTCTTTTTCTGCAAACTCCACAAGTCTATGTCCTCTCTCATTTCTATTACCATAACCAAAATTACCTACAGCAATTTCATCTTTCATTTGTTTACCAATTCTAGCATTAAAGTCTCCTATAACAATTTAAAAATGTTGTTTACTCTGATCAAAAGCCTTTTATACATTAATCTTCTACTACTTCATCACTATGATAACTTGTTAGGGCATAAATCTGAATTATCTGCATTTGGTGTCTGCTATTAAATTATATAACTAATCTTGCCACTCTGTCTGATACACCATCAATCTCCACAATGTTGTTCTTCCACTTTTTATTTATAATGAATCCTACTCCACTTGTATTTCCAATATTTGTGCCTTTATAGTAGAGTACATGTCCACTTTTTAAATCAATTGTCTCTTCACCTTTTCTTCTAACTTCACAAAGTCCAATAATGTCCCATTTAATATAAGACAGTTCTTCTAATTTTTGCAATCTTCCTTCACTTGAAAGTGATCTGCAGTTGTAAGTACCTAAATAAAAAGTCACCATCAGTCCACAATCAGGGGATTCTTAGCACCCTCTGCCTTCGGTCACCAACCGCTGCCTTGGTTGGTGACTTTACATCCTCGTGGGAATAAGGGCCATGATTTATTTTTGTTTGTCATGATTGCAATAAGAAAAAAGATGGAATATATTACTAAAAAGAGAGATGACATCATGAAATGGGTAGAAGACTTCTATCAAGAAAGAACAAGTGCATCCTATATCTATTATTTCTTTAATTAAAACACTTCGAACAATTAAAAGTCTCATTTTCCTCTTTTCTTTACAAAAACTATTATTTCTTCTGAATTGCCCAGAATTTTAAATGAAGAAGTGAGACATGCAATTAAATTTATGAAGAAAGGAAAGGCTCCAGGTAATGATGGAATTATAATTGACATATTAAAAGAAGCAGGTGAAGAAATAGAATTTTTTTTAGCAAAGTTATATACCAAATGTCTAAATGATAAAGATGTACCAGATGATTGGAAGAATGCAGTATTAATATTAATATAAAAAAGTGATAAAGAAGATATTAGAAATTACAGACCTATCAACCTTTTATCAGTTTTATACAAATTTTTTATCAAGATAATTACAACTCGTCTACAGAGAACATTGGATTTTCACCAACCAAAAGAACAAGCTGGATTTAAAAGTGGTTTTAGTACTGTAGATCATATCCAAATATTGAGAGAAGTTATAGAAAGGACAAATGAATATGAGTTGCCATTATGCTTTGGATTTGTAGATTATGAAAAGGCATTTGATTCTATAAACATTTCTTCAGTGATTAAAGCATTGGATCATCAAGGTATAAATCCAAGATATTGTCATATTTTAAAGAATATTTATAAAAATGCAACAGCAACAATTAGATTACATAATGATACTAGGAAAGTCAACATTGAGAAGAGCGTATCTCCAAAAATTTTTACAGCAGTGCTGCAAGAAGTATTTTGTGTATTAAAATGTGAAGCTAAAGGAGTGAAAGTAAATGGAGATTATTTAAGTCATTTAGATTTTGCAGATGATGTAGTTGTTTTTGCAAATAATGCTTTAGAGCTGCAGGAAATGTTGCAGGAGTTATCAGATGAAAGTAGAAAAGTAGGACTAAAGATAAATGTTAAAAAGACTAAAGTAATGTTTAATGGATTTTCTCAAAATATGAAAATAAAGATTGATTATGATGAGTTAAAAGAAGTTAACAGCTGCAAATATTTTGGTCAGATTATTAATACAGATGGAAACATAATAGATGAAATTAATCATAGGACTAAACTTGTTTGGTGTGGTAGAAATAACTTGATTCTAAAAGGAAATATGTCTTATGTGTTTGAAAAGGAAGGTTTTTAATAAATGTGTTGACCAGTTTCTACTTATGGATCTGAGACTTGGACACTTAATAGAAGAGCAATACAGAGACTTCAGACCACTCAAAGAAATATGGAGAGATACATGTTGGGAGTAACAAGAAGAGATTGAAAATGCAATATATGGGTAAGAGAACAAACAGGTGTTACTAACTTCATTGAAAAATTTATAAGACTGAAGTTGAGTTGGGCTGGACATATTGCTAGAAGAGATAGTAATAGATTGTCAATTAAAATCTTAAACTGGATTCCAAGAGATTGTAAAAGACCCAGAAAGAGGACCACATGTGAGATGGATGGATGAAATAAGAAAATGTGCAGGGGTGATGTGGAGAAGAGAAGTTGAAAGATCAGAGAAAATGGATTGAACTTGAAGAGACCTTCATCCTGCAGTGGATTGCTAATGGTTTGTAATGATGATGATGATGAGTTAGAAAAGAGAAAAATAATGACCAATAATGAAATGAATGAAATTTATCATGTAGTAACAAATATTTCTTGGAGGAGTTTCTACATCTAATAATTGTTAGTCATGATGAGGAAATGTCATTTATGGTTCACAGGAGTTAACATTCTAGTACTTAATAGCAACAATAGGTTCTATTTGATAGGTGATAAATGTACTCTTTATTAATAAAAAAATAGATGCTGTTCTTATATTTACTTTGCTCTTTAAAGATATCTCTTTATTTCACAGGTTTATAACACATAAATGGAAAATTAATAATAATAAAAAGTTATATAGTTTATTATTAGCAAATTGAAATAATTTTATGATTCATTATGTTTATTTTTTATTTATATAAGTTAATACTACATCAAAATAGATTAAAAAAGCAAATGATCTTATGAAATTTAGAAAGCCTTTCCAATATTGATTCATTGTTTTTGTCAGATAAATATAGAAGGGAGAAGATTCCTGTTAAATATTAGGTGATGATGGTTGAGAATTTTTTTATATCGTTGTTTAATACCTAGTTGAAAATAGCAATGACCAATCCCAAAAGATTGAAAAAGACCCAGTCTGAGACTATATTTGAGATAAATGGATAAAATAAGGAAATTTGCTTGTATGATGTGGAGAAGAGGGACTATGGAATGGAGGCACTGGATTAAATTTGAAGAGCCCTCCATCCTGATGATAATGATGTTAACAGTGATGAATGCATAATTGTCTGTATTGACTATGGACCAGCTATTGAAAGAAAAATCTTAAGCCAATTTGATTGAACCTAAAACAATTTCATTATTTTTGTTAGATTGGATTTGAACCCAGCTTGTTTGCACATTAAGCAGATGAATTATATTACAAAGCATTTATATATTTTTAACCGGTTGAGTCTGCACACACACATATATAAACCATTATACAATTACAAATATCCAGTAACACCCTCTGTTTAAAAGTTCATATCTCAATAATATATATATATATATATATATATATATATATATATATATATATATATATATATATATATATATATATATATATATATATATATATATAAAGGAAAGGAAAAGTAGAAATAAATACATATAAATTTTTATAGATATTTTTCTACCCTCCTGGAAAAATAATAATAACTGTAAAGAGTTAAATAATTCTCAAGAATTGGTGGTCGAGTGGTCAGCAGAGCTGACTTATAAACAGTTGTCCCGGGTGCTAAAAAAGAGTTAAATAATTATAAATTTAAAATAAAAATTCATCATGAAATAATAAAAAAAGTTAAATAAATATTTTTGTTGAATTCTGATTTTGAAATTCAAAAACAATCAGGTCAAACTGATAATGATAAAAATTTATATTACTTTTGAAATCTTTTAATTAATGCTGTATACAATTCTCTATCTAAGTAAAAACATGTAGATCATACTTTTGGTAAAATTTCAAAGTTGCTTTTGAAAGGATTAATGATCTTTTTAAAAAGATAAAGAAAAAAAAGCACTTTTTAATTAAATGTGTTGTTATCATCCCAATCCAAGACTATAAAGATGTTGGTTAAAAAGATTATTTTAGTCTAGTTTTTAGTTTTTGGCTAATATTTTTGTAAGAGCTAGTTGCAGTTTGTTGGTAACTGTAGCAGAGAGTGACAACATTAAAGCTAGCTGCAGAAATGGCTAGCAGAGTTATACAGAAAACTGTATGAAGATGTAAGAATACAAGCAAGCAGCTGCTTTACAATTCAATGGTGGAGTTTGAATTCACATGGAGAAAAATGACCCACTTCTTTGTGTTGAAATTCATGGCTACAGATGTGTACCAAGAAGCCAGCTGCTTGCCTGAAATCTATCAAATCCAAGACAGTTTTCTGGCCTGAAATATATCAAATCCTAGACAGAAGGGAACTGATTGAATGCCAACATATTTTATGCCTTTCCTGATGCTGACAACTACCTGGACTGGTCTCCATCAGTTTGATGAAGTAGATATATGTATGCTGCTGTGTCTATATGCAGAGAAGCACCAATAAATATATATACAAAAGTGAGTTTTTAAATAATTTATTTAAATGACATTTTAAGTTTTCTATATTTAATTTAAAGACATTATGATTAGTTAAATGTGTTCTGTTATAGCGTTATATATAATAATGAAATTTTAAATGATTTCTTTGGTCTGAAGTGACATTTTTAAAAGTTAGAGATATATAAAACGATTTTATTTTTCATTTATTAAAAAAAAGAGACATTCTAAAAGTGAAACAAACAAATAATTTTGCTTGGATTAAAAAATTTAAAAGTAATGGATTAATACACAATTCTATAATCTAAATGTAAAGATGTTGATAATTAATCAATCAAAACAATTAGCAGTTGAAAACTGATTTTAGTTTTTTTTTTTAAAAAAGAGAAGAAAGAAAGCTGCAGTAGAGTTTAATAGCTGATTCAAGTTATATTTTATATATTACACATGCATATACAAAGTTTATATACTCTTAATATTAACCAAGGAATTAATTATGAAAAGTATATTTTGAATATAATCTTATTACTGTGTTAAATTAAAATATAATATAAACATTGATGTGCACATACATTTCTATGTGCACAACATATGTGAAATCAATAATTAATTACATATAAAATTAATTTTATTGTGATAAAAATGAAATATATGATGTAGCCATCAGTATGTGCCTGCAATTCAATACACACACATTTATGTTAAATATTTTATTTAATCATGTATTTTTATTTTATGACAATTTAAATATGTTCATTTTTTTAAATATTCTACCGCATGCTTGTGTGTGGATATATATAGGTGTTATATATTGGAACATACCTGTAATAAATTGAATTTTATTTATTAATCATTGTAAACTCACTAAGAGGTATTGTAAATCAATGTAATAACTTGAATATTGTAAATCATATATATTAAATCACAATGTGATAATTTTTTATTGTATGTTAATCAAAATCAGAAGGCTTCTAATTATAGAACCATATTCTAAAGTCCTTAATATCAATTTTTATTGTTGTTAATAAATTTGTATTCAATTGTTAAAAATTATATTGCATCATCTCTTGGTCACCATAACAGTACTTGAGCTTGTGTTCTTCTGAGCTACATTTGTTCATAATGGTTGGATTCTAGTAGGACATTGTCCTGGTATGGTGCTAAGATTATTTTCTTTAAAGCTCATGCACTAGATTTTGTTTTAGTTTAGTCTTTTTAAAAATTAAGTTTATAGTTGGCCAGTACATTAATGGTACTAAGTGGCCAGAGCATTGGTGATGATCAGCATGTTTTAATATTCCAGCATTATTGATTTTATTATATATCCTATTAATTAGCAATGAAGATGGTGCATCCAAATTATGTCTAAATAATTGCCTCAAGCTGGCAACGGTTCAATAGTTAGCCTCACCTATAGTAGACCCATTTCAAATCCTATTAATTAGCAGTTAAGATGGTGCATCCAAATTATGTGTAAATAATTGCCTCAAGCTGGCAAAGGTTCAATAGTTAGCCTCACCTATAGTAGACCCATTTCAAATCCCATGGACTGATGTATTTTGATTGATCATTCATGATGATGAATGGTTATTGTGTATTACTAGTACTTATACTTATTGATAATGGTGGTTGATATTTGGTTAATTATACTTATGGTTGCTCTGAGGAATAGTTGGCTGATCTCTCAGAGATTTTTATCTCATGCTTATAATATATAAAATTAATTATATATTTTGGATATTAAACATTTCTTTAATATTACTTTACACTTTTTTGTAAATATCATATCATCAAAATCAAGAGATTACATTAAGTGACTTGTAATAGTTCAATTTTTGTATTTTTTGTATATATATAAATATTTCTGAGTAGGGTAATGAATCAGTGTTGAAAAAGTTTTTTGAATTTTATTATATTATTTTGATATAATGGGTTTATTTTAATATATTATTTTATATTTTAGCTACTGTGTTTCCTTCATCTTGCTCTTGGTCATCAAGTTTATATACATAAACTTCATAAATGTTTACTAGTTATAATTTTTTTGGGCTGTGTGGCAGCCACAGTGCTAACAATCCTTGACTGGATTACTGAGTGGGGTGTTATCATAGCAAGTATACAGGTAAGTTAATTGCAGTGTATATGATGTAATGGGTTTATTAGAATTTATTATGTCACTGTAAAATTTAGATGCTACCCTAATTTTGTGAAGGTAACAAACAGTGATTATTTACCACTGTTGATGATGATCAAGAGTCATATTTTTCTTGTAGTAGCCTATCGTTTTATAGCCTCAACTTGCCTTTTAGACAAGAACTTAATATACATATCAACTGATAAGGCATTTTAACTATAATAAAATAATAGTAGCTCAACCATCTAACAGTAACTAGTTATTATTCCATTTGACACTCAGCAAAATTATTATCCATAGTTTACAATATTCAAGTTCATAACATCAACAAAACATTATATGACTTCAATCTATGCATTACTTTTAAAGTAGAAATTTATTTCTCTATTTTAGTTCTGCCATCTTATATAAGCTTGACTAATGATTAGATTCCTGGATAGTGCTTAGTAAATCCCTATTCCAGATTATTTTATTCATATTCCCAGACTAATTTCTAGCTTGTGGATTTTGTCAGTTCTTAGACAAAATCTCAGAACTGAAATAGAAGAAATAGATTTGTTACTTCATGATCAAGTTTATTCTAAAGCAATAATATGAAACAGATTAATTCATGTAATATTTACACTAACAATAGTTATGATTTATACATAAACAAATGATTTATACTGTGCCTAACGGTAGTTTCACTTAGTTCCAATGGGTGCCTGAGGTTATCTTAGCTTAACCTTTTGTTTGAAATTTTTTTGATTTTTAAAAAAAAAATAATGATAAAAATGGAAATTAACTTAGTTAATGAACAAAATAGGATATATCTTATGTAGTATTATAATAATTGTTAAATATTTATGGAATTATGTCTAAATATTTCAATAATATATGTGAGTTAATTTGATAAGGGATGTCAGACAATAATTTGAAGTAAAGGAAATATCAGAAATAGTTGTCTGTTGATAAATAATATTAAATATATTTTAAAGTAACTATTGTGTAATTCATTTTAATGTCTAAATTATAATAATTAGATATTGAAATAGATAGTAACAAGTTTAAAAATAATCTGTAAATTTTCATTAAAACAGTAATAATATTTATTAGATGGAAGTTAGATTAGCTTTTCACTTAGAAAGTTATTTTGAATTAAATATTCATTAATATTTTTATTGTTGTAGTTTTAAAAATAACTTTTAAACAATTAGTATGAGGTCACATGTATGTGAGAATATGTATGGGCATGCAAGAATGACATGTAAACATAAGAATAAAAAAATAATTTAATTCCAATATTGATTAAAAAAAGAAAAAAACAAATGTATGGATAAAGTTATTTAAGTTAAATATTTAAAAGTTAATAATGAGGGGTGGCTCTGAATTTTATATTTATTGTTATTGTGTTTTATAAAATATTACATATTTGTTAATAATGAACTTTTGACTTTGCAGCTGTTAAGTCATGTGGTTTGGTATAATTAGATCAATTACGTCAGTAAATCGATTTCACAGCTAAATTGTCAAGAATGGTAAAGTTAAATAAAAAATATTTTCATTGGTTTTAAACCAATTGATCTAAAAAAAAGTGGAAGGATTAAAGATTATTAGATATAAATACTAATCCAAGATTCATTCAGGGGCTTATTTTATGTTGTTTTTACATGTAGTTGAATCCTAAATTTTTCTTTAATAAAAAGTTGTAATTTTCTTTAAAACTTTATATTTTTTAAAAGTAAAAGTATGTTTTTAAAACAACTATTTAAAATTGTCCTGCAGTAATGAACAGCTGAACTTAAAAAAGGTAATCGTTTTCTGACAATCAAATTTCAATTGTAGCATGAAAATATAGTAAAAAATGTTTGAAGGAAATTTAGCGTCTCTTATCTCATGTACTTTTAATCTATTCATTTTTCTTTTTTTAAAAGTGAAAGTAAATTAAAGTATAAATTATTAATTATTTTTATGGCTAAACAATCTATTGCACTAAACTATTGTAGCTGTAGGATACTTAGTCTTTATCCTATTAAATTAAAAATATACATGAGGAAGAAATTAAAAGACATTGATAATTTTTTTTTTTTTTTAAAAAAAAAAACATTATAATGAAAAATGTGTCAGCTTCTTCTTAAATTAGAATTGACTTTAAATTTGATGCTTCACCATTAATACCTCATATCCACATTTAAATATGCTCTTCCATAATAATGCTTGTTTCTAAAAGTAAATTTAGAAAAGAAAAATATATTATATTAAGATAAAGAAGAATGAACTTTATTTGCAAAGCGTTCTATAGTTGAATATCAATTTTTTTTAATGTCCAACTTTAAAATTTATTGTATATGAGATAGTAATTATCTTAGTCTGGAAAGTGTTGGATAAAACTATTTTAAGCTATATTTAATTAAGGATGAACTTACAAATAATGATTAACTAAAAGGTTATCATTTATACCTTTACCTGAAATGGAAATAATTCGTTTTAGCTAAATGTAAACAGAGGAAAATATGTATTTTAAAATAATAATTCTCATATCAGTCAAATACATCATAAATTGTTATATTTGCCATTACTTATAAGTAACTTTGTGACAAGTAATCTTAGCTCATAAACCGAGGAACGTCTTTAATTATAAAAGAAGTCTACTCTTGTGTTTAAAATGGTAAAAGAAAATTTGTTTTAAAATAAAACACATCTTTAAATATTATATAAAAAAATATTTTTAATAAAAAAGCTGTATTTAAAAATGCGTTTGCCTAAAAGAAAATAATGAAATTTAAATAAATCTATATATTATTATTCTGCGTTTGAACCCGGGATTCTACAAAAATGTACTCAGATGAAGAATTTATTTTCCAATGCCGGCCTATTTTATTATTTTAAATATTTAAAATTATCTTTAAAGATAAAAGAAAGTGAAAGTATTATCTTAAAGAACTATTGAACATTTTTGTTTTGGAAATCATTGCCATGTTTATAAATATTTTGACTGAAGCTTCGAACTCGGATAGATAAATTAGCCTGAATAAATTATCTACATATTTTAAATGGAAAAACCATTACGGAGCTGAAATATGAACTTGAGTTACTGTATTATTATTTTTTTTTATTGTCTGTTTTATTGGTTTTAAAAAAATGAAACCATAAAAATATTTATGCTATATATTTTGTGTAACACTTTTTGCATAAATATGCCAGGTAAATTAGGATTATAATTTTAAAGCTTAATGGGTTTATTAGAATGAGCAAATATTTTGCCATTCTTAGGTCAATTTAGTTTATTTATTAAGTGTTTCACAAGTGAATATCTATTAGATAATTTCATTTACAGAGATTTAAATATCACAGTCTTAGTTTATTATATGTGGGATGTTTCACTCAGTTTTATTTTAAACCAGCCAAAGAAGTTTATCAGAGAGTTTCCATTCATTTGTTTTATGAGTGCTATAGTAATAATAACTGCAAATATTTTTTTATATGCATTGAGAATTAATATTCTTGCATTTAATTTGCAATTTTTTTTAAAAGTCCACTAGTCATTAGATTTTAGTATTGAATATTTTATTATGTGTGCATTGTGCCTTGCCTAGAATTTTATATGCATTTAATTTTAAAGTATTTCTCATAGTAGTCATTTGACACAGTTTGCTTTGTTGGTTTGAACATTGAATATACATTTTGTATTTTTAAACTTCTTAGGAATAACTTAGTTAATTCAGGTGAAGTATATATCTTGCTATTAGTTAGTAATTGTTAGCCTCATAGAGTTAGGCTTAGTTAATAATTTTGAGTATGCTTTATGGAGTAGACAAGGTCCTCCATCCTTATTGTATTGTATTTCCATGATTTGATAGTGCTTGTCCCCAAAAGAGGGTTATTGTATTGTATTTTTCAGTGATGATGATCACATTTATAAGCATTGGAAATCCCATGAGAGAGGATCGTGCTTTCCTGGTGTGTCTTTCCTGTTCCCAGATGTGCTGTAGACAAGTTCCAGGTATCTTAGTTTCTGCCTCAAAGTTAGGTATTTTTGAAAGCCACCACATTCTTTTCCAGCTCTGAGGAGCCTATTATTTTTATATTTTAGCCTATCATTCATGATGACTTAATGCTAATTCCACCACAGTAGGTGATGTTGCATTTGTTTTAGATTAGTGATGACAAGATATGTGTGTTTGAGGAACTTTGTTTCTTCAGGTAGTAATAGCTATTTTTAATGCTTATAGGTATATCAATGTTTGAATTGTGTTGATATGATAGTTTTATCATCCACAAGCTAACCAACAATAAGTTCTATTTATTTTTAAGTATGTTAAATATATGCATATGGTATAAGTGGCAATTCACACATACTAATTTTAATATTTTCATCCAGAGTTTCGCCGCTGGATTTGTAAGTCTGTTACATTTTTTTTTAATTTTAAAACATTGAGGGTAATAGTTTTATGTGGACTAAATTTATTTAAAAGAGTATAACTGATCTCTGATGAGTGAATGCCCCATACATCTAATTTAGTTTAATTTTAAAATTAGCTTAGTTTGATTTAAATATATCACTAGCTATAATATTAGTTATGTCAGTGTAACTAGTGATGATATTTTTCAAAAATATGCTGAATATGCTTATTCCAGCTTAGCGTTTGTTAAGCTCAGGATTATAAAGTTAAGCTTAGGGTTTCAAATACAAACCTAGTTGTGTGTGTTATTCTGATTACTAGATGACACCATAGTGTTATGAATTATTTTAATTAAAAATTAGAAGTGTGCTTATTAAATACAGACATTATAATTAAAGTTCAAGATTTTAAAATCTCTAATTGTTTAAAAGAGATTAAAATTCAGTATTGAATAGCCTTTGCCTGCTATTATGTATAATTATATTATTTTATTAGTTTATTTATTAGAATAAACAATGTAAAAAGTTTTAAGAGAGATAGTCAATAACAGTAGCTAAAGAAGTTATGTATTATTGTAAACCAAATAAAGTTTTCAAAGGTCAAAATACTTGTATTAGGTCCCAGCGCTATATTGGCAATGCTTGTATTCCATTTAAATTATAAACACTTTCTTACTGTTCTCAATAAATTAAATTATTATTATTTCAAAAAGTTTGTTTTTGTTTGTTTTACTTTTATATGAAAATATTATTGTCTTGGGTTTCCAGTTCACAAAATCTTAAGTTTCCAAAGTTTATTAAATCTTCAATTCAAAAGTTCACAAATATATCATAAAGTTAATTAAATATATTTGATATTGGTTTTAAAATTATAAAGCCATGCTAAAGTAAGTGATTCTTAGATTGAATCACAATAACAGATAATTGCATTATATCAGATACTTAATTAAATGCTTAGTTAAAAGTTTATTTTTAAATTATCAGTATATCTTCTCAGACTAAAGATTATGCAATATGAGATTAAGAATATTAGTACATCAGAAGAATATTTTTATTTACTATTATTTTAAAAGCTGCACATTATCTTATATTAACTGCACATTGTCTATCATTATCTTAAACCTTATATGTCTAAAGAATTTTAATCCATCTGCATTTGAGGTCTTGAGTAGGTTGTCTGTGAGTATGGGAAAGGCATAAAAAGTACCCTTGCCCTTTTCTTTGCTCGAGTAATGTCTTGGATAATAGGCCATTATTAGTTTAAATTTAAATTGATTCATTAAATTTGTGAATTAATATTTGTTTTGTTTATTATTCTAAGATTGAACATAATATAGTTATTCTATGGTCAGCCAAGATATCACTCATTTGTTTTATTCACCCAGCAATTATTTTATAGGCAACTTAAACTTTAATTTTGCACAAGAGTTTTAGTTTTAGAATCCCTGAGGTTATTTACTCTTGTTGCCTTATTAAATATAATTTAGTAAGATAATCTTTCACAATCAAGGTATCATTATTCTTATTCAGAGTGTGTGAGATCTGTTGATAGGACTATTCTAATAACTATTAATTAATGATTTTAAATAATCTTTTGTATGGTTTAGTAGTAAATTATTAATATGCCATAATGGTTATAGTTGCATTAGTATTGGATTTGGTATCTGTCTGATTGTACATCTCTGAATCATCATCATCTCTTTTCTTAAATTTTATTGTAATCCCACTGAGCCGAGTCGTTAAGAGTCTCTCATTTCATTTCTTTTCATATCATTTTTCATCTCTCTTTCACATCTCTTCTATCATCTCATCCATTTCAAATCATTTCATTTTTTCCTTCTCTTTCTATCTCTCTCACCACCACATATCATTTCTATTTCTTTCATTTCTTTTCTCTTTCTTTTCTTCTCTCTCTCATTATCATCTTCCTCTCTAATTCCATTTCTGATTTCTAATCTTTTCTTTTTCCCTTTTTTTCTTTTTCTTTACCCTCTTTTCTTCTCTCTTCTCTCTCTCATTTCCATTCTCTCTTCTTTTCTTTTCCTTCCACTTTCCCTTTACCCTCCTCTCCTTTTTTTTTCGGTTACAATACCTACAACAGTTATGAGGTAAAAATTTGTATAGTTGTATGGGATCTCCAGAAATAAATGACACTATATAAAATTATTGTAAGATGGTTGCATTAGTTAACCAAGAATGTTTCTACAATGACAGAAGTACAAGAAAGCTTTTCTAAGGAATATAAATAAAGACTAATCCTTTTATCACTTGATTTTATAAAAAAATATAATCCCTTTGGTAAAGCACTCATGTCTAAATATTTTACAAGAACATTATGAACTGCTTTACTATAGATGACAGCATTTTGTAAAAAGGAGAGTCAATTTTATACATACTATTTTTTAAAAAGTTTATAAAATACACCAATGGTGCTTAAATTCAGTCTGAGACCCTCAGATATAATAATCACAGCATAATGATTATCCATTCACCTGTCATGTTTTTGAATTAGTGTTTGAATTTGGGTGAAACTGAAATTTTTTTCTTCAAGTTTTTAGTTTAAAGGTAAATTTTCATATTTGGCATTTGAACAGCCTAATAAAAACTTTATTTGTTTGCTGTTTTTTTTTGCCAAGAAATATTAGATAATTAATAATGCAATGCTCAGGAAAATTGGAGACAAAGATTGCTTAGATTGACATAACAAACTTACAAAATTTCTAAATGTTGGCCAAAAATTCTATCTAATTGGTAGTAGGAAATAGAAATTCATTTACCAATAATATGTATGACGAACTCATTCCTTGACCACTAGTAATTATTGAATTTGTGTAGAAATATTTTTTTGTTGTTGTTTTACATTTTTGGTAAGTATCTCACTTGGACTCAGAACAGGGTGATGAGGATAGCTTTTGCTTCTTAGAAACTTCCCTTCATGGACTAGATTGCATGTTAGAGTGATCTATCACACTAGTTGTATTATGCTTGGACAAAGGGAATCCACATCAGCAAAAAGTAGTTAACAATGTCCATGATGAAGGAAAAACAGAAGTGAAAAATAAGAGTTTGCCAACTCTATCTTTATTTTAGGCAAATTTTGGAAGATGCAAGAGCTGATATTAAATAAAAATAAATGACTTGCTTTCTGTTGATTCTGGGACCTATTGGATGGATCAATGATTGTGAACAATAAAAAATATATAATGGTTTTCTAAAAAAAAAAAGAATAAAAATAAAGAGATGTCAAACTTGAAAATGAGTAGAAGTATGGAGAGATGCATGTTGGGAGTAACAAGAAAAGATCAAAAAATGCAATATATGGGTAAGAGAACAAACAGGTGTTACTGAACTCATTAAACAAAATTTAAAAGACTGAAATGGAGTTGGGCTGGACATATTACTAGAAGAGATAATAATAGATGAACAATTGAAATCTTAAACTATTACAAGAGATTATAAAAGACCCAGAAAGGGACCACATGTGAGATGGGTGGATGGAATAAGAAAGTGTGGAGGGATGATGTAGATAAGAGAAGCTAAAGATTGGAGAAGATGGATTGAACTTGGAGAGACCTTCATCCTACAGTGGATTGATAATGGTTGATGATGATGATGATGAAAATAATATAGAATAAAAAATTGAAATTTGAGATTGTCAAGGGTGGCAGTATATTTTGTCCATGAATGAAACTATTTTAATGAAAGTTATATTGAAACAAATACTTTTTATATACATATGTGAGAAGTTATAATAAACAGAGAGATAAAAGATTTTGACTTTTATTTTGATATCCATCTTAAGAAGTATCCAAGAGGGAATTACAAACAATATTCTATTTAATTTTTTTATTAATAAATTATTTTATTATTTTTTAATTTGTCTGATTGTTATTTTATGCATATATAAACAAGTATAGTTTATAATATTTTTCCATTTTTGAAAAATACACTAGTTAATTATATTTAATTAGCATACAGTCATAATACTTTTTGTTTTATATAACACATGCTAACAATTATACTGCATTAATGCCACACATGACTCACAGAAAGACCCCCCCACCAGCTCTGAGAACATATTTCCAAATCAATGTGTGAAGTTTAGAATGTTTATTGTAAGGATTTTTATATATCAAACTTCAAATACTATTCAATTTCACTACTATAATGGTGGATTATTTATTTAACATTACTTGAGACCGAAAACCGCCTGTTTACGCATTAAAAAAAGTTTACAATTTCGACCGCAATAGCGTGCAAACCGTATACGTCACAGTTACGCTTTTTTTTTCTTTCTCTCCGCCATTTTTCTATCTTTTTGTACGTCTAAAAATTTTTTCTGTGCGATGAAAATTAGATTTTTTATAGCAATTTTTGTAAAGTACATTATTAAAATTTTGTAATTTTTTTTATCTTTCTAGATTTTATCAACCGATAAAAAAAATATACGGAGAAAACAATTATTTTCGCCGCTAAACGTAATTACGTTTCTAAAAAACTTTTCTGTTGATGTGTTTGATTTTGAGGTTTCGTATTCCCCATTACCTGTAAGTATTCAACATTCATCATCATCATCTCCCACTAATATATAATAATTGCTTGTAATTCCTTTGGGTTATTTATTTTATTTTATTTACTGTTTTTATACATTTCATTGTAGATAAGTTTTTATTCATTTTATAGCATACTTTGCTATTATGGTTTGCTATGTAATAATGCATAATTTAGCTCACTCTTACCCTCATGATATTCCAATAATGTAGTAATTATTTTTTACATGCATAACTTAGAATTTACTACGTTTTTATTCATTTCATTGTAGATAACTTTTTATTCATTTTATAGCATACTTTGCAGATAACTTTTTATTCATTTGATAGCATACTTTGCTATTATGGTTTGCTATGTAATAATGCATAATTTAGCTCACTCTTACCCTCATGATATTCCAATAATGTAGTAATTATTTTTTACATGCATAACTTAGAATTTACTACATTTTTATTCGTTTCATTATAGATAACTTTTTATTTATTTGATAGCATACTTTGCTATTATGGTTTGCTATGTAATAATGCATAATTTAGCTCACTCTTACCCTCATGATATTCCAATAATGTAGTAATTATTTTTTACATGCATAACTTAGAATTTACTACATTTTTATTCGTTTCATTATAGATAACTTTTTATTTATTTGATAGCATACTTTGCTATTATGGTTTGCTATGTAATAATGCATAATTTAGCTCACTCTTACCCTCATGATATTCCAATAATGTAGTAATTATTTTTTACATGCATAACTTAGAATTTACTACATTTTTATTCGTTTCATTATAGATAACTTTTTATTTATTTGATAGCATACTTTGCTATTATGGTTTGCTATGTAATAATGCATAATTTAGCTCACCCTTACCAGTTGCTCCACATCATCATCATCAGTTATTTTGAAATTGATTTTGCTCATGCATTTATATTTTCAACAATTTGCAAACTGTCTTCAAACTATCCACTCTGTTCTGTGAAACTAACAAGGTGAAAAAAATAAATACCTCACAATGCTGAATCAACAGTCATCATCATCTCCCACTCATATATAATAATTGCTTGTAATTCCTTTTGATTATTTATTTTATTTTATTTACTATGTTGTTATTCATTTTATTTTAGAAACAAATTTTTAAATTATTTATTTGCATATTTGGCAATTATGATCTGCCATGAAATAATGCATAATTTATCTCGCCCCACCCCTGATTTTTCAATAATATAGTCATTATTTTTTACCCCCATAACTTAGAATTTACTAAAGTTATTACTGTTATTTTTTTTTTTGATCCTCACTAAAACCTTGCATTTCTAATAGATATCCCGCATAGAGGGCCTAGAAAAACAACTGCTTGCAAAAATAGAACATATAGAGTGTCAAGCAGAAAAAAGAAATTGAAATGGTCACCTTTTGCCACATTACACCAACAATCTGTAACTCAGGTAGGTCATGTTATATATTATTTTTTTCTGCATTTTATGACGAATGTGATGAAGCTGTCTATGAAATTGTCATTTTAGGCTATATCTTTCAAAATTGAGAGTTTGTGAACCAATGTAAAAATAAAGATATATAAAATGTGAAAAATCTCCTTTCTTTAATTATTTTTTTGTGGTAATGACTATTTTATCAGCTTCATTACATTCTTTCATATTTGCACTTTCTAAAAATGTATATATATTTGTTATTTATTGTAATAAATTAGACATTTCATTTAAAATTGTATGTCCTGTAATTTTTTCTGTGAATTCAAAATGGCCGTTCAGGTCACAAGGGGTTAAAACTATCATTTGCTTATTTTTGATTATTCATAACAGCAGTTGGCTGTTCTGCACATAGTTATAAAATACCAGATGATGCCAAAGAAATTTCATATATAAAAGGGCATGAAACATTTATACAATTTTTCAGAAAACAAATTGCCAAATTATGAACATTGTCTGCACATGAAATCACTGTAAGTCATAATTTGGATAAGGCATAATTTACCATTCCAAATTGAACAGATGATCATCAGTCCAAATAGGAAGACCAGTGAAGAGGTAGTATAATTCCTGAATGCCTTACATATTGGTTATCATAATCAGAGTGAAGAATGTAGGCTTTCTGCAGTACACCAACCATCAGTTAGAAAAGGATATACAACTATTGGTAGTATGAATGTTGATCATAATCAAAGACACTGACTCTATGGATAGTGGAAGAAAAAAAGAAGGAACTTATCAGAGTGATGCACCACCAACACAAACTAATCCATGAAGGGAGGTTTCTAAGAAGAGCTACCTTTGTCACCTGACCTGAGTCCAAGTGAGATACCTACCAAATATGGAATGCAATGGCAAACAGAAAGAGGTGACCCAGACAAAATGGTGAAATCCACATCAGCAGAAGGCAGTTTATAATGATTCAGAAGATGGAAAAACAGGTGAAATTTAAGAGTTTCCAACTCCATGTCCACATAGGGAATATTTTGAAAGATGTGAGAGTTAATATTAAATAAGAATAAAGGATTGCTTGTTCCCTGACAACCCTGGGACTTGTATGGATCAATGATTGCAAACAATGAAAATAAATATAATGGTTTTCTAAAAAAATAGATGTCAAACCTGAAAATGACTAATCTCAATTGACTTGAACCCAGAAAGGGGCACTTTGAAAATATTCTATAAGTAATATCTGTTAATTTATGAGATTTCAGAAAAACAGGATGACAAAGTATTGATTCATTAATAGCATACAATTGCCAGCTCATGAAGAAAGCAAGAATGTCTTTAATTAAAAAATTTTATTTGATGAAATGTCAAGAAAATAATTGCACTTAAATTAATTAAGTAATGTTATTAAGAAGAGAAATAGAATGGTTGTCACTTCTTCTTTTGTGTGAGGGGATACATAAACACTGTCATAGTGATGCCAAACTTGCATTGTGATTATATTTTGGAAAATAACATACATACCAGATGAAAATCAATAAATGAGGAATGAAATACCCACATACAGAAAATTATGTGAATAAAGAGTAGTAAATATGTGCTGATATATTCATTTAATTAATTTTCCCTTGGTTAAAAAACATTACATTATATCCCAAAAATTTATAAATAAAGCAACAATTTTTGTATGTAAATGAAGTCATTAGTATGCAAAAGAAACAAATGACCCACTCTTGTTTGAAGAAGTAGAAAAAAAAATTAACTATTAATTTAAAAAATACAAGCAGTGTCTTTTTTTACTTTGATTTATTAAAAGTTATGAAAATATTCTTTATATTTGAATATTTTAATATAGAGCACTAAACCAAAGCAAGAAGTACATCTGCTCTTATCCTGAATGCCTTGTCCTGTGTTTTCCCTGACCAACTATTAGAAGTTAAGAATAAAGAAACCGAATCTCATAATTTGCCAAGAAAGATTTTTTTGTTTCAAGCAAAATAAAATGCTGACACTATGTGTAACTATATTTAATGTTTGTGTGATAATAATTTAAAAAAGGAAAGATATTTAAAGGAAGAAGAAAGACTTTCAGGACAAGAAAGAAATTTAATGTTTTATGTTTTTTTTTTAATATTCAAGTCAAATAAATAAAAAATATAATGAACTATAAAAGAATACAGAATGAAAAACTGAAATTTGAGATTATCAAATAGGACAGTATATTTTATTCATGAATGAAATTATTTTCATGAAACAAATAATTTATTTTTCATATACATATGTGATAAGTTATAATGAACAGGTAGAGAAATAAAAGATTTGAACTGTTGTCCTGATATTCAACTTGTAAACTCTTCAAGAGATAATTTACAAAACAATAATCTGTTGATTTATTTTTTTTATTAATAAATTATTTTATTATTTATTAATTTCTCTTATTGTTATTTTATGCATATACTAAAGCAAGTATAGTTTATAATACTTTCCATTTCCTAAAAATACATGTGTTAATTATACTTAATTTGCATAATGCTCTAATACATTTTGTTTTATATAACATATGTTAATAACTATATGTCATTAGTGCCGCACATAACTTGCAGAAAGAAAAATCCCTATAGCTTTGAGAACATGCTCCCCAATATGCGAAGTTAGAAGCAAATGGTTGTTAATGTCAATATTGTGATTTTTGTATATAAAACTCCAAATACTATTCAATTTGACTGTTATATAATAGGTGATTATTTATTTAACAGATTATTCCAAAGCTATCATTTGTTTCTCATGTTTGCTTCTCCGCATCACCAGTTGGCTGCTCTTCACATAGTTACTGTTATATAAATTGGACCATATCTCAGGTTTATGGGTTCGGCCTTTATGTTGGGCACCAATTTATATAACTAACTGTGCAGAATAGCCAATTGGTTCTGCAGATAAGCAAAAATGAGAAGCAAATGATAGTTTTAGAATAATCTATTAAATAAATAATCAACAATAATATAGAAGTAAAATTGAAGAATAGTATTTGGAATTGATATATATACAAATCACAATACAGATATTAACAACCATTTGCTTCACCAACTGTACATTCCAAACTTTACACATCGGGGAGAATGTTCTCAGAGCTATGGGGAGTTTACTTTCTGCAGGTCATGTATATGGCATTAATGCTGTATAATTATTAGCATGTGTTATATACAACAAAATGTATTATGATAGTGCACTAATTAAATATAATTAACTTGTGTATTTTTGGACAGTGGAAAAGTATTGTAAACTATACTTCCTTTAGAATGTATAAAATAACAATCAGACAAGTTAATAAAAAATAAAATAATTTATTAATAAAAAAAGTCAATACACTATTGTTTGTAGATTTCTTCTTGGATACTTCTCTAGTTTGATATAAGGAGAAAAGTTCAAATCTTTTAACTCTAACTATTCATAACTTCTCACATATATGTGAAAAAGAAATTATTATTTATTGCAATATAACTTTTATTGAAATAGTTTCATTCATGAACAAAAGATACTGTCACACTTGACAATCTCAAACTTCAGTTTTTCATTCTATATTCTTCTATAGTTCAATATGTCTTTATTCATCTTGACTATTCATAAAAATATATAAAACATTAAATGTTAGACTTTCGTATCATTATGATCTGAAACTCTTTCTTCTTCTTTTGAATATCTTTCCTCTTTTAATTATTACCACACAAATACTGAATACAGTTACAGTGTTAATATTTTCTTTTGCTTTAACAAAAAAACCTTCTTGTACTTGACAGGAAAATCACAAGACAATGCACCAAGGATAAGAACTGGTGTGCCACTTGTTTCAGTTTAGTACTCAATATTAAAAGACTATCTAAATATAACTAGTATTTTCATAACTTTTAATAAATCAAAATAATAAAAATAAAAATTGACACCCCTTGTATAACTTTTAAATTGATTGTTAATTGTTTTCCTTTTCCAATTCTTCAAACAAGAGCGAGAGTGAGACATCTCTTTTATATATTATCAACTTCATTTACATACAAAACCTTGTTGCTTTATAAATTTTTGAGATTATCTCCTCAATAAAGTTATAAAGTAATCTATTTTCTAACTAAGGGGAAATTAATTCGATGAATATATAAGTGCATATTTACTAAATAAATACAATTTTCATTCACATAATTATTTTCTGTGCATGAATATTTCATTCCTCATTTATTTATTTCCATCTTGAATGTATATACATGCATAAATAAGCATACATATGCTATTTTTTTAAAATATAACTTTGCCACCACTATGACAATGGTTATATATTTTTTTTCATAAAAGGGGAGAATGGGACTGTGAAATATTCCATTTCTTCTCTTAATAACATTACTCAGTTAATTTAAGGGGGATTATTTTTTTGACATTTTTGTCAAATAAAATTTTAAAATTACAGCTATTCTTGTTTTTTTTACGAGCTGGTAATAATGAATCAATAATTTGTCATCTTATATACTTTGAGAATGTGGGCATTATATGGCCCATTTATGTTTTTCATCAGAATAAAAAAGCATTTTCATCTTATTTCTTTATTAAGGTCCTCATATAAAATCTGAAATTTTTTAAAGACATGCTCTGGATGTCTCATATTGGAAACATTCATGAACACTTTATTGCCGACCTTAAAGGAATAAGGATTCGCTTTTGCTTATGCTTCCTCTTTTTTTTCTTGGATACACATCCTACAAATCATAATAAAGGAAATTTAACATAAATACAAAATGAAAAAGCACCTCTATATTTTGCTTATGCGCTCCTGCATGTGGATCAAAATTGTATGTGTGATTTACTATAAAATGTTTCAATCCAGCATGATGTAATTCCTTAGTTTTATACCCCTTCCTACAATTAGAGTGATAATAGATTCAGCTAGTGACATTTTGATTAATCATGTCCATATGAATAGGCACTAACCTACTTGTGTAAATTTTCACACACACAAAAAAAAGTACAAGCTCAAAAAACTATTACACTAAACATAATAAAATGCCACCAAATAGTGACAGTGTTTGCAATGTTTACATTACATATGCTATTATATACATAAATAAAATTAATTATATCTTGTGAATTAGAATTTATAAGACATTCTTAGTAATATATTTTAAATGTAAAAGTAATTTATAATTCATTTTCTTAATATTGTTTAATTTTAATAAGTAACACATGTTAAGTAAAATATTTTTGAGGAAATAAATATAAACAAATACTTGAGGCCCCCTGAAAATGGATAATTAAAACAAACATGGCTGGTGAGCTTCCCTATTACAGCTTCTCTAAAAGTATCAGTATTTCATATACAAAACAATTATTACAATTTTAAAAAAAAAACAATATAAAAATAATATCCGTGTAACAAATAGCATAGAATATTTACATTTTCCCACAATAAACAAAAAAAGAACGGAGAAATATGGAAGTTGTCTATCTATAATAAAGGTAATCATAAAGAATAAAGATAGTGCTTAAAATAAATATATATAATATTTTGTCATAATAATTCTGTTTAAATTAGTGAGGCCATTTACTTATATATCTAAATTAAAAAAAGGTTGTACCTCAGTTTGTCTTATAATGTCCTTGTCATACCAGTTAAAATAAAATTCATAGATGTTGGTTGATACAAGTAATATTCTATTTTTAGTAGATAATTTGATAACTGCAAACAATGAGAACTTTTCACTACAAGGTAAGCATTATTTCATGACAGGATGGCAGCTGATGGTTTTAGCACTTGTCTTTCATAGTTTGTCATTATAGCTGCATTTAAATTAGCACTGCAAAGTACTTTTAAATACTGATTTTTTTAAGATAAGTAACTGTTATTGAATTACTACTGTTTTGAAAGGTAACTGATATAATAATTTGGAATAATTTTTCGTATTGATGGGGTTCATTATTTTTTTAGCTGCATGTTAGTCATCTTTATTTTCATCCATCATATTCCTTTTTTCTTTTCTTCTTTGGTATATATATAGCTATGCCAATGCATAATGAAAACATCTTTTCATTACCCTAAGTTCCAGCTTTTTTTTGTTATTGTTTTTCATTTTTTAGTCTTACTTTACTTTAAGATGATAATTATCACTAATCAGCAGTTTTTCAATCATATAAATATTGGGTTTAATGTTAATTAAACCATCTACTTAAACTGGTAAAACTGGTAATTATAACTGGAAAGGACTCCATAAAAGAATAAAACCATGGTTAAAGATATTTTTTATTTCAGCACCAAATGTCATTTGGCTACATTGCTGCATTAAAATAGATAGTTGGCAGCAAGCTACTTGAATTTAAATTTGTCTAATTCAGAGGGAAATAATATTTAATTTTCCTATATGTTTTTATAATAATAATGGGTAGTTGATTCAATTAAATATTTTACTTTTCTTCCCACATAGTATGAGAATTCATAAACATTAAATGTTTAAGCCGTAATATGAATATTTTAATATGTATGATAAATGTTTGTAATAGAGATAAAGTATAAAATCAGAAACTATTTCTTTTGTTTTGTCTTTTCAGTAATTATAATTAATTATTAGTTTTAAGTTTGAAAATGTATTAATAGAGAAGTAATTTTTTTTTAGCAAATTACTTTATAAAATTTAATTTTAGCCTTTTAAGAGAGATATAAAGTTTTATGTTTATTAGTATTTTTAAAAAGAAAAAAAAAATGAGATTTTGATATTTTGTTAAGTTTTATTTTAATTAGTTTTTTTTCTTTTCTCTTTATCTCTCTTCAATACAAATCAGTGGAATTAACCAACTATCTTGTCTGTTTTTTTGCAAGAAAATTTTTAAATTAAAAAAGGAATGTCAAAAATTATATGATTTTATTTCAAATTTTTGACATATTTTGCAATGTCAATATTGAAGGGGGAAATAGCTAAACAATTATATTTGTAATATGACCTAATTGGTTATTACCAATTGTGTCATGTTAGAGACAGAATTGTGATTGGTTTGAAAATAGGACTGTTTTAAAAAATAGAGATGTAGAAAATCAGTTGACCTAAGTGTCTGATAAGAAGACATTACCAACCTAGCTGTTGAAGAGAACAGTCAAGTCTTAATGCAGCTACTGAAGAAGACAGTAGAAGAAAAGAAGTTTATGGAAAAGGTGCCAAAAAGAAAGAAGCAGAAGTCTTATTTAAATTGTTGAAGTTTTAAACAAACAGGGTAGTATGAGTTTATAAAAATGATTTCTGCAATGAAAACCATGTGCTAACATAGTGAAAAGCTAGAATTATCTTTCTTCATGTGCCTTTTTAACAATATGTAAAGAAGTTAGCCCTATAATAATTTGCAACAAACCATGTCTTTAATCAAAAGCATGGGCCTCTGTATGTATTAGTCTCATCTGAAAATTTTATTGGAAAGGAAATGTATAAACTTTTTTTGTTTGTTAATTTAGAAATACTGCATATCAAAAAGGGACAAATTAATCATGTATATTGTGTAGAAGTCTTCAAGAAGAAAACTTACCTGGAAAAACTTAATTATAACTGGAAAGGATTCCACAAAAGAATAAAACTATGGTTAAAGTTAAATAGGCACACTATATTTTCATTTATAGTAAAAAAGATTTTTTTATAAAAATTGATAATTTTGAATTATTTTATTGATTTAATATTTCTTGTGGAAAATGTTTTTTTAATCCATTTAATTTTCTTTCTTCAAAATTATGAAAAGTTTTTTTTTAATTTAATTTTTATTAAATTTAAAAACGTTCTTTGGAAATATGTTTTTTTTTTAATTTGATCCCCCCCCCCAAAGTTCACAAAGGATTAATTAGGCTAATTTAGAGATGGTTATCTCTGATTTTGAAATTGTTGTTTTTCCAACTTTTGGTTATTTGAGGAAATAACTTAATGAATTAAAAGTTAATTAATTTCATGAATAGAAATCAACTGGTTAATTATTATATTTTATAAAGCTACATTTTTTGATAAAATGAATGTTTAAATTTGCATACTATCATGTCATTTTTTTAAAAAAATTGTTTATTGTTAATCAATTAATTATTAATTGTTTTAAAAATCTATTCTAGAGTTAATGTATTTATTCATCCAGCTATCTGTTACATGAATTGGCAGTTTGCATGACTTTATTTCAATACAGCTTAGAGTCTAGGATTTTAAAATCCCAGCAAAATTATTCAATTATGGTGGAGTAAACCTATGAATTATTTTAAATTATTTAGAATAAGCTGTTATATTTATTTATCTTTTGCTCACAATAATAGTTTTAGGGTTCTTGCTTTCTGCATTAGATTAGAGCATAAGTTATATGGGTTTGGGGTCATGTTGGTGTTTTGGACATCCACATCCTAATGATAATCCTGGATAGTGTAAAGGTATCACCTTTAAAGTCCATGCATTACATTTTATTTTTATTATAAATTAAGTTTATAGTTGGCCAGTACATTAATAGCAGTAAATGGCCAGAGTATTGATGATGATCAGCATGTTACTATACCTCATCATTGATTTTCTTATTCTGATGGATTACCACTTAAGTATGTGCATCCAGAATTTTATGTTGTTTTTCTGCACTAAATTTGGCATCCAGTCACAAGGTTGACTTGATTTTGTTGTTTATTGTTCATAGTGATGAATGATTTTATTATTATTGTTTAATGCTGGGTGAACTTATTGTTAGTTTATTCTTTGTTGATATCTCATTTTATTTATTTTGTACTTGATGATTTCTTAAAATGGGGATGATGATAATTTCCCATCTTCCCATTTTACCCCTAAATATGCCGTGTACCATTATAAATAAACTACCCAATTGTGGGACCATGTAACTCCTTGACACCTCTTCTCATTCTACACTGTTGCAATATATATATATATTGTTGTTGTTTTTTTTAATATAATTTACTATAATTTATATGAAAAAAACACTATAATAGATTTCATTAATTTTCCATTTTTGTTGATATACTTTTTTAAAAAAAGATAGGATTATAGCAAATGTTTGTATGTAATGTTGAATTATATTCTATCAAAATACTTTTAAAAACTAAAAATAATTAAAACTATTTTATAAAACTGCAATAATAATAATAATAATAATAATGATTTTTGTATTCGTTTTTGTTATTTCTTTTTGTTAACTTTCTGAGAAGATTTACATAAGCAGTTTTTAATAGTCAGTGGCAAGTTTTTTTTTTAAAAGAAATTGCTGATATGAGCAGTATTTTTTTTCTGGCCACTTTTTATTGGAGAAGGGCTTAAAAAGATTGAAGTCTCCTCCCCCTTCCTGGTTTCAAGATAAAACATAATTAATAATTACAAAGAAATCAAGTCATATGTCACATGACCTAATTTAACAAGCTTGGGGGTATTCTGCAAAGCTTGTTAAGAGCTTTTGCGAGCTCTCTATATATATATTAATTAATAATATATGTTCTTATCTAGTCTCACTTTAACAAACTTCTACTTTAAAACCCATATTTTATTAAGATTGTGTGTGTGTGTGAGAGTGTGAATTAATGAATGCAGCAGAAAAATTAAGTTAAAGAATTCTGGAAATGTTTTTAGTTCACAGTTATAATGCTATTTATAATTTTTTTCACTGCAGGTAATTATAGCTTTGTTACTGTTTAGTTTACAATGACACTAATTTGAAATGATAGTTTTAAAATAATTGTAGATCAGAAGACAAATGAACATTTGCAATCTTAATAAATGTTTAATAAACTTTCATATGTCCGTATATTTATATTTAATTCACAGTCTATAAATATTTTGCATGTATTCTTTTCATAAAAGATACTATAGACAAGTCTGTTATCCATAAATAAATATTTTACATATTTTATTTTTATGCATAAGTTTATGCATGAGGGATTTAAATATGCATTATAACAGCACAGTTTACCTTATGGTCATACATGTTAGACAATACGGAATATATCCATAAAATGATGAAATCCTATATCGCAAATATGTATGGACTTATATATGAAAAATATTTTTTACAGCTTTTACTTTGTAGTGAAATGAAAATTAAATACTTAAAGAAATTGTTCATTAAAACCATGAAAATGTGAGAAATATGGGAATGAATCACAGTGCTTTTATCAATTAGGCATGTTCAAAATGAGTTTTTGTTTATATGCTTTTATATTAACTTGTCATGTCTGTTTCTGTCTGTCTGTCCATATTTTTGAATTTTGTTCCAGCTGAGATTTTGTTTTAGTTTTAACCATTTTGGTAATTTGAATTTTGCTCTGACTGCCCAAGTTTTTTTTTAGTTTTAACCATTTTTTTGTTTTTGTTGAAAAAAGTTTGTAAATTAAAAGATTTAATAAATAAAAGTTCTTTTTGTTCAGTAATTTCTGCATCACATCCACATTGTTGTCTTGATCAGTCTTTTTTGCATGGCTCAATAATTAGTTTGAGAACAGTTACATTTTGCTGACAATATAAAAGTTTTATAATCATAATTTTATTTTAGAGGATAAAACAAAAGTGTGTCAAAGTAATTAAATTAAATGTTTTTTTTTTTTAGTTTTAGCCAATTTTTTGTTTTTAATGAAAAAAGTTTGATAAAATAAAAGATTTAATAAGTAAGTTTTTTTTGTTCAGGAGTTTCTGTATCATGTTCACATTGTTGTCTTAATCACTCTTTTTCACATTTTATTATTTAATCATAATTTTTGTCAGATTTTTTAAAATTTATAATTAAAAAGTAAAAAATAAAATCTGTAAAAAAAAAGTTTTTTTAAATAATATTTTTATGTAAACAATACTAGCTGACTAAAAAATAGAAAAAGAACAAAGTAACTGAAGTAAAAAAAAACAACTGAATCTTGGTTAATTTGCCACTCTTGGAAATCATCAGAGATCTTAAGAAATTTAGACTTATTATAAAACAATTGGAAATTTTAGGAATATTGTTGTTTAAAACAGATAAAACTCTATACAGTAGTGCCACTCAGTGCAAGCCAGAGTAATCAATGGATCCCAGAAGACTTGTGTATAAAATCCCTATCTAATGCCAACTCATCCAATATCCAGACTTGTTTCTAGCTTGTGGCTTTTGTCAGTGAAGAGCCTTGGATCTGAGAGCACTGCACTTAGGTCTTAGGATCTAATGCAGCCCTCCAGCAGCCAACTTTTATCCTCACTGATGAAAGCCTCAAGCTAGAAATTAGTCTGGGGATATTGGGTGAGTAGGCACTAGATAGGGATTTTATGCACAGGCCTTCTGGCATTCATTGATTACCCTAGCTTATACTAAGTGGCACTACTCTATGGAGAGTTTTGCCTGTTTTAATAAAAGTTATGAACTAGCATAAGAAATGGTGATCATGTGATATTTAGTGGTAATCCTGTCTAATAGGATAGTGGTGGCTATGGTTATTAAAGAACTAAAGACACCAAAATGTATGGATACTGAACTGAGTTCAGACCTATATAACCTAATGAGCTTGGATTGAAAATATTAGTGTTTTCAATTTTATTCTCATAGTTGTGTAGTTAAGTAGAGATAAAAGGTGGCTGCTGGAGGTTTGCATTAGATCCTAAGATCTAGGTGTGGTGCTCTCAGATCCAAGGCTCCTCACTGATGAAAGCCACAAGCTAGAAACTAGTTTGGGGATAATGGATGAGTAGGCACTAGATAGAGATTTTATGCACAAGCCTTCTAGCATCCATTGATTACTCTGGCTTGTACTGAGTGGCACTGTTGTATGGAGAGGTTTGCCTGTTTTAATAACAGTTATGAGCAACCATAAGAAATGATGATCATGTGATGTTTAGTGGTTTAATTTTGTTGTTTCATAAAAGCATTTGAGACCTTTTTGATTTTTATGATTTATTTGAACCTCAAGTGTCTTTTTGAAATGACAGTATTCCTGAAATTTTCAATTATTTTATAACAACTCTAGATTCTTGGAAATTTTAAGAATATTGTTGCTTCATAAAACATTTGAGGCCTTTTTGATTTTTATGATTTATTTGAGCCTCAAGTGCTTTTTTGACATGACAATATTCCTGAAATTTCCAATTATTTTATAACAAGTCTAGATTCTTAAGATCTCTGATATTTTCCAAGAATGGCAAATTAACTGAGATTCAGTTTTTCTATTTTTCCCTCATGTTACTTGTTATTTTGAATACTTTTATGGAAGTTGGAAAATTGGTTTGTTTGTTTGTTTGTTCTTTATTTGTTAAGTTTTGATCTTTTTCAACTTAGAATAAAATTTTAAAATCAAGGTTTTATATATTAAATTTAATAGAATTGCTTGAAATTTGATATATAATTTATATCAGCCTAATCCATTTGGAACAAGTATGTATTCAGTAGATTAACTAGTGTGTTAGATATGGAGTAGAGAATGGGAAAATATTCAATAATTTCACATATTGTAGTTAACAATTATTTTTAGAACTTTGATTTGTTTTAAATAATGCTCATAAGAGAGCAGTATAAAAAAATTTTCTTTCAATTTAATATTTTTTAACCATTTTAAACTCGTTATGTATCATTTAGTATGTGAACATAATTATATCTGTATAATAAATCAGTAATTAAGTTTACAAAAAATTATTTGATATTTTTTATTTTAAAACAATTTTTTTAGAACAAAAAAAAAGTTAAAGAACACTCCATCATTATTTAAAACAATGAGGAGAGTTTTTTTGTTTAGTTTTTATTTAAAAAAACAATTGTTTTAAAATAAAAATAAATACTATCAAGTAATATTAAATAAAAAACTTAGTTACTGATTTATTCTACATGTATAATTATGTGCACATACTAAATCTGATATTTACATTAAGAGTATATATTAACTTATTGCAGAAATATCAAATGACATATAAAATATATATGATATTGATTTAAAGTAAAATTATATGTATTAAGAGAAGTTCATTTACAATATATACACATTATCATGTATCCATAGAAAATAGGATATATACATAAAGAGTACACATTTTAACTTATAGTAGAAATACCTAGTGATACATATACATCATCTATAAGTGTTCATTCACTTTAAAGTATAATATAGTTTTACATTTTTATTTACTGTGCCAATACCAAAAACTTAAAAAATAATATAGATAAATTTTTTTATATATTAAATGCTTTTATTACTGTGCACTAAAAAAAAATGAAATAATTTTTTCAACCACAATTGGGGTTTTCAGATTTAACTTGAAGTAAAAGCATGGTGATCTAGAAATTAATTAAGTCAGTCCCTATTGTCTTAATTAATTTCTAGATCATCATGCTTTTATTTCAAGTTAGATCTAAAAATTCAAATTGTGGTTGAAAAAACAACTATTTCATTTTTTTTAGTCCACAGTCAATAAAAGCATTTAATATAAAAACATGTTTATCTCTATTATTCTACTTTTTAGTCAGCTAGTACTATTTGAAAAAAACATTGTTTAAAAAAACTTTTTTATATAATTTTATTTTACTTTTAATAAGTATTTGTGCATTCGTTTATTGAAAAACTAATAATGAATAAATATATTAAAACCAACTCATCTGTTGTTATTTAACAGAGACAATTTAAAAATAGTACTATATAAATTCAAATAATATCCAAGCACTTTTGTCACTTATATGTCCTTGTTAAGGCAACTATATTAAAGAATGTATTCAATAAATATCTAATAAACCCAGTGTGAAGATCAGAAATGACTAATTAAAAAACTAATCAGTTTGGTATTAATTGTGTATTATGATCTTTTAATTAAATATGATTTCTTAATTTTACATTTCTTCTCATGTGGCTCATACATTAAAATATTAAACCTTTGGGTAATACAGCATTGATTGATCCACACCATAAGATAGCACTGTTTCTTCGCTAAAGCACATAAATATGCTGTTTACAAGGCCGCTCATAGATCTTACGGCCTGTAAACTGTTCAACCGCTAAAGATGTTGAAGTGCACCCATTACCCCAACATCTCTAGTATGTCGAACATTATTAGCGACGAGTATGCAAGACTCTCTATAGACATTACTCTTAACTATTGTACAGCATATGATGTGAAGGTGTCTTTATTTTGAATGACCAAAAGTATATTATAACGTATTTTTATTTTTTTTGGCTTGGGTGTATTTTTTTGTTATTTTGGTTTGTAAAAATTGTAACGATTTTCCAAACACTCCTGGTTTCGTTGTCAGGGATCAGAATTCAGGAAATGAGGAATATTAGTCACAATTCAGCAAAGTTCATGATCAAGTCGCGCACTTTCTGAGACTTTTTCGAGATCAAAACATTTCAATGGCAGATGATTGTCCGGCGTTTCGATTTGTAGATTTGCCTACTACAGAAGCAGATGTGGTGGCCTTTCTTCAACAGAGAAATATTCTCCTCACCCAGAAGAACTGCCTTTGTGTTAGTTTAATGAGAGTAAGGCATAGTAAACCCTGTCAAATGGAATGTGAATCGCGGCAATGTCAACAAAGGTGTTCCATCCATCATGGAACGTGATTTGAGGGCTGCCGAATGTCTTTTTTGAAAGCATTACGTCTAATCTATTACTGGAGCCAGGATGAGCTCACAGTAAAGCGTATGGCAGCTGAATTTAAGGCATGTGACTATAGGTGTCGAGAAAGCCTTCCATGTCGCCGAATTGGTGGTCCCGGTATGACAGTGGAAGTGGATGAGACGATGTTCACTCGATGGAAAAACAACCAGGGCAGAATCCTTCTGCAACAATGGATTTTCAGGGGTGTGTGTCATGAGACAGGCGATTGTTTTGTAGCACCTGTAGCCTCCCGATCTGCCAACATCCTTACACAGTCCATCCGTGAGAACATCATGCCTGGTTCCACAATCTATTCTGATTGCTGGAAAGGATACACAACTTGTGCATTGGAGGCTTCTGGATATCACCACTCGACAGTCAATCACAAATATAATTTTGTGGACCCTGACACTGGCGTGCATACCCAGAACATTGAATGTCTTTGGGGTTGTCTCAAGTGGCGAAACAAAAGAACACGAGGCACAAGAAGAGAAGATGTCGATAATTATATAGCCGAATTTTTATGGAGACGTCAGAAAAAAATCAAGATGTGTTCTGTGCCATCTTAGATGAAATGCATTTACTGTAGTTACCAAATTATCGATTTTTGTTCTTGTTTGTTTTTAAAAGACATCAAAAATATGTAAAGACCCATCATTAATTTTTCAAAATATATAAATTAATTTTTGATGTAATTGTTGTTTTTTATGAATAAAAACATGTTAAATGAACCCCAAAAAAAAAAAAATATATGAAAGTTGTTTAAAAAAGCACAAAAAAAAAAGTTACTTAAAAAAAAAAAGACGTAATCAAAAGCGAAAAAAAAAAAAGTTAATTTAAAAAAAAAAAGACCGTAATCCAATTTTGTTAAACAACAAGTTTTTTTTTTTTTTAAAAAAAAAAAAGGTTTTAAAAAACATATTAAAAAAATAAATTTTAAATCACAATTTATTTATTTAAAAAAAAAAGAAAATATGGTCCAAAAAAAAATCCAAACCCAAAAAAAAACCACGATAACATTACAAAATAATAATAATCAAATCAGCCCAGTAACATTATATCTATTCGTTTTTCACTAGCAACAGCGCCATTTTATGGTGAGGATCAATTGATGCTGTATTACCAACCTTTGGTATACAAATGTGATCAGTTACACTTTGATGTAAATAAAATGCTGAATAAGCCACTTGGTCCTCCATTGCTTTCTTATACACAATTATGCTAATGTAAATGATTTTTCAACTTATTTTTTGTTTCTCTAATATATATCACACTATACCCTAGACTCTGGCTACAAATAAGATATATAACACAATACTTATTAACACAATCTGTATTATCTTTAGTATTATTCAACGGAGTTTTCCAAGCTATTCTAAAATCCTGCCTCATAATTTTTACAAACATATTTTGTATCCTTAAGTATATATGCCACAGAATCCCATTTTTATGATCCTTATTTATATTAGCATAACTAGACCTCATTTTATGTTTTAATATAATTATATGAATTATATTATTCTCATATCCAATATTTATCAAATCCTGAGTGTACCTTTCAATATTATCTTTCTGATCAAATTCATGAAAACAAACACTGAGTCCGATGTAAAAATGGCTTCAACCCTGCCATATTATAAGATATAGATACAAATTACATCAGACAAATAAAAGCCCTAATATTTATATGTTTAATTATCATTTTATATATAAAACTTTTATCTGTATATGGTACCATTAAATCTAAATACTTAATTGCTGAATTCTTTTCTTTCACCATAGTCTATGTTAAACCGTAAACATTTTGTAAATCATTCAAAATCTGCATAATTATAGAGTTTTGTCCATATACCAACACATCATCAACATACCTACAATAAATTGTATTATTGTTTTTTATTAAAATGGGTTGCACAATACAATGCTCAATCTTATCAAGAGAAAGGTCCATTGGCCAACCTTTTTCATACAATACAATTTATTCCAAATGATGTTATTATTTTGTCACCAAAGTATTAATAATAAATATAATTTTCCTAAGATCCATATTTGCATTAATCAACCTATCATTTAATATCCTAATAGATACAGTTTGATCAACAGACTCATATAACTTTGCATCATCCAATGATGCCAATTTATATTCCTATGATTCATAAGATGGCATCGGGTTTATGTTCTCATGAATCTAATTGAAAAGATGATATTGAAAGATACAGTCAGAATTTGATAAATATTGGATATGGGAATAATATAATTCTACGAATTATATTAGAACATTATAAAATGAGGCCTAGTTATGTCAAGGTAAATAAGGATTATAAAAAATGTGATTTTGTGGCATATGTATCTAATAGATAAAATATGTTAATAAAAATTATGAATCAGGATTTTAGAATATCTTGGCAAATTCTGTTAAGTCTTAATAGGATATTGAATAATATTAAAGGTAAAACAGATGATGTTAATAAGTATTGTTATATTTTCTATTAGTTGCCAAGGTCCCCGGTGTAGTGCTGTGTATATTGGAGAAATGAAGGATAATGTGGAATATTATTTATAACAGCATAATTATGTATATAAGAAAGCAGCAGAGGATCAAATGATTTACTCATTATTTTATTTACATCAAAGTGTAACTGGTCATATTTGTATTCCCAAAGGTTTAATAAATTAATGTATGAGCCGCATGATAAGAAACAAAATTAAGGAATCATATTTAATTAAAAGATCACAATATGTAATTAAGGTTAAGCAGACTAGTTTTCTTAGATATTTATTGAGCATGTTCTTTAGTATATTTGCCTTGATAAGGACATGTAAATGTCAAAAGTATGGATATTATTTGAATTTATATAGTACTATTTTAAAATTGTCTCTGTTAAACAAAAACAGATGTGTTGGTTTTAATATTTTTATAATTAGTAACAGAAGGAAATTAGTTTTATTATATAATAAATAAATATATAGTTTCATATAATTTTGTCTGAATAAGAGATGAATAGGATTACTAGTTGATGGAAATTTGGTGGGCAACATGTAAATTTATGATAATTAAATATATACCAATTATAAATTCCATTCTTTAATTTGAATAGGCATAGATTAAAGTAAGAACTTGAATTGGATATATTATGTATGGTCTAATATAATTGAAAAAATGGGTACTTACTGTCTCTTCCTTGGAAATAAGGTGATGCCAAAATTAAGTTATTACTATAAGTATTTTAAATAACAAATAATTTCATTCTAACAAGTTGTTGATGTCTGAATTTGTTATTATACATAATATTGAATGGCTAGTAGATCTCAATGAATGACAAATTATGCAATATTTAATCCATTGCTACATCATTTGTAGTGGCACTTTGAAGATTTGATAATGCTTCAATTTGTTATATTATTCACAATACTGATGTTTTTTAATTACATATTTATATATTGACTTGATTGTGCAAAGTTCTTTCGGATAAAAAAAAGTTTACATAGCTCTCTTATATGTGCACAAGTCTTGGTAAAGTGGACTTTATAAAAAATAAGATATAATTTAAAGATTCAAATGTTGACATCGAAGATATTTTATACAGGATCAGTATTCTTTCATGGTAGTTGAAAAAGTGTTTCAACATGTATATATTTGACATGGATCATGCCAGGATTCTTGGATGACATGACACCATAAACGGAAACTTTTAATTGATAAAAGTGTTTCAACATGATGTATTTGACATGGATTAGTCATGCCAGGATTCTTGCATGACATTACATCATTAAAGGAAACTTTGAATAATTATTCCCGAATGCATGTGTCCTTCTGGCATTGGTCAATGGATTAATCATATAATTTATAGTTAGCACCTGGGGAAGATTTGGTATCACCTCAAATTTATTTTATATATTGTTATGATAAATAATAACTATAAATGTAAAAGTGAGTTGACGGTTGCCAGGTATTATTTATTAATAAATAATTGAACTGACCGCAATTCAATTGTTTATTATTAAATAGTACTTGGAAATCGTTATTTGACTTTTTCATATATTTATGTAATGATAAACAGTTTTTAAAATTATATCTATATATTTGTTTGTTTTCTAATTTAGATAACCTCGCCTTTTCTACACATGACTGGGGTCATTTTAATGACGTTAATATCATGGATTTTTATAGGGAAATGGTTAGAAGTAGCAAATCTTGGTAAATGTCTAGATGTTCTTTATAATTTGAACTATTTACATTGTTAATAAAAATGCTATAAATTATTCAATTTTTTTTAGTTCTCAGTAGTTATAAAAATAAATTAATAATTCATTAAAATTTTAAACTATCGTAAAACATTTTAAATTCTTAATTGTATACTATTTTTTTTGTTTTCAATGCTTTTTTACTTTAAAAAAAAAAGATATTATAAATCAATTATTTAGAATTAAAACTCTATAACAATAAATTATTGAGTTTTTAAAATTTTATTTTTTAAATAATTGATTTTTAACAGTTATATACTTGACTGGAATAAAATTATCAGTGTAAGTCATATTTTTCATAAAAATATGAAAAATAAGGCTCTTGAGAAAAGAATAACCGCAAAGATCAGTAATAAAATGATATATCCTTGGGCAGTTCCTACAGATTCATCTTTTTCGAATGTAAAAGAGAAATTGACTCAGTAAAATAGTTGAATTAAATCGTTGTAAGTTAGATGCGCCATAGATAAAGCATAAGGTCAAAGTAAAAATCATAACAACTGAAGAATCGGTTGCAAAATATCAATTTTGACCTCATCATTTAATCTCAAGCCTGTATAATTTACTTGTTTTTAAAATCTTTTTTTCTTCTACCTATTTTCTTAATTCTATTATTGTTTGATAATTTGTTTATATTGGTAATATTTATACAGTATGTGTGCTAATAGATTGATTATATAGTAATATGAATGTAATTGGCCCTTTATCATACGATTTGAATCAATGATTTTGCTGTTGATTAAGTGCCTGGCTGCCATTAGTATTGTCCTATTTTGCAAATATCCAATATAGGCATTAGAAAAGAAACTTTGCATAACATAAGTAAAGCAATTAAAAGAAATAAAATAATTAAAGAGACAATATATTTAAGAATGCCATGTATATATAATGATGTAATTCAGCACAAAGTAGATAACAAAATCATATATATATACTGTATATTCAGGAAGATGATAAATAATTAATCTAAATCTTGCACAAATAAAACAATAAAGTCTATAAAATTGAGCATTCAACCATTATCGATCACCGCAGGATGAAGATCCTTCCAAGTTTAATACAGGTTTTTTGATCTCCAGCCTTTCTTCTTCACATCGCCCTAATACACTTACTTAATTCATCTATCAATGTTACACATGGTATTTTTAAGCCAATAAACATCACATGATCACCACCTCTTATGCCTGGCATCCATTGATTACTCTAGCTTGTTGTGTCGGCAATATATATAGTGAGTTTTGCCTGTTTTAACATGGTATTTTTCTTAGTCTTTTACAATTGCTTGGAATCCACTTTAAGATTTTAATTGTTCATCTACTATTATTTCTTCTTTTTTTCCATGTGTCACAGCATCGGCCGGGAAGCGAATCCGCGAACACTTGGCCACCAATGCTTGACTACTATTATCTCTTCTAGCAATATATCCAGCTCAGCTCTACTTCAGTCTTAATTCTTTTAATGATGTCAGTAACCCCTTTTGTTCTCTCCCATTTTGTTTTTGACTCTTTTTTATTACTTATAACATACATCTGCTGTTAAGGGTCTTAAATCTCAGATCTGTAGTAAGTACTGGTAAAATATATTTATTGACAACCTTCCTTTTCAAATGCATAGAAATATTTTTTTTCATATTGTTGTTTGTACCAACAGCATTCCATCCAAGTTTAATTTTACAATTAATTTAATTTATTATATATCCATCTATATTAATAATTTGACCAGAGTATTTGTAATTGTTAACTTCTAATTCATCATTATTAATATTTATTTTCTTTTGAGAAAATCCATTAGATATTACTTTAGTCTTTTTAGCATTTATCTTTAGCACTATTTGTTTGCTTTCATCTGATAACACTTGCAGCATTTCTTGAATATCTGAATCATTATTTGCTAAAATAATTACTTATCTGCAAAATCTAGATGATTTAAATAATCTCCCCTAACTTCCTATTTTAATTCACAAAATATTTCTTGCAAAGTGCTGTAAATAGTTTTGGAGGTATAGAATCACTTTGTAATCTAATCATTGCATATATATATATATATATTCTCATGTGTCATAGCATCAGCCGGGAAGCGAACCCACTATCCCGGGACAACTGCTTAGTAAAGCAGCCATCGCTGATCTCTCGACCACCAATGCTTGACTTGCAGATATATTTTGATAAATATTCTTTAAAATATAACAAAATCCTGTTGTCTATATCCAGTGTTTTAATCACTAAATAAATACTTATAGAATCAAATGCCTTTTCATAGTTATAAATTCAAAGCATAATGGAAATTTCTTTTCATTGGTATTTTCTATAAATTCTTTGTTTGTTCTTTTGGTTGGTTAATATCCAAAATTCACTGTAGATGAATTGTAATTACTTTGGCAAAAATTTTGTATGTAACTGGTCAAAAACTGATATGTCTATAATTTCTAATATTTTCTTTATCATCTTTTTTAAATATTAATATTAGTACTGTATTCTTCCAATTATTAGGTACATCTTTATCGTTTAAACATTTGGCATATAACTTTGCCAACAGTTTTTCTATTTCTTACACCTGCTTTTTTTACAATATCAATTATAACTCCATGATTACCTGGAGCTTTTATCTTCTTCATAGATTTAATTGTACAACACATTTTTTCATTTAAAATTGTGGGCATTTCAGAAGTTGTAATAATTGTAGGGGATGCTTTTTCTTATTCTTTATTACTATGTAATTCTTTTATGAATTCTTCCAAACAATTCATGATGGCATCTCTCTTTTTAGTAATACTTCCATCATTTCATCTTATTGCAGAAATAAATTTCATACCAATACCAAAATATTTTACACTTTTGATATTTTTATTCTCTTTTACAGCTTTCCTTGTTAATTCACAATTATATTTTTTTATAATGTTATTAATTCTTTTTCATATCATTTTACAAAATTATAGATATTCAGTCCATCTTAATGGATCATTTTTATATTTTTTTTTATTCCATCTTTTCTTCTTGTCTCGGTAATAATTTTATTCGTTAATTGCTGTTTTTTTTTTGTATCAGTTACTATTACAATTCTTAATAGTGTATTAGTTATCTTTCTATTGATTTTTTTCAAATCTGAATCATCTTCAAAATCTGTTTATATTTAAAAACAATTTGCAACTTCCAATTTAAATTCTTTGGAATGTTTTTGAAGATTAGGAATGTGAACTGTAAACATTGTTTTCTTTAAACATTTTTATCTCTTTAGTCATTGCATTAACACATATTTTCCTAATTGATGATCACTTCCTGTTGAATCTATTAAGAACATTACAGTTTTGTAATACTTATTTTCTGTTAGTTAAAATATTATCCAATGCTGCCATACCTTTGTTTGGATACTTCCATGTCTACTTGTATTTAACATTTTTTTCAAAAAAATAAATAAATCGGAATATAAAGTTTTTCATTTTCTGTCAACTCCAGAAATCTGTATCCCCTCTTATTTCTATCACCATAATCAAATTTACTTGCAGCATTTTTATTTTTCAATTGTTTACTGATTATAGCATTAAATCTACTATCAAAAACCATTTGTGCATCCATATAAAAATCCTCTATTTCTTCATCACAATAAAATCTTGTTGGCGCATAAATCTGAATTATCTGCATTTAATATCTTTCATTAAGTTAAATAACTAATCTTGTCACCAATCTGATTCACCCTTCCAATATTTGTGCCTTCATAGTCAAATTGTCTCTTCATTTTTTCTTTTAACCTCACAAAGTCCAAGAATATCTTGTTTAATATTAGACAGTTCCTCTAATTCTTGCAATCTTCCTTCACTTAAAAGTGATCTACAGTTATAATTATCTAAATAAAAAGTCGTCTTGAAATGAAAGCCTGGATCTGCCAATAGGAGATTCTTAACCCCCCTCCTTCAGCCTGTGCTGCCTTGACTGGTGATTTTATAAATTTTTGTGAATAAGTACTGTAATTTAGTTTTGTCCGTTTTTCTTTAATAAGTTTACTCCCACACACATTCATTTTGCTTTTAAGAAAACTCAATTGATATTTCAGTTAAGAGCTATCTGGCAACAGAGAAGAAATACCATGGTGTTTTTGATTTTAAACTCAGAAATAAAAAGCTAAGAAACTCACTCTGCTGACTGATGCATGATGGTGAGCAGCCCATCCATGTTCATATACTCTATGAATAATACAGTAATAATAGCTGTATTGAGTAGACTTTAGGAATTTGCCCTGCTCACTTCCTTTAGGATTTCACAGAAGAATCAAAGGTTTTCTTTCAGCTAACAACAATTTTTTTTCTGCAATCATTGAATATTAGCTATATATATATATATTCTGTGGTGTGATCTCTTCAACTAGGAAAGGCCAAAAATTAATGTAATTGCGTTGCCAGAAATCGATCTTTCATTTGATAGCATATATTTTAAAATTATTGTTTTTACATTGGTTTTTAACTAAATGCTTACTGAATATGATTCAGCTATTTGTACTTCAAACTATTTAACAGAACACATAACTTTTATTGAAAATCCTACTTATCACTTTTATGATTTTATTCTCATGTTTTCAGAACAGTATGGAGTTTCTTAAGTGAGTTTTTTTTTGGTGCATTTATGATATATTAATGCAATATATTTTCCAAATTGTTCAATTAATTTAGTTGAAATAGTTATATAGTTATTTCTCTATTATGAAATAATAATTTTTAACTGGTTAAATACAGAAACCACACATTGATATCTATTCTGTAACTGCATATCCAAATTTACCTTTCAACCCAAAAAAACTATGAAAATATTAAATTAAAGGATTCTCATTGAAGTTTTTTTAGGGTTGCACCAATAAGCAAAATAGCCAATTACTGATTAATCGGCCATGCATTATTGGCCGATACTAATTAATCAGCGAATTATTAATCTTGCATCAACAATACAGAGCCATTATGTTGTGGGAGCCTAAAAAAACTAAAAAGTCTTTAGACAGATTCTTAGTGCAGTGAAAATCAAATACAAACATATATATATAATAAAAGTATTTATAAATTAAAGTTGTTTTAATTTATTTTTCATTTCTATATGCATAAATACATATTCTGAGCACCAGAAAGTTCTATTTAATTCAAGGGAGAAAATTGATTCGAAATGTGAGCTGTTACTGGGAATGAATTAAGTTCATAAGCCTATAGGTATCATTGTGTTTAAGATTTTTACATAGGATTAAAAAAAACTCAGGATGCTAATTGTATTATTAAATATGTATTTAATAATCTTTACATATATATCTGAACCTTTACATTCTTATCTATGAGGTCTACAGATGATTTATTAAAAGATCGTGCAGTTGTCTTACTCATATTTATTTTATTATAATAATAATTAGTTGGAAGATCTATTAGTTGCAGTTTTTAGTTTTCTTTGAAAAGCATATTCTTTGTTTATAAAACATTTTATTTAAAACTTTTATATTTTAAAACACTTTATCAAGAACCTATAATCCTTTATCATTTCAAAAGAAGTAAATATACTTTTGATATAATCTCTTTTCCACCAATAATAATACAATAATAGTTAAATAATATTATGTATGCAATTCTATAACAAAATTATTTTTAAAATCAAGTTTCTTTTTCAGATTTATTTATTATTTTTTAAAACTTTTTTCAAATCCCAATCTGTCATGCTTTTCAGTATTGTATGGAAATTTTTTAAACTAGACAAACACGGGAGGTTTTCAAAGTGCAATTTATGTAATGCTTTAATATCTAGAGGCGGAAAAAATGCTAAAACTTTTACAGTCACAAACATGATAAATCATCTCAAAAATATCATCATGAAGACTTTTTAAAAGAAACTAGAAAAATGAAAAGAGATACCAAAGAAGATGGATGTTCTTCAGTAACAATGGAAACACATGCATTAAGACAGGCTACTTTAACTCAAGTATTAGAGAAGAAAAATATGGGATATAAATGATCAATGATCCAAAGAAGTTCATTATTTGATTGGAGAAATGATAGCTGTAGATGTACAACCATACTCTGTTATATCTGATTTAGGATTTCAAAGATTACTAAAAAAAAATTGCTCCTACTTATAATATTCCCAGCAGAAAATATTTTTCTGATAATATTCCTGGTATATTTCAAAAAGTTCAGTCAAAAATTCAGAAATCTATTGATGATACAAAATATATTTCTCTAACTACTCACTGATATTTGGATAGCAACTACTAACAATTCTCCCTTTTTTAAGTGTAACAAACCACTGGTTGAATAATTAGTTTCAGCAAGAAAGCTACACAAATCAGTGAACAGATAAATAATGTTCTTGAACAGTATAACTTGACAAGTGATAAGTTATTCTTAGTACTGGGAGATTCTGGAGCAAATATGGTAGCTGGAATCAAGAATTGCAATTGAGAAGCATTATCATGCTTTATATATACACTATAGCTGATACTTGATGAATGCATATTTCTCAACCACAGCTAATAGAAATATTTTCACACATTTTAATCATTCTGCTTTAGCTAGAAAATTTGCAAGACAAGTTAGGTTTACAGAAGCACAAATTAATGCAAGCTGTTCCTACTTTCTGGAATTCTACATACTACAAGTTGGAAAGAAACTTGGAACAGGAAAAAACTCATCACATACGCTATAGACAATAAAATTTCTATGTTGGACCCTTATCAGTGGTCTCTCATTGATAAAATTGTTCTACTTTTAAAATGATTTGAAGAAATTTCTCTGTATCCAGCAAACAAGAAACGACATCATCTTTAATAATTCCCATAATAGATTCTGAATTTATTTTTGTCAAAAGCAAAAAGCAGTAATTCCTTTAGTGGAATTTATACCACAGTAGAAGAACTACAAATTTCAATGAAGAAAACATTTCAGCATATATAGAAAATAAATACTAAACCATTAACATCTCATGACCACCATTTCTTATGCTTGCTCAAGCTGTTAAAACAGGAAAAACTCTCCATACAGCAGTGCCACTCAATGCAAGCCAGAGTAATCAATGGATGCAAAGAAGGTTTGTACATAAAATCTCTATCTAGTGCACTCATCCAATATTCCTTGACTCGAATCTAGCTTGTAGCTTTCATCAGTGAGGAGCTCTGGATCTTCTTGCATTCATTGATTATTCTGGCTTGCACTGAGTGGCATTATTGTATGGAGAGTTATGCCTGTATTAACAACTTGAGCAAGCATAAGAAATGGTGATCATGTAATGTTTGGTGGTTTAATACCAATCCTGTCTAATACACTGGAGTTGGCTATAGTTATTAAAGAACCAAAGACACCAAAATATATTAATACTGAACTGAGTTTAGACCTATATGATTATATAAGTTAACGAGTTTGGATTGAAAATATTATTTTTTTAAATTTTAGACTCATAATTTGTAGTTAAGTAGAGATAAAACGTGGTGTTTGAGGGTTGCATTAGATTCTAAGATCAAGGTGCAATGCTCTCAGATTCAAGGCTTTTCACTGATGAAAGCCATAAGCCAGAAACTAGTCTGGAGATATTGGATGAGTAGGCACTAGATAGGGATTTTATGCACAAACCTTCTTGCATCCATTGATTACTCTGGCTTGCACTGAGTGGCATTATTGTATGGAGAATTTTGCTTGTTTTAGAAAACTAGTCTTTATATTTATCATCTTTATTAGATCCAAGATTCAAAATGAAATTTCAAAAAGAGGATATGATAGAGGAAATAAAAAGATGAATATTTGGTAGCTTAGAAGATGTTGATAATTCAAAATCTCAAGAAGAATTAAATTTTGAAGCTTCTACTTCTGAGGATGATCAAGATAGAGGAGAATCTTTATGCTTTTCCAATTTATTTGATGAATTAGCTTTCCGTAAAAGAAAGAATGAAGAAAAGTATGTTTTCCAAATGAAAGTAAAAAAGAAATGAACGAAACAAACATTTCGATCAAGAATTAGAAAACTATTTAAATTTACACTTTATACCAAGACATAGTAATCCATTTATGTGGTGGAGAAATTCAAAAGAACTTTTTCTTAATTTGAGCAAACTAGCTATAAAATATCTAAGTGCTCCATTGAAAGTGAAAGAACCGACAAGGAATATGCTATGCTTTGAAAATGGGGGGGGGGGGATTTCATGCTTTTGCATTACAATTTAAGGGTTTTAAATTTAAATTGTTTTAATATATTAAAATAAAAGAAGTAATTTTTAATAGGTTAAACTATATAAAAGGAATAATTTGAATTACATTTTTTTTTTTGTTAACTTTTATTTTTTCATGTGAGTAATAAACATATAACAGAAATCTTTGATTTTTGATTACTAATCCTATAACCAACAACAATATTAAAATTGCCAATTATCGGCAAATGGCCAATATCGATTAATCAGGAAAATAACTGATATGGCCGATTACTGATTACTTGCTGATTAATCAGTGCAACCCTAGTTTTTTTTAAACATTAATTAATTAAACCAAAGTTATTAAATAAATCAATAATCAAATGGATTTATTGTTGTAGAGTTCATAGGAAGCTTAAGCCAATCTAAGAATCTTATGCTCTAGAATCCAATACCCCACCTGTACAGGTCACTGAACAATTAAAATTGCATTAATAACCCAAACACTAAGGAATGATATTGATGATGATATTACTCATAAACAGAATATCCATTATCATTTTTTGAGTTTAGTTCTCAAATTATTTATCTGGACAAAAATTTAATCTTAATTTTTCATGTGTTGCTCAGCGATTTAAATGGGATTTCGGGATTAGGCCTATACATTATACTTAAAATAGTTTTCAGGAACAAACTCTATTTTGCTATAGTTGTGCTATCTATTAAAATCTTGAGTATTCAATATATGGTTGATGATAGTGCTTATTAAAATTTTCTATCCAATGGTGCCTTATCTACGCCCACAGACTAATTTCTGATACAATTTCTGCCTTGAGGAGTTTTAGATCTGGATCTAGATCAAATAGAGAGATAAGTTAGAGGCTTGTTTAACTTTATTTGTTTTTTCTCATATGTCAGATGTATTAACCGGGAAGCGAACCCGGGCCAGCTGCATGAAAGGAGCTATGCTAACCACTAGGCCACTATATTTGTTTTTGTAGATATAAATGCATATAGGAGACAATTTTTCTCATTATAAATTATAATAAAAAATTATAGATGTATTTTATTTACTTATTTATTTTTAATTTTTGACTTGTTATACAGCAATATTTTTTTATCTGATAATGTTTCTATTAGAACGAAATTTTTTATCATTTTTTCTTTTATTGTAGGTTGTAATTTTTTTTATTAACTAGTTTCAATAAAAGTAATAAATTATAATTTAAAATTGAAGTGAAGATGTAGTTACACAAATAGATTTAATTCTAACCAAAAAAATTATAACTTTAAGAATATGATTTGTTGATCAACAATTTGAAAAAGTAATGTAAAATCTATTATTAAATTTAATTCATATTTTTATATGAATTACAGATGTTAAAGGAATATTGCTTTAAAAAAAAGCAGCATGGAAAATGAATTTATAAAATCTGTCTCAGAATAGATAATATGTGATAACATTATCTTAAAATTATGATAACGTTATCTTGAAATAATTGTAAAAATTTAGTTATAAAACATTTTTATATCTAATATTCTTATTTTCAGTTTTAAAGATTTTATATGTCACTGTATACATAGCTGTGATATCACTGCTTTACATAACTCCACTCTTCATTACTAGTCCTTGCATTACTACAAATAAATATTTACCAGTGCCTCCATCTATCTTAGCCCATCGAGGAGCATCGTCAGTAAGTATCTTTAAAATATCAAATTATTATGAATATTTAAAAAAAAAAGAAAATGTATCTGGATATTGTATTTGCTTATTAGATAATCTTGTTAACACTAGAGGGCAGTTTTATATGAGGTTTGTGGGATTAATTTGAGCTTGAAACACCTGTGTAAAAATAGATGCCTTTTTTTTTTTTTTTTAAATGTATAGGATATATTTATAGGAAGTTGTGGAAGGGCCGATTATATTTGTTAGAGGAAGGAGAATGGTAAAATACTAGAGGAATTAATTTTACAAAAATATTACTATCATCAAAGAAGGAAAGATAGGATATATACAGTACACATAAGGACCAAAATGAAATGTTGGAAAAATAGAAAGAATATGTTTAGAGGTAGTAATAAATAAAAATACAGTGTAGATGAAAATAGACTGACAGAAGATGTAATTGTAGAAACTTTTTTTTTTATATAGATAATGCCTGGGAATAATTGTAAAAAAAAAAAAAAGAATGTTTAAAAAGGAAAATCAGAGATAGAAATTGGAAAAATTGGTTTTGTAAATAAACAAAGGAATGGAGATATGAATAAATCAAAGTTGAAGGAGATTTTTGTAAGAGAAATATTAGATGTGAGAGAAATAGTATATATACACTGGAGAGATAAAAGAAATATTATATTAGTAGACATATGATTAGAAGGGGATAAATAAATTTGATGATAAGAATTGTGAGATATATTATTATTGTGGAGGATATTTTAGAAGCAAATTATAAGAAACATATATGGATTTGATTAAAATTGGTTAGACAAAAATGGATATATGGAATAATATATTTAACTACTGGAAATGAGAAAGATGTAAAAGAATGGAATGGGAATATTTGGAAATATTTCTATAGGGATGTAGATGAGTTTAGAAAGAAAATTTTGTAAAATATTGATTGTTGATGACATGAGCAGTCATATGAAAAAAATTAATGGATTGGAAAATATGAACGGGCCATTATTGAAAAGAATGTATGGAGCCTATGGAATGAAATTGAAAATCTGATTAACATGTTTAAAAGGAGACTTTGCATAATTTTACTAAAGTTGAATTGGACTAGTAATTGTGAATTGGTAGATAAAGAGTTAGGAATAAAGTTAAAAAGAATTAAAATGTTTAATGAAGAATAGTAATTTTATTTTGATAGAATTAGTGAATATAGAGAGACAGTTATGAAACTAATGAGGAAGGAAGAACTAATGATTATATGAGATAGTTATAAGTTATGTATTTTGTTTTAAAAAAAAGATTGTAAATATTACAGGATTTACATTTTTGCATTTTAAGAATCAAATTTCAGCTTAAATTAATTTTCCTTACTCATGAAGAATAGTTTTATATCATTTACAAAAAAGAAATAATATATTTTTCACATATTTAATTTTAGTAGTTTATACTTTTATCTGTATAGCTGCCATCTTTATATACTCTTTTTATAATCACAGTAAGTTTAAAAAATAATGCTAATTAAATAAATTAGTTTCTTACATCTGTTGTTTGTATTTTTGCAACAAGTTTTTTTATTATGACCATGTATCACCTTGTTTTTTATTTCATTATAGTCTCTCTTTTGTTTCTTTTTATCATTACTACAAATATTATTGTTTAACAGAACATGTGTCATTGAGTCATTATATTTATTTATTTTCAATCTTTTCTTTGTGCTTAATGTTTATGACTGTAGTGGCAATCATTTTCAGAAACTAATAATTAATAAATATTATATTAATTATAATTGTTATTATAAGTACATTACATATGTAATGATGCATGAAAAAAACAACAAATTTAATAATTAATAAATAAATAAATAATTAGAAAAAAATAAATGATTTAACACTCAGTGTTAATAATAAGTTTGTGCACCAGAAACATCAGAGCTGGAATTGCAATCCATGGATCTTGGACTCCAGAGTCCACTACTCTATCACTGCATTAAAACCATACAGGGCGTTGCTAAAAATTTGTTTCTTACTAATTTACATAATTAATGCTTTCCACAAAAATCACTTTTGCAAAACTCATATGAAAGTTGAAAAAAACATAAACCTTTAATCTGTGATGCATTAAAGTGATCTTATCATTTTTTACAGAGTATTTGTATATTGAAAATGCTATTATAAAGTGGATATTATTTGAAATATTATATTTCTATACTAATTCAAACTATAGTTTTGTAATTATTAATAAAGTTTATTCTGTTGCCAATGGATTAAGATATTTTCAATTTTTATTCATACAGCTAACTTGAATTATTATTCAACTTTAAAGAATATGACATATTTTGCATGTTTTCTCTAAACTTTATGTGTGTAAATATTTTTTTAATATAAGTATGGATTTACATATGTTGGATTTATTGTTTAGAATTATTTTTGCATGTATGTAATTAATGAATAAAATTCGCATATAATCTCAAGTATATGAAATGTTTCATGTATGTACAATGTAAATAAATACACAGAGACAGATGGACGGATAGACAGACAGATAAATGAATGGATGTATGCATAGATGGATAGGTAGGTAGTGAGTAGTTCAGTGGAAAGATATGTAAGAGTTAAAGATTTAGACATGTAGGCAGGCACATAAGTAAATAGGTAGTGTAGTGATTTTGCTATTTTGCCATTACCTCAAGCAAGAAGTAAATAGAGTCACAAATTATCTTTTATGTCTGTACTCCTGATTGAACCCTAAAGCAATATGACAGATTACTCCGTTATTTTTCCCGATCAGGAACTCCCAACTGCTGGACAAAGCCATTTTTTAGGAATGAGTTAATAGGCCTCCAGCGCTTGAAATATATTATTTATTTATTTTTTGAGATTACCAACAATACAAGTAGAATAAATGAATATGCAGCCATTTCTATTTATTTCTTTTCTTTTAAAATAAAGTTACATCAACCTTTAATAAACTAAGATTTATTTTAACCCCAATAGTTTGTTCACTTGGTGAAAGAGGAATTAAGGAAGACAGCCAATTTTAATAGTAATAACACATTTAATAAAATCACAAATTAAATAATATAAACAATATAACATGACCATAAAAAAACCATAAAGAAATACATAAAATATTAAAGTAATATAATTAATTCTATTAACGAATATGTAGCAAATGTCCTGTATCAGAAGAAATTGTTCTTTTTCAAAACCTTTTCCCAGAAAATAGTTCTTACTTCTTTCAAATATAGCGCAACTCAAATTAATGCTTAGTTTTATTTAGCTTTTCTTTAAATAATGTAACACAAAACAAAAATACATGCATGTTTGATATAGCAAATCATTTATTTAGGATTTGAAGTTCTATAGAGCGCTCTATGACCGTCTTGTGGGAGTCAACCCACTTCTTTTGCAGACGGTTGGTCCTTCCCTGTACACTTCGGCTGAATAGATCCTTCCATACTCACTTCGTATGAAGGGGCCCTGCTTGATATAATTTGTTGTCTCTGGTTTAATTCCTAGTTCCTGCTTTCGTATCTCTTGGTTATATAACTTCTTCAGATATAGCAGCAGATAGAGTGGCAAATCTATTTAACAGACAAGGCAGCAGCTGTTATTCCATCAAGAGTTAGAGATCAGACAGGCAGAGTATGAACCAACATTCCTCTAGGGTCCCTAGCCATGTATCCCGAAGGAAATACGCATGCTAATATGTTTTTTTTTAAACGCTGATCTCACACATTATAAGTTCTCTTACCCAAGCTGATAACCAAAACAAAAAAAAAAAAAAAAGTCTTTAATAATCTCGATCTGCCCTATTTATAGATTTGCTCACCTATTTTTTCTGGAATGTGATTAATTAAAATATGTTTTTCACATCTTTACAGTTTTATCTTATACAGATTTACAATATATTACTTCTGTTTTATACATAAGTTTAAAATTCTTCATTTAAATTTTATTTTATTTTACAATTTCCAACGGGCTAAAATATAATAAATTTCAAATACCCCCTTTTCTTTTTTACTTGTCTTTACGAATTTGTTTCTTTTTATTATTTTTTCTTACATGTAAGTAATTTAAAGAGAGAAAGAGACGCATTTTTCTTTATGCACCCCCTTTCCCTTTTCCCTTAAAATAAAATCATTGTAACTTTCTATCTTTTAAACTAAATTTTAACCCTCTTTTTTTCTTTTTAAATGTCTTGTAATTAAATAATTAACACTTTCCTAAATTTCAAAAATATATTACTATGTGGACTCCTTTAATTTCGCACTTCACATTTCATTTTTACCTTTCAACTAAAATTTCTCCCTTTCCTTAACTAATTATCATGCTAATTTTATTTTATCTTTCAACTAAAATTTCTCTCTTTCCTTTTTTTTTTAAAACTAATTATCATGCTAATTTTAGTGTCTTTCAGCATATGTTTACTTTATACTATTTAATATTTCCTCACATATTAAATGTATACACATGTGTGACTACAACTGTACGTAGTTGTCACATTACCCTCCTCCCGGTTTTTGAAAATTAAAATTAGGTCAAATCTTATTCTGAGATGAGGGCCTATTTTAATTCTTCACTTTATATCTCTTCACTTCTACTTAAAGGAAAACCTTCCATGTTACAAATATATCATATTAGATGATGATGAGAACCACCACAGAGAGACAACTAGACAAAAGCTATCCATACTCATCCCAATCGATTTTGCGCTGATTAAACCAATTTAATCTCTACATAAGTGAGACTATAGTTAACAAAGAGACAACTTAATCAAACTCAAAATACAATGCCATCCACACACACACATATATGCCTTAATCCATAACCTCATCCATCCATCCTTGATACCTACCATTTAGTCATTATTACCATTAATCATTTAATAAGCTTAGACAATTATTGTTTCTTTTCTTTTATTTATTTGTTCCTTCTAGCTGCATTTGCAAACTTACAGATTGTTATAAACAAGGCAAAACTCTCCAGTGCCACCCTGTGCCAAACAGAGTAATCACTGGATGCCAGAAGGCTTGTGCATAAAACCCCTATCTAATGCCTACTCATCCAATATCCCCAGACTAGTTTCATATGACTATATAAGCTATGGAGCTTAGATTGAAAATATTTTTGTGTTTTCAATTTCATTCTCATGATTTTATAGTTAAGTAGAGATAAAAGGTGGTTGCTGGAGGGTTGCATTAGATCCTAAGATCTAGGTGCAGTGCTCTCAGATCCAAAGCTCCTCACTGACGAAGGCCATAAGCCAGAAACTAGTCTGGGGATATTGGATGAGTAGGCATTAGATAGAGATTTTATTCACAAGCCTTCTGGCACCCATTGATTACTCTGGTTGGCACAGGGTAGCACTACTGTGTGGAGAGTTTTGCCTTGTTTATAAACAATTATGTGCTAGTATAAGAGATGGTGATCATATGATACAGATTGTTACACTGATAAAGTCATTTAAGAGATTTCTCTTTTTTTTCATGACCTTCTGAACCGATGTGCTTGGCTCTGTTTTATACACGCCCATCTATTTAATGAATACTATATTTCTTTCTACATACTGTTATGTTTAAAACTAATTATTTTCGGCTGCCACAATAGCAGTCTTATAAGAGGGTTTTACCCTACTAGTGGGTATAATCATATACTTTACTCATCATTTCTATTTTATTTACAGTCATGCTCAGATGTATTTAACAGACTCATGAGCTCGGAAGTCACCATAACAGATTATACCTTGTTTTCTTGTTCATAACTTTGTTTACTTCACGCATTGCACATTTATTAACTCTTCACCATGTCCATTACCTTTCTTCCTCTTATTCTTCTCATTATTTAAATTCACTTTATAAATCCTATTTCTTATTCGAACTCCAAGGGCGTTAACATTTAATCAAGCCAACAGATCTGTCAGATTATAGAATTAGTTTTTATCTAGAGGCTTCTTATCACCTTTTACCAGTCTTAGCAAATGAGCATTATATGTTTCCTTTTCCTCCGTCTCTTGTGTTACCACGAAAGCTTTATTTCCATACCTTTGTCTGATTATATATGGGCCATCATAAATTGGTTGAAATTTCTTATATACATGTTTTTTGGGATGGCTTACTAGTTGCACTCTCACTATGACCTTATCTCCTATCCTGAATATGGTTTTGGCACTTCCCTGTCTATCTTAATTTCCCCATTTTTTAAATGGTTGAGCACTTGCTCAACATCTTTCCTTCTGTTTATCGACCTCATTTCTACTGATAGCCTGGTCTCAAATGGACATGGAATATTTCTTCCAAACTGCAGTCCCACAGGTTCAAACCCCGCGGACTTGTTTCTCGACCAGTTTATCATATTTACTATTCGCTGGATTTCTTTCATCCATCTGCGATGGTCATTATGTATATACGTGTGAAATAACCACCCCAACTCTCTCATAATCCTTTCACATTGATTAGATTGGGGGTTATGAATTGATATCAGTATGTGTTTTATTCCATGGCTACGGGTCCATTTCTTTCTTTCGCTGGATATGAACAATGAATGGCATTCCATGATTCAACAGGATCTTATCTGTTGCTCCAAGACCCTAATAGTTTGTTTTGCATTGGCCATTTCTTCCATTTTGTTGGATATGAATGGCGTTCCATGATCCAACAGGATCTTATCTGGAATTCCTACAGTTTTAAAGTGTTGTCGCTCCAAGACCCTAATAGTTTGTTTTGCATTGGCCTGAATCACCAGATATACCACTACTAGCTTTGAAAATATGTCATATGTGACAAGGAGATATTTCATTTTGTTAAATAGGGGTAGTGGCCTATAAAGATTGCAATGGCTTATTCCCAATGTATTAGGCCACTAAGTTTTCTCACACACAACATATGTGCTAATATTGCTTGCAATACTGGCATGCATCTGAATCAATGACTGAGCCAACCTTCCACTTTCATTGCTCCATAATGGCCGCAAATTTTATGCGCATATTCAATCATTTGTTTTCTCATGTCAACCGGAAGAATAATGCACATTTGTTTCTTTCTCTTAAACATCCACTGTAAGAACCCACACCCCCCCCTTTAAGCAAAGTAATTTCTATTCTTCCACAATGGATTCTTCTTAGTTTTCGTCATGCGCTGACACCATAAATAGTTTATCTGTTTACAATCGTCTTGATGCTCCTTCAATTTTCGTAAGTCATCTATCGTCCCTTCTTTGCATATTTTGGTAGCTGCTATATATGCTCCATCACAGCTTAAGTGTTAACCATGAGCCACTGGGTACCGGCTTAAAGTATCTGCTACAATATTTTTTTCACCATGGCAGTATACTATCCTAATAATTAAATTCTTGCAAGAATAAGCTCTATCTTATTAGCCTGCTATTGGTCAAGAAGCTGTGGTTAACAAACTCAAGACTCTTATGGTCAGTCATTACCATTACAGAGCCTATCAAATACTGCAAAATTTCTTAAATGCCACACAACTGCCAGAGCTTAATTTCTCAGTTATGGTATTCTAGTCCTTTCAGTATGTGGCTAAGAAGCAAGAACCCCGTGCTGGCCTCCTTCTCATATCTGAAACAACGTGGCCCCAGTCCAAACCCACTGCTATCAGTTTGTACAAAGAAAGGCTTATCAAAATCAGGATATGACAACATAACTTCATCCAAGAATCCCCCTATTCACTCTTTGAAAACTATGCTCATGCTGTTCATCCCACATCCATGGTTTTTCTTTTCTTAATAATTACATTCAAATATCAGCCTTTCAAGCCAATTGTGCATATGCTTTTTTGAGTGTTAATAATAATAAATGAATACTTTCTCTCCAATAAAAGATATAGTATTTATGCAGGAATAAAATGAATCCACTTATTCCTATGACTCAAATGCTTATATATGAGCAAATCTGAAGTACTGGCAAAGAAAGCATGTAGATGGAACAGTCACTTTAAATTACTATATACGATGTCTGAATGAATGACGTCGGTGAAATTGTCTAGAATTTACTAAACATTCCAACTGAAACTTAATCATATGTAAATAAGCATTTATTTTATATAGCGTATGTTTACAAATGTATTACATTCAAATATCAGCCTTTCAAGCTAATTGTGCATACGCTTTTGCGAGTGTTAATAATAATAAATGAAAGGTTGATATTTGAATGTAATATAATTGTAAACATACACTATATAAAATAAATGCTTATTTACATATGATTAAGTTTCAGTTGGAATGACGTTTAGTAAATTCTAGACAATTTCATCGACGTCATTCATTCAGACATCGTATATAGTAATTTAAAGTGACTGTTCCATCTTCACGCTTTCTTTGCCAGTACTTCAGATTTGCTCATATATAAGCATTTGAGTTGTAGGAATAAGTGGATTGATTTTATTCCTACATAAATACTATATCTTGTATTGGAGAGAAAGTATTCATTTATTATTATTAACACTCGCAAAAGCGTATGCACAATTAGCTTGAAAGGCTGATATTTGAATGTAATGCAATTGTAAACATACGCTATATAAAATAAATGCTTATTTTCTTAATAATTGTAACAATGGCTCCATATCCAATTAGAATTCTCTATAAAATTGATTGTAAAAATTACACAGCCCAAGAAAAGATTTAACATGTTTTTTTACTCCGAGGCATAGGAAATTCCTGAATCGCTTGAAATTTTTTTTGGATTGAGTAGTATTCCCCTTTCACTGATGATATGGCCTAGAAATTTGACTTTCGTCATCATTATGTGGCTTTTATTCAAATTAATCTTTATCCCCTTCTTTTCGCACTCATCCAAAAGTCATCTTAAATGCTTAAAATGTCCCTCTATGTTCCTTGATGCGACAATGATATCGTCCACATACATCACAACAAAATTTTTAATATCTTCTGACAGTACCTGATCCAGACATTGGACAAGCCCTGCTCTACTATTTTTAAGCCCGAATATTGAATTTATATGCATGTCCATTATGTCTAAACACAGTATATTTCCGATCCCTTGGGTGCAACTTAATTTGCCAATAACTGGCAGTTAAGTCAAATTTCGAAAATATTTTATTTTAAACTTTGTCAACAACTTGTTCATAGGTGGCAGGGCATTGGTATCAGGAATTGTTATTTCATTCAACTGTCTGGTGTCCTGACATAGCCGAATCAATCTGTCCTTTTTCTTTACTGTTACGATGGGGTTATTGAATGGAGACGAACATTTAGATATGATTCCCTATGTAAGCATTTTGTCTATCTTCTCTTCTACCTCACCTCTATACTGATAGGATATGTGTAAGCTCGATTTGGCTGATCTTCCATAAGCCTTATCCTGTGTTCATACTTTCGGAAAACCCCAGAGATCTTTGAGAACACCATCTCATTTCTGTTTAAAAGTTTCTTCAGCCTAACCCTTTGGCTATCACTTATGTATCTAGATTCATCTACCATTTTATGTATTTCCATTTCCTTTGCTGCAATTTGTATGTAGCCTTTTTTGTGAGCTTCTTTCCTTCAATTACTTATAAATGGAATTGTTGTGTTATTTATTTCAGCCCAACTTTAATTATAATCTAACATGCAGCCTGTTGTGTGCATGAAATCCAAGCCTAGTATGACCTCATGAATTAGCTCCTCCAGAATCATCAATACATGATCATACTCTCCCTCAGCTATGTGTATCTTCATCCATACCTGCTTTGATACCAGCTTTACCCTTTTCCTGTTAGCCATTAAGACATGTATTGATTTTAACGGCAATGTTTCAATTCCTGGGTTAACATCACTTTATTTTGTTAAACATTTCCTGTGACATTACTGATATCTGATTTCCTGAGTTGAATAATGCAGTAGTCACAATTTCTCCTATTCTTATTCCTACCCTCGGACATATCTGAGGTGCAATTGCAGGCATACTCTCTTCTCCATTACAAACTAGGTTCACTACTTGCATATGCTCAATTTTTTCATTTCTGTCCATAATTATAATATTATCCAACTTTATTAAAACCTCGGCCATCTTTTCCACCATTTCCTTGTCTATCATCATTTGTTCTATGTCTCAAGGCAAACCTTGTCTAATTATTCACATAATTTGTTATTCAGTCAATGGATAAACTGTGATTGCTCTTAGCTTCAACACTTGTCTACAAAGAAACATATTGAGCAATCCCCTGGGCTGCCACTTATCCTGCACTACTTGAAGCTTAACTCTTTTCTGAAGCTTGTCCCCCCAGTAATTAGCCAACATCAAGTGTTTGTACTCGTCAAATGTTGCCGGTTTTACTCTTAATGAGTTCCACCAGAATTGAGCTTCATCTTGTATGTGACTGCAACCTATAGCAACCCTCACTTCCTCACTGAACCTATTCAAGATATAATATCATTCCAGGTTCCCCAGATGCTCATTGGGGTTCTCCTGCATGACCAGAGAAGACATGGATTTTTAAAAATTGGATAACCGTATCGGAGTTAAGCTAATTATTTTCATTGTTCACATACACGCATTCACTTACACTCGTTTGTTCCTTATTATTGGTTTAGCCATTTTTATCATACTTTCTACTCTACTCTCACTTTCTTCTACTTTTAACTCTCTTTTCTCGATTGTTACCACTAACTGATTGACATCAAGCTGTAAATTTCTTATGACTTTCTCATTTTCATCTGTAATCATCTCTATTTTCTCATCTCGCTCCATTTTAAGCTTCTCTACTTCTTGACACACCATTTCTAGCTTATCTTCTACATATGCCACTTTTTCATCTACTTTCAACATGATCCCCTGTTCTAACTTATCCCATTTTTCCATGAGTCGCTGCTCTAATTTTTGAGTAATTCAGCCTGGCTATTCAATCTTTCATTTATAATCACAATCTTTTGTGATTAAAATTTTTTATTTAGTTGTTCATGTAACTCTTCCATCATTTTTTATTTGTTTCCTCTCTGCTCATTTCTTTCATTTAACTCCTTAGCAAACTGCTGCTGACCCATAATTTTCTTCAACATACCCTTTAAATCATTGTTTTCTATATAATCTTTCTGTTCCTGTTTGTCATTATTCTCAATTCCCTTTCCATTATTAATTTCTCTCACCTTTTCACTATCTCCAGATGGTTCCATCTGTCCTTCACTAAGGGTTTTTTCTGCCTTGTCACCTCGAGCGTTCATTTTTGTTTTCGATCTCGTGTGCATTGAATCTATCCTATGAAAAGAATATTACTTAGTAATTTATTTTTATTTCGAATGCTATCAATTTACAACATTGTTTTATTCCTTTTAACTTACAATTCTTAGTATTAGGTATGTTTGTTTGTCTCCCCCATACTTTACTTACTAACTCTCACTTGCCTATGCTTGCCTTAAATACCACCGATACTACTATTTCCATACTAAGGTCTAGCTTCCTTAAAATATACCACTGTCTTTTTCTCTCCTTTTTTAATTACCTACCTTATAATTCTACTACTTTACTTATCGACTATATGAGTTTTATCATTATGATCCTTTCTTTTTTTTCTGGTTGTTCCTTGCTTTTGTCTCCCACCAAGTTTTTTTTCCCCTTAACTCTATTTATTTATGAGTCTATTTTTTTTATTATATACTGTATGCCCAAATTCGATTGGGTTGTTACCTTCACAGCTACTTGTAAATGTAATTAATCCCAGACTGGCCCCCAATTGTAATGGTTTTTCTATTTTACCATTACCTCAAGCAAGAAGCAAATACAATCATAAGTTATCTTTTATGTCTGTACTCCTGATCGAACCCTGAAGCAGTACGAACATATTACTCCATTATTTTTCCCGATCAGGAACTCATGACTGCTGGACAAAGCCATTTTTAGGAATGAGTTAATAGGCCTCCAACACTTGAAATATAAATATTTATTTATTTTTTGAGAATACCAGCAATACAAGTAGAATAAATGAATATATAGCCATTTCTATTTTTTTTTTCTTTTAAAATAAAGTTACATCAATCTTTAGTTCATTCGCTTGGTGAAAGAGGAATTAAGCAAGACAACCAATTTTAATAGTAATAACACATTTAATAAAATCACAAATTAAATAATATAAACAATATCACACGACCATAAAAAAAACACAAAGAAATACATAAAATATTAAAGTAATATAATTAAATTCTATTAAGGAATATGTAGCAAATGTCCCGTATCAGAAGAAATTGTTCTTTTTCAAAACCTTTTCCCAGAAAATAATTCTTCTTTCAAATATAGTGCAACTCATATTAATGCTTAGTTTTATTTAGCTTTTCTTTTAATAATGTAACACAAAACAAAAATACATGCATGTTTGATATAGCAAATCATTTACCTAGGATTTGAAGTTCTATAGAGCACTTTATGACCGTCTTGGGGGAGTCAACCCACTTTTTTTGCAGAGACGGCCAGTCCTTCCATGTACACTTTGGCTGAATAGCTCCTTCCATCCCCACTTCATATGAAGGGGTCCTGCTTGATATAATTTGTTGTCTTTGTTTTAATGCCCAGTTCCTGCTTTTGTATCTCTTGGTTATATAACTTTTTCGGACATAGCAGCAGACAGAGCGGCAAATCTATTTTACAGACAAGGCAACAGATGTTATTCCATTGAGAGTTAGAAGTCAGGTGGACAGACAGGTGGGCGGAGAATAAACCAACATCCCTCTAGGGCCACTAGCCACACATCCCGAAGGAAATATGCACATTAATATGTTTCTTTTTTTTTAAATGCTGATATCACACGTTATAAGTTATCTTACCCAATGATAACCAACCAAAAAAAAAAAAAGAAACGTCTTTAGTAATCTCGATCTGCCCTATTTATAGATTTGCTCACCTATTGTTTGCTGGAATGTGATTAATTAAAACATGTTTTTCACACCTTTACAGTTTTATCTTGTACAGATTTACAATATATTACTTTTGTTTTATACATAAGTTTAAAATTCTTCATTTAAAGTTTATTTTATTTTACAATTTCCAACGGGCTAAAATATAATAAATTTCAAATACCTCCCTTTCTTTTTTATTTGTCTTTATGAATTTGTTTCATTTTATTATTTTTTCTTACATGTAAGTAATTTAAAGAGACAAAGAGACGCATTTTTCTTTATGTACCCCCTTCCCCTTAAGATAAAATCATTATAACTTTCTACCTTTTTAACTAAATTTTAATCATCTTTTTTTTCTTTTTAAATGTCTTGTAATTAAATAATTAACACTTTCCTAAATTTCAAAAATATTTACTACGCGAACTCCTTTAATTTCGCACTTCGCTTTTCATTTTTACTTTTCAACTAAATTTTCTCTCTTTCCTTTTTTTTAAAAAAAACTAATTATCATGCTAATTTTAGTGTCTTTCAATGTATGTTTACTTTCTAATATTTACTCACATATTAAATATGTACACATGTGTGACTACAGCTGTATGTAGTCATCACAGTAGATATATTTAAATCCTTCACTCCACCATATATTTTTGAAATGTAAGAACAATGACATCTGAAAAGACGATTCTCCGCCTATTTATTTCATGTTGAACCAGAATTCTTTAGTTCATCCAGATCACGATCTCTTATAAATGACTTCATCATTTGTTCTGTATTTATTATTAATAATATTATTTCAGTCTACAACTTTGACTCCACCCACAAACTAGAGATTATAATAATAGTATAATAATTTGATACTACATAATTCATTTAATATCTTGTCTCTCTTCTTTGCACTTGTAATTTTAAATATATAAATGTTCAGATATTTATAAAGAAAAAGTAGATATGTTAAAAATTGGCTTTATTCATGCTGAGCATGCTCCAGTAAATGATAAAGATATGTGTAAGAGATTGTGACCTGGGATAACTAAAGAGTATTAGTTGTATCTTGGGGGTTTTTTTTTTCAGATGTCTTTATTCATATATTTGGATGAATACAAATTTTAAATATATCTAGAAGAGATATTACATATAGAAAAAGAAAGATGAAGTTATTCTATATGTTTATGTTTAATTAGTGAGGTTTAAAATTTATATCAGTGATAGAGATGATCTTTGATTTAATAAATGATTATTAATAATCAATATAGTTATCTGAAGAGGATGGTGTCAAAATTGTAAGTGCAGAAAGTTTGCCATTTGTATTAGTAAACATTGAACAAACGATATGTAAGAGATTTTGACCTGGATTAACTCATGAGCACTGGGTCATCATGAGGTGCATCTGTGAAACCATTTGTCTATTTCAGATGTCTTTATTATGTTTCAAGAATGCTTGATTGAGTGGAAGTTTTAAGTACAACTAAAAAAAAAAAAAATTACACATGGAAAAATAAAAATGCAGTTGAATTATTTTATGTGTTTATGTTTAATTAAAAAAATAAATATATTAATCTTTAACTAAGGTTTAAAGTTTATATCTAGATTAGGGATAATTTCTAGTTTAATAAATGATTAGTAATAATAGTGAACATATTTATCTGAAATGGATCATATCAAATTTGTGAGTGTATGAATTTGACACTCGTAAATCAAAGTATTATATAGGTATATATAATTATACACGGAATAAAGCATTAGATGACTCGTTTAGCTTATATTTAACTCTTATATTAATAGCAATATCCTGCATGATTTGGCACAGTTAGTAGAGCAATCTGACTTGGGATCAGGATGTTCCAGGATCAATTTTGGCACTCACAGGCAGTTCTGGTGCTCCAACTTTTTATGAACTCCTGAATAATAAAGCCAAAATGCAGTAATCCACTCTATATTACTTGACTTCAGAATCATCTATATATTGGCAAAAGTGATATTGCTAGTTTATAAATTCCTTTAGTATGTCTTCCATTATTCACTCCCACCCCACAATAAAATAGAATGTTTTCATATCAAAACTGTTCTAATTTAATTAAATGTGAGTATATATTTGAACTAAATGTATTTGTTAATCTGTTAATAGCAATTGTATTGCAAATAAGATATTTATTTGTTTTCTATAGATTGCCCCTGAAAATACTTTAGTAGCCTTTGACACAGCAGCCAAACACAATATTATTGGATTTGAAACAGATGTTAGCATCAGGTTTGTGTGGACATTATTTTTTAATTACTCGTCTCATTATTAAGTTCATAATTTATATTTGTGTTTTTTTCTTTTTAGTATGGATGGCATCTTGTTCTTGCTGCACGATAAAACGTTTAAAAGGACCACTAATATTCATACTATTTTTCCAGATCGAGTCAATTTAAATGCAGCCTATTTTAATTTTTCTGATATAAAACAATTAGACGCTGGATCTTGGTTTTTAGAGGTATGTATTTCAATCGATTTTTTTAAGTTTTATTTTTGAAACTGAATGTAGTTTCAAAATTAGAAAATACTTGTGTGATCACGTGCATTCAGTGATTGAATGTGTCTATATATCTATCAAAAGTTTATTCGATATCAGATTTTTATATAAGTAAGTCAACTTCTGACAATTATGGAAATAATATTAGCAATTATATGTCAAAGGACAGATCCCCCATATCAAACCATACTCTATTGTCAACCTTCTATTTATAGCTATTGTGTTATTAAAATCAACAGTCAATGGATTTTTTTCTTCTATAATATTTCCACATATCTTCTAAAGTACCTTCCAATTCACCTTTCATATTTTTTCTGCCTCTGAGTACATATCTAATCCATTTCCTTATATTTTTGTAATTTCCTCAAAGCTTACTTTTTTTTCATTTACTCTCTTTAACACTTATGCATTTTTTAAAATCTTTTCCATTCCCCTTCAAGTTTAAATTTTTAAAGTTTCTACTTTTTCTCCTCACCGTTATTCTTTATCTTCTATGTATTGATTACCACAAATATAATTAATTACTTCTTTCTTTTATATTTTCTTCAATGCAAACATTTCTATTCCATATGAAGTAATATTGCAAACAAAATATTTCACATGCCCTTTTTTAGATTTAATTGTAATAATAATTGGAATAATTTACATGCATGTTGAAAGTCCTTTTAATCATTATAATTTATAATTTTTTTATTGCTACTTCCATTATCAGTTATTCATTTTCTCAAATATTTAAATGCAATGATTTTCTTTATACCATATCAAAGATTTACTTACTTTTATTTTATTTTTTCTTCTATTTTCTTTATTTAGTTTTATCAGCAATTATTTTCTTCCCAAATATTCTATAAGTTTTGTCATTCCCACATAATGTTTCATTTGACCTCAACCATGCTGTCGTCAAGTAATCTCATATTATCAATAATTTTAAATAATTAGCATCCCTATCACAATGCTAATTCCTTCTTCATCAGAATAATGTTCTCTTAGCAACTCATTTAAATATATATTAAATAAAACAGGATAGACAACATGATTACTTTATGCCTTTTCTTATAGCTTTAAAGAAAGTTTACTCTATCAGTCTTCTAATTCACGTGCACATTTCTCAATAAGTATCTTTTTTACAGTGTTTGTCTGAAATTTTGTGATGATATGTTATTTGTAATTATATCTTGCATTCTTTTCATCATACTATACTTATATAAGGCTGAAACCTTAGTACATGTGCCTTGAGTGCTAAATTTTAGTAAGAGAGACCTCTACAAATCATAACGCAAGATTCGACTTTATAAAGATAAGAGCTAATTGTTAAACGTTTTTAGAAAAATTTAAACTTTAAATAAACTTTTCAAATATGTTCGATTTTTATTAATAGTACACAGATTAGTATATAGCAAAATGTTTTGAGTGGTATATTCACCTCTCCTCTTTTGGTGTTGATGGTCTGACCAGTGAGATATTAGCTAGGAATTGATTTATGAATATTGAAGCTATGGTAGCAAATGTAAATGTTCCAGGTTTGATCACATGCTAGTATAGATTCTGGTCAGGCTAACAATAAATGAAAAATAGAGGGCCTAAAACATTGTGTTAGATGTTAACCTCTGTGCTACTGCTAACAGTTGAATAGATTTGTAAATAAAGTTTGAATTTTTTTAAAAGACATTTAACAGTTAAGATGCTTTTTTATATAACTTCTTTTGTTACAGTCATTAGGAAATTACCCCCTATACATGCATTAATTACTAATGATTGTTACAAATAAAACACAGTACTAGATAAATAAATAACTACTTCTTTTGTTGTATCTGTAACTGATTTTTATGATTTGAGTCAGTCTGACATCTAATAATCTCTATATTTTTCTGATATTTTGCTTTTGTTTGTTTATCCATGCTTTTAAGTTTATTTGCAATGACATATGAGAAAAGTATATACAGCAGTAGTAGAATGATGGGCTTAAAATTTTGCTAAAGGTTTTTGATTGAAGCTCATCATATCACTTAAATTTCATGTGACTCCTAAGTAAGTAATCATTTGGTTATTTTTATTTTTTTATGTTTTTTTTTTTTGTGTGGAGTTTTGTGATATAAACAAATATTTTTTTATCTACAAAAACATTTGTCTTATTAAGAAATCTCAACTTCAACAACTATAGTGAATAGTAATTTTCAATATAAAAGAGATTTCAAACTTACATTGTATTGTTTTTCACCTTTATAAAGTAATCATGTTTGATATTGTATTAACAATAGAGACTCAGATAATTTAAAGAACTGATTCTTATATTTCTGTTTCATTAATTCTTCTGTTTAGTTAAGAATAAAAGTCAAATTATAATTCTTATAATTAAAATGAAAGTTTGGTACATTTTTCTAATTTCACTTCTTTTATGCTATCCAATGTAAAATGTAGTGGTTAATAAATTCTTATCCAGAGATTCCTGTCGAAATATCCTCTATACTAGCTTTTAGCTTATATCTTTCATTAATGAGGAGCTTTTTTGATTTTTTGAACAGTACACTGTAGATATTTTTTAATCTAATGCAATTTTTATCCAATAGTTATCAATCTACCAACCTAAACATGACTAAGATAAGGGAAAAAACTAAAGTCACCATGAGATATGAAAACCGAACTGGTATCAGATTTATATAACTATGCAGACAAATAAACTTGGATTAAAAAATTAAAAACTTTTTTAATTGGGCTGATAGCTTGATAGTGTATCAAAAATTAAAAAATGGCTGTTAGAGGAAAGATGTGTTAGATCCAAAAAGCTTTTCACTGATGAAAATCATAAACTAGAAACAAATGTAAGGTTATTTGATTAAGACAGCACAGGATCAGAGTTTATTAAGAATAATATATGGCATGTACTGATTATTAAAGTTTACATTAAATGACTTAATAATGATAAGAGTAGAATTTACTTATGAGTAGTAATGTGTAAACTAAAGTAATATTTTGTCTTATGGATCATGTGGTTTTGTATTAATTTATTTTCAAGGAAATATCTTTATACAGGGTTTTTGATTTTTCTACTACCATTATGTTATCTGTCCTGGGATTTTACAAAATTGACAATTTTTCATTTATTTACCACATCAAGGATTTATTACATTTTTGATAATTTCTGGGATAAAAGATTTAATACCAATTCATTTCTGTTTTTTTCATTGATGTCTTTATCGTTGCAAATTTTGAGTTACTTTTTTTTTTTCTACAGATCATATCTTGAGTATTATTTCAGATGAAATAAAAGTTTATTTTTTTATGGATGATTAATTTCAAAATACCTCCTTAGTGGTACTGAGAATTCTTGCAAAATTTAATAAAAGATTTGGTAATAATTAGACTTCTGGGAAAGAGTTATTCTGAAGATATAATTTTGATTTTATATTGAGAATTCAGTATCTTTTTTGAATTTATTTATATGTATATATATATATTAGTCAATAGTCTTGTTATAATAGTGTAAATGCATAGGAAATTCTATGGCTCAATTGTGCATTTTATGTTAAGCCATTAGTAACTAAAATACTTATAAATTAGTCATTTTTGTTTAATGCCCATGCATTTTGGCAGGATGGTAGAATGGCAGACTTTGAATTTCAAGATCTATGGATCATGGACCAGCTATGCTACTTTAGCACTCAAACTTCTTATGAATTCCTGAGCAATAAAACATTTCAATTGTTATTATTATTTCTTTTGATTGGAAAATGTGAACTGACTGAATGTCTAAAAAGTTTAGTGGACTGTGTTCAATAGAAGGGACAACTTTCAAAAACAGATAGATTAATTTCATATTGTGCTATCTGAGTGAGTTAAATTTTCTTTATTAAAAAAAAAACGGAAAGAAAAAATATATATATATAAATAAATGAAAACAGTATTATTGATAACTTGTGATTTATATCATTAATTAGAGGGGATTTGAACTCACCCAGACTTTCAAGCTCCCATCAGTCATCCACTTCATCACATATAACCTATACACATGACCACATATATGTGAAAAAGACAAATGATCTCCAATATATGTATTTCATGCTGTACCAGCACGGATCATCATCTCAACACATACATATAATCAATGCTTAGTTTATATTAAGATAGCAAATCTTCAAACTTTAATAGACAGGCTTCAATATTCTCCAACTCTTCAGCCATTCATATCATTGAGAATCTGATGATGACATGTTTAAAACCCTTGTTTGCCAATTTTGTTGTCATACCCATGTTGACCAGAAGTCATTTTGACTCTTCATATGTAGGACTTTAAGACCATTTTAAATACACAGAAGAGGGATGGACTGAATCTGTATTATTAAAATACAAGTATAGTATATATACTTAACTAGATGTAATTAAGGGGGACTGAATAAATTTTTTAAAATACTAAATTGTAATGGCACAATATACTTAACTAGATGTAATTAAGGGGGATTTGAACCCAGACTTTTAAACTCCCTTACTCATTCACTCCATACTTGTATGACAATATTAGAGATTCTACCCATCCCTCTTCTGGTATATTTAAAATAATCTTAAAGTCCTACATATGAGGGGTCAGAATGACTTATGGTCAACATAAGTATGACAACAAAATTGGCAAACAAGGACTTTGAATTTGACAACAACAGATTTTCAATGATATGGATGGCTGAAGAGTTGGAGAGCGGAGAAGATTGAAGTCTGTCCATTAAAGTTTGAAGATTTGCTATCTTAATATAAACCGAACACTGATTATATATATGTGGTGGAAGATAATGATCTGAATCAACTGATGAGTGCTGGTTTCAGTCTGAAATATGTTTATTGGAGATCATTTATCTTTTTCACATATATGTGGTCATGATTATCAGTTGTATAAGATGGAGTGGATGACTGAAGGGAGTTTGAAAGTCTGGTTTCAAATTCCCTCTAATGACATTTAGCTTAAGTATACACTGTACTTGTATTTAAATATCAATTATTTTAAATTTGCTTTTGAATAAAATGAGTAAGATTGTTATATTAGAGGATATTGAAAATATGAGTGTAAAAAACTTTGATTCATTGAAAAGAAAGTAGAGATTTAAAAAATGTACCCATTGAAAACATGATTTTAATATACTCCCATGTAAATCTTTAAAGTGTGAGCAAAAAATTGAACTACATAATTAAAGTTATATTACTTAAAGTGTTCAAACTACTAGATTCTAATTAAATCATTAAAAACCAGTCAACACTTAGACAGTCCCAATGTCTACAACAATCACACTATTGTCAAGGCAACATCCTTTTAACAATAAGGTGGAATTGTAATTATACATGCATATTTATAGATGAATTAATATGTAACTATATTAGATTATATTGGAGGTTTCTGTTTTTTAATTGTTATAGACTTTCAAATACCTAAGTTTCTTTATTCAACTTTAAAACATTTAATTATTTAAATATTTGTGAGGGAAAAAAAAATATTTTAACTTTAATTCAAAATTATAAAAATTTAACAATGTGACATTGATATAAAATTTGAATTGATAACAATTTTTTGATAAATAATGTTAATCTATATTCCAATTTTTATTAGTTAAATGAAGTTTGAATTGCCATATAATCCATTTCAAATTGTTTAGATGATCTATATCTTGCACAATCTGCTTTTTTATATCTTGTAAGTGATAGCAACTAGAAAAAGTCAAAATACATTACCTCTTAAATTTCTCTGGTATTAAATATCTTCATATTTATGATATTTCAAAGTATATATTTACAGGTTGAGATTGATAAAACATTACGAAAATAAATTATAGATAATTTGATTTTTTGACATTAACTGGATTGAACATAGTTTATAATTTAGAAAATTATGGAATAAGAGACAAATTGTTTATTAAATAATAGATACATTTTAATGAAAATATAAATGTGTTGAGTAATACAGAAAATTTGAATATGCTTAGACTATTGTGTATTTCTTACTTCTATAAATGATTAAGGAATATTAATATTAAAAATTCAATACTTCAGTATACTGATTAAGTTATTATGAATATGAATAATCATATTGGCCATGCTGTTAAAATTTGTCAAGAAAGTTTTAATAAAATTATTCTCTGGTACTTTAACAATACTATTTATACATAAATGAAGGACAACCAAATGTCTGTTAAAGATTTTTCTCACATGAAATATGAAAATATGCATATATATTCATATGATTGTTTATGTAATAATAATACAATATGCAGTGATAACAGGTGTATAAAAGATCAGGTAAAAGATATTAAATATCTTGAAATAATAATAGATGAAAAAAATGTCTTTGAAAACAGAAAGAAAAAAAACTTCAAAAGCATTATCACCTGGTATTTGATGAGTATTTATTTCTAGTTTCCCCGATAGAAAAATGCCAGAAATGTCTTTGCCTTATAATGGGATATTTAAAGACAACTTTAGTTTTTAATTAGTAGCACTACTATAATGGTTGTATCTATTTTTTAATTTTAAAAATTATATTGTCAAAAAAAACCAATAATATTATTTAATAATTAGATAACATTAGCTTTTGTCCAAAAAAAGAAATAATGCAAAAAAAAGAACTTTTGTAGAGGCATTATATACTTGGTAAGGATGTTTGTGATACCAGCAAAAAATCAAACAAATACTTTGCAGTATACTGAAAATCTAAATAGTTAATAGAATGTATTTAGAAGAAAATTTTTTTTTATATATAGTTAGAGAAAATGGATTCATATAATAGCATTGATTCTAAGTTAAATATGAATAAGATCAAAATTTTTATATATAAGAACTAACTTCTTTGTCTAGATCTGCTTGATTTAATAATAAAATAAATTATAAGCTTATCCAGGGGAGTGTTTTTCATTTTTATAAATACAACAACTAACATTAAAGTTAATGATATTAAGTTCATTGGTAACTGTTTGATATTTTAAGTAAAAAAATGTTGCATTTTTTACATATATGCATACACATACTGTACAGGTCAAAAAGAAGCCAACACATCAACAAACCCAAATTCAACATCGGATTCAAAGTCAGGCGGTTCAAACTGAATTCAAACCCAACTCACGAGCTCAGATCAAATCAATGGATGACATATATCGATGGTACATGACTATGCGCCAAGGAACTAGCTCAATGGATGATGATGATTAATGAGACCCCTGATTTAACTCTAATAAAGTATAATAAAATAACTAAGAATCTTTATAAGTCAACTCATATATATATGTTCGGGTTGCCAATACAGACAGTGAGCATTAATATTGAAATAATTTGAATAAAAAAGAAAGTTAAAAAAAACAAATGTGTTAATAAAATGTTTAATAATAATTATAATTTTGTTCAACTTTTAGATTGTGATTATATAGATTACCTCTAGTCTTTAAACGGAATTTATAATTACAACAAGAATGGCAGTCCTTATTATATGCCAATACTATTACGCAATATTCTGGAATGATTATATATGTCTATGCCCCGACAAGTAAATAAAGGTAGATAAAGGTATTTGGCTGTGACATAAATTATTGATCTAATTCTAAAAGAAAGAATGTGAGATTCATTTTCACATTCCTAAATCAATTCACAAAGAGCAAGATACGTATTTAGGGCATAACTTTAATATTTAGTAAAAAACTTACTTAATTATAAATAAATATGAATTTGTTCGACTTTAATAAAATCAATTCATCACGATTTACGAGCATTAGAGCGGGCTTTACTGGAACTGAGAAATAAACGGTACTGACGACTTATGAGCTATAAGAATAAATATGAAAAATAATGGCTTTGTCGGTGATTTAAGAAAACAGCAAGGCGGCTTGTGTTTTACAAGTCTTTACTGCCCTTTGAAGGAGATATGGAATACAGGGGAAACCAAGTCTAGTCATAGTTATGAACCATTGGTGTTCCAAATATAAAAACGAGCAAGTGAGGAAGTGCTTTCTTCCTATTTATTAAAATAACATGAAGATCACAGATGACAAGCTTATGAAGCATGAGATGGCTCGTGTCAGCAACGTTTGGAAAATGATGACTTGGTCATCATTGTATTTAAATAATAAAACCTATTTTATATAAAGAATGCTCTACGTGATGACCTGATCAAGTTAAATTAAAGTCAAACGTGCTTTAATCAAAAAGTATTCAATGCAATTAGAAATTATATTAATTATGCCCTAAATCTCATGCCCTTCCTGAATATTAATAGAAAGTATAAAATTTGAATTAGAATATATTCATTTAATTACTTTATCGACCTTTTTGCGAAACTATATATGAATGTGAATAAATAGATATTATAAACTCAGTAAAGTGGCCAGGAGAATAGGTTAGAAATTGAGCTAATAATTTATTATTATTAGCCATTAATAAAAATAGCAAAAATTGTATAAATCCTTCAACTCGATAATTAATAGAACTATATCCAATGAGTTCTAGTGGGTAAGAATTACTATAAAAATTAATATAATATTATTTAACAAGGCAAATGCAACGAAGGAAATTATTATCGAGTTGAAGTTTTACTGGCATATAATAAAAATAAAAGACATTAATAATCATCTCAAATATATAATAAGGTTAAATAAACGAACCACTATCGTAAGAAAAGAGAAAGTTAACAAATATTAAATTTAAAGACTAGAGATTAAGATAGAGAATTACTACATAATTTAAAATAGCATTAATACATTAAGGAAAGAGAAGAGCTTTTAACAGTACTTAATTTAAAGGTAGTGTAAAATAAAATTTGAAGACCGGCCAGAAAGTAGCGGTTCATATAAGAAAGATATTGCCATTTCTTCATGGTTGGCTCCTTAGATTACACACGGCAGAGTCCAGTTGGATGAAACGTAGATGCGCATTTTGTAAAATTATTTGAATGACATTTTGAAGGCTTTCTCTAAGGTTTCGGCAGCTTACAATTGGTATATGAATTTTTATATTGCAGCCACATTGAAGATTTTCAGGGGACTTCAGGAACCGTAGTCAGACTCCTGAAGTTACCCCCCCCCATCATGGTAGAAACACTATTTTACTTCATAATTTAACTGGGCGGCTTCTTCTCTAATGAAATATATACGGCTTTTCTTAATGAGGAATAATAGCTGTGTGGAAACTTTTTCTGGGCCATTTATACTATCCTCTGATGCCTTCAGGCTAGCGCTTCTTTCATGATCAATGTTACAAAATATACTAGTTGTTTTTAGATACATTCCTTCGATAAGGCTTTGAAACTCATTAACTTGAATTCATTTTCTAATTAGAAAAATGAATTTTTAAAATCAGAAAATGATTTTAATTAGGACCGTCCTTACATTTTAAATACTTATCTTTTTTCTAATTAATAAAAACTTTACCCATTGTTTTTGGAAAGGGACAATCTGAAAGCTTATCGAAAGAATGTAGCTTTTAATCACTAAAAATTTGAACAAACTATTTAAAGTAAAACAAAACATTGCCAACACAATGAAACTTTAGAACGAATATGTACATTTAAATATTTATAAATATATACGCACAATCCACGCAGTTATAATATATATAAATTCATGAATAATTCTATCATGAATTTATTAATAGAAATGATTTGTTTAAATCTCAAACGAGTTAATTTTAACACACATTTATAATAGTTTTTCTTTAAGGAAACTAGCGTGGACTGAACGTATAAAGCCCCATTGCATCGGAAATTCAAGGTTAGTACAAGGGTTTGAAGTTGGCTACATGTGAAAGATCATGAAGCTAGGATCGAACTTAGATCCGACTGCTTCATTTTTTTCCACTTCAAAAAAAAAAACAATGAAAAAAAAATCTTTTTACTTATATTGCCACGCTAGTTTCGTTAAAGAAAAACTATTATAAATGTGTGTTAAAATTAACTTATTTGAGATTTAAACAAATTATTTCTATTAATAAATTCATGATAGAATTATTCATGAATTTATATATATTATAACTGTGTGGACTGAATGTATAAAGCCCCATTGCATCGGAAATTCAAGGTTAGTACAAGGGTTTGAAGTTGGCTACATGTGAAAGATCATGAAGCTAGGATCGAACTTAGATCCGACTGCTTCAATACATATATATAGAGTTATAAAATCATATTTAAATTAGTTACATGGTTACCCAATTGTTGGGTGGGTAATGGAAATTTTAATAGTTTTTCATCATGGTTTACTGTATACCATTCATTGACCAATCTTGCATGGCTTTAAGCTACTTACCTGATAAAAAAATTCTGTCTGTTAAAAAATTTTCTGGTCTGAATTTTGATTTCAAATTGTGTATGTGTATGGTAGTGAAGGCAGTTTGCATAATTTTTTAAATTCTTTTATCTTGTTATATTACTTTTTTTTTTTTTAGACAAATCCATTCGATACATTAGCGGATCTTTCTCGAGAAGAGAAGAACTCGTTTATTAATCAGTCTGTCCTGACTTTCGATCATTTTCTCGCTCTTGGCCTTAAGTACAACAAGACTATTCTTCTTGATATCAATTTACCTCCTGTGGACCATCCTTATTATAATTCAATGGTTCCAAAAATTTTAGATGCTTTTAATAATTCAAAGATTTCACAGAATAAGGTTAGTTTTTGCTTATAAAGTTGGAGTAAATGCTCTACGTTGTTACTATTTTTTTAAAATAATAATGTTGTTGCAGCTGCTGCTGATCTAAATTCAAGATTTGTCAGATTAAATTGAATTAAAAAAAGAGACATAGTTATTAAAATTGTTTCTTGTACAAGTAAATTATAATAGGAATAGTTTAGAGGTTATTGATATTGATGATTGATTCATTATTTATCTGAATAGTAGTTTGTATTCCCGATTAAGCTATATATATATATCTTAGTTAAAGAAATATCACTACTTATGCTGTTGATAAAGTCTATGATTTGCTTTATTTCAAATTAATTAATATATTGTTAAAGAAATATATAGGGTATATGAGCACAGACTTTCACATAATCCACCACTCTCCACTCTATCTCATAACACTGATACACTTGAACACATATATGTCAAAAAGATAAATAATCACCAATATACGTATTTCATGCTAAACCAGCAATCATCAGTTGGTCCAGATTATCATCTCTACACATATATGCAATAAGTGCTCAGATATATATTAAGATAGCCAATCTTCATACTTTAATGGAAAGGCTTCAATGCATTCCACTTTAGGTCAACATGGGTGTGATGAGAATCTCGGCCTCAGGATGGCCTTTGAGCATTCCATCAATTGGATGGATGGTTGGAGTGTGGAGTGCATTGAAACCTGTCCATTAAAGTATAAAGATTGGCTATCTTAATATATATCTGATCACTTATTGCATATATGTGTAGAGATGATAATCTGGACCCAGTGATGATGCTGGTTTAGCATGAAATACGTATATTGGTGATTATTTATCTTTTCGACATATATATATATATTCAAGTGCATCAGTGTATGAGATAGAGTGGAGAGTGGTGGGTCGTGTGAAAATCTGTGCTCATATACCCTATATAAAATAATAGTAATAAAACTACAAGATATTGCAATCGATTATTATTGTGAAGTTTTTAAATCTATTTAAAGTTTGATTTTGAAATTTCAAAAGCATGATAAATATATGATACTTATACATATACGTAAAATATAATGTATTATTTAATAATAATAATTGAATAAATCAACAAATACTTCATCAGGAGAAAAGGTTTGACCTCTGCTATTCCTTCACTTCAGGATAAATAAATTGCTTAAAACAAAAGTTCTACTGTGATTTCAGGGGAAATGCTTCTTTTAGATCAAATATTGGAATATAGATGGGCTAATAACTTTGAAAAGATACTTGTAATTATTGTTGTTTATTTTACTTATTTTCAAAAGTATTTAAAATTAATTAATTATTTGCTTAATAATAGACCTGATTTAAATCTTAAAGAATTATTAATTAAGGAAATAGTTCATAAGATTTTTAAAAAATGCTGCTTATTATAACGATCAGAACTATTTAAATAAGAAGAATTAAACATATTTTATAGAATCAAAATAATGATGTTGTTATAAATAATAATAAAACTTTACTTTCAAAATTAAAATTTTATTTACACTCTAGAGTAAATCAATAATAGCATAAAATTAGGTCAATAGGAAAGTTTCAATGAATACATATAAATGTGGTATGCAAACCATGTATATAGAAAAATCAAAAGTTGTATTAGATCAATTACATAGTCTCAAAAGCTACATAAGAAAATTATGATAGGCAAATTAATGTAAGTATGAAAGAAACATAAATAAATAAATAAAAATAAAATAAAAGGTTACATTAATGCCGTAAGACAGGGTGCCATATGCATAATTTGCTAGGGATATAAAGGAAGTCAAAGTTATATATAAGGTTTAGAAATTCCATTAATTAATGACTATCTTGGCCCAAAGACCAACGAGGATGATAACATTATTTACAAGTTGATATATAAAAGGGACCATTGAGAATCATTAATTAGGATATATAAGTAAATTAATTACACAGTATGGTGCTAAGAATCCCCTGATTGCGGACCAGGCTGCCATTTGATGATGACTTTTTATTTAGGTACTTGCAACTGCAGATCACTTTCAAGTGAAGGAAGATTGCAAGAATTAGAAGAACTCTCTTATATTAAATAGGACATTATTGGACTTTGTGAAGTTAGAAGAAAAGGTGAAGAAACAATTGATTTAAAAAGTGGACATGTACTCTACTATAAAGGCACAAATATTGGAAATACAAGTGGAGTAGGATTCATTATAAATAAAAAATGGAAGAATAACATTGTAGAGATTGATGGTGTATCAGACAGAGTGGCAAGATTAGTTTTACAACTTAATAGCAGATACCAAATGCAGATAATTCAAGTTTATGCCCCAACAAGTTTTTATAGTGATGAAGTAGTAGAAGATTTTTATATGGATATACAAAAAGCTTTTGATCAGAGTAAACATTTTAAAATTGTTATGGGAGACTTTAATGCTAGAATTGGTAAACAAATGAAAGACGAAAATGCTGTAGGTAATTTTGGTTATGGTAATAGAAATGAGAGAAAAAGAAAAACTTTATATTATGAATTTTTTTTTTGAAAAAAAGGTTAAAAGAAAATGGACATGGAAGCATCCAAATGAAAGTACAGCAGAATTGGATTATATTTTGACTAACAGAAAATACATATTTCAAGATTGTAATGTTCTTAATAAATTTAACACAGGAAGTGATCATCGATTAGTAAGATGTAAGATACATGTAAATGCAAAACTAGAGAGACAAAAATTATTAAAAAAAACAATATTTACAGTTGATATTCCTAATCTTCAGAAACATTCTAATGAATTTAAATTAGAACTTACAAATCGGTTTCAAGTATTAGTAGATTTTGAACATGATTCAGATTTGAATGAAATTAATAGGAAAATAACTGATACACTTTTAAAAACAGCAACAAAGATAGCTGGTAGAAAAAAGCAGCAATTGACCAATAAAATTTTTACTGAGACTAAAGAATTTATGAAGAAAAGAAGGAATATGAAGATATACAACAATGATGCATTAAAAAAGATTGAATATCTCGAATTTTGTAAAATGGTGCGGAAAAGAGTTGAAAATGATATACGAAAGTATAATTGTGAACTAGCAAGGAAAGCTGTAGAAGAGAATAAAAGTCTAAAGAGTGTAAAACAACATTTTGGTATTGGTAGGAAATTTATATCTGCAATAAGAAAAAAAGATGGAATTGTTACTAAAAAGAGAGATGACATCATGAAATTGGTAGAAGATTTTTATCAAGAATTATATAGTAATAAAGAACAAGTACGTCCCATTTCTATTACATCTTCCGAATTGCCCAGAATTTTAAATGAAGAAGTGAGACACATAATTAAATGTATGAAGAAAGGAAAGGCTCCAGGTAATAATGGAATTATAATTGATATATTAAAAGAAGCAGGTGAAGAAATAGAATTTTTTTAGCAAAGTTATATACCAAATGTCTAAATGATAAAGATGTACCAGATGATTGGAAGAATGCAGTAATAATATTTAAAAAAGGTAATAAAGAAGATATTAGAAATTACAGACCTATCACCCTTTTATCAGTTTTATATAAAATTTTTACCAAGATAATTACAACTCGTCTACAGAGAACATTGGATTTCCACCAACCAAGAGAACAAGCTGGATTTAAAAGTGGTTTTAGTACATTAGATCATATCCAGGTGTTGAGAGAAGTTATAGAAAGGACATATGAATATGAGTTGTCATTATGTTTTGGATTTGTAGATTATGAAAAGGCATTTGATTCTATAAACATTTCTTCAGTGATTAAAGCATTGGATCATCAAGGTATAGATCCAGGATATTGTCATATTTTGAAGAATATTTATAAAAATGCAACAGCAACAATTAGATTACATAATGATACTGGGAAAGTCAACATTGAGAAAGGTGTAAGACAAGGTGACTCCATATCTCCAAAACTTTTTACAGCAATGCTGCGAGAAGTATTTTGTGGATTAAAATGGGAAACTAAAGGAGTGAAAGTAAATGGAGATTATTTAAGTCATTTAGGTTTCGCAGATGATGTAGTTGTATTTGCAAATAATGCTTCAGAGCTGCAGGATATGTTGCAGGAATTATCAGATGAAAGTAGGATTAAAGATAAATGTTAAAAAGACTAAAGTAATGTTTAATCGATTTGCTCAAAATATAAAAATAAAGATTGATTATGATGAATTAGAAGAAGTTAACAGTTACAAATACCTTGGTCAGATTATTAATACAGATGGAAACATAATGGAAGAAATTAATCATAGAATTAAACTTTGTTGGAGTGCTTTTGGTAGAAATAACTTCATACTAAAATGAAATATGCCTATGTGTTTGAAAAGAAAGGTTTTTAACAAATGTGTTTTACCAGTTCTTACTTATGGATCTGAGACTTGGACACTTAATAGAAGAGCAATACAGAGACTTCAGACCACTCAAAGAAGTATGGAGAGATGTATGTTGGGACGTAACAAGAAGAGATTGAAAGCGCAATGTATGGGTAAGAGAACAAACAGGTGTTACTGACCTCATTGAAAAAATTAAAAGATTGAAGTGGAGTTGGGCTGGACATATTGCTAGAAGAGATGATAATAGATGGACAATTGAAATTTTAAACTGGATTCCAAGAGATTGTAAAAGACCCAGAAAGGGACTACATGTGAGATGGATGGATGAAATAAGAAAGTGTGCAGGGGTGATTTGGAGGAGAGAAGCTAAAGATCGGAGAAGATGGATTAAACTTGGAGAGACCTTCATCCTGCAGTGGATTGATAATGGTTGATAATGATGATGATGATGGAACCAATGCCAAGTTTATGTATTAAATACATAGGGTGTATGAAAGATCTACATAGTTAAAGTTTAAATTATTATTAGATGAAAGATGGGATATATCATTCATTCAGTGGGTGGGAGAAAGTTCAGGTCTTAGGCCTAAGAATTACATGAATTAAGTCTATAGCCTCATCTGGCTCCAGGTTTGGTCAATCAGCCAAGGCTGACAAGTTCGTGTCATCACAGCCATGATCAAATATCATGCTACATCTGGCAGTCCAAATTGAGAAATTAATGAAAGTGGCCAGTCTTATTGTTTCAAATTGACTATTTTTAATTGCATCCTTAAGAGAAATGTTAGCTGGATCATTGCCATTTATCCGGGTCTAACGCTATATTTCGGAGGTAAATCCATGAGTCACATTGATTCAGAATGTGGTCAATGGACTCTTCCTGTTTGTTGCATAAGGGGATTGATGTTGTAACCCCTTTGGTAGTGGAGAAAGGCCCCAATGGGGAGTGCTCCAAGGATGATTTTTATTAAAATATTGACAAATTTTGGACTCAGCTTGATGAATTTTGTTAATTTGGAAAATTGAGAGATTCCTATCGGAAGTATATTAACGGTCTTAGTTTTCCCAGGAAACATTAATCGATAAACTTTTCAGTATGATAATTTCCCTTGGAAAAGCGAACCTGACCGGAAATTTTGAGTAATCACAGTGACTTGTTTTTGTAAACAAATGCTTCTCCATCTAGGCAGAGGTCAATCGGTAGGCTTGACCTTTTCCAAGGGGAAGGGACACTGCATATTGGGATTATCCTTAAAAATCTTGAATAGTATATTTTGAGTTCATTGGAGGTAAAAAATCTTCAGCGAGTGAAGGCTAAGGCCATCAAGAAGCTTGGGTTTTTGTAATAGATTGAGGCTGATTATGGGAGTCCTGCCTCCCCAGCAAAGTTTTCTGCATAAGGTTTCAATCTTTTGGGTAAACCTGCCTGTGGGGGGAAATCCCGCCAGATAGTATGTTATTTTGGGCAGTACTGTGCTTTATTAAAATATTAATTGAATTGATATATGAAAACCATATCATAAGTATCTAATATCATATATAGTAAAATATTTAAATCTGAAGATAAAAACTTTTATAATTTTTTAAAGATTTTAAATGATTGATGAACTTTTACTATGGGTGAAGTATAGGATAAGGATAAGTGAAGAAATATAACAAAATAATTAATCGATGAAGATTTCTCTTATATATATATATATTGAAATATGATATTATAAACGTATGGAATTATATGATTAGATTTATAAAATATAATTCATAACCAAAATTTTAATGTCGATATAAATAAATATGTTCTTATAATGATGAGTATAATTTTCCAATGAAAGATTTAAAAGGAAAACGTTTAAGATAATAATTTACAAAAAGGATTTGTAATCAATAAGTCTTAAAGAATGTGCACAGATTAAAAAATTAACCTTATGGAATTCCAAGATTATTAACCTTTGTTTTTATTTAGTGCTACAAAATATTAAAACATTTATTGGTATACTAGTTTTCTTATTATTAGTGAAAGTTTTATATTTATTTTCATTGTCGTTGGAGAAGTAGCAGGAAATTAAAGTCAGTTTGTTTGAATGAAAATCAAAGAAACTAATTTATGTCAATAATATTAATGTCAAGAAAAAAAGAGAACTATTGATTTATTTATATATAAAAAAGAATTTGTTTGGCTTATATTAATGACAATATTTGTTATAATGGTATGATTAAAAAGTGAGAAGATATATTATTTGGATTCATAAAAAAAAATTTTTTTTAGGTAAAATTAGTTTTTTTTTATATATATTTTATTTTAACTTTATGTTTATGTATGACTATGTTGAAGATACTAAAAGTAATAAAGTATGATATATATTAGATATTTCTGTATTTATTATTTAATTCTGTAATTAAAGAAATATTGCTCATAGGTTAAAAAAGGGCTCGAGGAACTCTTAGACCATTTTGCTCACAAATTTGGTCTCTGAGTAAACAGAAGGAAATCAGCCATGTGGTCTATACTATTAGGCCAGCAAATCCCAGGTGGACTTGAAGCCTCCTCAGAAATTTCTCGGAAGCTTCCTTATCTAAGATTAAATCAATCATAACATCACTATCGAAGGTCTACCTGTTCTTGTTGGGCAAGGTCGCCCTACTGAATGCTGTAGTATTGCCCAAAATAACATACCATCTGGCAGGATTTTCCCTCATGGACAGGTTTACCCAAAATATTGAAACCTTATGCAGAAAGCTCTGTTGGGGAGGCAGGATTCCTGTCATCAGCCTCAACCTATTACAAAGACTTAAGCTTCTTAATGGCCTTGGCCTTCACTCGCTGAAGATTTTTTGCCTACAATGAACTCATAAAGTACTATACAAGATTTTTAAAGATAATCCCGATATGGAGTGTCCCTTCCCCATGAAAAAGGTCAAGCCTACCAATCAGCCTCCGTCTAGATGGAGAAGCATTTGGTTGCAAAAACAAGTTACTGTGATCACTCAAAACTTACGGTCATTGGGTTTCTTTTTTCAGGGAAAATTATCATATTGGGAAGTTTATCAAACAGTCTTTCCTGGGAAAAATAAATCCATTAATATACTCCCTATAGGAATCTCTCAATTTTCCAAATTAACAAAATTCATCAAGCTGAATCCAAAATTTTCAATTTTTTTTAAAGTCATCCTCAGAACTCCCCCGGGGAGCTTTCTCCACTACCAAAGGGGTTACAACATTAACCCCCTATTCCCCCTATGCAATAAACAGGAGGAGTCGATTGACCACATTCTGAATCAATGGTGGTTCGTGTACTTACCTCCGGAACCTCGCATTAGACCGCATAAATGGAAATGATGCTGCTAACATTTCTCTTAATGCCGCAATTAAAAAGGGTCAATTCGGAAAAAATAAGACTAGCCACTTTCATTAACTTCTCAATTTGGGCTGCCAGATGTAGTATGATATTTGATCATAGCTGTGATGACTCAATAGTAAATTGATTTTTCAAGTCCCTCTACAAGATAAAAGATGAGGATAAATGAGCATGTCAGCCTTGGTTGGCCGACCAGACCTGGAGCCAGATGAGGCTACAGTCTTGACTCGTGCTGTTCCATGACATAAGACCTCAACCTTCCCCCATCTTCTGAATGAGTAATGGATCCCATCTTTCACCTACTAATGATTTAAACGGTAACTATTTAGATCTTTTATATACTCTATATATTTATTACATATATTTTCCACTGGTTGTATGTTTTATAATTAATCTATGTATGTATCCTAATTAGCGATTCCTAATAGTTCCTTTTATATATCAACTTTTAAATATTATTATGGTTCTCATATGCCTTTAAGCCAACCAAGTAATTAATAAATGGAAATTTGGAAACCTTATATATAGGTTTCACTTCCTCTATATCCCTAGTAGATAATGTATATGATGCACTGCCTTAAGGTCTTAGTGTAACCTTTGATTTTGGTTTTCTCTTTATATTTGTATTAATTTACCTATCATATTTTTTTATGTAACACTTGAAACTATATTATTGACTTAATGTATTACTTTCATTATTTTTTTTTAAAACTTTGTTTTGTCTTGTAAAAATTCACCAACTTTATATATAGATTTTACATCCTTTATATTTCAATCATGTTATATATATGATGTAGTGCTTCATGACCCTAATGCAATGTTTGATTTTTTTATATGCATTGTTCACATACCATATTTATATGTATTCATTGAGACTTTATTATTCACCTAAATTTATGCTGTCATTGATTTCTCTTGTATCCACTCTAAAATGTGAATAAAGTTTTGATTTTTGAAAGTAAATTATAGTATTTAATAATATACTGAAAATGTTGTTATTCCTAATGAAAGTATAATATGATCTTATAATTTAACGTAATAAAATATTTTCTAATATAACATTTATTATGTTATTGATATTTGTTTTGTATTATTGGTTTTCATAGAAGAGAAGTCAATATTCAGGATTAAGGATGTATTGGGTCCTCATTTTCTTTATATTAAAAGTGTATAATAGTCAGATATGTTTAAAAATACATATATACAAGCAACAAAGATTACAAATTATAAAATTATCATAGAAAAGCCTTTTTCGGCAAATTATGTTTTTTGCCCTTTTCAATATGTCTCCACGATTTAAAGCACATACAGCGACATCTATATCAATACATGAGAGAAGACAGATAAACAAATGGATATCCGACACGATCTATTATGTGATTTTTTTTCTTTCTCAATCCTACTACAAAATTACTCTGTTATATATATTGAATTGATATATATCCACACATGTTAATTAATTAACTATCCATTCTTTATCCATTAACCACTTATTATTCAACCTAATGGATGTTTTGTATATATTCATACAGTTGTTTTTATTATACATGATATAGTTTGTTTCATATATTTTACATCTATTAACATTTTTAATATAATCAAGAACACTTATATTATCAATACAATTTATTTTATGTCCGTACTGCAAATAATGAACATATAACGCATCTATCATCTTTCCTAGCAATAGCATCATTGTGTTCTTTAGCTCTCTCTCCCAATTGCTTTGACGTCTGGCCATAGTAAACCATATTACAAAAATTACATCTAATTTTATAAACCATTCTTCTCTTATATTTTATATCATCTTTCATCCTACAATTAGTTATCAATTTATCTAAATTTTTGCTATTAGCCCATCCCACATTAATGTTTTTATCTATATAATTTTTACTTTTTTTATTTAATATATTATATACACTAGGCAAATATGAAATTTTTATCCACTTCTTTTATTTATTAGTTCTACATCTATTATTATTCGTGCTATTTACCCCATATCGTGAAAATATATTGTCAATACCATGCGCTGCATATCCATATTCCATATATGTTTATTTAAATTTATTCTTCTGTAACATAGCAATATTTCTATCTGAATTAAATCTATCGTTCTTATATTTAAAATTCTTTATTACATTCATCTTTTGTATCCATGGTTATTTTGAATCAAATGATATAATTTTCCTTAATTTATAATCTTTAATAAAATGCTTAATTATAATATCATTATTTTGATTTAAAATAATTTCAATATCTAAATACCTTATTTCATTATCAATTTCTTTCATAGTAAACCTAATATTATCAACATTATTATTAAATTGTTTATATAATTTATATATTGCCCTCTTATTACCAATTATCAAACTATCATCTACATATCTAAGATAATGTAGTACTTCTTTTTTAATTATACTGCCTTTTATAATATTGATTTCCATGTTATTAATGAACATAGATACCATAAGCCCACTAATCGCACATCCCATTACCCATCCCTTATTTATACTCCAATATTCGTTATTATATTTAAAATATAAACTATTATTTATTAGGTTCAATGCTTCATTTATAATACTAATTATGTTATCATCATTGATATATAGAGATAAAGCCTTTATGACGATACTAATACTTTTAATTCTAGGGATACTAGGGTACATCAATTCTATGTCCATCACAAAGATACTGTGGTTTCTATTTATATTCATCATATTTAATTTATCAATAATAGCCTCTGTATTTTTTATACAATATTGTCCATAACCAATTATATCAGCTATCCATTTGTTTAAATATTTACAAAATTTATGTAAAATGAAATTGCTAAAATTAAACAATAATCTTAAAGGGTTATCTTCCTTATGCGTTTTTACCTTACAAAATATATATGGGGTCTCATATGAATTAGGATATAAAGAATAATATTGATTATCACTTATAATGTTATTAACCTTCATCTTTTTTAACAATTTTATATATTTATTTTTTATATTATTTGTATGATCTTTAGATAATCTATTATACCCCTCATTTTTTATTACACTATCTATTCTATCATTATAATTCTTAGCGTACATTACAACAAAACAACAACCTTTATCTTCTTTACTTATTACAATCCTATAGCCATTACATATATATCTAATTTCGTTTATTATTTTCCTGTAGTTATAATCCTTATTAGAAATATTAAGTTCGTATAAATGTCTATTTAAAACACAATGTAATTTATTTTTTTCCCCATATGAAATATGTGCCAATTCAATGTCTGTTATAATCCTCTTCTTTATATCTTTGTCTATAAATGGGATAAATGATGGATTTTTACTCAGTAAATTACTTTGTTCACGTGAAAATTTATAGTTCGCTAAATTTACAAAATTGTCTGAAACATGTTTCTTATATTCCATAGACTTATAAGATTGCTGAATATTATCATATCTGCTTGATTTATTAGTGGAAAATTTATCAATCAGCCATTCCCATTTTTTAGTATATTTAAGGTGTATCTTATAATTCCATTTATTACGATAATTATTTAATATATAGGGTATATGAGCACAGATTTTCAGATGACCCATCACTCTCCACTCTATCTAATAACACTGATACACTCAAGCACCCATATGCTGAAAAGATAAATAATCACCAATATACGTATTTCATGCTAAACCAGCAATCATCAGTTGGTCCAGATTATCATCTCCCACACATATATACTATAAGTGCTCAGATATATATTAAGATAGACAATCTTCATACTTTAATGGACAGGCTCCAATCTACTACACACTCCAACTTTTCAACCGTCCATCCAATTGAAAATCTGATGATGAATTGCTCGAAGGCCACCCTGAGGCCGAGATTCTTGTCACACCCATGTTGACTTAAGGTCAATCTGAACCCCACATGTACAGGACATAATCCATTAAATACATATGCAAGGATGGGCAGACATCTCTACAATGTAATAACTGAAACACAAGCTTATTCTATACCTGTGTCTATGTATGTAATATATAGGGTATATGAGCACAGACTTTCAGATGACCCATCACTCTCCACTCTATCTAATAACACTGATACACTCAAGCACACATATGCTGAAAAGATAAATAATCACCAATATACGTATTTCATGCTAAACCAGCAATCATCAGTTGCTTTGAAATTATCCCAGACATTTATCCCCTTTAATATTGGTTTTATAATTTTATTTAAGCTTCTAAATCTATCCAAACTTCTTTTAAAAATGTAGTATTTTTCATTTATAAAAATCTGTAACAAACAATTCTCCAATTTATATATTAATTTGTTATTATTTGAGATCTTATTCCTTCTAACGTTAATTATACATGCTTTAGGCATAACCTTATGTAATTTACAATTATTTAAATATGATAATTGACTTTTTATTATTTCCATATGTAAACATAATTTAGTTAATTTCTTTACCTTAATCAAATCAGTCGTATCCAAATTATCTCTCATATACTTCCATAAATGCTCTATATCCCAAACAACCGCAGTATTAATTCAAAAATAACGTCATAAATAATATCGAAATTACTATACAGAAAAAGAATCAGAATTAAAACCAATTCTTTTTTTGTGTTGCACTTCAAGTATACAATAGTCAGATATGTTTAAAAATACATATATACAAGCAACAAAGATTACAAATTATAAAAAAGGCTTTTCTATGATAATTTTATAATTTGTAATCTTTGTTGCTTGTATATATGTATTTTTAAACATATCTGACTATTGTATATTTGAAGTGCAACATAAAAAAAAGAATATTTCTAGATAAGAGACCTTACCTTATTGGACAATGTAATTAATTGTTGCAGTTATCAGAAAGCTATAAAAAGACTGTATAACAACTACATCAAGTAGTTTTTGAGTGCATCTCCAGTAGACGTCTGTTCAATTCCAGTAGGAGATATCTCGCATCAGTGCTTTCGGTTAATGTACAGCGCTCAGTGGAAATGTAATACACGGGTATAGCTGAAAGAGGCCATAGAGATGGGGAGACCGTAGCCTGAAGAAACCGTCTGGATAACAGCTGAATAAAGAGTTGAGTTTCCAGCGGTTTTCAAGTGAAGTATCTGATAGACTGTTGCAGAGATGGAAGCTGTAAGGAGCTTAAGGCCAGTTGCAGTGCTATACTATGAAGCATTCGTGTGCAGCTAAACTGGACTGGGGACAAGGTGTGTGTAAACCTTGCCCATTTGTGAACCGTTTTTGTAGCAGCCAGCCTGAATGTACATCGAGGGAATTGAACATTAGCGAACTGTAGAAATAGAGTTGTTGCAGACTATTTGATATTCTAATTATTTAAAAACATTGTCTTAAAGTATATAGTTATACATATGGACACATCAGATGTTGTGCCTTCAAAACTGAAAAAGAATCATATATGGTCATAATATTCATATACAAAGCAAATGGCTAATATTGTAAATGGGTATGTGTTTTAAATAATACCATGAAATGAGATCAAATAAAATAAAAAAATCACTTGAACATAAAATGTTTTGATGATATTGGTAAATATGTGGAGTAAAACTAATTTTTTTTTAAATTTATTTATTTTTTGATATATTTCATTTAAATAATAAATATAATTTGAGTGAATTATTAATGTGTATTATATATAAGACTATATATTTAAGAAAGATGAAGATATAATAAGAATCAAAACAATGATATCTTAAGTTTGATGTAAAGGTATAATGAAAGTGTGTTTGATAATATATTAAGAAATTGTATTTAAGAAAATAGTAATGATTTTAAACTTTTTTAAAGATGATATTTCATCACATAATCACCATTTTTTTTGCTTATATAAGCTGTTTACACAGTGGCTTAACTCTCCATACAGTAGTACCATTTGGTGCAAGCCAGAGTAATCAATGGATGCAAGAAGATTTGTGCATAATTTCTTCTCTAGTACATACTCATTCAATATCCCTGACTAATATCTAGCTTGTGGCTTTTATCAGAGGAGTCTTAAATCTGAGAACACTGCATCTAGATCTACCTCTCTGGTACCTACTCATCCAGTATCCCCAGACTAGTTTCTAGCTTGTGGCGTTCAGGTGCAGTGCTCTCAGATCCAAGGCTCATCATTGATGAAAGTCACAAGCAAGATGGAGTATTCTCAGATTCAAGGCTCCTCACTGACAAAAGCCACAAACTAGAAACTAGTCTGGGGATATTAAATCAGTAGGTACTAGATAGGGATTTTTTGCACAAATCTTTTTGAATCCATTGATTATTCTGGCTTTCACTGAGTGGTGCTACTGTATGGAGAATTTAGCCTCTGTGTAACATGAAATTTAAAGACTGTATTTGTAAGATCATCATCAGCCATTATCAATCCACTGTAGGATGACGGTCTGTCTCTCCAAGTTCAATCCATCTCCGATCTCTGTCCTCTCTTCTCCACATTACTCCTGTATACTTTTTTATTTAATCCATCCATCTCACATAATGCCTCTTTTACAATCTCTTGGAATCCAGTTTAAGATTTCAATTGTCCATTCATTATCATCTCTTCTAGCAATATAACCAGCCCAACTCCACCTGTCTTTTTAATTCTTTCAATGATGTCAATAACACCCCATATATTGCATTTTCAATCTCTTCTTGTTACTCCTAACATGCATCCCTCCATACTTCTTTGAATGGTCTGAGGTCTCCATATAGCTCTTCTATTTTGTACATGTCTCATATCCATAAGTAAGAACTGGTAAAACACATTTATTGAAAACCTTCCTTTTCAAACACATAGGCATATTTTCTCTTAGTATTAAGTTATTTTTACCAAAAGCACTCCAACCAAGTTTAATTTTGTGACTAATTTCATCCATTATGTTTTCATCTGTAGTAGTAATCTGACTAAGGTATTTGTAGTTGTTAACTTCTTCTAACTTGTCATAATCAATCTTTATTTTTATCATTTGAGAAAATCCATTGAATTTTACTTTAGTCTTCTTAACATTTACCTTTAGTCCTACTTTCTTACTTTCATCTGATAACTCTTGTAACATTTCCTGAAGCTCTGAAGCATTATTTGCAAAAACTACATTATCTGCAAATCTTAAATAATTTTCATTTATTTTTATTTCTTTAGCTTCCCATTTTAATCCACAAAATACTTCTTTCAATACTCCTGTAAAAAGTTTGGGAGATATGGAGTCAACCTGTCTTACACCCTTCTCAATGTTAACCATCTTAATATCATTATGTAATCTAATTGTTGTTATTGCATTTTTATAAATATTCTTCAGAATATGACAATTATCCTGGGTCTATACCTTGATGATCCAATGCTTTAATCACTGAAAAAATGCTTATAGAATCAAATGCCTTTTCATAATCTATAAATCCAAAGCACAATGGCAACTCATATTCATTGATTCTTTCTATAACTTTCTCTCAATATTTGGATATGATCTACTATACTAAAATCAGTTTTAAATACAGCTTGTTCTTTTGTAAATCCAATGTTTTCTGTAGACTTGTTGTAATTATCTTGATAAAACTTTTGCATAAAATTGATAAAAGCCTGATAGGTCAGTAATTTTTAGTATCTTCTTTATCACCTTTTTTAAATATTAATATTAATAGTGCATTCTTTCAATAATCTGGTACTTATTTATCATTTAGATATTTGGTATATAACTTTGCCAAAAAAAAAAATGTATTTATTCTCCTGCTTCTAATATATGACTATAATTCCATCATTACCAGAAGCTGTTTTTTTCTTCACAAATTTAATTGCATGTCTCACTTCTTCATTTAAATTTCTGAAAAATTCAGAAGTTATATTTCTTGATAGAACTTTTCTACCCATTTCATGATGTCATCTCTTGTTTTAGTAATAGTTCCATCTTTATTTCTTATTGCAGATATAAGTTTACAACAATATCAAAATGTTGTTATATTTACCCACTTTTAGACTCTTCTACAGCTTTCCTTGCTAGTTCACAATTTTACTTTCTTATATCATTATCAACTCATTTTTGCAACATTTTACAAAATATTGAGATAGTCAATCCTTTTTAATCATTTTTATATGTCTTCATATTCTTTCTTTTCTTCATAAATTAGTTTCAGTAGAAATTTTATTGGTCAATTGCTGCTTTTTCCTACCAGCTATCTTTGTTGCAGTTTTTGAAAGTGTATCATTTATTTTCTTATTAATTTCATTCAAATCTGAATCATATTTAAAATCTACTATTATTTGAAATCGAAATCGATTTGCAAGTTCTAATTTAAATTCATTAGAAATGTTTCTGAAAATTAGGAATATCAACTGTCAATATTGTTTTTCTTAAATAATGTTTGTTTCTCTAGTTTTGCATTAACACATATCTTAAATCTTATTAATCAATGATCACTTGCTGTGTTAAATTTATTAATAACATTACAGTCTTCAAATATGTATTTTCTGTTAGTTAAAATATAATCCAATTCAGCTGTATCTTTATATATTTCCATGTCCATTTCCCTTTAACATTTTTTTCAAAAAAAGAATTTATAATATAAAGGGGTTTTTTTCCTGCAAACTTCACAAGTCTATGTCCTCTCATTTCTATTACCATAACCAAATTTACCTACAGCACTTTTATGTTTCATTTGTTTATCAATTCTAGCATTGAAGTCTCCCATAATAAATGTTAAAATGTTGTTTAGCCTGATCAAAAGCCTTTTGTACATCCATATAAAAATCTTCTACTACTTCATCACCATGAGAACTTGTTGGGGCATAAACCTGATTTATCTGCAGTTGAATAACTAATCTTTTCATGCTGTCGAATACACCATCGATCTCCACAATGTTGTTCTTCCATTTTTTATTTATAATGAATCCTACTCTACTTGTGCTTCCAATATTTGTGCCTTTGGAGAGTACATGTCCACTTTTTAAATCAATTGTCTCATTACCTTTTCTTCTAACTTCATAAAGTCCAATAATGTCCCTTTTAATATGAGACAGTTCTTGCATTTCTTGCAATCTACCTTTACTTGAAAGTAATCTGCAGTTGCAAGTACTTACATAAAAAGTCATCATCAAATGGCAGTTTGGGTCTGCAATCAGAGGATTCAGTTTCCTTGGCCTTCGGCCACCAACTGCTGCCTTGGCTGGCAACTTTACAGCCTTCTGGGACTCAGGGCTATGATTTATTTTTGGCTATCATGATTGTATATATCTATTAGAAAAAATGTTTCATTCACACATACATTTATTCTGCATTATCAGACAACTTGAGAAAGAAAGACCATAATGTTTCTTGATCCTAAACTCAGAGGTAAAAAACCAATAAAGTTATCACACTGGCTAATGCATATTGGTGGGCAGTCCAGCTATGTTTGTATACTATATAAATAATTACATAAGTAATAACAGCTGCAATGACAAGAACATATGGATGGAAACATTAGGAATTTGCCCTGTTTTGTTCCTTTAAGGCCTCCAAGAGGAATCAAAGGGTCTCCTTTCTGTTAACAGCAAACTATTAATTTTAATTTTTTTAATTTTATTTTTATTTTAAAATTTATAATTATTTGTATTGGATAAAATTAATCGTTAAAGTAAAAATTGATAAAATGTCATAAGTAAATTATTTTTGCCATTATTTTTCCTCTTGAGTCTTATTATCATATCAATTTTGAAACAACAACACACAATCTTGTTTTAATAAATATTATTTTATAATATCCTACTTCTGATTGGAATCTTATGAATTTTATTTGATCTTAATAGTGTATAATCATGTACATTAAAAACATATGTCATGACATAGTTATTGAACAACAAAAAAAGATATATAAAAAGAATTGATGCATATTTTATTTCGAGATTAATAAGATAAGTTAATGTTAAGGATTTAATAATAATGTAATTATACTTAAAGAATTTAATAACTGGAAAGCAAAATTATAAATGTACATTTTGGTAATTGTTTTAAAGTAACATGAATAGTCTAATGGATCTACATATGAAACGAAAATATATTTTAGTGTCATTAAAATTATATAATTTATAAGTTAAAATAATGATTTAAATTTTACTAAATTTTAAAAGAGAATATATTAATAAAAATATTATTTTCAAGCTTTGTATTTGTTTGTTGATATATGGAGTTAAATGTTATGAATATTATTTCAGGAATAAATGACAGTAGTATGATTACAAATTATAGATTGCTTGATGAAATCCCAATAAGAGAATTATTTAATATGATTGTTATTATTATAGAAAGTTCAATAGTAAGGGTAATCAAGTTAATTGTAATTCTATGAGTTTTTATTTAATCTTATGAATAATTAATGAACATAATATAATTAAAAATATGAAGGTTGTAATATGATTGGATTATTGTTATTATTACATTATAGATAGTGAAATCTTAATAAAATCCCTCATTATTTCACTATCTGGGTTAGAATTATTCCAATTATATATAAATAGTAAACTCTGAGAATTTATTAAAGTATTTTGCATTAAAATGTAAATTTGATTTTAAAGTTAAAAGGATAACAGACAACCCCAGTATCAATTATAGTGTTAGTCTAAAATAGATCTTTAAAAAAATGTATATGTGGACCACACAGGATGGTGTATGTAAAACTATGGCTATTTAGTCGCCATAACACCTGTACACACTATTTGACCACTGTCTACTGAATTGAATTGGAATATGAATCAATTAGCTTTATGAAATTTTATAAACAAAATTTCTAGATCTTGTGTAGAGCTTATATAAGAATTTAAGCTAAAAAGTTTCTCCAGTGATCATTATTTCTTCAGTAAGACAGATAAATAAAATTTTTCCGAAAGAGTATATTTATGAGGGTCAGGTAGTAACCAATCTTGTGCACCAATCTCACTAATGCAGCTAGAATTTATACTTCTCCTAAATTCTAATTTATGTTACTTACACTATCTCTAATTAGGTGCCCGACCCTAACTAGCTCACTCTCAGGGCTGGGAGGAAACCTATCGGATTCACGGAGGTATAACGGAGAAATCTGTGAATTTGAACAATCTCTTTCCTTTCTTTGTATATCTCTTAAATTTGATCGCATATAATTTAAAATTTAGCTGCTTTGAATTCCCTACCTTTAAACATTTATTACATTAATAATCGATCATATTTTTTCATCAAACTTAAGGTTTGAGTTTAAAACATATTTAATATATGTGTCTATTTGTATAAGACTTATTTATTTAGTTTTGCAAGGCATTTTGACAAGAAAAAGAAATAGGCAAATATAAATGATAAATCTATTCATTAATAATCTATAAAAAAATTAAGTTTTAAAGTATGTATATAATTTTATTCTTATTCATTTATCAAATCAAATATTCATAAGATAAAGAAAAAGTATATATTAGACACATATTAAAATCTAACATAAAAGAAAAAACAAATTATAATAAATATAATAGCTCACATAAACATATGAATAGGATAAAAAAATATAGTTATACACTACAGATTAAATTAATATTTTAACAGAGAATAGTATTTTGAAGGTAATGATAGGCAATTCTAAGTTTATTTAATGCACAGAAAGTTATAGTTATCTTTGGGAACCAGGGATTTTAATAAGGTTAAGTTTGCTTATAGTTAAAGATCCAAAGTAAATCTATATTTTTTGTTGAAGAAAGAAAGATATCTGCTATTGGCATAAGTCTGGCACATGTATCCATTTTGTGGTATTAATTGGAACCAAAAGAATAATGATGATAGCGATTAATAAATCTTCTAATGGAAGCTTGCTTGGCATAGGTAGTAGGTAGATAGTATTTACTTTCCTTGTAACAGAGTTTAAACCCAGCTACTGTTACAATACCTCCTGTTGGAAAGGCTTCAAAATAAGGTTGACTTATTTTGAGGGCTAAAATAATAAATATAATAAAAGAAATCCATTATAGCATGACTTTAAAGCCCTAGCATTGTATTACCCTGTTTACCCAAAATGTGTTGTCTCTTTGGCACCGTACAATAGTAAACGGGCTCTGATATAAATTACAAAATTTATGGCAGATGAACTTCCCCGGGTCACTAACATGTGGCGTTTTCACCATTACCTTGTCCCCTATTTGGAATCAGTGGTGTGTACCCACTGACCTTTTATTCCTATTTTGACTCTTTTCATAAGGGTCTGGTAAGCTTGAGCTATACCAGCTTCTATATCTATCAGACTCGTTCCCTCTTGGCAAGGGTTTTTTTTAGCAATTGAGGGACATGTTTTCCTAAATGCAGCTGTATTGGGGCAAACCCGGTCAATCATTAACTGACTAATTTTATATAATTAACGATTGTGGGACTTGCTTAACCCACCCTCAATGGTTTGTTGGAAGATAGGTTTTAAATAGCTGACCTAATTCTCACATGACCCTTTTACATAGGTTCAACTGTGGATTATGGATGAACATCAGCATGTTTGATTCCCTGTCATTGTATTCACCTGCATCATTCCCCTGATATAAATGGAGTACTGTGATCTGATAGTAGAGCTTTTGGTTTTCCCACAATGTGGAAGTGGTTATTTTCTAGCACCTTTATGGTGTTTCTAGAGTTTGCCTGGGGTATCAGATACGCAGCTATGAATTTTGAAAATAGATCATATACCATGACAAGATACTTCTTGTTAAAGGTGGGCAATGGACCATAGTAATCCAGGGCCATCATTTCCTGGGGCTTTATTGGAATTACGTTCATAAGCATTACATAACTCCTATTAGCTGACTTTGCCTTTTGGATATTTCATACTGGCTTACCATGGCCATAATTTTAGTGTACATTCTGGGGCAATAAAACCAGTTCCGGAGCAAGTGCTCAGTTTTTGGTATGCCATAATGACCATAGATATGGTGTGTACGTGTTGTGATAACTGCATCCCTCACCTGATGTGGTAAGATAGGTTTGCACCTCTCTTGGTCCTTGTGAATTTTATATTGCAATATTGATTGTCTTATCCGGTAGCATCCTGCCTTGTTTTCCACCCATCAAGTCTGTTCCCTTTTCCTCTAGCTACTCAATCAGTGTCTTCAGTTGTCCATTTTTCTGCTGGTGGTCATTCATTCTCAAGTTTAAACTGGCTATATATAGGTTCTCTCCATTCAAATGGTATGGTTGGGATCGAGCAGGGTTACGACCCAATATGTCAGGCGCAATGTTCTCTGCCCATAATATTTTATGGTATAGTCATATTCTTGGAGATATAAACTCCAGTACTGTTGAAGTAGCTGTGATTTAAAAACTCCAGGCTTTTACGATCAGTAATGACAAACACTTTTGATCCCAACAAGAGTATTCTCAACTTTTGGAATGCCCAGATGCTAGTGAGGGCTTCATTTTCAGTGGTGGTATACTGTATCTGAGGTCCCTTAAGCCATCAGCTTATAAAATACAATACCCCTATCCCTGACCATCATCCTGCATCAGGGATGTGATCTCCAGCCCATACCCACTGCTGTCTGTTTATATGATGAATGGCTTCTTGAAATTCAGGAAAGCCAACATAACTTGTTTCTCAAAAGTATTCTTCATTTCTTCAAAGGCTTTTTCTTCTTCATGAGCCCATTTCCAGGGTACATTCTTTCTTACCAGCCTGACCAAAAGCTCTCCATCTGTTCTGTAAACCCCTCATAGAACCTTTTATAAAAATTGCAGAGGTCTAGGAATGATCGAATTTGCTTCTGAGACTTAAATTTAGGGAATTCTTGAATAGCTTGGATCTTGTCTGAGTGGGGTTTGATCCCTTGGGTACCCACCACATGACCTAAGAATGTGAGTTCATTCTTCCATAACATGCTTTTTTAAGTTAACCTTAATTCCTTTCTTTAGGCATTCTTTGAAAAATATTTCTACATCCTTAAAATGTTCCTCGATGGTCACTGATGCCACTAATACATCATCTATGTTCAACGTGATCAACTTTTTAACCTCCTCTGTTAATACTTGGTCTAAACATCTCAACAACCCTGCATCACTGTTTATTAGGCTGAATGACATACATTTAAACTGATAAGAATAACCATCATATCTAAAGGTGGTATATTTCCTGTCTTCAGGATGGAGTAGGATTTGCCAATAACTGGTGGTCAAGTCAAAAGTTGAAAATATTTTTTCCCTTAAATCTCTCTAATAGTTTTTGTATAGGTGGTGGAATATTACAATCTGGGATAATCAGTTCAATTGCCTCATGTCCAAACAGCCTGACCAACCTATCTTTTTTTTACAACCACCAACAGGTTACAATATGGGGAGAAACACTAAATTCCCCATTCTACCATTTAGTTGATATGTTGCTTAACATTGTACTGGTATTGATGTGGAAATATGTATGACCTAGACTGGAAAGGCGATCCTGTTTTATTTTGATCTATTGTTCAAACCCTTTAATTACACCGGGTACATCTGAAAAAATGCTGCCATACTCTTCAAATACTTTCTGCAGCACACACTTCTCTTCTCTATTGGCCATCTTTGACTGCTGAATCTCTTCCGCTATTACCCTGACCGCTATAATCCTTAGATCTTCCTCAACATTTATGACCCCTATTGAATGGTATAGGTCTGGCCCAGAAATTTAATTATTTTTCCTTCACTAGTGACTTTCCCTTTGGTAGTCCAAAACACATTTATATTTGTGTAGGAAATCAGACTATATGGCCTCATGTATTAGGTTCTTCATAATAAGAAATGTATGAGCGAAAGGTTTCCCATTAATCTGCAAGTCCACCCACATCTGCATGGGTTCTACCTTGACTCTCTTATTTGACATTGTTCCTTAGGTGGCCTTCAATAGAAGGGTTCTTAGGTAAGATTGTTTCTCACCAGTTTATTATGTAGTATTTCAGACATCACAGAAATTTGACTACTTGAAACTACAAGGGTTTTTATTTCTATTTGATCAACCTCAATACAAATCTTTGGGCATCCCTGGTTAGCATAGCTGGGACCCTGTATTCCCATGAAAACACCAAATTTCCCAAGTGTTTTCTTTTTGCCTGGTGTACCAATTCTCCATTTTTCTCTGCCATACCTGTTTGACATTTGTCCATGAATTTTTTTCATCTCCAACCCCCCGCATTTGCTCATCTATCTCCATTTGACAATATTTTGTCAGTTTCTTTAGCTGATCTACTACTTCTAATCCTTGCCAAACATCTTATTTCCAATGGCAAATTTCGGCATATTGTTCTTACAATCTTATTTTCAGAAAGTTGACACCTTTCTAATGCCTTTAGCATGGCCACTTGTCATCTGAAAAACTATGTAATTTTCCTTACCATTATCTGGAAACTTCTGGCTGATGATTAGCAGTTTAATATTCTCCTGCTGTTCCTCTGTCCAAAATGTCTTCTTGAAGGTGGTTTCATACTCCTGAAACATTTGGGGTTGATGTAAGATCGAATCTCACTATGTTTTGGCATACCCTTGAAGGTGAATATGCACTATGATTATTTTGCATTTTTCTGGCATCCCATATCTCATAAAGCATATTTGTAAACTGCTTATATGTTCTCTCAGCCTCTCTCCCTCTATTCCTCTGAATACCTTTATTTCCATCCCCTCTATTTCCTGTAAATTTTTCTATCATCATGCCTGTCTCGCTTTATCTTTGCTGTCTCACTTGTTTTATCTCTGCAGTCCTGGTATATTTTGATTTCCTTTCTTTCTTATGAATGGGTTTTCTTTTATTTCTACTTCTATTTTTATCTTTTATATAGCTCTAAGAAAAACAAACTTTTATTTCTGTGTGAATTTTAATTAATCTTTTTACTTTTCTCTATATAACATGCCAGGCTCACCACCCCAGCTCACAAAGTACTAAGCTCACTGTCACCTGCCCCACTGTTGAACCTCTAATCCTCACCATTTTATCCTCTTTCTGGTGCTTTATTCTTCAGTGCAGTAGTAATGAGACAAAAACAATTTTAAAAAATTTATCAATCTGCCATTCTTCTACTTTTGCTGTCCCATATTGGGCACCATTTTAACAGGCAACCCTGGTATCAATTATAGTGTTAGTCTAAAATAGATCTTTAAAAAATGTATATGTGGACCACACTGGATAGTGAATGTAAAACTATGGCTGTTTAATCACCATAACACCTGTAGAAAGTATTTGACCACTCTCTAGCGAATTGGATTGGAATATGAATCAATTAGCTTTATGAAATTTTATAAACAAAATTTCTAGATCTTGCATAGATCTTATATAAGGATTTAGATTAAAAAGTTTCTCTGGTTTCTTCAGTAAGACAGATAAATACATTTTTTGCCGAAAGAGTATATTTATGAACATCAGGTAATAACTGATCTCAAGCACCAATCTCACTAATGCAGCAAGAATTGTACTTTTCCTAAATTCTAATTGATCATACGTACACTGTCTCTAATTAGGTGCCTGATCATAGCTAGCTCGCTCTCAGGGCTGGGAGGAAACCTATTGGATCAGCAGAGGTATAATGGAGAAATCTGTGAATTTGAATGATCTCTTTCCTTTTCATATCTCTTGAATTTGATCGTGTATAATTTAAAATTTAGTTGCTTTGAATTCCCTACCTTTAAACATTTATTACATTAATAATCGATCAAATTTTTTCATCAAACTTAAGGTGTGAGTTTTAAACATATTTAATATATGTGTCTATTCATTTTGACAGGAAAAGAAATAGGCAAATATAAATGATAAATCTATTCATTAATGATCTATAATTTCAGTTTCAAAGTACGTATGTAATTTTATTCTTATTAGTTTATCAAATCAAATATTCGTAAGATAAAGAAAAAATGTATATAATTCACATATTAAAATCTAACATAAAAAAAAAAAACAAATTTTACTAAATATAATAGATCACATAAACATTGAATAGGATAAAAAAAATACAGTTATGTGCTACAGATTAAATTAATATTTTAACAGAGAATAAGTATTTTGAGGGTAGCAGTAGGCAATTCTAAGTTCATTTAATGCACAGAAAGTTATAGTTACCTTTGGGAACCTGGGATTTTAATAAGGTTAAGTTTTCTTATCTAAGTTTATGTCGTTCTGAGTTAATGAGCCAAAATAAATTATATTTTTTTGTTGAGGAAAAAAAGATATCTTCTATTGGCATAAGTCCGGCATATGCATCCATTTTGTGGTATTAATTGGAAACAAAAAAAATAATGATGATGGCGATTAATAAATCTTTTAATAGAAGCTTGCTTGGCATATTAGGTTCAACACTTTTCCTTTCCTCTTTAGGTTATTTTAAGCAGTGTATCTATAGGGGGTCCTTAGGGTTCTTGTATGGGCAGGTAGTAAGCAGGAACAGTTATGTACTTGTAGCATAGAGTGATCACCTTTCATGTATGGTTTTTACCCCAACATTACAAGCATTGACATTTTATAAGTTGATCTCTTAAAAGACATTTTTACGATAGTTAGTTAATTAAGAGAATTTCAATATTACATTGAAAATAACGAGAGCATAGCCATACAAATTAATATATCAAAAAAATATTAATATAACTTTTCTTTCTGAAAATGTCTCCTGTTCTCTACGGCTCCAACTTTCTAATTCATTAATTTCTCTTTTTTCTTTTGATCTCTCAAAAACAGTTTATCAGCATTTCTATTTCTCTTTCTCTGGAATGCTTTTAACATGGTTTTTTGAAATTTAAAGTGGTTAAAGTAATATAACAAATAACAATGAATGCCTAGACGTATTTATAGCAAAGTATTTTCATTACCGTCATTAAAGTAAAATATGATAACACAAAAAATGTACATTTGAAACAATTAATAATAAAAATTATATATTTGCGTATAACTGTATTTTTCAATTTTTTGAATACAACAACATATTTTTAAATATATTCCAAAACAAATAATTATATATATTTTTTTTAAATTTCAAAATTTATCTCCCTTACATATATTGTACCTGTCAAAACATGTTTATCCATCTAACATGAGCTGGAACTCACAAAATGTACTTCAAACCCAGTCAAGCCCGAGATTTAGGTCAGGGACCAGCCTGAATTCGAACCCACTCTCTAAGCCCCAGATCAAACACCTAATAGATAACATAACAATGATGGCAAATGAGAATTAATTCTTAATCTGGCCCACTAGCAAAGCGGAGAAGACAATGAGACATCTATTACTATGACTAAACTAAAATATATATAAGCATGGCTGTACTTTTGGAAGTGGAGAAAAAGGAATTCAAACTACTCAAACAAGTTAGACAATAAAATATAGTTTAATATAATGACAAATTATTATACATTATGACTTAGTTAATTGCATACATTAGTATGTGCGTGAATGAGCAAGCGGTAGATGATTACATAGTGTCATTCACGCTATTATTTCTCATATGCTCTTTATTAGCTAAATTATATATTATAAATAAGCACACATCTTTGGTGGGTCCAATATTAAGATGCCAATCAATTATTAGAAAGAATTACATAAAATTGCTATTAACGCTTTGGGTTATGGTTCTGAAATGTGGTGACTAACATATGATTTCGGGGAGCGTTCTGAGATTCATTATATATATAAGAAAACTATTTTCACGCCATTACAGTCATGAAAATAAGTAAAACACATTTGAAAATGACATTTGATTATATGACAAAATATTTAATGAAAATTCTCTTAATTAGCGCTGGTAAGAAGAACGCTCTATTTTCCCCAAGGCAAATAGATACTCTTAAATACAGAAATAAGTTATGATGGTGGGATTGTATAAGACTGAAATAAATTTAATTAATAAAACTAGAAGTAATTGGCATTTATATATATTTTGAGCAGAGCGCAATTTTAATATTACAGCACTAAAATTAAGTCATAAGCAAAAGAAATAATAATACGAAGTTTGGGCGGTATTGACATAATAGCCAAAAATAACTAAGAGGAAATGGTCGTGCTTCTGGATGAGAACAAAGTGGATAGGCATGCCGTGGAGCATCGCCGACATGCAGGCCTAGATACAAAGAAAGTGGATAGGCATAGCATGTGCCAGACTTAGGGAATCACCACCAGAGGTCTTTTTATACTAAATAAATGGTCCTGGGAAGATTAACTATCCTCAGGACAAAGCTTGAGAAGAAATTTATGGGTTCTAACTTGTCATAACCCCCAGATTAAGAAGCACATATATAATCACGAAGATGAGCCAAATGTCAGTAACGCAGTAATGATGAATGTCACTAATGACATTGAATAAGTTTTACTGCTTTAAAATGAATTATACTAGTTTGAATGCCATAATTTATACAGATAATACACTATGCAGTTATATATATATATATATATAGAGAGAGAGAGAGAGAGCGATTTCACTAAATAAAATATACTTTAAGATTTTATCTAGTAAAAGAAACATTAAGATTTACCCCCATCCCTTTTTCTGCTATTTAAAATAAATCAATCCCACCTTCGTTGATTTTACAATAAATGGAATATATAAGGACTATTTGATATTTTAAGAGTATGTAAAAATAAGATTAGCAGTTATAGAAAACAACTAATCGGTCACCTTTTCAGAAATGAATAAATAATATGTTAAAATTTCAAAGTTTTAATTAGCCTAAGTTCTGGATTCACCCCAGGTAGAAAATCCAGAGTTAAACAAATATATTTTTATACTAAAACATAAATAAAATGTTGACTTCGAAAAACAATCTGGTGAGTGTATTAATTAATAATTCATTATATTGTAAGGGGATGTTAATTCATGAGGTTTACTTTAAAAGAAAGAAAAGATTTTAGAAATTCAACTCATCAGATTGCATGAGATTGGCATATTAATAATAAAAACACATAATAAAATCAAGTAATAAATAAATGACCGCACCAAAATTAAAGAAAGTTAGAGCATATGAAGGAAAAATAGATTTATAGAAATTATTTAAGCAAATTACATTTTAGAAAAGTTACAAAATTAAATTATATATTAGAAGAGATAGAGTTTGAGACTAGTGAGGCAAGCTAGATTTAATTTCAATGATGGCGGTTTGAAATAATTTACCTTGCACAAGTTTAAGAGTTCATATTAAAAAGTCCAGCTCGTGCATGGCAATTAAAATGCAAGTTCTTCGGTGGCAGCAAACTTCTATTAGCATTCTAAAGTTTTTGGGTCGGGCTTTTACTTCACTCTTCGGCAGCAGAATGATACAGCAGAAAAGATGATAACCCAACAGGACCAAGAATGGTGGTGGATTTACTACTACATCATTTTAAGTGACGTGTAATATGTTTACAATACAGTTCTCTCAATAGTAGCTAATCTGTTGGTGATTTAAAAAATGGCCATTTTATACTCTGCCCAGGTATTTCTGGAATGCTTTTAATTACTTAGTTCATTGTTTTTGAAAGATGCAACTGTTAGATAACATCGAAAAATAAATTCAAATCTATTTCCAGATTAGAAATAGATTTGACAAAAATGTTTATAACAAAAAAAATATCTTAATCCCATTTTATTTTAAGTAAAAACTTTAATTAAAAATACTTTCCCCAGATTAAAATAATAGTGTTTCCAACCCTTTAATTATTTTTAGACACTTAACTGTAGCATCTTCCGTCTTGTTTTTTATAAAATATACATTTTAATATAAAAAAGGGACTTTAAAAATAAAAAGTTTAAAATTGATGTATAATAAAATATTTACAAAAAAATCAATATTTTGTTAGTATTTTGCTACTATATATATATTTGAGCCACACCTATGTACTTTAATAAAAAAGAACTAATAATTAATAAAAAAAAGAATTAATAAAAAATGTTATTGAAACGTTAAAATTTTATAACTTAGGCATGCATCTCAAATATATACACAAAATATATATATATGACAAAAGGAGCGGGATGGGATATAGGGTTTGAATACAGGTTAATAGGTGGAAACATGAAGCTCAATCTTAAGCTAAGATTGACTGCTTCAATATATACATCTCTCCTTGTATATAGTCACACATTGAAGCAATTTATTGGACTCACGCTTATCTAGGGCAGTAGATAGATAGTATTTGCTTCTCTTGTAATAGCATTTAAACCTGGCTACTGTTACAATGAGTATTATTGATTATTAAGTAAGTTAAACATTATTACAATAGAATAGAAGATTAAGTGTTATTAGTAAAGTTAGTCATTGATTTATTCTAAGGTTTTTTAAATAGTTAATAATATATCAATGTGCTATATTTTGCAATATTAAATACCATTGGATAAATACTTTGTATGAATCCAATGTTCAAGTTCATTACTTTTGTAACTAACTCTAGACAAAACTTCCAGAAATACATTGATAATAATGGTCCAGATCTAACATCTCTTGAAGGGGTTTTAAATAGAGGCATTTTCGCTGAAATCAGGCTCGCCACCTACATAAACTTTGCCATCTGGTTGACCAGATGCAAGGTGATCTTTCAAAAATTACCGCTTAACGAAATCATTAACTGCTTTCTCAGCATAATCAAAAATATCCAAGAAACAGACAAGAGAGAGGCCGATCCATACCTGGCCATATTAACATGGCAATTCACAACTGGTCTAAACAGCACCTCTCCAACCAACCCTTAAATAATTTATATGAAAATAAAGGTATTTTGTTATAGACTAGATGATTAATATTCACCGTGCATCCACAGGTTATATTCTACTGACTTTTGAATCATTTCTTCTCTGTATATACCACCCTGTAACATCGACTAGATACTTCTTGTTATTTTTTTTTAATTTTGTAACTCACTTATAGGTCAAATAAAATTATCTTGAAAGAGAACTCTAGGTCTTTTGATTATTGAAATACCACAGGATATTAGTTAGATTATAAAGTTAGATAAGATTTTATATCATTAAAACAATATTATTGATCATTAAAACAATATTATTGGTAATTAGTGACAGTCACTGAATAAATAACTTCAGAAAATTACAATATATATATATGATAAACAAAAACAAGTTAAAAAAATTTTTTTTAACCTGCCTATAGCTTGCATTTTATGATCACAGATGGAGCTTTACCAATAGCTCATCAAGCATTGTTTACAAAAAATGCCAAGAGAGAATCGAAATTTCAGTATCTCTTTCAAATTGTCCCCAACCTTTAAACCATGATTTCAAGCTAATTGGCTTTCGTCAGTAAAGGGTAGGGGGACTAGAAACTAGATCTAAAACCCCAACTCTACTGAACAGCATATATGTAAACTGTTTCTATCAGCTTGAAAGCACGAATTTTTTTAGATACGTAAATATCTTAAAATCCAGCTAAACAAACTAGATAGCTATATGGGTCTGAAATCAGTTCAGTTTCACCACATAGTAGAAAGGTTCTGCAATCTATATCATTGCTAAAACCTTCAGAGGTACATTTATGATAAACAAAAACAAGTTAAAATTTTTTTTAACCTGCCTATAGCTTGCATTTTATGATCACAGATGGAGCTTTACCAATAGCTCATCAAGCTTTGTTTACAAAAAATGCCGAGAGAGAATCGAAATTTCAATATCTCTTTCAAAGGTTTCAAGCTAATTGGCTTTCGTCAGTAAAGGGTAGGGGGACTAGAAACTAGATCTAAAACCCCAACTCTACTGAACAGCATATATGTAAACTGTTCCTATCAGCTTGAAAGCACAAATTTTTTTTAGATACATAAACATCTTAAAATCCAGCTAAACAAACTAGATAGCTATATGGGTCTGAAATCAGTTCAGCTGGATTTTAAGATATTTACGTATTTAAAAAAATTCGTCCTTTCAAACTGATAGGAACAGTTTACATATATGCTGTTCAGTAGAGTTGGGGTTTTAGATCTAGTTTCTAGTCCCCCTACCCTTTACTGACGAAAGCCAATTAGTTTGAAACCATGGTTTAAAGGTTGGGGACAATTTGAAAGAGATATTGAAATTTCGATTCTCTCTCAGCATTTTTTGTAAACAAAGCTTGATGAGCTATTGGTAAAGCTCCATCTGTGATCATAAAATGCAAGCTATAGGCAGGTTAAAAAAATTTTAACTTGTTTTTGTTTATCATAAATGTACCTTTGAAGGTTTTAGCAATGATATAGATTGCAGAACCTTTCTACTATGTGGTGAAACTGAACTGATTTCAGACCCATATAGCTATCTAGTTTGTTTAGCTGGATTTTAAGATATTTACATATCTAAAAAAATTCGTGCTTTCAAGCTGATAGGAACAGTTTACATATATGCTGTTCAGTAGAGTTGGGTTTTAGATCTAGTTTCTAGTCCCCCTACCCTTTACTGATGAAAGCCAATTAGCTTGAAATCATGGTTTAAAGGTTGGGAACAATTTGAAAGAGATATTAAAATTTCGATTCTCTCTCGGCATTTTTTGTAAACAATGCTTGATGAGCTATTGGTAAAGCTCCATCTGTGATCATATATATATATATATATTGTAACCTCTTCAATCTATCCGTATATCACCGTATACACATATGAATGGCCAGGTGCCAATTCTATACAAGATAGAATAAAATTTATAATTAGGCTGTGTATCTAAATGGATGACTCTTGTTATAGTATTAATCTACAGCATAGCTCAGTTGGGGGTTATAGGGTCTCGTGGTCATCTAGAATGTAAATGGGGTGAGAGAAGCATTTATAAACAATAATTATATAACGTTTATTTAGTTATATTATAAATATTTACTTAAGTTATCTACTTAAGTTATCAAAAGAAAGCAATTCATGGATTAAATCAGGAATCATGATATGTTCAATTCTCCCACCATCCAAGTACATGAAAACCAATCACGCCACTCATCTAATATGTTTGGGGATCACTATAACAATAATTAATCTACAGACATTAGATTTAGATTGCACAGCTATACTAATTTTTATTTAAGTAATGAAATAATCTCAGGGCTCCATAATATGAATAATAAATCAATCCTATTATAAGATGATTACTAAGTAATGAGGAACTATTGTGAAACTGACAATTATTGCAATGAAATAAAGGATAGACAATGATAAAGATCTGGTGCATTTTCTGTCTCACATCATTATCTATTTTAACTAGGTAAAATCTATATCTTGGCATTATACAATGTTTGGATCAATTAATTCAGTATTATTTAAATAAATGGCATATACTATTAAACTGATAAGTAATACAGTTTTAAACAAGGTAAAATCTATATCTTGGCATTATACAATGTTTTGGATCAATTAATTCAGTGTTATCTAGATAGATTGCATATACTATTAACTTGATAAGTATTACCATTAGATTATGTTGAACATATGTGTGTGTGTGGAAATGGTCAATCGAACTTATATGATAAAATAATTCAGAGGGAATCTTACTTCAACAAACATTTATTACAAGACACATCCTTTTACAAACACATTGATGATGATTTAACATTAATTTCACATTAATGGCAAACTTGACTAAATAACATTTAAATTACATAAATCCTATACACTTAATATTTGGAGGCTCTTCCTCTTATCTGTTATTTCAATATTACTTATAATTCTATCTACTAAATTACCAACAATACAAAATGTACCAATGCTTATATCATCTATTCTCATTCTGTGCTCTCAATGAGCTAAAAAAAACGGTATCAAATAATCGACTAATGTCATTGAAATTATTTCCGTATGTCTATAAATTTATATTTACTGTATAAAATTTAAGTAATAATTTTATTAAAATTAGCATTAAATAAAGTAAAATTTTGTAATCCAATATTACATTCATACTGGGAGGGTGAATTGCCAGTAATAATAATAAATGAAATAATGATAATGTGGGTGATACGATTTGACAAGCTACTTAGAACTTACAATTCCAGCGATGGTCTCCCTCCATATCTAAGTTTATCATATCTCCAAATGTGTGCGCATTTATAAATTTACAATCATAACGCATTTTCTATCGGTTTAATTGCTGAATGAATAAACTTCACAATACGGATGGTACAATGAGCTAATCTTTAAATTATTAATCCAACTTCAAGTATATTACAGAAATCACTAAAACATTTATCTGAAATAACTAATATATACTACATAACGATAAATACATGGAATGAAGAGGGAGAGCAAAATGCTAACAAATAAATATTCGCATACGGGCGCATGAGGGTTAACAAGACTTCAAACATCAACTTAATTCAACTTAGCAACTACCAAATTTTCTGACATAAATGGCGCGGAACCCAGCCAATTAATCATAAATAAACAGGACATCTACCACTTTACTTTAAGGAATATAATTATCACATCATATACTATCAAATAAGGAAATATACCACCACCCACGATTCAATAGATAAATAAGTAAAAGGAGCGTTACCACTCCGAATAGTATGATTATCCATTCAATCACCTCTCCACTCAAAAGGTATCTAAGGCATTTCATATAGGACAAATCCATAAACGGATAAACTCTTAAATTTTCATAATCTTTAGCACATAGTACCAGCCTCAACTGACAGGAAACAAATAAGCATAAATTTAACTCTTATAAAATAACTTCAGATAGTGAACACATGCGAGTATATGATCACGTATGAAATCTTTTCGAAATCACATCATACAATAAAATGTTATATTAGCATTAATTAAATTATAAATGAATCTAATACCTATGAAAAATTATGGACATCAAATTTCAAATTAGCGTAAATACTATCAAGAAAGCCTAACCATTCAGCAATACTGGCATAAATATTTTCATGTATCTATTTATTATTACCAACTAATGAATAATGATAAAGCATGCAATTTGCACCAATAATATGAGCATGGGAATATATAATATTTTACGTAATACAACAAAAGAAAATATTACCATTTTAATATAACTTATACCAAAAATCTCCGAGACACTCTAGAATAGACTAGGCATATAAATATATAAAAATGATAAATCGTATTAATATCAAACTAAGCATAAAAGGAAAAAATAAACGAATAAATAAATACATCTACCTATCTATCATATGCCATGGAAGAAATGCATATCAAACCTTCTATCATTAAAAAAAAGTTCCCTTTTTATTTTTTTTTAGTTCATACTTGAAATTTTAAAAGTAGAAACATACATGTAGCTCACAATGATAATGATTAATAAACAAACATTAAAACATACAAACATTTCTCCTGCAGGATAAACATGAATTTGGCAAAACAGCATTAATCTCCAATGTTCTTAGGGCTTTCTAACGGACATTATAAGCAGCTTTTGCACATATTTGAATCCATTTATTTTTTTTATAAACTTTACACAGCTCAGCAAGATCATCCAAATAAATGTTTATGATCCACGCTATTTTCAACTCTGTTCTGTCTAAAATTTCCAACATTTAATAAATTTTAATAATGATCAAGTCAGGGTTATTTGGTCATCCATGCTTATACACATTTCTGATAAATAATTATCAAATATCATTAACTCACACATTCTATCACTCATTTTGTGAATGGTAAGGTAATTTAGTATACATAGCTATTCTAATAATGTAAAGAATTAGAATGAATAATTTCTCTGTTTCAGCCTTATTTTACATAATAAAAATAGAAAACTTATTAAATGAGAGTCAATAAAATATTTCATTATACAGTTCAGCATAACTTTTCCAATTATTATCATTATTGTTAATTTACATAATTCCAGTATCACACTATTTATTATAAATAAGTTATAGCAAAATTGTATTAGCAATTTTTCTATATAATATCCATGCATTATGAATAAAAGGAAATTCAAATTGTTAGTCGATAAAAGTTGGAACTGGTGTACCTTTAAACATTTAGCCTTCCATATTGGACAATTCTATCATGTATCCTTCACAATTACACGTTGGCATTTATGCTTGAATAGTATGAGAAAAGTTTCCTTAGTAAAAAGGGAATAGTAGAGAATTTAGTGAAAATATTAGGTTCACTTGTTTTATTATATTTATCTTTTTTTAAAAAGATATTTCACCTTCTCTAAAACTTTTTCTGAAGTCTTCTTTCATCTACTTAGCCATGCCTTTTTTTATGATCAGACCAACAATATGCAAGAATTTATTACTTGTAAAAAAAAAAAAACACATTAGGAATAGAGTATTGAAAAAAAAAAAAATTAAATTACAAATACTAACTAATAATAAATAAAATAAATAATTTTTACATTTTCAAATGAAACATTTTATGCACTAAATAATTATTTAAAAAAATCATACTAACTGATAGTGTGTGTCTGTCTGTCCATTCACCCAGAGGTGTATTAATGACTGAGTTATTAGCAATATCTATGGCAAAATAATGTTGTTGCAAGATGGATATTCTGAGTGATAATTAGAAATATGAATGAGGTGTTAAGTGTGGAATGATGTGAATGGACCTGCACCCACATATACAAGTTAGATCTTAGAATGGAAATAAACAATAGATTATAAAAGTAATGAACAAGCATTCATCATGGCCTTACAGACAAACAATACTCATTCCCTAGTTTAGCTTTCATACCAACAACTCCTGATGCAATCCATTCCCCTCTCCCACTATTAGATATACATCTGGGTCTCATTTTATGTGGTAGATAGGTTCCTCAGAAAATGTACATAAAAAAATCACACAAAAATAGACTTAACTTACCTTGAAAAATGGGTATATGTTCCAGTAATTTTCAGAAATCACATAAAAGCAAAGCAACAAGGAAAAATTACTTTAAAATTCGCATTAAAAAAATAAGGAAATAAAGTGAGTAATAAAAAATTTCAAATATTTGAAAAAAATTAATACAAGACAAACTTTTTTTACTTTTTTTATTAACTACAGTATTTAATTTTACATTTTTTCATACATATTTTAATCATTACCGCTATTTGAAAATATGCGTTTATTTGTGAATCAGATCCGTGACATGATATACAACTAGCGCCATTTTCAGTCTTATGCTGTGTTAATGGTTTTCTATTTTTATATTAAAAAAATGAAATCACAATCAAAACAAAAAGATTATACATTATGATTAGAAAGATTATTTTCAGTTTAAAAAATCAATAAAATCTTCGTTATTTATTTTAACAATCTAAAAAATTTTTTTCTTCTGTTATATATAACAAAATACATTTTAAAAGTTAAAAATTTTTGAATATTTATTGCAATATTTTTACACATAAGTATAAATCTATTATTATTATTTACTCATTAGTATAAGTAGGTTATTTACATAGAAGCTAAGATTCTAAATACAGCTTAAGGCCATATTTACGTTAGCTGCTAATATAATGTTATATTTTTTTAAAAAAAAAAGTATTTCAAGTCAAAATAAGTTATTAATAATTTAAATTTTTTGATATCTAATAAATATAATGAAATATGAAAGATATTAAGAAGAAACATGAATCGCATAACTTCAAAATCGCATTAAAATAATCTGCATAAAATGAGACCCAGATGTACATAAAAAAAATTTTAATGATTGGTACACTCCAACTAACATCCTAAGAACTTTTCAACCGAATTATACATTAAGTTATATCGCAATTCATTTTTTTCTTATTAGGTATCCCTGATCACTATTGGCACAATGTGAACTTCCCACATTCCTTCATTGTGCCAATCTGGAAGATCACAATATATATATATATGAAAAACAAAAACAAGTTATTCACGTAACTTGCTATCACTTGTTATTTCTGATCAATAGATGGTGTTTTACCAAAACCACCGAAACAAGTGTAAAATTTGTTTACATAAACGACAAAAGAGTCAGAATTAACTATCTCTTTCATTTGCTCACCCTCAGATCAGCTGATTTCAAGCTATTTGCTATCATCAGTGAAGGATAGAGTTAGTTAGAAACTAGATCTAAACACTGACTCCAAGTGTTTATGCAAAACGTTTCTATCAGTTTGCAAGCGTGAATTTTTTAGACTCGTAAAGTCTTCAAACTCAGCCTAACAAACCAGATATCTATGTGGGTCTGATCTCAGTTCAGTTTCACCACATAGTCAAAGTCTCTGCAATATATATCATTGCAAGAAAACTTTAAAGATACATTTATGAAAAACAAAAACAAATTATTCACGTAACTTGCTATCACTTGTTATTTCTGATCAATAGTTTCTAACTAACTATCCTTCACTGATGATAGCAAATAGCTTGAAATCAGCTGATCTGAGGGTGAGAAAATGAAAGAGATAGTTAATTCTGACTCTTTTGTCATTTATGTAAACAAATTTTACACTTGTTTCGGTGGTTTTGGTAAAACGCCATCTATTGATCATAAATAACAAGTGATAGCAAGTTACATGAATAACTTGTTTTTGTTTTTCATAAATGTACCTTTAAAGGTTTCTTGCAATGATGGCGTTCTACCAAAAACACCGTCAGGCGTAGTTTTCTGTTTACATAAACATCAGAGCAAGCATTCACTATCTCTAACTTTAATTCCACTTTCAGATCATGATTTCAAGCTATTTGCTATCGTCAGTGAAAGACAGGAATAAGAAACTAGATCTAAACACAAACTCTGAGCATTTATGAAACAGTTTCTATTCAGCTTGCAAGCGTGAATCTTTTGGACATGTTAATGTCTTCAAACTCAGCATAGCAGGGTCTGATCTCAGTTCAGCATCACCACATAGTAGAAGCCTCTGCAATATACATCATTGCAAGACAGACCTCAAAGGTACATTTATGAAAAACAAAAAAAAAACACAAGTTATCATAAATACAAGCGTTAGCAAGTTTTTTTAACTTGTGTTTTTTTGTTATATATATATATAGTATATATATATATATATTTTTGTTATATATATATATAGTAACCCTATGAGCTAGAATGATTTATCAAGCCCAACATGTTGGGGGCCAAAAACCTATTGTAATCCTCCCCCAACACCTCTCCTACATTTCCTATCAATAAATACCCGAGGCACCAATTCTATTGATAATAGAATAAACTGCTAATCTGGTCTTGCTTTGAATTATTACTGAGACTCTTACAATGCTGTCCTACCATAGCTTAGCTCAGTGGGGGCTACAGAGATCTATAAGGTGTAAAATGCATACTAAACATGGAGGAAACATTACAAATTAATAGGAGTAAAATATCTATTAAGTTTTAAAATAAATAAATAATTGAAATTGGTAAAGTTCCACCATTTAAATGTACAAGTTATAGTTTAACCTCATCTCCTCCGAACATCTAAATTCATCAAAAAAACCTTTACTGTGTGATAGAATTAAACTAATAAAATAAAGATGTAATACTAATTAACTCTACTATATGATAAGTTAAAATAAAATAAAATATAGCACTACTTATCTTTTATTGTACAGTAATTTGAAATAAATAACTAAATTAATGTCTAATCTAAAATAATAAGGGAATATTTCAGGGAATTAATTTATTGTACGGCTTAATTTTAAATCCATACTTTGCAATAACTAATTACCATCATAAAAGTAATGACACAAATTAGGCATTATTCTAATAGAATAGTAGTAGTTAGATAATGAAAGAAATAGGATGCATTTTGATTTCAATTCATCATCTAAATAGTAACTGAGTAATAAAATTTTCAGAGAATCATTAATTAGTCAAGCACTTCATATAGTGTTTGGATCAAGAGACAACATCATACAGATTTGAACATATTCATCAAATTCATGGAATAGTGCAATCATATCATATTGGATACGTAAGTGTGTGTGCATGGGGGAGGGGACATAGAATGTGAATGCATGACAAAGAATAACTCTGAACAAAGTTTTTAAGGAAACAAAATATTTATTACAAGATATAACTAAATAAACATTTTGCATTTTTAATTTATACATATACATGTTTTGGATAATTCCAACATCAATGACTGAATAGTCTACATGAGAACAACTAATGTTAAAATAAACTTGTACTTTATTCCAACCAGATACCAGCCATAAGTCAATTCTGATGAGCCAGTGAGAAGAAACATTTATTAACACTATACTAAAATGATTAAAAATAAAATTAAACTTCTTTGTATTTTATTTTAAGTATACACAAGCTATCAGTCAGTTCTGAGATGCTTATGAGAAAGAAACACTTATAAACACTAGCACTAAAATAGTAAAATATGAAATTAAACCTCTTGGTATTTTTATTTAAAATAACCATATGCTATTAGCCGACTCCAACATTCTGCTAACCAAATCAACACTGGGGTAGTTAAACATCAAAATAATATAATATGGGTTTGAATATATGAGTGAGAGGTCAAGCTATCCTTCATAAATCAATTAAATAATTCAATTAATTAGCTATCCTTTTTTTCATTTTGCTTGCTCATTCAAAATGAGGATGGATCATTCTGAGAATTGATGATATGAAACTTAAAATAATTAATATGATATGACTTGAAATACTGATTTAAGACTTACAAATCAGTGATAGATTTTCTCCATTCCTTCAGAATTAATAGTATTTTATGCATGCGTCTGAATTGTGCTACCTGTTATAAAATAATTAACATAGATATATCCAGTCGGTTTACTTATGAAATTGAGATACAATATGGTTTACTTATGAAATTGAGATACAATACCATAATACGGATGATGCCATAACCAACCAAGTGTTAACACTAATCCTACTTTAGTTGTTCTGCGAAAGAAATCAATTCTGCCTTTATTTTCTTTTTTATTAGCAAACTACATTACACTTTGCTATGAATAAATGATGGGCAAACATTCCACATGGATACATGAGGGGCAGAAGACTTTCTTAACTCTAATCATTTAAATAACAAAATACAGTGAATCCCTATCCTAATTCTGAGGCTTAAATTCTGGAATGAACTTTGTCTCATCACCGAAAAACAAGGGAAATACACTACTCTACTTTGCATAATATAATCATCATAGCGCAATTACTTAATTTGGAAAATATAATCCACTCATGACAAATATTTCAATAAACTGAGGGAGTTTTCTCAATCCCTATAACACAATACATATCATAAACACTTTGTTTCACTATAACCGCAAAACACAATTCAACCTAAGCATAAAAAATAATAAATTCACTTTTAAATAAATCCCTAATCCTTCCACTTTTTTTGGCACATCACACCATCCGAAACCGATGGAAAGCAAGTCATTCTACTTTTAATTCAAAAGTTATATAAATGGATTAAACAACAGACAGGCATACAGGCGCACAAAATAATTTTAAATCATATTTAATACAAAATATTGTAACAACATTAATTGATAAGTTATAAAAAAAATGAATCTCATTTCTGACTAATTATATTTTAAACTTGAAACATAATAATTATTGTTAAATAATCTTCATCATTTCTAGCAAAGCAAAGATAAAATAACTCTAGTGTATTTGACATTAGCCAAGAAATTGAAATAAAAGTTTCATTTGTGACAAACTGCAAATCTTTAGATTTAAAGCAAAATAATTATTAAGAAATGGACTTTGTAATTTCTGAAAAATGCAAAGATAAAATAATAATTTTTATGCAATTACCCCTTCTCAAATCTAGCTGTTAGCTTCCTAATAGCAAACAAATATTTCTGTTGCTAACACACGCATATAGAAATCTAAGCATACAATAAAATTATATTAAAATAATAATTAGTTACCCAGTACAATATTTCTCCATATTATACTTTTCCGAGACGTTCTTGAAAAAAGAAATAATAATTAAATAATAAAAAAATATATAATTCAAGTAATTGGTCTACCTATCCATTATATGCTAACAAAAAAAAATCATTAATCTTTTTTAGCTGGAACATAAAGTTCATTTACATAGACTGTAAATAACACATCTTGGCCATATACAAAAATGATAATGATAATTGTAAAATAATAGGTATTAGAAAACACATAACAATTTTCTGCAGGGAGACAACAAACATTTGGATCCAATTAAAGAGCATTTCAAAAGTTCTTAGAAATTAGCTACTGAAATTGCTGACAATATCACATGTGAAGCATTTAATAATGGGGCATAAATACTTATTACTGTATATGTTTAGTAATAAATTACAGTTTAATTCATGACATTCATCAAGGCACTTGTGCTAAATTATCAACAGTCATCCACCAGTCACATATCCACTTCAGTATATATAAGTTTATCAATAATATATTTTAATAGCAAATCAACTACAAATGAGAAGAACAATAAAATAAAAGTGTTCACATTTAATATCCATGCTCTTCCACTCATTCAGTTATAAGCACATTTAAATATATGTTAGTGATTCATCAATTATATATGTCATGCACTCCGTTCATTAATTCTAAAGACACAAATGGTTAAGTATAATAAGTTATATGTACACATCCTTTTGTTTGAACTTTGCTCCTTTATAGCTAGTAAAAATTATTAATACAGAGTTTTTGAAATGTTTTATAAAAAAGTCCGGTATAAATCTTCCAGAATAATAGCAAAATTCACATATTCCAGTAATTTCTTTATTGTTAGAGATTAAAATTAGGCAAATCAAATTTGAAATATACACTCCATGTCCACCTAAGGTTTGGCTTTGCTATGTGGATGATACATTTGTTGTATGGCCACATGGTGAAGCATTGCTACAAACTTTCTGGACATATCAACAGCATATCCCCTTCAATTAAATTCACAATAGAATCAGAACAAGAACAAAAATGGTCATTCTTAGATGTTCTTGTAGCCTATACATCCAATCACACCAGAAACAAAATATGGAGTTATACTATCACTGTGGATCAGAGCAGAAGAAGTTTGTTCAGAAACCAGCGATTTGGAAAAAAAAGACATATAGAACAAACTCTTATGAAAAATGGCTAACAATCAGCTGATATTAAGAAAATATTAAATAGACAACAAAAAGAACCATCAAGAGAAAAGACAATTATTGGTACTGTAGTGTACCCATACATTCCAAAAATAGACAAATTAAGGAAAATCTGTAATCAGTATAACAGAACAGCTTTCCAGAGCCATGTCACACTACGAGGAATTCTAACATCTACAAAGCCTAAACTTGAAATGCTGAAAAGAAAAAACTGCATCTATGAAATACCATGTGAATGTGGAAGAACATATATTGATGAAACCAGCCATCCCATTCAAAAGCACTTGCAAGAACATAAACTGATGATTAGAAGAGAGAAAACATGTGTCTAAGGTAGCAGACCATATATGTACCAATGAACATACGTTCAATTGGGAAAATACAAAAATATTGGATAGAGAAGAAAGGGTACAAAGAAGAAAATTTAAAGAAGCTGCTCACATGACAATGGCAAACAATCCCATAAGCCAAACTAGTGTGACTATACATAATGTATGGAAACCATTAATCAACTTTGCTCTTAGGAAAAAGTGGAGAAATCAGGAAGAATCTCATAGTTAAGTATATGAAATTAGGTACATACTGTTTGCCTTTGGCAGGATGGCTCAGCTGATTAGAGCATTACCTTAAAATTGAATAAAGAATCTGAGGACTTATGTTTAAATCCCATGCTAGTACTGTTACTGGTCAGGCCAGCAACACCTGAGGAAGAGGGGAGAAAAATACCTCTCGAAACGTGCATATATATTAACGTGTTTGCTGTGATATTACTAACACTTGAATGTATTTGGAATAATTAAATTTTTCTAAAGACATTCAACACACATATTAGATGATGTAAATCGCCTAATATAAAAATACAGTTAGAACACCATCATCAAAAATCTTCAGGAAAACATTTCAATCATTTTCTTAGTGTTAGAGATTAAAGTTAGGCAAAGCAAATTTATAATATAGACATACATGCATCTCAAATGATGATTTTAAATCTAGATTAGTAAATTGGAAGTATAGAGAAGATATACCTTGTTTTAAAGTTGTTTACATCTGCATACTAGTCTTCACTCTCCAAGAAGAATTTCTTAACTATTTTCATCCAGAAAATTAATAGAAGTTTATACTTTTGAGTTTGAATTATGGAAAAACCAATTTGTAGAGAAAAAAAATTATAGTAATAAAAACCCTTTGTGGAGAGAGAATTGTTGTAATAACAGAAAAGCCAATCCTTTTGTAAAAGTACGCCCCTTTTATATCTGATTATTACTTAGCCATCTGTTTCTTCCATCAATCAAAAATGGTCACTCAAAAGTTCAACTTTAAAACAAAGGTTACTCCTCCCACTATACTGAGATAATTAGTTACAAATATGCAATAACTTTTTTTTTGTCTTGAAAAAGAAAAGAAAGAAAAAAAATCATTTTGTCTTTTAAAAAAAATATTAATTAAATTGAACCAATAATAAAATATTCTGCATTTCTAAAGTAACAAAAAAATAATTATTTTAGCAAATAAAATAATTGATAGTGTATTTGTCTATTTAACAATTCACTGATCCATTAATTCATTTAAAATGTGTTTAAACTGATTATTAGAGATATTGATTATGAAATTGAATATTTCACTGTGAAACATGATATTTGGTAGTTTAATGAAATACATGAATGAAAAATGAAGTTTAAAAATGGCACAAACATACATGTACATACATATGCTGTACTACAGGTACTAAACTAATCTAATCAACATAAAAGTTTCTATGATGATGAACAAAAAATACTGCACTAATTATACTATGGATTTATCAAAGAGCAAACAAACCAGAAAATCACCAAAACAAATACCAATCACTGTTCTACAGACAAATAAGATAAACTTGGATCAACCTAAACTATACACTAACAATTTCTGTGACAACCCACCCCCATTTTTGTCATTAAATATTCACCAAAGAAAATTATTAAATATCTCAAAACTTCCAAATAATATCTGCAATTGCTTCATGAACAGGGTTTTAGGTTATTAATGAGAAAAAAAAATTTAAATTTCAGGTTATTTCATTTTTTTTTAGTTAGATGCAACCTGCTGTTACTGATGCAGTTCTATTGGATTACAATTGGTTTCTTGTGCATATTCCAAAGGTCACAATATATATATATATTGTATATATATATATATATATATATTATCAGTCTACCCATGATCCTATTCTAAGAATTTAAGTGAGGACAGGTTATTAACCCATGCTTCGAGTAGGTATATTTATGAGCATCGAACAAGTCTGACCTCAAGCACAAATCTTACCAATTAATAAGAATTATACCCCTCAAAAACAAAAGAAAAGGTTCCAGTGGATCTTTTTGGGTGCCTTATCCATACTAACTCAGTCTCAAGGTCTGGGAGACAATGACTATTGGGAGAATGGAGCCTATGTTATCTTATAGAGAAATATCATTTATACACTTTATAATTTTCCTATCAGCTCTAAGAATCTTATTTTTTTCTTTTAGAGATATACAGCCATTAATACCAGTAAGCTTTTATAAATAACCTAGAAATTATAAGAATCTCATAATTCAAATAAATGAACAAGTTATAGCTTAAAATTCTAATATTTATTAATACAGGCATATACTAATATCTCAAGCATATGACTCAGTCATTCTGATACACATATATAATATCAGTATACACATTCATGAAAGAGTGCAACTATGCGTCAGAGTTGTATTTATTAAATAATTTAATCTATTTCTATAATTCTTTTCTTTAAGTTGGGACAAAGCGCACATTTCTTAATTTAGTATTAAACTATTATATGTTCATTCAATATATATAAAGAAAGTCATAGTTACCTCCTTTGAGGGTGAACGTTTGTGTGTTTAAGATGGAGGGTCTGTAAGCTTACATTATTACAATGGTGATTGGGTAATTTTCTATTCCCTGGTGTTAGCCACAAGATGTCGCTATTTCAAGGTCAATTCCTAGAAATATACTGTTTCACCGGCATTCACCCAACAGAAGAGGAAATTTTCTACGTTATAAATGCAAAAAAGAGTCCTCACGTTATGTAGGATGGAGGTGACAGAAGCCAACGCAAAGACACTTCTTTCTATGATAAAACACAGAAAGAGTTCCCGACGGCTGCCGGTTATGGCTTTTTTCTATGCTAAAAGCAAAGAGAAATGCCTTTATTGGCTGCCATAGTTGATTTTGTTAATAATTTTATCGTAACAGTAGAATATCTATTTTCTCTGTAGTTTTGTGTGAGAGTTTGTGTATTTGAGCTAGTCGTAGTTTTTTAAAATTTGATTAGACATATATTTTTTTTGATGTGCTGTAACTTACTTTACTGTTGTAAGTTTATTAATAATGTCCTGAAGATTCCATTACGAATGGGTAACCCTCAAAAATTGCTTTTAAGGGTGTGGAACGGCAAAAATTTTGAGGATCACGCGAAAAGTAATGTTATCGTGAGAATTAATCCATGATGAGTAACTTTTGCTATTTATACGCACAAACAAAAACAACCCAGTGTCTAATTATTAGTAATTACTTGTCCAAAAAGAAAATTAGTCAGGTAGTATTTTTTTTACATTTATTATTTCAAAATAAGATTAGTTTTTATATCTACACACTAACAAAAACAACCCAGTTCCTGATTAATTACTGTCCAAAAAAGAAAGAAAGCAAATTAATCGGGGTTTGATTTTTAAATGTAGTATTTGAATTACGGTATTTTTTATATATACACAAGATTTAAAAAAAGAAACCCACTTTCTGATTAATTACTGTCAAAAGAAATGCAAATTAGTCAGCTATCATTTTTAAATTTAGTATTTAAATAACTGTACCTTTTTATATAGACACACTAACAAAAAGACCCCACTTTCTGATTCATTACTGTCCCCAAAAAAGAAAGCAAATTAGTCGGGTATCATTTTTCAATTGAGTCTTTCAATGACGGTCCTTTTTAGATTTACACACTAACAAAAAGAACCTACTTTCTGATTAATTACTGCCCCCCCCCCCAAAAAAAAGCAAATTAGTTGATGGATATCATTTTAAAATTGTAGTGTGAATTTTTTCAATGTTGTGGTTAAATTGAATCATGTAGAATTACGTATTATTTTCAATTGAAAAAAAGATCGTAACTTTTTATATACACACAAAGAAAATCAAACCCACTTTTTGATTAATTACTGTCAAACCCCCAAAAAAAGTTATTCGTGGGTATCATTTTTAAATTTAGTATTTCAATAATATTATGGCTTTTGATAAAATCTATATGCTAATAAAAACAATTCACTTTCTGATTCATTACTGTCCAAAAAAAAATTGCAATATAGTCTGGTATCATTTTGAAATGTAGTAGTATTTCAAGAATGGTACTTTTTATATATACACACAAAAAAAATCCACTTTCTGATTAATTACTGTCCAAAAACAAAAAAAAAAAAAAGAAAGAGCAACTTTAGTCAGGTATCATTTTTACTGTAAATTTAGCATGAATGTAGCAATTTTGTGTAAATTGAATTTAAAAAAATGTATATTTGCGTCTTATTTTCGATTAAAAAAATCCCGTAACTTTTGACAGATACACACCAACAAAACTACCCATTTTATGATTAATTACTGTCCAAAAAACGTCAATTATTCGGGTATTATTTTAAAATTGAATGTGAATTTCTAAATTTTTTTTTTTTTAAATAGTAATATTATTTACTAATAGTAGTCGGGTATCAATTATAAATTGTAGTATATAAATTACATTACTTTTTATATCTTTATAATTACCTATTGGTTTTTAATAAAATTATTTATTTACTCTTAAAAAAATACTGTAACTTTAAAAAGACACACATAAACTAAAAAAAAAAAATTAGAAAAACACCGTAACTTTAAAGACACACACACACACAAACTAAAATATATATATATATATAAGATTAGTAAACATTTACAAAAATGAAAGACTAATATCATATAGTATTAGTTACTAGAATATTTTATTAGAAATCTAAATCAGATATTTTTATATAAAATCAATCACAGGCCCGGAATCGTTATATGTATATGTCTTCGATTAGCATCAACACCATCTTACGGCTAACACCAGGGAATAGAAAACAACCGGCGATTGTCTTAGCAAGAGTTGTCAGTCTGAAAGATGATGAAAGATTTCATAACATTTACACATGATAATCCATCTTAGAGCTGTTAGGTAGGTGATTCTAAAATTGAAGGCATGAAAGTTTTTGTTGTTTGGAGCTCCGCAATCACTTCACTTGCTTGAAATAGATGGCTAAAATCTCCATAGATAAAGGTAGGTAAGTCACAAAACAGCTGTACATTGGGCTGGTTTAACGAATCCACAGGATTCTTTTACTCCAGCATTTCAGTGGAATCCATTCTTATTAATTTTTATTAATTAATAAAATCACTTTATTAAAATTTACTTTCCACGCTTCTTTCTCTATAATGGTCACTTTTCCAAATGACTACAAAATCAAAAAAATATATAGTTCTTTTCTTTTATCTCTCTTTTATCTCACTTTTTTTTGTCTATCCATACACCGATGACCATTATCTCAGGAATACTTTTAGCATGATCAGGTTTCCATTGTCCCAAAATACTTAGTGGCCAGTTCTTGGAATTCTGACAACAAGTGTCCCAGAAATCGCCCATGGCACAACTTGCAACCCCTTTTATTACTCTCTCCATCCTTATTTTTTAATTTGCTTTCATTAAGAAATATGCGCTACTAATGAAATTATTTCAATAACTATAACTTATGGTAATAAACAAAATATATAAAACAAAAAATATAAAATACAACTCCGCACATAAATGCTCATCTTCATCTTCAATTACAAATCTATCTGTTAGTAATTAATTTTATGCAACACCACAACAACACATGTAATACATATATATGTATATGTTCATGCCTTCAAATGGTTAATGTATTTTACTCATACTCTTTTGTAACAGGTTTGAATGTATATAAATTTTCTCACATCTATTAATTCAATCCATAATAACAACCGCAATAAACACTTTTGTAATCATTAGTGCCTTTTACTTCCTTTAGTAACCGTATTCAAATCCAGCTACTGTTACAATATCTATATTATATTGTAATGATCACACACACTGTGATCACACATGTAAATATTTAATATGTCAAGTAATATTAAATATGTTTTTTTAAATACGAAATAGTATTTAAAACTAGACAGAAATTTTAGAATAAACTTGAAAGAACAAAAGATCTATTACAAGATTTATAATCAAAGTTATTTGAACTGATTTAAGGAGTTTAACTGATTAAGAATTAATTACAAAGGAAAAAGTTACAGTAGTTAAGTAAAAAAAAGGGAAGGGGGTGAAAGAGATTCGTATCTTGTACTCTTCAAAGTCAACATTTTGAAGAAAAAAAATAATAAAGAATAAAGTTGAGAGAGCATTAAACCTGTATTTATTTCATTTTATGATCAAGACTTAAATAAAAGAAAAAAGAGATAATTTAACTGATATTTACAAAATTCCGTTGAAAAATATAAGTAGAAATAGGTTTATGTAAAGATAAGAATCTTTTCTGTAAACTACACATTCAAATGAATGAAATATATATAACTGTTTAAAGGCAGGGAAAAGATATTGTACATAAATACAAAAGATTTTATTGAAAAAAAGAAAAAGAAAAAATCAATTAAAACTGATACTATGAAATTAAAGAAAAAAAATAGGTTTGTGAAAGGAAGTAGAAATAAAGGTGTGAAATAGACATAATGACATTCCAGTGAACAATGAAGGAAAAAGCTATAAAAGGGAGAGATTGAGATAAAAGAGAGGAAAAAAGAGAGAGCAAAAACTTTGATTAGGCTTCTGGTCTAAGACTTTACTTTGGTTTTTTTGAAGAGTGCCGAAATTTTGGGTCAAGCAACCACGAACAAACTACTATAATTGTGAAGCTTTGGGAATGCATGGATAGTGGCCACAGACAGATGCTTGTTTAATCCATATTCACCTTGCTCATATCAGAGCCGGATCCCAAGAATAACCGTCTCTCCTAAAGAAGTGGGATAATCCACATGACGATCCGCTGAGTATACTCTAACTGTGAGAAAACCTAGATAAATCAAACTTTTAAAATATATATATGTTATGCATGCAAACACTTATTTAACATGACCAAATGAACTTAAATCTAAAGTGAACTATATATTAGATTTTATCAGTAATACACTGGAATGGAAAGTGATATTCTACTTTCTATAATTATTTCATATATTGGAGACGATTACTATTATTAGTATGAGTGCTATAGAACTATATATAACTTATCTTATTTATCTTTAATGATTTTTTATACCATAATATGTCTTATTTGTATTTTTTTTATGTATTAAATAATGTTTTAATAATGGACAGCTGTTTATGTCTCGTCTTTTTTCTCACCAAACAAATCAGGATAATATGCCTGTAGGGCTTGTTTCATGATCAATTAGAATCTATGTCTATTAATATGGTACTTGAGTTAGCTGTTGTATAATATTGATAATTTTTCGTAAAATTTATAAATTCATCCAAGCGCTGTAAATTTGTAATAATTTCAGCAGTCGAGAAACATTCGATTGGGAAAGATAACTTTGCAACAAAATTCGTATTGTTGAGGGTTCGAATGGGTATAGATGTAAATTCATTTATATTTATATGTTCTCTTGCTTGTGGTAATGGATGTGAAAAGAGTTAGCTTGTTAGATTGCTCCTTAGCAACCTACAATTCCGTTACAATATGTAATATAATACAATATTTTAACGTATGTTTTTGATGGAAATCTTGTCTATTTGTAGTTATCCATTTAAATCGACTTAATTAGAAAGCACTTAACCCAGAACAACTGCCCCAGATCAAGAGGAAAGTAAACTGACAGACTGATGCTTTTTTTGAATGCCATAGTCTGTCAGTTTACTTTGACTCTTGACCTGCGGCAGTTGTTCTGAGTTAAGTGTTTATTAATTCATATGCATTTATTCTAGTACAAATTAAATTGGCAGTTTTAGAAATCAAATTCGTAACATACTTAAATAGAATATTTCATTTGTTTTAAATATTTAGTTAACTTGATTCACACAACGTTGGTTATATACATTTTTTTTGTCTTAAAAAAATAACTTGAGAGAAAGAAAGGTAGACAACTATTTTTTGCGTGTATTAAATAAATCCAAAAAAGGGAGATAAGAAAAGAACTTCTTATCACAAAAAGCCATTAGTCATACAAAGCATAGCAGTTGATCATTAATTAAAGATGGCTATTCCAAGAGGAGAAAGTATGAATTTAAAGACAAAAAACAGGTGACATGCAGAAAAAATAAAAGATCAATGATATAAAAGGAAAAGCGCATCATATAGGATATTCAGAAACAAAGAGAAAAAGTGAAGGAGAAACCTGAGAGCTGTACTTACGAAAGCAATCGTGAAAGAAAGAAAACCTTGCACAAAGTTATGAAGAATATGCTGAAAGACTCATCAGCCTATCTAAAATGTATGAGTAAAAGAAATCATTTGCTGGTTGTTTCTGCCCGATGTTGTATAAGACCCCAAGCAAAGTTATCTACAGAATTTAGATCCACAAATTATTTATGAGCAACTCCAGACCACGGATCCCCTCATTCAAAATAAATCCATGCTTGGTAGAATTTATAATTTGCTTTAACAATAACTTACTGATAAGAAACTTTAAAGTGATCACTAATTTTCTCAAACTATGTTTTTTCTTTTTAACTTGACCATCATATTAAGTGTTTTCTTAAATTTAATGGAATCTTAGAAATGGTTTCACCTTATTTAATCTTTCTTGTTATTATCATTATTAAATTTGTTGTTATTCTAACCTTAGTAAAGATATTTTAGTATAGATTAATAAAGTAATAATATAACTTAACGTTGGTGTTAATTATTAAAATATTGTTTATTGAAATTCTTAAAAAAATCCACCATGATTGCCAGCCAATAAACTAAACTGTGACTGCCCCAGACCAGAAATACAATCCTCCATGTATTTTAAATAGGTTGTTTAGTGTTCGGTTAAAAGAAAAAAGGGGGGGAGTTCAATGAGTGAACTCTATATATGAGTTCTGGTGCCTTAAATAAATAAAAGCTGGTTTCCTTTTTTTTTTGAGTAGAATTGAATTATTTAAAATAGGATTAAGTGACCAGGAAAAATAATTGCTGCTGATAAGTTGCTTAAATTGTTGCAGACAGGTGATTTATAATCTAACACAGTTTGGTCACTAAATACGAGATTGCAAATCATATAATAAATTTTTATTTGTACCATGAATGTTACAATGGCGGCCCAACTCGACACTTTGACAATAGCCATGGCCTGAGATAAGACTAAAAGAAAGAATAATAAAAGGTTTAAAGATAAGTGAGCAAAAATTCGGGAGTTAAAATAACTCAGAAGGTAAAGCAACATCGGGGGTGCAACTTCGGCAAATGTGTTAATAAAAGCTAGATAATAATTAGAAACCAAGCAAAGTATCCGAATTTAAAAAAAAAAATTTTTTTATTAAGATAGTCGAAACATGACTGAAAAAAATAAAAAATCACAAAGAGTAGACAATCTGATTTGCAAATGGGATAATGAGACAATAAATTTTACATTCCAAGAATGCACAAAAGTTACAATATGGATTGATAATGTGGAAGTCCGATCTTTGTTTGACTTGCGCAGTCAAATATCAGTCATGTTCGAGACTGTGTATACACACATAATGCAGCAAATTCCAGGCATTCGAACATTGCCAATGAGGAAGACTCTTGTAACATTAGCTAATAATAAAAAGGCACAGTTAGAGACAAAACAAGTATGGGTACAAGTAAAGGTAGATAAGAGATATATATAGCATGTTTGTTTGATATTGTACACGACGTAATCTTGGGGTCAGATTTCATGCATAAAACAGAATGTTTGATTAACTACAAAGAAGGAAATATGTGCAAAGGAGAAATAATAGAATTTAAGTCAGAAAAAAAAATATCAAAAGAGATATGCAATTTAAAAAGTAATGCAGAGTAATGTGAAAAGATGGTAAGAGAGTTATTAGAGAAATGCAAAGAAACTTTTTCAGATAAACCAGGCATAATTAAAGGATATGAACACCGGATTAAGATTACTGATAGCACACTGTACCAGGCAAGATCATACCCTGTACTTCATTAATATCGAACAGAGGTAGAAAATCAATTGTTACAAATGGAGGAATGGCAAATTATAACAAAGGGATCATCATCATATAATAACTCATTAGTTATAGTAAAAAAAAGATGGGTCAGTCAGGCTATGCTTAGATGTGAGACAGCTAAATAGGATCACCTGGCCTGATCAAAATGTGCCACTTCCAATGAACAAATTATTGAATAGATTCCAGGGCAAATAAATTTTTTCAATGTTAGACTTGATGGCCAGTTATTGGCAGATTAAATTGCACCCTGCTGACCATAAATATACAGCCTTGAGGTACAATGGCATATCCTATCAATTCCACAGAATGCCAATTGGCTTGAGTAAGAATGGAGCAGGATTGTTAAAGTGTTTAGACAGAGTTATCTCCTAAGGTAAAAAGTTTGGTTATCATTTATATAGATGATGTAATAATCACATCAGAAAACCCAAAGGAACACCTGAGACATCTATAGATGTTTTTACAAGAATGCAAAGACAAAGGGATATGTATTAATTTTAAAAAAAGTTGTATAGCCACATCAGAAGTCAATTTTTGGAGACATTTGGTCAGTAAAACAGGAATTAAATTACATCCTGACAAAATACAAGCCATCAGAGAATTCCCAGCTCCCAAGTCAGTGAGACAGGTTAGGTCCTTTTTGGGAATGTGCAATTTTTATAACAAATTTTATCAGAACCTTGCGACCAATATGGAACCTCTACTGTGGTTATTGTGAAAAAATGTTCCATGGGAGTGGACAGACCAGCACAATGCGGTGTTTGAAAGTATCAAAGAGAAATTTTTGAGCCAGATGATGTTGATCTACCCTGATTTAAAAAAAAAGGTTTTAGTACAAGTCAACAGTAGTGGATATGGACTAGGCATGGTGCTGATGCAAACCCAAGAAGATGAGAGTCAAGGAGTTATCTACTTTATTAGTAGAGCCTTAAGGGGACTGGAGTTAAACTATTCAGTGACCGAGAAAGAGGCCTTGGCTGTGGTGTGAGTGTTCCAGAAATTTTGACAGTTTCTGATAGGGTCTGAGGTGGTAGTCAGGATGGATCATAAGAGTTTGGAATTCCTTAATCACAGTTATCTGTCTAATAGTAGGTTGATTCGCTGGAGCCTTTTCCTGCAGGAATTTAACTACTCCATAGAACATTGTAAAGGAAAGGGCAATTTAGTGGTGGATGCTTTAAGCTGCAACCCGGGTCCAGGATCTACAGGGCATTTATGGACTTAAAACATCAGCTTGGTGTCAATAAATACAGAAATTAATGTGTCAATGGAAGAGGAACTTAATCACTTGGGTGATAGGCAAAAACAAGATTCCAAATACCAGCTATTGTGGATAATTTAGAGAAGGAAGGAAATAAAGACAGGGGAAAAGAAGGTGGGGGTGAAAAAAATGGAAAAAGGTATAATCTGGCTAAAGGTGTATTGTAGTACTTGATGGATATAAAGGCGGGAACATGGAGGATGGTGGTACCTAATGCCTGCAAGATAGTTTAATTATGTCATGCATTGTTTATATGGCCCTTATGGGGTCCACAAAATAGAAAAGCTGCTGAAGACATGGTTTTTCTGGCCAGGTATGAGGGGTCAGGTAGTCAAAACATTAGAGGGATGTGAAGTATGTCAGAAGAGTAAGCCTACTAACAAGTCTTATGCAGGTACTTTGAACCTTATAATTTCAAAAAAACCTAATGATATAGTTGCTATCAATTTTTATGGGTTGTTACCTAGATTTTGGAAAATGAAATATGTATTAGTAATTTATAATGTCTTTTCGAAATGGGTGTCCACATATCCTATGACACAGGATAATGTAAAAAATACTATGTGAATATTGGAAACACAGTACTTTCGTAAAGTAGGAAAACCTAAGGCAGTTTTATCTGACCACAGGATGCCATTTATAGCAAATGAATGGAGAGAATGGATAGTGAAAATGGGTTTTCGTCACATGTTGTCTTCCATTCAGAATCCCTAATCGAAACCATGAGAGAAGTTGGGGCATTTATTTAGGGTGTATACATCAGCAAACCATAAAGAGTGGGTGAAGCAGTTGCCTCAAGTGATTAACTATATGAATTGGACAGAAAATGGGTCTATGGGGTTTGCACTGATCCGATTACAATTCCAACAACTGGTGCCTAGACTTTACAAAGCTAAGTTACCTTCCATTTTCCGAGCATATTGATAGAAAAAACGATCAAAGAAAAGTGGCATTGAAGATCAGACATGCAGCAGGTGTAAGGACAGATAGAAGGAAAATGAAAGTGGACAGGTTTAAGAAAGGAGATAGAGTATGGATCAGGAGCAATCCCATTAGCCAAACAGAGAAGGGTAGAAAGTTTTAAAACTTATATGAGGGGCCATATTTGGTAGTCAGAGAGAATGGACCCAATGCATTTACTCTAGCAAATGAAAAGGGAGAGAAAGGAACGTTCAATGCAATGGCTTTGAGACCTTATAAAACAAATCCTGTTAGATAGCTTTGGGGACAGACTAGTTGGATTTAAACCCTGTAGAGCTTGGATATTCACATTTACCTTTTTGTATAAAACTAAAACATCGAATAGAGATGATTAATAGAGCTTGGACAATAAAATAGTGTTGTACCCCATATTTTATTCTTGTCATTGACTGAGGAGGTATTTACTGTATTTATTCTAGTACAAATTAAATTGGCAGTTTTAGAAATCAAATTCATAACGAACTTAAATGGAATATTCCATTTGTTTTAAATATTTAGGTAATTTGATTTACACAACTTTGGTTATATACATTTTTTTTGTCTTAAAAAAATAACTTGAGAGAGAGAAAGGGAGAAAACTATTTTTGTGTGTATTAAATCAATAAAAAAGGGAGATAAGAAAATAACTTCTTATCGCAAAAAGCCATTAGTCGCACAAAGTGTGACAGTTGATCGTTAATTAAAGATGGTGATTCCAAGAGGAGAAATACGAATTTAAAGACAAAATTCTACAAAACTTGAGTTAAACTAATAGGTGTCAACAAGTGATGCGCAGAAAAAAATAAAAGATCAAGGGTATAAAAGGAAAAGCACTTCATATAGGACATTCAGAAACAAAGAGAAAAAGCGAAGGAGAAACCTGAGATCTGTACTTACGAGATCAATCGTGAAAGAAAATCTTACACAAAGTTATGAAGAACATACCGAAGGACTCATCAGCTTATCTAAAATGTACGAGTAGAAGAAATCATTTGCCGGTGTTGTTTCTGCCCGATGTCGCATAAGACCCCGAGCGAAGTCATCTACAGAATTTAGACACACAAATTATTTATGTGCTACTCTAGTAACAGACCACGGATCCCCTCATTAAAAGTAAATCCATGCATGGTAGAACTTATATGCTTTGTTAACAATAACTTACCGGTAAGAAACTTTAGAGTGATCACTATTTTTCTCAAACTATGTTTTTTTCTTTCTCACTTGAACTATAACCATCATATTAAGTGTTTGCTTAAATTTAATGGAAATCTTAGAAATGGTTTCACCCTATTTAATCTCTTGTTATTATCATTATTAAATTTGTTGTCATTCTAACCTTAGTAAAGATATTTTAGTATAGATTAATAAAATAATAATATAACTTAAGTTGGTGTTAATTATTACAAATATTGTTTATTGAAATTTTTAAAAACATCTGCCATGATTGCTGGCCAATAAATAAACTGCTGACTCTGTAACAGAAATACAATCCTCCGTGTATTTTAAATAGGTTGTTTAGAGTTCGGTTAAAAGAAGGGGGGGTTCAACCAGTGAACTCTAAATACGAGTTCTGGCATCTTAAATAAATAAAAGCTGGTTTCCTTTTTTTTTTTTTGAGTAGAATTGAATTGTTTAAAATAGGATTAAGTAACCAGGAAAAGTAATTGCTGCAGATAAGTTGCTTAAATTGTTGCAGACAGGTGATTTATAATCTAATGCAATTTGGTCGCTGAATACGAGATTGCAAATTGTATAATAAATTTTTATTTGTACCGTGAATGATACAATATATATATAGTTCATTGGAATTTTGTTGTATTGGTAATTTTAATGCAATTTTTTTTTAAATTTTAGATTTGGTGGATACCTCAGCCAAAGGAAAGAAAAGAATTGAAAAAATTAAAATTTAAACCCATCTATGTATCTGCTGAAATTTTGCCTGTGAAAACATTAATGAATCGCTCATATTCTATAGTTAATGGTAATTCTCTAGAATTACCTGAAAGTATCATCAGGTATATATACTTGAATTGTTTTATTTATGAAATATGTATCTGAATGTATTTGAATGCATTTAATTTCTATATTGTTTACATGAGTATTCTAGAAACAGTTATTTATTTTTGATCATTTGAAAATTATATTTTCTCAGTGATCTGTTTAATCAAATGTCATATGATGTCTAATCACTAAAATATGAATTAACCATATATATATTGTTTTTGTACTTTTTTTCATTTGGAAGTCAATTCATAAATATTTAGTTGTTGATTCTACCATCTTTTCCTGTTCTAAATAGTGCCAACCAAATAGTTACTTTATTAGCAGATATGAATTTAAAGAGTGTATTTTTTTAATTTAATTTTTCTGCTCCCATTGTTGACATTGCCCAAATAATTAGTATTGTTTATGTGTCTGTAAAGCTATATCAGCTGAATTTAAAACATTAACTCTGTCTACTAATTTTCACTTCCTATTAGAATGCTACTGTTATTATTTTCATAGTTTAGACCAGCGCTTCTTAAACTTTTTTCATTCATGACCCCTTTTTATCATCGAGATTTTTTTTGTGACCCCAAATATTAAATATAAATAGATATAGAAATAAATATTCTCATAAATTTATTTCTTTGGTAAACAATATACATAAGAAAATAAGTAGTTTTAGGATTTGTTTTAAGTATACAAAAATTAATAAAAGAAAATCATCTTTTAATAAGATGGATGTGCTTGTTTTTTTGCTGCATAACAACTTAAATCTTGGTGAAATATTTGATACTGCTGGACATAAAGCATCTTCAACATTTTTCCCCATTGAGTGACATTTGGATTTAATATACATTAAATCTGAAAAAGGCACTTCATATAAGTATGTGGTGCTGAATGGCAGAAGAACATTTAATGCCATTTCAGAAATTGTGGGAAATTCAGTCCTAGCTCTGATCCAGAATTCAGTCAAGGATTTTTGTGGAAAGTCAAGTTTTAAGTTTGAGTCACTCAATAGCTCAGCAAATTCCTCTTGGGCTTTATATGGCAGGTGATTAATCTCATTAATGTCAATCAAAAATGGTCTTTGAATCCAAGATAACTTTTTGAAATCTAAATTCGATATAAAGTATTTGCAAAACTGTGTTTCTAGGGTTTTTAAGTGATCTATAATAATTTTTGCAATTAAAGTTTTACAATTATTTTTTTCAATTATAAAATTGTCGATAGTCAAAAACATTTCCAATGAATCATTTTCCACCCTATTCTTCCAAATGTTGATCTTTTTAATAAAACCTTCAATTTTATCATTCAAAGTAAAAATATTGCTATTTTTTCCTTGAAGAGACAAGTTAAGATCATTTAGCTTCTCAAAAATATCAGACAAATAGCACAGCTTTGATAGCCATAAGTCATTTTGAAAAAGAGCAGCAAGATCAGATTTTTGTTCAGTTAAAAATACAATAATTTCTTTTTTTAATAACAATAATCTTCTTAAACTTCACCCTCTTGACATCCATCTTACTTCTGCATGTAATAATAAATTTTTGTATTCAGAGTCCATGTCTTTACAAAGATTTGAAAATAAATGGCTGTTAAGGGCATGGCTTTTAATAAAGTTTATAATTTTGACAGCATCCTGAAGCACATCATTCAATTCCGTTGCTAATTTTTTTGCTGCAAGGGCCTCTCAATGGATCAGGCAGTGTGTAAAAGTTACATGATTATTACCAGAAGCTTTAACAAATGATTTAAAACCAATATTTTCACCAGTCATTGCTTTTGCACCATCTGTGCATACTCCAAAGCAATTTTTCCATTCTAAACCTTCAGTTTTAAAAAATTTGTCTACTTTATTATATATGTCTTCCCCTCTTGTATGTTCTTCCAAAGAATGACAAAATAACAATTCTTCCTCAATGTTTTCTTTATAAATGTATCTGACATATACTAATAATTGAGCTATTTTTGAAATATCAGTTGTTTTGTCCAACTGAATTGTAAATATTGGGCTTTCTTTAAGTCTAGTAATAAGTTGCTCAAATTGGTCATTGCTAATTTCAGAAATTCTATTAGTGACAGTGTCATTTGACAAAGGAATTTTCCGAATTTCATCACCATATTTACTTCCGTGAAGTATTTCTACCATTTTAATAGCAGCAGGTAATATAAGATCTTCTCCAATGGTGTATGGCTTTTTATTTTTAGCAATCAGATATGAAACTTCATATGATGCGAGTAAATATTTTTCATTAACAGTTATAAATTTCTCAAAATATTGTTTTTTTTTATTTGAAGTTTTTAACAGTCGTTCAAAATATTCTTTTGGTTTATTGACATATGAAGGATGCTTGGATTCAAAATGCCTTTTTAATTTTGATGGTTTCATACTCTCCATAGACAAAACATTATTGCAAATTAAACAAAGAGGTTGTTCATTACCATCACAGTTGTTGAAAGTAAAGCCAAATTGGAGAAATGTCTCATCATATTTTCTTTTTCGCATCTTAGATGCCTCTTTCTGATTACAAGATTCTGCTTGAAGAGACTTTGTAGCATTGCCATCTGCATCATTACCTTTGGTATTCAAGTTCAACTATTTATCCATGGGTAAAAAGTATTTTTATTCTAAAATATAAATAAAATAACAGTACTTATTAGTTAGCAGAGACACCAAGTGGCAGCTGTGTTTTTTGTTTGCATATTTACTCCCATATGTTCTATTTTTTAATATTCCCATGTGTTTTATTTTTTAATATTTAAAAAATATCAATTAAATAACAATAAAGTTGTGCTAACACACATATAATGTAAAGCTGTATAAATTAAATTAATTGTAGTCAATAAATTAAAATAGCTAAGCGCTCTTGAGAAAGTGTATTTCTCATAATCATAGTGTCTCTCAACTAATACGCTTATTAACAATACTAAAGACATCATAACCCCTGATCAGACCCTACAGGCCATGTATAGCATTGCATGCCCTCACAATGGATGCATACTACGGTGAGACCAGAGCCTCCATAGCTACTAGGTTGTCGCAGCATAAGTATAGATATAATAAGTTGCATACTAACCCAGAATGGACTTCAGTTTTTGCACAATATCAAAAAGTATCCGGACAAAATTTCAAACTCGCCTCTGCAAAATTGGTTTGTACTGAGAGGCACGATGTTAAACATAAGGTAAAGGAAGCTTACCTCATAATGGAAGACTCCTTTGCCATTAATTGCAAAGAATCATGTTTTGCTATATCCAAGAGATGAGCTAATTGACTCATTTGCATAAAGTTTGCATATTGTATATAAATAATGATTCCAATGAGAGAGTCACAACAGGCTATGATTATGAGAAATACACTTTCTCGAGAGCACTTAGCCATTTTAATTTGTTGACTACAATTGATTTGTTAATTTATACAGCTTTACGTTATAAGTGTGTTAGCCCAACTTTATTTTTATTATAATTGACAAGTGTAAAGCATAAATCAATTACCTGTTAAATTTAAAAAATAGGAATATGTTTTTACTTTTTAATTTTGAATAAAAAAGTGAGGGAAAAAAGTATACAAGCATATATATATATAATAATAATATCTTTCATAATATTTATTTAAATAAATACTAACCTTAGTCGAGTAAAATATTAAAATATATTGTATTGTTTTTGCAATGTGGACACTTGTTGAAATGAAACTGAAACAAATAACTTGACCGGAAATGCATTATATAAACACAGTGGTGCCAACCTTATTTTTGCCACTGTAGCATATATTTTGATTCTGAAATAACTTATATGCTGAAATTGCAATGTGACATCACTATTATGATGCATTTATTGTTATTTTTCAATATGTAAATATAATTTACAGCTCAACTTGGCCATCATTACGATTTTATAATTGTGCTGTACAGAAAATGTATTATATTAAATTAAAGATAATGAAGGGATTGTAACTAATATTTCTTTAAATTCATGTATCTGAATTAAATTTTCACGACCCACAGTTTAAGAAACGCTGGTTTAGACAATGACCTAGAATAAATCTCTATACATTTAAGAACAGATTTAAATAAATTGAAGCTCTGTGTAGTTTGATATCCTAGAATGACTTAGTCTGGAGTTTAAGATCCACAAATCACAAACAGCTTTATTATTTTCAGTGCTCAAATCTCTTGTAAATTCTTGAACAATAAAACCATTCACTTATTTATTTTAATGTACTCAAGCAAAGAAATCCATGCAATCTGATTGGATAACATACAATGATGTAATGTTACAGATTTTACCCTCTGAAATTTCTTGAAAAACAACCTTCAGAGAAGAAAGTTTGCCTTAGATTTGAACAAAAGAATGCCTTAGCAAGCAACTCAGGAATAGAAAGAAGTCAAAAACTCAGAACAATTTAACATTAAGTTAAGAAGAAAAAAAAATCTTTATCTCAGAGAAAGAAAACAAAGAATGAATCATGCAATCAACTGCTAAGAAATCTATTTAGAAATACAAACTGCATTTAGATTCTAAGAAAAAAATTCAAGTTAAAGGTAGTTGAAGAAAGAACATTGTCAAGGACAAGATTAATAATCAAAAAAAAACAAACAAACAAATCACACTGCTTGATTGCATGGATCTCTACTATCCAAATTGCTTCTGGAGTAAGGATTCGCATCAGTGCCATCATTGTGTTTTTGGGCAGAGGGCTCAATTATCAGCATACAGCTAATGAAACTGTTGTAGTAGGTTTATGAAGCATATAAAAACAGAAAACTTTTTTTTTCATTTGTCATCTACTTTTCTTACCCCCCCCCCTCTCTTTTTTTTTTATTCTTTGCAATTTTTTATCATCTTTTACTTTTACTAATTGCTCATATTTTTTTGCCATTTAACATACTTTTATTATAGTAATATTAAAAATAGTTTGTCCAGTGTATTGAAAACTTTGAATTTCTTTTTTTTTTAGCACCTATAAGAAAGCCAATATCAGTGTCAATGTGTATGTAGTCAACTCTCCATGGCTTTACTCTTTATACTGGTGTATGGGAGTCAATTCCGTCACTTCTGATTATCCTCAGCTGTTAAAAGATATAAATGTACCCGTCTGGTTACTGGTAAGTTTTTTTTTTTATTATTGGTTATTTATATTTTATTGACACCTAGCTGTAGAATTTGTTTCCATTCCAAAGTATTATATTTTTAATATTTAAAATATAAATTTTACAAATTTCAGGAATACTCTCAGAACTTACATTAAGAACATGAAAAATAATAATTGAAACTAAAATGATTCATATATTGAATTTTTAAAAAAAAAAAAACAAATAATTTTGTTGAAAACTTTGCCGTCTCATCATTTGAATGTAGCTAAATCCTCTATTAATAAATGTGGATATAAATTCCATCAATATTAAACCCACTAATGATACAATATAAAAGGTATAGTGCATTTAAAGCCCATATCTGTAAAGGGTTAGTAAACATGCACATGCTATTCACCAGCTTTTTCAGTTGCTGGGTGGTGAAGGTTTGAGTATTTTTCCGTATCTTATTTTTTAAGCTATAGTTAGATAATCATTAACCAATTGTCATTGGATGTTTTGCTTGATTGACTATAGGCTGTCAATCTGAAAGAAAAATTATGTAATATAAAACTGAAAAAAAATTACAAGTTGTATTGCAGCATGTGGATGTTCTGCCACCGTACCATAAGGCTTTTTGTCACTGAAGTAAGAAATATTTTATTAAAACACAGTTTTCTAATAATTGCATTGTCATATAGTTGCAGTATCTATATATGGACATTAATAAATAGCACTTATTATTCTAATAACAGCAGTCAGTCAGCACAAGGTAAAGGTCAACTGATACAGTAAATCTCTAAGTTCACAGAATATTAGTCAATAAAATTGACAATGATCTCACATCTGCTCTGCAACATTATTAGTATTTATTTTCTGTCATAATGAAAGCTATTCCACTTGCCCTGTGTAAAGCTTTTCCAATCATACTTGGGAGGAGGGGATTCTACTGTAGTTTTTTTCTAAAGCATTACTGTCATTAGTATTTCCCCCCTTTTTTTCAAACTTCAGTGAAGCCAACATTGATTATCATGTATAGAATTACGAATGCATACAAGTTATTTTATTAAGAAAGGGTATTCAATCTCTCTTAGGAAAGGATATTCAATCTCTCTTTTTACTGATATCTTATGAGAAGTGTGCTTACTCATTTTTATCTTATGTTAAATAAAATTACTTCCTATCTAATTATACCAGCATTTATTTTTTCTTCCATATTTGATCTTAATTTTGAATTTTTTTATATCCTAAATTTTGAATGCAGCAATGTTATCCGACAACAACTTTATTTGGCAACAATTCTGAGTTCTCACAACTAATATAAGAATCACTTAGCTTAATATGTTATTTTGACTACACTTAGTCACTGCCTTCAATGGTCAATTTTTTATTTCAAATAGCTGCTCAAGATCATTTCATCATCAGATTTCAAAAGTTTATTTTCTCATTATCAAGATTAATAATGTTCATAATTAATTATGCAAGAACTTGTATACCTCACAACTATTCTTTTTTAAATTTATTCTAGTTTTAAGACATGTTATTTTAAATTTTATAATTGTAAAATAATAAAACATTAAAATTTAATTATATATTCATTGATTTAAAAACCATGTTTGAATAACGTATTAGCCTTCTTATTTACTTTTCCTTTCATTGTTTTCAGATGGCTAATCTCTAAACTAAGGTCTTTCTATATATTTTTTTGTTTATTAATTTTCAGTAAAAAAAAAAAAAAGGAAAATATGTATATCTGTTCTCTGAACAACAAGCTCAATTGGTTCGCCAAAATGCCTCATAAATTAAGAATATCGCATAAAAAGTAAACAATTATAATGAGTTATTATGGAGGAAAAATTAATTCCCAACTTTAAATTCAAAATATATAAAAATCTGATCAAAAAAATAAAGTTTGAAGTTGATGAATAAGTATTTTACTAAGCATGTTATTAATTAAAAAAAACTAATGTATGAGTAAATATACCATATTTAAACATTTCAGTAGCTATATATTTTTAAAAAGTATAAATAATTTCTTCATTTTGCTTCTAATGTAACCAGAGAATATTTTCTAAATCATGATTTATTAAATCAAAGTGAAATATGTAGGTAAAAAATCAACCTAATATACATTTGAAATTTTATTTTTGGTGCACTTTATGTTTTACTACCAAGGTTTTTTATTTTTGGAATTTCTTACCAATTTTTTGTAGGCTATTGGTTCTTTTTAAAATGATAGTTCACAAATTTATTCATTTTATATAAATGCATTTAAAATTAAATAAAAATTAGATAAAGAAATGCCATATAATAATTAATTGATGAAACACTATATTACTTTTACAATGCTTTATTATCCACGTTTTCCTTCTGTTTACAGTTTCGTAACAGTGAGATTAAGAGATATAAGGTTCTGAAGAAGATTGCTGGGGCAATCGAAACTGTAAACAGAAGAAAAGGGTGGATAATAAAGTATTGTAAAACAATGCAATAGGAAATAGTAGTTAGTATACTTCGTGAAGGAGATAAAGAAATATAATGTAAATAATTAAAACTTGGTTCTTTTTTTTTTTTTTTTAAGCCATACTAAAACTGCCATTATCTTGACTATATCAAAAACAAATTGATTTAAAATTGAGCAAATAAATATTTTTAATTTATGTTAATAACTTTTGATCATATAAAGTTTATTGTTAACTATATTATGCATAAATTATAATGATTATATTTTACAGTTACAATGATCATATTATTAGTAATATTTATATGTACATCCGCATATACTAATATTTATATGTACATCCGCGCATACTAAGAAACATTGCTTTATGAAGATAGCAGTATTCATATGAAAACTACATATTTAATAAATTAGCTAAAATTAATATCATTTTTGTAAACTAAGCTGAAATCATTATCATTATCAACCAACCATTATCAATCTACTGCAGGATGAAATTCCCTTCAAGTTCAATCAATCTTCTCTGATCTTTAGCTTCTCTTCTCCACATCACCCCTGCACACTTTCTTATTTCATCCATCCATCTCACATGTGGTCTCTTTCTGGGTCTTTTACAATCTCTTGGAATCCGGTTTAAGATTTCAATTGTCCATCTATTATCATCTTTTCTAGAAATGTGTCCAGCCCAACTCCACTTCAGCCTTTTAATTTTTTCAATGAGGTCAGTAACACCTGTTTGTTCTCTTACCCATATATTGCATTTTCGATCCCTTCTTGTTGCTCCCAACATGCATCTCTCCATACTTCTTTGAGTGGTCTAAAGTTTCTGTATTGCTCTTCTATCTCAGATTCATAAGTAAGAATTAGTAAGACACATTTATTAAAAACCTTTTTCAAACACATAGGCATATTTCCTTTTAGTATCAACTTATTTCTACCAAAAGCACTCCAACCGAATTTAATTCTATGATTAATTTCATACATTATGTTTCCATCTGTATTAATAATCTGACCAAGGTATTTATAATTGTTAACTTCTTCTAACTCATCATAATCAATCTTTATTTTCATATTTTGAGAAAATCCATATATATATATATATAAATTATTTGATTTATACTTTAAAATGAGAATGGGTATTATTTTATTCTTTTTTTTTAATGCTGTTATTTTATTTTTATTTTTTAGTCAGTGATAATCTAAAAAAAATACCTTGTTGATTTTTAAAACATACAAATTGATTTACCTGCAGGAGACCTAATTTTGTGTTTTTCAATCTGTCACGTGAACCAATTTCTGCAAAATTATTTAGAGCGAGTACAAACTGTGACATGTAATAGATTTAATTATATTAAAGTGTAATTATATATATCTTTTTAAATCTTTAATTTTCCTAAGAATCTCATACATATATAATGAAATGTTTACAATTGAGTGTAAGTTAAATGTTAATTTTTAATTTTAAAAACAACAAACTTTAAGTGAAAGAAAACTCAATTAATAGAAAGCTAAATTTGCTGAAAACCTAGCTTGTAATCAAATGCAATAGATGGGTAAAATTTAATATATAAAACTAATATTTCGTCTATAATGGGAAGATCTAGGAATGCCCTAATTTGATTTTTCCAGGATGGAGAAGTTCAACCACCTACTATAAATGGAGGACAACTCAATCTGGAAGAAAATTGGTAATATTTCTTCACCGCAGACCTCTATAAATCTATTTTAAAAACTTATAATATTTAAATGAAGCTAGCTATAATGAACGTTCGTTAAATTATAAATTCTCAATTACTTAAAATTCTTGTTAAAATAAAATCTCTAAATGGTAACTGTAACAATGTTGCCTATAAATGTAACTTTTAAATAATTTTTCCCATAACTGTAATCACTTATTATTTTAACCTTTCTATAATCTGCGGCCATGCCTATTTTCTATTCTAATTATTTTATTTTATTTCTGAATTCATATGTTATGATATGCCATAATTTCAAAGCAGAGAATAATTAATTTAATAAATTTTTGGGAAAGACAATTAGAAGCTCTCCGGTGTAATGTTCTCATTGCTTTTTATCTGATATAAATCACTGCTTTGAAATCTATTCTAAGAGATAACAACAGATCACTATGCACTTGTTGTTATCTATATTTAATTACTTAATACGTATTAGTCTGTTATTAAGGTTTGTGAATTAGTATTATATCTCTTAGTTAGATAACAAAATATGCTTTCTCCTCCCTAGTTTCATCATAAAGAAATATATACAGATTCAAAACTATTATTGAAAGTCTTTTATTTTTTAATATTGATGAAATTATATTTTTGGAAAAGTAGGTTAATTAGTTTTTTGTTTGTTGTTACTCCACGAAATAGTGTTGAAAGTCAGAGGAAATCTTTTTTTTATTAAATGTAGTGCAATTCATTTTCCCCTCCATCTGCCATTCTTCTAATTATTGCTTTGTTTTATTCCATAGGCATTTGAAAATAGCATTCATGATTTTTTTGTTTTGTAATTTGTATTTTACTTATTTTTGATTGATTTGTGGGGAGTGGGGGTGTATGTATTTCAGCAATTTCAGAGATTTCATGTTGTCTTAGGCATTTTAATTTTACATAGATTTCAGCAATTTCTAGTTTTTGTAATTTGTATTTTAGAGCAATTTAAGAGATTTCTTCATGTTGCCTTAGCTGTTTTAATTTTACATCGATTTCAGCAATTTTTAGTTTTTGTAACTTGTATTTTCTCAAGACATTTATTAAACTAATTAATACCTGTGTTACACTATTTATGAAATGAGTATAAATATGGGTGATACATTACAAATATGGATAATGAAAAATTACAGTATTAGATGAGTTATGGAACTAACATTATTGAGTTCAAACAGAGTTAGGTATTTAGTGGTTACGTTCTTTGTTAACTTTATTGGAGAGTCTGATATAGCTATAATAGCTTCCATGTCTCTTGAAAAATGAATGTTGTTGCAAGAGTTTTGTCTCTTTGTTTAATTTTCTCTATGCTCTGAATAAATAATGAGTTTTCATCTGGCTTGGGATGTTGGTATTGTGCCTTGCACATTACAATCCAAATGGCATAGGTGATGAAAATTGCCAGCCTGATTGTATTTTAGAGCAATTTCAGAGATTTTTTCATGTTGTCTTAGGCATTTTAATTTTACGTCGATTTCAATGATTTTGGATAGAAATTTATCATTTGCATGCTTTTTGAGGGTTCTTGATGGGTACTGCAGTGTCACCTAGTGGCACAGTACAGCTAACCAACTAGTACCGAGTATAAAATAAGGAAGAAAACCAAAAAATCCATACTGCCTAATAATGACTTCTCTTCCTGAGTAGTTTTCTATACCTTTCCTTTCTGTGGTTGTTTTACATTTTACTTATACATATACACTCACTTTATAATTTATCTGAAAGTTTATTATCAATGATATTTTAGTTGTAATTATATGCTGAACTATTTCCATCATTTAATATTAATTGATAAATGTTTTTAGAAAAAAATCAAACTTTATTTAAACTTTTCAAATACATTCAATTATTAATAATAGCACACAAGGTAAGTATATAACACAATGTTTTGAGTGATATTATATCTGCCTCCCCTCTTCAACTGTTGATGGCCTGACCAGTGACAATATTAGCATGGAAATTAAACCAGAGACCTTTAGATTCATGAATTTTAAATTTAAGGTGACGCACTGACCCAATTAGTCTATTCTGTCATAGATCTAAAGGCCAGAAACATTTGAAGAAGAGAGGAGAATAATACCATTTGAAATGTTGTGTTATATACTAATGTGTATGCTATTATTAGACATTTGAATGTATTTGAAAAATTTAAAGTTTGAATTTTTCTAAAAACATTTAATAGTTGATGATGGCAATAGTCCAATATATAATTACACTTTATAATTATTTATCAAATATACAATTCTTTTTTCCCCCTATTTAGACACCTGATTTATATTTAATGATATGGATTGGAGTTGATATTTTATCATTTCTGTTCATTCTCGTCAGTTTTATTCTTCAGAAGTAAGTGTTTTATTCTGTAATTATTCTTTAAAGTGCTATTTTAGATATATATAGTTGACATTGAAAAGTTTTTATTATTATTTTTTATACAGAATTCACCATAATAGCAAACAACTCAAGTCACAGTCATTTTATCTTCGATCAGGACGGGTCCTTCACACTTCCAGTCGTAATATGAAGGAAAAATTGATTCAAACCCGAGAATTTGGTCAAGCTGATGATGGTGGTTTAGATTTCAATCATTCGGTTTCAGTAAACTCTGGAAACTTATGTAAAGCAGTATTAACAGAAAAAGACAATATCATTACTAAAAATGGGAACCTAAAGTTGGCTAATGAAATATAAGACTTATTTTATAAAATAGAAGCCATTCCTTCTTTTTTTTTAGTTATTGTGTTTTATAAATTGAATTGGATTTTCATAATACATGAATTAGATTATGGTTTGAGACCACAATTTACTGCAGTTACTGCAGTGGCATAATGTCCCGAAGTAACATATATTTTCAACATTCAAGTGGGATTTGTGATATTGTTTCATTTTTTTGTTTCTCAGATAAGCACCATGTTACAACTTGGATACACATATTAGACTTATATTTTATATATACATTGTTTATAGTGGCCTTTATAAATGTGGAAATAACTAAAATTTAACAGCATTCCATTGTGTTTCCAAGATGCTCAAATATTGCAGAATTTATGTACAGTATGAAGTTATTTATTATTAAAATATGAAGCAGTACTTTATATATGCATATGCTTTATTTGTATTATACAAATACTCTTGGAAAATATAGTAGTTGATATATAATATATATATATTTAATGTTATTTTCTTCTCCTTTTTGGAAAGTTTTTAAAATTCAGCAGGATTGTTTGAATTTCTTATAATTTTGTTATACTTCTGCATTATAGAATTAAGAAATGTGCAAGATGTATGTGTATATAATTTTATTGATTTTTGAATTATAAAAATTAGAAATTATTAACTTATCTAACTCTTTTCCGTGTATATTGTCCCCAAAAAAATAATAAACCGGATCATTTTTGACATTTTCCGTCTTCCTATGCCATATCTCAGTAGTCAAACATATCTAATGTTTGTTTTTCTAATGTATGCAGATTCTTAGCTACGATTATCTTGCTAGTTTTGTTGTTGTTTTGACGCATGGCAAGCTTACTTTGTGTCCGTCTTATAGAAAGTGCATAGTGTTTTAAAAACTGAATATGAGTATCATTAATTTCATAATAATGCTGCTTGTATGCATGAAGATCATTTCAAAATATGGTGTTAATAATATATTTGATTATGCTTCTTATTCTTGTATGGATAGATTACCATCAATCCAAACATCTCTAAATCAAAAACTTTTATCTGAGCAAAATTATAAAATATTGTTTTGATTTGTTATTTTAATTATTGCTATATAAAAATTATATGTTAATATAAATTAGAAGTGTATTTGTATTTTGAAGTATTATATTATAATGAAAATTTAATTATTCCCAAAACATCTTGAAAACAGAAATTTTAGGTTAATAGTACTCTATCCATATGCAATTGTAAGGTGTGGGAAAAGACCAATAGTAGTAATCTATTCACACTAGTATATGCCAGAGCCATTTAAATAAGTGTAAGTATTCAATGGATCTGAAACATACCCAATGATTACTCATTTTACATAGATGATTTTGGCATAGAATAACGTGAGTTGCTGCTGTCAGTGCAAATTTTAAGGAGTCATCATATGTTGCCTTTTATATATGGAAAAAGCTTTGTCTTTCTCCGATCTTTAAATTCACTGAATTTAATTAATGTCTTTCTGACTTTCAACATTGTATTATATTTTTTTATTGTTATTTATTATAGATATTTTACGTTTTTTGTTTTAATTTTTGTTTACTTTTTATAACATTTTGTTTCCTTTGTATATAATGGGCTTTTTAATTTAATTGGTTCTTTTAAATTATTAAGTCATCCTTCACTTTTATGGAAAAATAAAATTTTATATTTAAGTTATTATTTTGCTGTTATTTCATTTGTTTATTTATGCAAATACAATATGTTCAATAATGTGAGAAAATGCATTTTTATTTTGCAGCATTGAATATGATCATGCTTGTCCTATGCCATAGTTATCATTGATCAATGACAAAATTTATGATTTTGACTTCTAAAGAAAAGAAAAGAAACTGAAACCTAGAAACTGTTTTTAAACTATTTATTCCAATTTTTTTTGAGAATTTGCAATAAAGTACTGATTTTTATTAGCATAATAATATATGTAAATTTCTCTGTTTAAAGGCAGGGGGTAACTACTAATAGAGTGATATAATCAAATGACATTATTTAATCAGCGTTGTTAGTTTTTCATTGCTTTTCACTTTGTTAATATAGTTTATTTTGATTTAATGAAATTATCAAATAATATAACCATATAACAAAACTTGATCTTTGTTTGATATCAGTTTATCATCACTAAACACCCTTACAATTTATTCTATTATCTCAATATTTAGAGGTACTTTATAAAACTTAGTGATTTCTTTATAGTATTAAGATGCAGAGAAAAAAGTAATTCCTGATGAAAATTTTTATTAAATTGAAAGGAAGTAGATATAGGAATATATGTGCATGTTGGCTTGCATATTTATCCCATACATTATTTAGATAAAACTTTTATTAAATCATAATAAAATGAAGAATTTAATAAACAATATCAACTATAAATTTTTAATAAATGAAATATATATTTTTAAAAAATGTATGGATATATTTTAAAAGCTCTTTATATTATATTCTCTATTCCAGAGTGTAGGTTTTTATGTCTTACTAGGTTGATTTTTTCTCTATGCTTTTCTTCTCAAATCACTACTTTTCAAAAGATTAAGTTATAATTATATATATAATCATCAGTCTAAATTTATAAGAAAATTAAAATTATTTTTCATAATTAATATTTTTAAAGTTAGAAAATGTTTAAAAAATGAAATACAGTGGAGCCATAAACTGTGCTATATTCCCCTCACATTCAACATATATAGTGTATTTTGATGATAAATAGTGATTAAAATGGAATAAATATTGCTTATTGAACTACAAGTGTATAGTATTTTTCAACATGCACATATATATAACGCAGTGTATGATTATAACATAAACAAAATTTTAAAGATAGTAATATAGTAAAGAAAAAACAAATGTATGTGTTTTCAACATTAATTGAAGAAAAAATTACAGCTAAATATTGCATAATTTGTGAAATTTAATTGTTTTTTGATTTATTTACACTTTTCTGTTTAATTTTTCTTTGGATATTATAAAGTTGTGTTGTTAGACAGCATAGTTTGCAGCTCCATTGTAATCTTAAAATTGATAAAACCTTTTTTAAATTTATATTGGAAAAGAAAAAAAAACTTATGTCCAAACTTCTATTTATTTTGTTTTTTTTTCTTTTACTATATGGGCTGTTTTAATTCTTTAAAAAACATGAGTATATATAAAAATAAAGTATATTTCATTAATAAAAATGCCATTAAAATGAATAAAAATATATTTGAAATATAAAAATAAGCTTTCACATTAAATTAAAATTTGTCTCCTTTTTACAATCAAACTGTAACAGGAGTGAGAAAATTTAGAATTTTGCCGCTTCCCTGATTAGACCTGTCAAGTACGTAAAAAGTGAAAGCTAGAATGGGCGAGTGATTATTGAAACATCAATTCATGACAATATCAGAGGGTGAACAAAATAAAACAAGGCAGCATCATTGAATTTAGTCTATGGAAGCAACAATAATTTTTTTATTTCACCTCAAGCTGTGGTTTAGTGTCATGCATATTTCATTTGAGTGCAAAAGGACCTGGTTCGTCTCTGGAAAAGAGATTGAAAGAATGGAGTCTCAGAGTTTTTAATTGTTTGGGACTACTTACAAAATTGCAGAAGTATTTATAAAGCACAAATATTGCTAATGGCAATAAGAATTTCTGAAAGTATTACAATCTATTAATTTCACCAAAAGAAAACGAGCATTAAAATCTTTCATGAACATTTAAAAATAGTAAAAAACATCCTTGAAAGAACTCTTGCAATAAAAAAAAATTATGTCTATGTTGATAATAATAATAAAATACAGTCAAAAAAACATATTAAAAAAATGATTATTCTTAAGATTAATTTTTTTAAAACAGGCAAAACTCTCCATACAGTAGTACCACTCAGTGCAAGCCAGAGTAATCAATGGATGAAAGAATGTTTGTGCATAAAATCCCTACCTAGTGCGAACTCATCCAATATCCCCAGACTAATTTCTAGCTTGTGGCTTTCATCAGTGAAGAGCCTTGGATCTGAGAGCACTGCGCCTAGATCTTAGGATCTAATGCAACCCTCCAACAGCCACCTTTTATCTCTACTTAACTACAAAACTATGAGTCTGACATTGAAAACAATAATATTTTTAATCCAAGCTCACTAGCTTTTATAGTCATATATATCTGAACTCAGTTCAGTACCCATACATTTTGGTGTCTGGTTCTTTAATAACCATAGCCATTACTATCCTATTAGGCAGGATTTATATTAAACCATCCATTGATTGATTACTCTGGCTTGCATTGAGTGGCACTACTGTATGGGGAGTTTTTAGTACCCATACATTTTAGTGTTTTTGGTTCTTTAATAACTATAGCCACCACTATCCTATTAGGCAGGATTTGTATTAAACCATCCATTGATTACTCTGGCTTGCACTGAGTGGCATTACTGTATGGGGAATTTTGTCTGTTTTAACAGCTTGAGCAAGCATAAGAAATGGTGATCATGTCATGTTTAGTGGTTTAATACCAATCCTGCCTAATAGAATATTGGTGCTTATGGTTATTAAAAAACCAAAGACCCCAAAATGTGTGGGTACTGAACTGAGTTCAGACCTGTATGACTATATAAGCTAGTGAGTTTGGATTGGAAAATATGTTTTCAATTTCAGACTCATAGTTTTGCAGTTAAGTAGAGATAAAAAGTGGATGCTGGCAGGTTGCATTAGATCATAAGATCCAAGTGCAGTGCTCTCAAATCCAAGGCTCCTCACTGATGAAAGCCACAAGCTAGAGAACAGTCTAGGGATATTGGATAAATAGGCACTAGATAGGGGTTTTATGCACAAACCTTCTTGCATCTACTGATCACTCTGGCTTGCATTAAATGGCACTACTGTATGGAGAGTTTTGCTTGTTTTAACAGCTTGAGCAAACATAAGAAATGGTGATCATGTGATGTTTAGTGATTATTTTTTTCATGTTATTTTATAAATCCTTTATAATTTTATTATATCAAATCCAGTTTTTTTTCCCTTTTGTTTTTTTCTAAAAGATTTATTTAGTATTACTTTTCATTTTGCCTTTTTTTTTTTATTATTCTATTGGCTTACAGTATGGTAACTTTTCTTGTGAGCAAATCTTTGTAATTCAATTCTGAATAAACAGCTACTTAAAATGTAACAAGGATTTATAAGAAATGTATGTTGCTGTTTGTATAAATTCACTTGGTTCATGCATGTTAGCCAAGTTATAAAGACAACAAAAGAAGGGGAAAAAATCTTAAATGCCAAAGAAATGAGTTACAGTATTCCTAATATGAATGATATTGAATAGTCTTATGATCATAAAAAGATGAACAAGAATATAATGTTTTTAAAAGTCATTCAATTATGATGCAAAAAATAAAGAAACTTGGTGATTGAAAGATCAGGGGTGACAAATAAAGGGAACTATGGTAAAAGTAACCTTAAGCACAAACATAATTAAGTTGTAATATTCACAATATCAATTAATGTACTTAATTAACCCTCCTCCCCTCCCTGTTATATAAGGGAAGAAATAAATAAGATATTATGTGGGTCTTTGAAATTTTGATTACTGAGAATTTTAATTACAAAAACATGATAGTAAAATAAAAAGCTGTTTTGTCATTTTTTAAAAAGTTTATAATAGAACTGATAGTCATAATTATAAATGATAGATTAAAAACATGAACTATTAAAAAGAGCTCTTCCAATTTAGTTACAATTTACATGTTATTGATTTTTGAAAAGATGCCATTTTTGATCAAATCTCCACAAAAGAAATATTTTATTTTCTCTGACTTTTATTCAAACTGACATTTTGTACAGTTGGTTCTATGAATGAGCCACAAATTTGTGAGTTAAAGGTCTCTGGCTTGAAGTTTAAAGAGTCACTTTGGTGTTCATACATTGCACATCTTCTTAAGCAATTATCTGTATGATTATTGTTCAAATCAATGTAAAAATAATAATATATACTACAATTAATTCATTTGATTTTATTAATATATAAATAATCGTTTCAGTGATAGTTGTAATTTTTTTTTCTATCTTTAAAAATAATTTTTTAGTGAATATTTAAATTGGTTTTTTTTTAAAGGACTCTTTTCAATTTTACAAATTACACTAATAAAAAGACTAGCATGAAATATGTCGGTTTTTTTTTATTTATAATTGATGGTAGCCATTTTTTTTCTATCTTTAAAAAGAAATTTTTGCTCACTTTTTTTTTAAATCTCGCCATCTAAAAAACTAGTTTCATGATAAAAGAAAAAACAATCATTTATTTTTGTATATTAGATGTAATTACAGCTTTTATATACTCTTAATAAATATATTTCACATTTATTTTTCAAAAGAAAAGCTAGGTTCATTCTTTTTTGTTTGAAATGTTTATATGTATGTGTATATTACATCCAGACATATACAGAAAAGTGCATCAGTGTCCACAATTTCATTTTTTTTTATGGCCTGGGTGCAAGGTCACTATAAATAACATATTTTTGCCTGACTAGTTTTTAAATTGTTGTTTTATTGTATTGATCATAGAAAAATCACAATTCTGAGACCAAACTTCCTTTCACAGGTAATTATTAAACAAAAATTGCAATATCATTTCATATTTTTTGTTCCCTCTTCTTTTAGTGAAGGTCTGAATATATCACAAAGAATAATGCTCTGTTATGTCGATTTCACATACTCACTTTTTATATTTTAATTCATTGAAAGTCCTTTAATGCATTACGTCACTTTTATATTAAATCCACATTAATGTATTGTTCATCTACAGTACTATATTTTACCTGTTTGAATAGAAATAAATAGATTAAAGAAGCTTAAAGTCTTCATACTTCGCTATTGAGAAATAGCTACATTTATCGCATATCTTTTATGGTCTAAATCTACTACCTCCTTTATTTTGCTGTAATATTTTATATAAATACAATCTGTACATCTTCCTTTAAACAATTTTTAACAAAAAAATTTTCATTGTATATATACATAGACAATCTGATGTGTCGACTGCCCTGCAGTTTTCATCAGAGCTATGATATAACAACAAATAAAATAACTTTAAATAATTAAATAAAAAATGTAAACAATAAAGAAAACTAACGTAAAATACAAAAAAACATAATAAAACTAAAAGAAATGTGATAAAATGAAATTAAAACCAAATAAAATAATCCATATTATAACCTTAGTAGCAGCAGTGTAAATGCTAAAGTAGATTTGAAGAATAATGCAAGTAGGTGTGTACTAGATAGAGAAAATACGCAATTCATAAATAAAAGAGCATTTTAAGATCTTTTTAGTTTCACCTATTTTAAACTGTGTTGAAAATAAAATCTTATTGATTTTAATAGAAAATTGTAAGGTAAATTTGAATCCAATAAAAGAATTATGAATTAACTTTTTTTTTTTATTATTGTAAATAAAATAATAGTTTGAGAATTTTCTCTTTTGTAATGCGTAAACAAAAGTAAGCAAAGTGCTATTTCTTTTGGTAAAGAAAGAAAAGAATATTTTTCTCTGGAATCTGAGACAATAGACATTATCATTGTGGCAGGGGCTGCCGATAACACGATAATCTACATTATAGTACATACAATGATTAATGAAGCAAACAGTAAGCAGTAATTATTCATTCAGCAATCAATTTCGTTCCAATGTAGATTAGCGAAATTCTAAACTATAAAATATGTTAAATCAGTGGAAGTGTGCCATGTGGAGAAGAATTTCCCTTGTTAATTGAAATAACAAGCTTATAATAGAAGCTATAAAAATGTTTTACCATATTAGGGAATCTTAATATGAAAGGCTAGGCAAGAACAAATAGCACATTAGTTGAAAACTCTGAACATGCAGCCCAATATAGTAAATGAAGCCTATGTGGAATTATATTACGACCTCTCATGATTAAATTGTGAAAATTTATACAGATTTAATATGCACTATACTAATACAAAATTTATGACTAATTGTGGAGAAGAAAACACGTCTAAAACTAGGAAGAATGACAAAGATTAGTGAATGGTAAGATATCAAGATATTAAAAGATTAAGCTATCCCTTTTTATAATATGGAAAAGGACTTTAAATTTATGAAGATTGAAAAAAATTGAGTATTATGGTAATGGTATCCTGTATTTTATAAATGGATTATGAATACAAACTCAAATTGAAAATATATTGGGTAAGGAGTTTTGTTTCACTTCATATATAAACACATGTATGGTGTTATTAAAAGTAAGGACTGAAATAGATTAACTGTATGATGAAAAAAAAATATTAATGATTGTTATATCTATACATGAAATTACTAAACAAGAGAATAAAATATATGAATCATTTATTAAAATGATCTTAATTATTTTTTGCACGATTGAAATTTATATTTGAAATTTACATTATCTAGTTACATTCAAACCACCTTCATTTTGTTTTCTAAAATGAAACCTCTTGTGTGTCTTGTGTAACAAGAGAATCAATGGTGAAGCTTGTAAAATCCCTTCTGTGCTCTCTCCAATTCCCCAGACTGTTTCTGCTTGGGTCTCAGTGAGGAGCTTGGTCTGAGAGCACTGCACCTAGATCTAGGATCTAATGCAACCCTCCAGCACCCACCTTTAACTCTATTTAACAACAAAACTATGAGAATGAAATTGAAAACCCTATTAATATTTTCATCCAAGCTCAAAGCTTATATAGTCATATGGGTCTGAACTCAATTCAGTACCCATACATTTTGGTGTCTTTGGCTCTTTAACAACCATAGCCACCACTATCCTATTAGGCAGGATTGGTGTTAAACCACTAAACATCACATGATCACTATCTCATCCTAGCACAATAATTGTTATAAACAATTCAAAATACATCAAAACTCTCCATATAGTAGTGCCATCTTGTGCTAACAAGAACAATCAATGGATGCCAGAAGGCTTGTGCATAAAATCCCTATCTAGTGCCTACTCATCCAATATCCCCAGACTAGTTTCTGGCTTGTGGCCTTCATCAGTGAGGAGCCTTGGATCTGAGAGCACTGCACCTAGATCTTAGGATCTAATGCAACCCTCCAGCACCCACCTTTTAACTCTATTTAACTACAAAACTATGAGAATGAAATTGAAAACACAATTAATATTTTCAATCCAAGCTCAATAGCTTATATAGTCATATGGGTCTGAACTCAATTCAGCACCCATACATTTTGGTGTCTTTGGCTCTTTAACAACCATAGCCACCACTATCCTATTAGGCAGGATTGGTGTTAAACCACTAAACATCACATGATCACTATCTCATACTAGCACAATAATTGTTATAAACAATTCAAAATACAGCAAAACTCTCCATATAGTAGTGCCATCTTGTGCTAACAAGAGCAATCAATGGATGCCAGAAGGCTTGTGCATAAAATCCCTATCTAGTGCCTACTCATCCAATATCCCCAGACTAGTTTCTGGCTTGTGGCCTTCATCAGTGAGGAGCCTTGGATCTGAGAGCACTGCACCTAGATCTTAGGATCTAATGCAACCCTCCAGCACCCACCTTTTAACTCTATTTAACTACAAAACTATGAGAATGAAATTGAAAACACTATTAATATTTTCAATCCAAGCTCAATAGCTTATATAGTCATATGGTCTGAACTCAATTCAGCACCCATACATTTTGGTGTCTTTGGCTCTTTAACAACCATAGCCACCACTATCCTATTAGGCAGGATTGGTGTTAAACCACTAAACATCACATGATCACTATCTCATACTAGCACAATAATTGTTATAAACAATTCAAAATACAGCAAAACTCTCATAGTTTTGTAGTTAAATAGAGTTAAAAGGTGGGTGCTGGAGGGTTGCATTAGATCCTAAGATCTAGGTGCAGTGCTCTCAGATCCAAGGCTCCTCACTGATGAAGGCCACAAGCCAGAAACTAGTCTGGGGATATTGGATGAGTAGGCACTAGATAGGGATTTTATGCACAAGCCTTCTGGCATCCATTGATTGCTCTTGTTAGCACAAGATGGCACTACTATATGGAGAGTTTTGCTGTATTTTGAATTGTTTATAACAATTATTGTGCTAGTATGAGATAGTGATCATGTGATGTTTAGTGGTTTAACACCAATCCTGCCTAATAGGATAGTGGTGGCTATGGTTGTTAAAGAGCCAAAGACACCAAAATGTATGGGTACTGAATTGAGTTCAGACCCATATGACTATATAAGCTATTGAGCTTGGATTGAAAATATTAATAGTGTTTTCAATTTCATTCTCATAGTTTTGTAGTTAAATAGAGTTAAAAGGTGGGTGCTGGAGGGTTGCATTAGATCCTAAGATCTAGGTGCAGTGCTCTCAGATCCAAGGCTCCTCACTGATGAAGGCCACAAGCCAGAAACTAGTCTGGGGATATTGGATGAGTAGGCACTAGATAGGGATTTTATGCACAAGCCTTCTGGCATCCATTGATTGCTCTTGTTAGCACAAGATGGCACTACTATATGGAGAGTTTTGCTGTATTTTGAATTGTTTATAACAATTATTGTGCTAGTATGAGATAGTGATCATGTGATGTTTAGTGGTTCATTTTGTTTTGTAGGTTTTTGCTGCAGCTTTTCTATATATGTTTTTATTGTTCCATATCACTGAAAAATAATTTATTATTTCATTTTCTCTCTCTATATATATATATATGAAAAACAAAAAACAAGTTAAAAACTTGCTAACGCTTGTATTTATATCAAACAGATGGCGTTCTACCAAAAACACCGTCAAGCGTTTGTTTACATAAACGTCAGAGCATGCATTCACTATCTCTAACTTTAATTCCACTTTCAGATCATGATTTCAAGCTATTTGCTATCATCAGTGAAAGACAGGAATTTTAGTAACTAGATCTAAACACAAACTCTGAGCATTTATGAAACAGTTTCTATTCAGCTTGCAAGCGTGAATCTTTTAGACACGTAATGTCTTCAAACTCAGCATAGCAAGCCAGATAGCTACATGGGTCTGATCTCAGTTCAGCATCACCACATAGTAGAAGCCTCTGCAATATATATCATTGCTAGAAAGACCTCAAAGGTACATTTATGAAAAACAAAAAACAAGTTAAAAACTTGCTAACGCTTGCATTTATGTCAACAGATGGCGTTCTACCAAAAACACCATCAAGCGTTTGTTTACATAAACATCAGAGCATGCATTCACTATCTCTAACTTTAATTCCACTTTCAGATCATGATTTCAAGCTATTTTCTATCGTCAGTGAAAGACAGGAATTTTAGAAACTAGATCTAAACACAAACTCTGAGCATTTATGAAACAGTTTCTATTCAGCTTGCAAGCGTGAATCTTTTAGACACGTAATGTCTTCAAACTCAGCATAGCAAGCCAGATAGCTACATGGGTCTGATCTCAGTTCAGCATCACCACAGTAGAAGCCTCTGCAATATATATCATTGCTAGAAAGACCTCAAAGGTTTTGTTTTTCATAAATGTACCTTTGAGGTCTTTCTAGCAATGATATATATTGCAGAGGCTTCAACTATGTGATGATGCTGAACTGAGATCAGACCCATGTAGCTATCTGGCTTGCTATGCTGAGTTTGAAGACATTACGTGTCTAAAAGATTCACGCTTGCAAGCTGAATAGAAACTGTTTCATAAATGCTCAGAGTTTGTGTTTAGATCTAGTTTCTAAAATTCCTGTCTTTCACTGACGATAGCAAATAGCTTGAAATCATGATCTGAAAGTGGAATTAAAGTTAGAGATAGTGAATGCATGCTCTGACGTTTATGTAAACAAACGCTTGATGGTGTTTTTGGTAGAATGCCATCTGTTGATATATATATATATAAAATTAAAATTACCCCAAATCCAAAATTCAACCAGACCAGCATAAAAATAATATTAAAACACTACCAAAGGTTTCACTGCTACAAGCAACTTCTCAAGTGTAAAGAACTACTAAAACTACACAATATATATAATATTAAACATTACCCACAAATCCATTCACTTCCCATCCACCCTTAATATTAAAAGAACTCTTAAATAAATTAATTGCTTCAGAATAATAAATTTTCAATAATAAAGATTTTTTAATTCTTCTTTTGATTTCATTTCTCTCAAAGAAGACAACCTTAGCTTTATCAATATATATATATATATACATTAGAAGGGGTTTGATCTCAGACTTTCAAGTTCCTCACATCTATCCATAACTACATACACGTGAAAAAGATAAATGATCTCCAATATATGTATTTCATGCTCAACCATCACTTGGTCCAGATCACCATCTCCCACATACTTTAAGTTTAGTATAGACAATATACATGTATTTAAATATATATACACAGAGATACTATGTCTTCTACTAATTCATCTCGCATGTGGTCTCTTTCTATGTTTTTTAAAATTTTTTGGCATCTCATTTAAGACTTCAATTGTCCATCTACTGTCATATTTTCTAGCAATGCATTCAGCTCCATTTCAGTTTTTTAATTCTTTCAATGATATCAATAATACCTATTGGTTCTCTCACCTATATATTTTCTTTTTGATCTCTTCTTGCTATTCTTAATGTACATTTCTTCATACTGCATTGAGTAGCTTAGTCTCTGAATCATTTCTGTTAAGTATCTAAGTTTCAGATCAATAAGTAACTGATAAAATATCTATTAAAAATACTTTTCTATTAAAAATACTTCCTTTTCAAACATATAGACATATTTTCTTTCAGTACTAAGTTATTTCTGCCAAAAGTGTTCCATCTAAATGAAATTCTATAATTAAATTTCATCTATTATATTTCTATTTGTACTAATAATCTTATCAAAGTATTTGTTATTATTAAATTCTAATCTTTAGTGCTTTCTTACTTTTATCTGATAATTCTTGCAATGTTTTTTGAAACTCAAGCATTATTTTAAAAAAAAAACCATTTGCAATATCAAGATGGCTTAAACAATCTCCAATTTATTTTCCTCCTGCTTCTGCTTCTCATTTTAATTCATCAAATACGTTTTGAAACTACGGTAAAAAGTTTTGGAGATCGGGAATCACCCTGTTGGACACCCTTCTTAATGTAATCTAATCATGGTTGTTATATTTCGATAAATATTCTTTAGAATATGACAATATTCCACATCTAAATTTTAATGATTCAATCATTGCTTTAGTTACCATAAAAATACTTATAGAATCAAATATCTTTTCATAATTTACAAATCCAAAGTGCTAAAGTACTTTTAAATCGAGGTTGTTGTTTTTTTGCTTGGTTAAAACTCAAGTTCATTATAGATGAGTTATAATTCCCTTGGTAAAGATTTCTTTTATAATTGATAGGTTTTCAAATCACCTTTCTTAAATATCAATATTAATACTGCATTCTTTCAATCATCTGATACATCTTCATCATTTAAATATTGCATATATAACTTTTGTATTTTTTCATCTGCTTTTAATTCTATTATTAACTGGAACTTTTCCATTCTTCATACATCAAATTGCATATCTCACTTTTTTATTTAAAATGTTGGCCAATTCAGAAATAATCATTGTAAATGTCTGAAGGTTTGTAATGGTGGTATATTATAAGATGTGATATGTTGGACTAAAGTAATTACACAATGTTTCGAGTAGTATTATTCTCCACTCTTCTTCAGGTGTTGCTGGCCTATATGCACGGTGACAATATTTGATTAGAAGTTGAACTCGCATCTTTAGATTGATTCTTGAATATCGAATTTAAGGCAAACGCTCTACCAACTGAGCTATTCTGTCACAACATATCATATCTTATACTCATTGTAAAAGATACTTTGTTTACTTATTATTGCTATGTGATTCTTTATAGAACTTTTTCATATATTTAATGATGGCATTTTTTTTTCTAGTAATAGTTCTATCATTTTATTAATACAATAATTTTTTTTCCAACATCAAAATGTTATTTTATACTTTTTAGCATTTTATTCTATTCTATAGCTTTCCTTGCCAATTGACAATTCATCATCGCCAACCATTATCAATCCACTGCAGGATGAAGGTCTCCAAGTTCAATCCATCTTTTCCAATTTTTAGCTTTTCTTCTCCACATCACCTCTGCACACTTTTATTTCATCCATACATCTCACATGTGGTCTCTTTCTGGGTCTTTTGTAATCTCTTGAAATCCCGTTTAAGATTTCAAGTACCATCTAATCATCTCTTCTAGAAATATGTCCAGTCCAACTCCACTTCAGTCTTTTATTTTTTTAATGAGGTCAGTAACACCTGTTTGTTTTCTTATCGATATATTGTATTTTTGATCTCTTCTTGTTACTCCCAACATGGATCTCTCCATACTTCTTTGAGTGATCTGAAGTCTTTATATTTTCTATTAATTGTCTAAGTCTCAGACCCATAAGTAAGAACTGGTAAAACACATTTATTAAAAACCTTCCTTTTCAAACACACAGGCATATTTCCTTTTAGTATCAAGTTATTTCTACCAAAAGCACTCAAACCAAGTTTAATTCTATGATTAATTTCATCCATTATTGTTTCCTTCTGTATTAAGAATCTGTACAAGGTATTTGTAACTGTTAATTTCTTCTAACTCATCATAATCAATCTTTATTTTCATATTTTCGAGAAAATTCATTGAACATTACTTTAGTCCTTTTAACATTTATCTTTAGACATACTTTCCTATTTTTATCTGATAACTCTTGCAACATTTCCTGTAGCTCTAAAGCATTATTTGCAAAAACAATTACATCATCTGCAAAATCTAAATGACTTAAATAATCTCCATTTACCTTCACTCCTTTAGCTTTCCATTTTAATCCACAAAATAATTACAGCAGCACTGCTGTAAAAAGTTTTAGAGATATGGAGTTACCCTGTCTTACATCCTTCTCAATGTTGACTTTCCCAGTATCATTATATAATCTAATTGTTGCTGTTGCATTTTTTTTAATATTCTTTAAAATATGGCAATACAGAGAGCGTACCAATAGCTCAAACAAGCTCTTAATTAATAATTGCATTTTTGTAAATACAAGCTTATAAAAGTAATGTCGCATTATATATGATTTGTTTTTTTGATTATTATAAATATGACAATATCCTGGATCTATACATTGATGATCCCATGCTTTAATCACTGAAGAAGTGTTTTTAGAATCAAATGCCTTTTTATAATCTAAAAATCCAAAGCATAATGACAACTCATATTCATTTGTCCTTTCTATAACTTCTCTCAATACCTGGATATGATCTACTGTAGTAAAACTACTTTTAAATCCAGCTTGTTCTCTTGGTTGGTGGAAATCCAATGTTCTCTGTAAACGAGTTGTAATTATCTTGGTAAAAATTTTGTATAAAACTGATAAAAGGCCGATAGGTCTGTAATTTCTAATATATTCTTTATCACCTTTTTTAAATATTAATATTAATACTGCATTCTTCCAATGATCTGGTATATCTTTATCATTTAGACATTTGGTATATAACTTTGCTAAAAAAAATTCTATTTTTTCACCTGCTTCTTTTAATAGATAAATTATAATTCCATCATTACCTGGAGCTGGGCAATTCAGAAGATATAATAGGGAGGTATTTGTTCTTTATTACTATATAATTCTTGATAAAAGTCTTCTACCCATTTCATGATGTGATCTCTCTTTTTAGTAATAATTCCATCTTTTTTTCTTATTGCAAATATAAATTTCCTACCAATACCAAAATGTTGTTTTAGACTTTTACTTTCTTCTACAGTTTTCCTTGCTAGTTCACAGTTATGCTTTCTTATATCATTTTCAACTCTTTTCCTCTCCATTTTTACAAAATTTGAGATATTCAATACTTTTTAATGCATCATTTTTGTATAACTTTTCTTTTGTTCTTTTCTTCATAAATTCTCCAGTCTCAGTAGAAATTGTATTGGTCAATTGCTGCTTTTTTCTACCAGCTATCTTTGTTGCAGTTTTGTTGTTTTTATATTAATTTCATTCAAATCTGAATCTTGTTCAAAATCTACTAATACTTGAAACTGATTTGTAAGTTCTAATTTAAACTCATTAGAATGTTTCTGAAGATTAGGAATATCAACTGTAAATATTGTTTTTCTTAATAATTTTTGACTCTCTAGTTTTGCATTAACATGTTTCTTCCATCTTACTAATTGATGATCACTTCCTGTGTTAAATTTATTAAGAACATTGCAATCTTGAAATATGTATTTTCTGTTAGTCAAAATATAATCCAATTCTGCTGTACTTTCATTTGTATGCTTCCATGTCCATTTCCTTTTAATATTTTTCTCAAAAAAAAAAAAGAATTCATAAAACAAATTTTTTTCTTTTTTTGCAAACTCCACAAGTCTATGTCCTCTCTCATTTCTACTACCATAACCAAGATTACCTACAGCACTTTCGTCTTTCATTTGTTTAGTAATTCTAGCATTAAAGTCTCCCATAACAATTTTAAAATATTGTTTACTCTGCTCAAAAGCCTTTTGTACATCAATATAAAAATCTTCTACTACTTCATCTCTATGAGAAATTGTTGGGGCATAAACCTAAATTATCTGCATTTTGGTATCTGCTATTAAGTTGTATAACTAATTTTGCCATTCTATCTGTTACACCATCAATCTCTACAATGTTGTTCTTTTTATTTATAATGAATCTCCACTTGTATTTCCAATATTTGTTGCCTTTATAATAGAGTACATGTCCACTTTTTAAATCAATTGTCTCTTCACCTTTTCTTTTAACTTCACAAAGTCCAATAATGTCCCATTTAATATAAAACAGTTCTTCTAATTCTTGCAATCTTCCTTCACTCGAAAGTGATCTGTAGTTGTAAATACCTAAATAAAAAAAATCATCATCAAATGTCAGTCTGGGTCCACAATCAGGGGATTCTTAGCACACTCTGCCTTTGGCCACCAACCACTGCCTTGGTTGGTGACTTTACAGCCTCCTGGGAATAAGGCCATGATTTATTTTTGTCTGTCATAATTGTACATATCTATTGGAAAAATATTTATCATTTACACAAAAATTCATTCTGCTTTATCAGACAACTGAGAAGAAAGACCATGGTATTTTTCTTGATCTTAAACTTAGAGGTAAAAAGCCAATAAACTCACCATGCTGGCTAATGCATGTTGGTAAGCATACCCATGAATAATCACATAGTAATAACAGCTGCAACATCAAAAATGTATGGTGTGGACATTAGGAATTTACCCTGCTCAGTTCCTTTAAGGCCTCCAACAGGAATCAAATGGTCTCTTTTCATATAATAACAAACTTCTTTCTGCAGCCAATTCACAATTATATTCTCTTATATTGTTTTTAATTCTTTTTTGTACAATTTTACAAAATTCAAGATATTCAGTTCTTCAGAAATATTTTTGCTGTAATATCTTATATAAACCCAATTTTTTCAAACCACTTTGAATACTTTTTAGCAAAAATATTTTATTGTACATATATCCACATATACCTAAGTTTCAACTGTCCTGCAGTCTTTTTCAGAGCCAGTTTACTTTAATCTTTTAAAAGATTAAAGTACACTGGCTCTGAAGAAGACTGCAGGACAATTGAAATATAGGTCTATGTGTATATATATAATAAAAGGTTTTTGATAAAAAGTGTTCAAAGTGGTTTGGATAAATTGGATTTATATATTCAGTTCTTCTTTGTAGATCATTTAAAAATATATATTCTTTCTTCAGACATTATTTTGTCCCAGTTGAAAATTTATTAGTGAATTACTGTTTTTTTTTATCAGTTATATTTGTTGTAATTTTTAATAAAACAGTTTTTGATTGTTCCCAGTTAAGCAGTTGTGTTTCTTGATTAAGCTAAACTATTTGCTCTAATAGTCTATAATAACGTTTTTGGCTTGAGTTTGGTAGCCACTAGTTTATGTCTTTGAAGTTACTAAACTTAAGATATAAAAAAATATTGTGAATTATTAAAGCAAATAGTTTAGCTTAAAGATTGTCAATAGTAATCGACACTTATCTAACAACACCACTGCTAACATTTCATTAATCATTATATGGAAATATCACTCATTCCTTTGTTTTTATCATAATTAATCCATCGGAATTATGATATATATGAGCAAGAAAATTAATTTTTATATTAGTTTTAAGTGCAGTAACTCACTATTAATTCTACTATGGAACCACCCATTAACAAATTAAAGACAGTACTAATGTTGTATACTCATAGAAAACGTTGAAAATTTTAATGATACCCATGATACAGTTTTGGTGTTGAGCATCTTTGGGCTACAGTTATATTTCTGTTTTTTAAAAAAAGGAAATAAAGTTGTTTCTAATGGCAAGGGCAATCAGCACTGAAAATGAACTAAAGTTGTATCTAATGCAACTTGAATCTCATATGTAGCTGAGATGCAGTGAATAAACAGACTTCTTTTATTCTTCTCCTTCACTTTCTTTGCATATCTTCATATAATCATATATATTGCTTATAACACTCTATTCATATACACATTAATGCAACAAATTTTCTTAAAAACTTCTTTATTTTCTTACAGTTTCGACTGTCCAGCAGTCTTCATCAGAGCTCTATCCTCTTCACTGTCTTAAGTTTTTAAGAAAATGTGTTGCATTAACATGTAAATGAATAGAGTGTTATAAGCAATAAACAGACTTCTAATAGATTAAACTTATTTAAAAAAGGAAGAGGGGTAATTATAACAACTGAATAGTGGAGTCATTTGTTAATAAATATGTGTGAAGAGAGGGGTTAATCTCTTTTGGTCTCGAAAAGATATTAATAGAATGAACTGGGATTATTCAATTTTGTATTTTAATTATATTTATAACCTTTTATTTAACCACATATACTTAAATCACATTAATAAAAACATCTGAAAAAAGACAAATGATTGACTTCTGGAAAAAAAGTGGAATGGAGTTGAATTATTTATCCCATGTTGTATTAAATAATAACACATGAATTAATCTTGAATTAAAATTTGAAGAGTATATCTTGATTAAACATAATATAATTTCATCTTAATAAACGATTAATAATAGTTAAAATATTTATGTGAGGAGAAGTATGACATTGTTATGAGTGAAGAAAATTTGGCATCTTCCAATTAAATTATGATCTTATATTTTAAAAAGTAAAGATATATATTTGCTAAGACAATAAAGCCAATTACTCAAGGCTTTAATATGTTTGTAAATGGTAGAAATCAGCCCTTAAGCTATCAACAATCTTAACTTGTAGTCAAGGTAACCTCTCTATACAATAATGGTGATACCACCTTTTATATATGGACTGATATGTTTATATATACATTAAAGAATGCAACTTAACCAAGGAATACATACTTTGTATGGAATATTGAAGTTATAAATGATTATTTATTAGCCTGCTTTCAGAATCTGGAAGTTATAATTAACTATTTATTAGTCTGCTTTCAGAACAGGTTATATTTGCCTGATTAATGAGATTTGTTTAAACTTTGTTGCATTATTGATCTCACACTTCTCGGCTAAGTTGCAATCTTTAGGGTCTATATATATAAAGTAATAAATATATGAACTAGCTCAAGTAAAATTAAAAATACCAATTAAAAAACACACAATTACTTCTCTATAAAGCTGCTCTAATATTTCAACCAGTCTGCTGGTTGAAATATTAAAGCAGCTTTATAAAGAAGTAATTGTTTGTTTTTTTATATATATATATAAAGATGATATCACCTTTATTGTTAAAGGAAGTGGCCTTAACTACAGACTGAGATTGTTGATAGTTTAAGGGTTGACTGTTCCCAAGTAAAGGTATAGATTGAAAGGAGAGACAAGTATTTACAAAAAAGCCTGCACTTGAAACGAAAGTTATATATAAATATTAAAGGATTTAAAAAAAAAAGATACAGAAAAAAGAGACAAAAATGTTTTAATAAAATTGGCATATTGAATCAAAATTGGGACTAATGATGGTAGGACCATTCACCATATCAGATTTGCTAATAACATTAATTATCACATGATCACATCTCCAATACTAGCACATAATTATACTTGTAGATAATTAATTTATAACTGAATGCTCAGTAGACAAATTTATTGCAAGCTAAAATGAGAATAAATGCTCTTAAAAGACAAGAAAATAGGCGAGAGACACAAAAGCTTAAGAAATTAAATCACAGGTTAGTGTCTTTGAATATTGGAAAATGATGAATTGGTAGCAAAAAAAAAAAAAAAAAAAAATTTTGACTTAATATATAGTACTAATGGATAATTGTTACTTAATAGGACCATAAGATTGTTCTAAGATATTCTGAAGTTAGAACTAAAAAAAGAGGCCTTGCTTAGAATGTTGTTTATATAAGATTAGAGATATTGCAATTGAAAAAAAGAACAAAACTGGAAACTTTAGTTTGAAATTAAAGGAGAATAGGAATGATAAATAGAATGGAATATGATAGAAACATAAAGATTCTTAGAAATATTAAACAAAAAATATAGATATATTTATTGAAAAAATTAAGTAAAGAAACTAGATTGGGCAAATTAATAATTTTCATTAGTCATTCTGTAGTCTAGAGATTATCCAAACTCTACAGAGATATTATTCATTACTGGATTGGGTATATGTTTAGGAATAGAGAATTTATGAAGGATATGTTATTATTGTGTACAGTAAGAGAATGACGGGGGGGGGGGAAGAAAAAATTGTTGGATGAATGATCTTGAAGGAAATAGTATGAATCTTGAAGAACAAACCTATCATAAGAAAACTTGGATAAAGTTATCTGAATTCAATTATAAAAGTCCCTTTATATATCTAAATACCTACAATCTATATTAGAAGTTGAGAAAATTCAATTTTTAAAATGAAATGGAAAAACAACTGATATGTAAAAAATATTAAAAATTTTAAAAAGCTCTCTACCTAAGAAAAATATCAATTTGTTTATTATTATTAAAAAGTGTATATAAAGTAAATAATTTAGTTAAAAAACGTAAACTTTTTAATTGTATGCTACTTGCCCCTCCCCTCTAAAAAAAAAAAAAAAGCAATAATAAGAGGACTTTATTTAAAAATACAATAATACTTTATTAAACGTCTGAAAAATATAATATTAACAGCGCTCTCTTGCGTCCAATTAGATCAAGTAATGTTTCAATTGTTAAGATACAATCTCTCTAAGTAGCGACCGCACGGTTTGTTTTTAAATTGACTTTCATTTATTTATTTTACTTTCTAAAATGCATCGATCTTTGCATGCTATTGGTCCATCATCTAATAAAGTACTTCAACAGAGATTTGACGATAAATTTTACTTGGATCATCGAAAAAGAGTAAGTTGTATTTTAAAGTAGTTTTCATTTCTATAGTGTCGAAAATGCCATTTAAAATATGTCCTTACTTTATGAATATAGATTTAATATTTACCAAAAGTTCTTTTCATTTACATATTTTAAAAGAAGAAAATAGAGAAATCACTTTTCAATTTATTGCTAGTTTATTAATTACTACTATTTTTGAATTTATTATTTAACTGACTTTTTAATATAGATTTAAATCTAATAGTTAGTCTGCTGATCGCAAGGAGTTTTGGCTTAGTAATAGCAACAGCGTACTGGTGAGCAAAACCTCGTAAACGGATTTCCGACTGAGAAAAATATCTATATTTGGTCCTTAGAGACGAAGTCATTATATTCCATAATGCATGTGGTTGAATGTCACATGACATATTTTTATATACCTGAGTATATCACATGGCGTGAACTTTATGTTATTGTACTGGCTGCCTTGGTTCTGATATGATATTTGAATCTGAGTGAAACTTAAAGGTTTTCAGGCTTTAAGCAAGCCTAAAATTTTTCTGCTAACCGTAAGCAGTAGAAGTGCAAAGTTGTTGTTTTTGTCCATTTTACCTTTTATCTTGATACTCATTTACTGACGAATAATTGCCTTCTCTTTCATATTCTTTATAGCTAGATATTGAATAGATCTTTACCCTATAATGAGTTACATAAATATTTTAAATGATTCTATCGCATTTATATTCTTACAATAAGAGCAGATGTTCATTCTAGCGATATCTTCTGTTAATGTAAGGGAGAGGTGAAGAACCTCAGACCCGTAGGCCAAATTCAGCCCTTGAACAAATTTAAAACATGCATAGAACAAATATTGAATTAAGAAGAGTTAAATAAAATAAAATATTTATTTTGTAAGAGGTGCAATATTCCAAAACATTATCTATATTGTGATATGTGTTGAGCGCCACCAGTTTAGTGGAGCAAACTGGAACTCTTAATCCCTCGTTTAGATATTAACCTAAATGAGGCATTATATAAGAATACTATAGCATAAAATCTTTATCAACTTTACAAAACTCATCTGTTATATACATATAAACCTAAATATCTCGAAGTCTAACTCAGAGCCTTGAGCTTTTTATCAGAAGATCTAATATATAAATAGGCTACTAACAGTAATGTTGTCTGGTCACTACCTCAATCTACAATAAGTCGACAAAATTACAATAATAAAACTAAAATCATTATTGTATTTATCTGAGGTGGACGGTGTCAAAATCGTGAGTGGAGTGAGATTGACAGTTGTAAATAAAAATGTAACAATTCACTATAGATAAATACTCTTCATATAATAGAGATATATATGAGAGATGGTGACCTGGGCCAACTGATGGATGCTGGTTTAGCATGAAATGCATCTTGGAAGTCATTTGCCTTTTATTGCATCTTTATTTATATGAATATAAAAAGAATGGCGATGTATGGAGTTTGTTTAATATATCTATAAAGATATTACACACGGGAAAGAGAAAAGTGAATAACTCCATTGCGTGTATGTTTAAAATTTTAAAAATCAGATATATTAATCTTTAACTGAAGTTTAAAGTTTATATCTGTGCTAGAGATAATCTCTAGTTTAGTAAATGATTAGTAATAATCATTATTGCATTTATCTGAGTTGGATGGTGTCAAAGTTATGAGTGGAATGAGTTTGACAATGGCAAATAGAATGTAACAAGCTAAAGTTATGTGATTAAATAGTTTTACTCAAACCAAATAATTTCTTTATATTTGTCAATATTACTATTACTTTTCCTATTACACACTTTTCAAATACTAGTATTAAATCAATTATTGAGAGCTTGGATAACAACTATTTACAATAATTCATATTAACACACACATATCCGTATGCATATATATAAATAATATAACATTTAAGGCTTCCCTTTAAGAACCTATTTATTTTATTTTAAATGGAAATTGTCAAAATTTTAAATTATCCTTTTTTTTTTCTTGTGTTATAGCATCGGCCGGGAAACGAACCCGCTGAACTGGGACAACTGCTTATAAGGCAGCTGTCCTGACCACTCGACCACCAACGTTTGACTGTAGCATCGACCGGGAAGCGAACCCGCTAACCTGGGACAACTGCTTGTAAGGCAGCTGTGCTGACCATTCGATCACCAACGCGTGACTAAGTTATCCTATTTTAAGTATGATTTATTTAGCAGATGCAATTTTATTTCTCTCGTTTTTTTTAAACAAACAAAAAAAAAACTAACAGGTAATTACGACTGCAATTTAGACAGTACTCTTCCTTTTTTCTCTCTCTCATATGTCATGGCATCAGCCGGGAGCGAACCCACAACCGTCTGCAACCAACTACCCGCTTGCAAGGCGGATGCGAAGACCTCTCGGCTAACAACGCTTGACCAGTACTCTTCCTTATCTCGAATATTAAAAGTTTATAATCTCAAACGATTAAGATTTTTAATTAAGGTCATAATTCTATATAGATAATAAAAGCTATCACATTGAAATTACAATCTATAATGTATATTTAATAATATAAATTTTTTAGTAACATTAATAATAAACACCATTATATATATATTAGACATATGTGAAATAAAGTAAATATAAACATTTTTTTATATATATAAAGTTGAAGTCTCTTAATGTTCCGAAGCAGATTAAAAAAATGTTTATATTTACAGTCTTTGTTGACAACTAATTAGAAAGCACGTGTTTAAATGTAAGAGCTCTTTTGTCAAATTTTGGTTCAAAATATGCATATTTTATAGCTGTAATTATTTTGTTTCTTCTTTTTTTGAACAATTCAGGTAAATTATATATAGTAGTTAATAGACAATTCCTGGAGTCATCAATTCGAACCTTGTCACATTTCTTCCTAAAATTAAAACTCAGGTTTTTATTTTCCTTTTAACAATAAGTTTGACTAGGAGAATTCATATTACACTTTCTCAAATTATTAAAGAGTGTGATCTTTAGTAGGTTTACATGGACATTTTGCAAGGTAAAAAAAAATAGGTATTTTGTTTTCCCAGCCAATTTTTTTTTGTTTTGTAATATTGCTTCGGCACGTATTAACACAGAAATGATCTAGAAAATCTTTTCTCTTCATTCTTTGTAATCCTGGCCAATCAAAAGTCATTCTTATATCTGCACTAACTAGTTCTGATAGATACCATACATTCCAAATTTTTAATTACTATTTTTTAAAAAAACTTGGGAGATCTCATTGTTACATATCATCAATACATAATCATTATTTTGTGTGTGTGTGTGCGTGTTTTTATCTATACAATTTTATCTATTAATTTTTAATTACATTGTAAGCATTTATCTTTTATATATATTATCTAATGAGCTTGCCAAAAGCTCTTAATAAGCTTTTCAGAATATCTTCAACCCCAGATCAGTTTCTGCTTCTGGATTCCTCAGTAAGGTGCTAGGATATTCAAGCATTAGATTTAAAATACCAGATCAAGCCCAGCACTTTATCTATTATTTAAACTATTATATAGAAAATCTGAAATTTTCAGACATCCATAGGTCTTCAAATCCAGCTATCTAAGTTAATCCATATGGGACTGAACTAAGTCCAGATACACCATATATTTCTTTGCAATTATATTTTTTGCTATTAAGGCTTTGGCAATTTTATATTGCTAAAGCTATTAATATATGGGGTATCTGAACTTAGTTCAGTCCCATATGGCTATTTCAGTTAGATAGCTGGATTTGAAGACCTGTGGATGTCTGAAAATTACAGATTTTATTCTTAATAATTAACCATTAGATAAAGTGCTGGGCTTGATCGGGTTTTATAAATCTAATACTTGAATATCCTAGCACCTCATTGAGGAAGCCAGAAGCAGAAACTGGTTTGGTGTTGGGGATATTCTGAAAAGCTCATTAAGAGCTTTTGGCAAGCTCATTAGATAACATTTGTAATACAAATTTGTTAAATTAGGTCTTGTGATATATGACTTGGTTTCTTTGCATATATATATATATATTACAAACATATTTGTTAAACAATATTTTTTTATATATGACTTTATATCAATGTATACACACATATTTAGAGAATTCCCTTTATTTTTATTTAATAATGAATGTTCATTCTCTTACTAACGTTTTCTTTTTTTATAAACCTTGCCAACTGTCTCCTTATTAATCTAACCTTTTTATTCACTACATCCGGTCTCAAACAACTAATATAAAATATATTATTTCAATATCGTGTGGCAAATTTGATTATATATTTAATCTGAGGGCTTTTGGTTTACTTTTATAGTGATTTTCACAGATGAACATATATTAGCAAAAATAAAACTTGAATTTTACTTTATTATTTTTGTATTTGATTTTTTTATTTATTAAAATGATTACACCAATAAGAAAAATTGATACAGAAAAGATATTTCAAAATAAATGGATCGATGCATTATTTTTTTTTATAAAAAGAAATAATAAATCGATGCGCTTGATATCTCTGGAAAGTATTTCAGTTAATAAAGAATACAATATTAAGTGGTACTTTGGGGAAGGAAAAATATTAAAATAGAAAACTTGAAAAAATCTTTCATCAATTGGCTGAAGTGTTTTATAAGAAGTACAATCAAGTCGGAAAATTCTATGAAAGCAAGTCACTTTTTTTTTAAAAAAAAAAGAAGAATATTTGAAACCATTTTCTGAAACGGAATTTATAAGAGACTGTATTCTAGCTGTTGTAGAATTAATCTACCCAGAAGATAAAAAGAAATTAGAAAATATAAATATGTCAAAAACAATTACAAAATGAATTAAAAAATTGTCATTAAATAATGGTGGTACTTTATTTTTAATTCACAAAAATAATTATGGCTCTTGTTTAAAAAACGAAAGTTGAAATTGACTTTCCAATTGAAAAAGTTGCTCATTCTTAATGATTAGGGGTAAATTAATTAAATTATTGATTAAATGTATAGTGTTAATTTTTAATTTGATAACTTATGCAAATGGTATTATAAATATCCCGATGACCTTGGCATAAAAAAGGTTCCTGAAGTCCCCTAAAAATCTTCAATGGTGCTGCTGAATCTTTTCCAGACCAATCATGCTGCTAAAATTATGAAAAGCCACTAAAATGCTGTTCCAGTAATCGACTAAGTGCATGCCTACATTTTTTACCAACTCGGACGTGTAACCTAAGGGAACCAGCCCTGGAAGAAATGGGTAATATATTTCCATAATGAATCTTAAGCTTTCTGTCCAGTTTCCGAACTTTACTTTACACTCCCTTTAAGAGCTCTTCTCATTTATAATGTAATAATCTTTATAAAACCCTTTCTTTATGCTATTGTAAATTATATCGTAATTCTCTCAATCTCTAGTCTTTAAATTTAACTTTCTCCTTTCTTGCCTGGCAGTTCATTTACTATATTATATATATCGTGTGATTTATTAATGTTGTTTATTTTTAATTACATGCCAATAATCCTTCGACTCGATGAGCTCCTTTATTCCATTTGCCTCATGCAAATAATATAATATTAAATCTGATAATAATTCTCTCCCATTAGAACTAAATTTATACAGTTCTATTAATCATCGAGTCGAAAGAAATTATTAAATGTTTGTTATTTTTATAATTGGCTAATAATAAATTATTAGCTCCATTTCTAATTTATGCCCCAGCTATTTTCTCGTATTCACTAACATGTATTTATTCATATATAATCTTAAAATGTTTTTGCAAAAAGGCCGATAAAGGAATCAAATCAAATATATTCTAATTCAAATTGTTTTCACTGTCTATTAATATTCAGGAGGGGCACGATATTTGGGGCGTGATTAATATAATTTTATAATGCTTTAAATAGTTTTAGTTAAAAGCTTGTTTGACTTTAGTTAAATTGATCAAGTCATCACATAGAACATTCTATAATTGGGTTTTATTTTCCAAACGGTGACTATCAAGTCATCATCTTCAATGTTGCTAACATAGGGCAATCTTCTGCTCCATTAGGCTGGTCGGTGATAATATTTCTGTTATTTTAAATTATTGAGGAAGAAAGTACTTCCTCTCCAATTCATATTAGTCAAAGGGCATAATACTTGTCAGATGCAAGCCGCCATAGGACTTAAGCCGCCATAGGACTTAGATCATCGACCAGCTATTGTCTTTCAATTTCATTTTATAGCTCATAATTCGTCAGCACCGTTGCCTCTCTATTCCGGTAAAGCCCACTCTGATGTTCGTAATTCGTGATGAAGTGATTTCAATTAAAGTCAAACAAATTCTCAGTTATCTCAAAGTAAATAATTTTTCCAATAAAGATTGAAGTTATGCCCTAAAATACGTATCTTGCTCTTCGTGAATGGATTTGCGAATGTGAAAATAAATATCACATTCTTTTGTATAAAATTAGAGTAATAAATTCCTTTACTAATGAATACCATTATCTGCCTTTTATTTCTTGTTGGGGGCATAGACATAGACTTTCAAATATTGCATAATATTCATTGGCATATAATAAGGACCGCCACTCGTATTATAATTATAAACTTTGTTTACGGACTAGAATTAATTAATTAAATCTTTATTTAAAATTCAAACAAAACAAATTATTATTATTATTAAATATTTTCTAAACACACTTGGTTTCTTAGTTCTTAATTCTTTTATAATTATTTTAATGTTATTACTCGCTGTCTGTGTTGGCAACCTGAACCTATACATATGATTCGATTTAAAATCCTTTTTAATCAGTTTATTACCTGATATTAGTGTCAGTTCAGGGGTCTCTAATCCTCACCAACTGTTGAGCTAGTTTCTTGATGCATAGCGCTGTGCCATCGATTTAGATTTCTACTAATCTGAGCTGGTGAGTTGGGTTTGAATTCAGTTTGATTCAGCTGAGTTTGGATCTGACTTGCAGTTTAGGTGGTGGGTTTTTCAACTGGTACAATATATATGTTAGAAAGTGATGACAGTGAAATTTCAAACATGATATCAGCTCAGTAAGTTTATAGAGAAGCACCTGAAAGGGTGATATACTAGTTTTTAAAAAAAAATAAAAATAAAAAGCATTTATGGTCAATTTAACTAGAAATAAAAACAAATTTTAATTTCTCTTGATTATAAAAATTGCTTTAAATTTTAATTTCTCTTCATTCTAAAAATTTATCTTTTTATCAAAACACAAAACACTTCTTTCATAAATAAAATAACATTGGAATTGATTTTATAATATGCAATTTTTCTTTTAAATATTATACAGATTATACCATTGTTTTTATTTTTGGTTTTAATTAAAATTGAAATAATTAAAAATATCAGTACTAAAAAGTAAAAATAATATACACTGGGTCTTGTTTTATCCAGATTTTTTAAATGCGATTTTGAAGTTATGCGATTCATGTTTCTTCTTAATGTCTTTTTATGCGGGTTTGCTTTTATGTGATAAAGAAGTTCATATTTCACTATGTTTATTAGACATCAAGAAATTTAAACTATTTTGACTTGAAATACTTTTTTTTCTTCAAAAATATAATGTTATATTAGCAGCTAATGTGAATGTGGCCTGAAGCTGTTTAGAATCTTATTTATTTATAAGTAAATAATAATAGATTTATACTTACGAGTATAAAAATATTGCAATATTCAAAAATTTTAAACTTTTAAAACATATTTTGATAGATATAACAGAAATAAGTATTCTTTTAGATTTTTAAAAATAATCAAATAATAAAGATTTTGTTGATTTTGTAAACTGAAAATAATCTTTCTAATGATAATGTATAATCTTTTTGTTTTGATTGTGATCTCATTTTTTTTAATATAGAAACAAAATGTGAACATTTAAAATTTATTTCAGTAGTAAACAAAAATATCTATCAAATAAAGACAAATTTATTATTTTCTTATAAGTAAAAATTGTTTAATCATAAATTTTATGTTGATGTGTGAGACAAAGAAAAATGCCAGAAAATGCTGAAATCTGAGAGAGTTTGCTGCAATGAATAACCTTTTAAATTTCAATGTGAACTAAATAGTTGTATTTCTGAATATCGTGAGCTTTATAAACAATTAGTAAAAGCATCATCTCAAAGTTTAATCACCAATTACATTGTTGACAGAAAACCATTAACACAGCACAAGACTGAAGGTGGCACTAGTGGTTGTTCCTCTTGTGATGAATCTGATTTCTTACTAGGTCACAAATGAACCGCATATTGTCAAATAGCGATAATGATTAAAATATGTAAGAAAAAATGTAAAATTACATACTGTAGTTAATAAACAAAGTAAAAAAAGTTTGTCTTGTATCAATTTTTTTCAAATATTTGAAATTTTTTATCAGTCATACTTTATTTCCTTACTTTTTTATTTGAAATTTAAAGTAATTTTTCCTTGTTGCTTTGCTTTTATATGATTTCTGAAAATTACAGAACGTATCTCCCATTTTTCAAGATAAGTTAAATCTATTTTTGTATGATTTTTTTTAATGCAGGTTTTCTGTGGAACCTATCTACTGCATAAAATGAGACCCAGGTGTATATAATATTTTATAATAAACATTTTTATATCTTTTCTTAAACCACAACTGGGGGATATATATTTAACTTGAAATGACAGCATAGGCATATTAATAATTTTTATTAGTCACTCATAAGACTAGAGATCATTCAATAATAAATAATATTTCTGTAGTGTAATTTTTACTACAAGATAGGAACTGTGGTAGTTAAAATTACACCACCGAAATATTATTTATTATTGGATAATCTCTAGTCTTATGAATGTCTAATAAAAATTATTAATTTACTTTCATTAAGTGCAAGGGTAGCAGATTTGTCACTTATTAATTAAACTATAATAATTTTCTATCTATATATATATATATATGTTGAACAATGATAAAGATATGTGTAACAGATTATGGTCTGAGCCAACTGACGAGTGCTGGTTCAGCTTGAAATGCACATTTTGAGATCATAGATCTTTTTCACATGTCTTTGATCATATGTTTATGATTACATTCCAAAAGCAGACAGAAACCAATCCCTGCCGTGTGCGAGAGTGATGTAGTAAAAATTAAACTACAGAAATATTATTCATTATTGAATAATCTCTAATCTAAGGAATGACTAATAAAAATTATTAATATACTTCCATAGTAATTGGCTATCTATATATACTGAACAATAATAAAGATATGGTAAGAGATTGTGGTCTGGGCCAACTGATGAGTGTTAGTTCCCAACATGAAATGTTCATCTTGGGATTCATAGATCATTTTCACATGTCTTTGGTCATATGTTTATGAGTACATCTCTCCACAAGGTGTTAAAAAGTGGATAGAAACCAGTCCCTATCTTATAAGAGAATGATATAATTAAAATTATAGTACAGAAATATTATTCGTTAAAAGCGTAGAAGTTCAAAAATTAATTACAAATTCAATTATTAAATTTTGTTTAAATTTGGAATTTATCATTAACTAAATTGAGAAAACTGTTTTTGAAACATTTGAAATGATTAAAACTGTTACAAGGTTTTGATTGATTTACAAAATTTCATATTAGCAGAGAGAGCATTGAAAACACTCTCTGATGATGCAAAACATATTGCCAGACAGTTCATGAAGTAATTCATGGTGTAAATATAGGCAACTTGGAAAGAGAACCATCACCTTTTCACTAGGACACACTGATTTTAAACATGGCATGCAAATAGTTAACAGCTACATTATGGAAATTTTCAACATATAAATATATCCATGTAAATATATTCATAATGCATTTTAGTAATATCAGAAAACACAGCAAAATTACTATTTCATTTAAATACTAAAAAATTACAAATATTTACATATCAGATAACAAAATTAATTCCTATAGGCTAAAATTCTTTATAGAACAATTCTTGTCAATAAACCAACTGATAAATATCTCATACTTTTTAACACAAACAGCGTTGTTAGCCGAGAGATCATCGCAGCCGCCGTGCAAGCAAGTAGTTGGTTGCAGACGGTTGTGGGTTCGTGTCCTGGCCAATGCTATGACATATGAAAAAAAACAGTAATTACATTCTTATAAAATACTTATAAAAGTTTACAAAACCCTGAAGCTTTTTTTTCACTATTCAGCATGTTTCATAATAAAATGCCCTCCCTCCAATCCATCATTAAATGTAATGGTTCATTCTCCTTATGCAGTTTTATATTTGAAAAAATCTTTGACATATTGCAGCAGAAGGATAAATCTTATAGTACATACTATTGTCAATCGCATTATTTTTCACCATTTATATTTTTATCAACTTTTTCAAACTTAAGATTATTCATTTAAGAAATTACTTTATCATCATAATCAGATTTTAGCATTACACACATTCTTAGTCCTTTATCATTCTTTATACAAACTAGATTATTATTAGATATAAATTTAGATATTTGTACATTCCAATCATAATTCATTGTATTATTAAAATTCTTTTCCTTTACTTTTTTTATGTATAAAGAGAATAAATCATTACATTTAATGGTGGATTTTTTTGGGGGGGGATATTATGAAACATGTCGAATAGTGGAGAAAATGCTTCAGGAAATCCTTGGGTTTGATAAATGTACAATATGTTCATCATTTGATTTTGTTGATAAAATTTGTGTTGTTATTATTGATAATAATGACATTTTGTGTACTTTTATTTCATGTGTCATAGCATCGTCCGGGAAGCGAACGTGCAACTCGGGCAACTGTTTAAAAGGCAGTCACACTGACCTCTTGTCCACCAATGCTTGACACATTTTGTGTACTTTAGACATGAGATATATAGGTCAATTGATTGAATAGTGTCTATTAAAATTATTTCTAATGCATTAAATTTAAAAAATGTTTATGTGAAAATAATAAAATTTATAGTTGCGACATTAAGTTTTATTGATAAAAACATTTATATGGTTTATAAGAATGATTTTTAGACAATAGATAATGATTGGTCTATCAGCAATTACTCAGATATGTAATTTTGTAATTTCTATGTATGAAGAGATTATTTTGAAAAAGGAGTAGTATCAAAAGGATATTTACTGTATATTATCAATATGTGGATGATGTATTTCTATGTGGCAAGTCAAATATTATTAAAGAATTGTTTAAGGAATTACATAGTTTAGATGACTTAAAATGGATCAAAACAGGTGAAAAGTTAATGTGCATTCAGTCTCTTATCTTAAGATAACTAGAAATAGATGTAAGCTAGATTATGGTATGGCAATTAAACCAATAGCAAAAACAAGTTACATTACCTATAAATCAAGGGTGCCAATGTCACATAAAGCAGCAGGTTTGAAATCCTTTTTGTTTAGAAATAACAATCTTTGTCTAAGTATTTATTGGATAAAGGCAAAGATATTGAAATGTATTTGAATGAATTGTTAAATGTTGGCTATGATTATAATCTTATATATAATACTATTAAAAATTTTAATAGGAAATATAATAATAAAAATGTTAATAATAAGATAGATTGTACTGCTAATAAAAAATATAGATATCAATACCATATATTTCAAATGAACAAATAAAGTTTATAAGGGAAATATATAAAGATTTATGTGATATTGCATTTTATGCACATCCTGCATTAAACAAATTAATAAATAATTCAAAAAATAAAACCTCATTTTAAAATAAAAAATTGCACCACTTATAAATGAAAATGTAAGTGTCGTGATGTATATATAGGGGAATCAAGATGTACATTGGAGAAAAGAATTAAAGAGCACTTGTTTTTATTAAGAAGGGTTCAAAAAATAAAACAAAATAAATGATAATGTTTCAGCATCGGTTTTTTATGACCATAATAATAATGTAAAAATATTGCAAATAAAAAGAAACAACAATAAAAGGAAAATAAATGAAGCTATGCTAATATATAAATATAAGCAAGACTTAATAAATAGATAGGCAACAAACATAAAAATCATGGAATTATGAAAAGGATAGTTTTTAAATGTGTTAGTTGACAAAGACTATGAAGATAGTTGAAAGCACTTCTCAGTGGGTAAAAGTTTTTTTAAATAACATATAACAGTAAGTTTTTTAAGAGTTATACTTTACATATATTTGGATACTGTATTTATTAATATTTAATTATAAGATTTCATATATAACTTTGAAGAAGTACAGACATTGAATAAGAGTATCATTACACATTGTACCAATATTGGTTTGTACATAATAATTTTATCTAAAAAATTATTAAAATAAAAAATCTTTCATAAAAGAAAAACATAAAATTAAAAGTTTAAGAGTTTTACTGCAGTTTGTTTTCGTAAACATAAAACTAAAGGTCTAAGTGTTGTTGAAATAAAAGTTACAATTAATTAATTAAAAGAAAGGGGGGGTTCTTTAGAAATGTCAAACTAAAAGTTTGAGTTTAAAGAGTTTATTATTGTTAGTTGAAATATAATTCAAAGGTCTAAAATATATAAATCTCTTTTCATTCGAGTTAAAGAAAAGGGTAATTTTGAAAAATGAAATAATGAATTGATCTCAAATTATATATGTGTGTGCGAATGTAAAATAATATATGCATGATAAATATTAAAAAATAAATGAAAATCAAAAATATAAAACAACAAGTTCAGTGGTGGCTACTAATTAAAAATATAAAACAACACGTTTGCATGGCTACTACTAAGTAAACAATCTCAAAAACACATAGTTAAAGGATAAAGAAAAAAATTTCGACAACAGATATTGCTCGCGGACATGAAAACAAAAAAACATCATATATATAAATAGCCAAGTTTTTATCGGACATTTAGTCTAGTTAATTGCATCAGAGATAACAATTGATTTCAGTTCAGAGAGTATAATCTAGATCATGCAGTTTATTATGAATCAATCAAGAATGCAGTGTTAAAACCATGGGAAACATGTGGCTTTCTTCAGCCTGAAGTCCGATGAAAACAGCCAATATACCTGATCTTAAGTGATGTCTGTGTAACAACTTGAAGCTGCTCAATATCAAATTGCCTCCAAGAATAATACCATCTAATAATCATCAAATCTCCGCAGGAAAACTTCAAATCTAACTGGTTATAAATATTTCATCAAAAGCAGCAAACAGCAAGATGCATCCATGTTCAAAATCCTAGATAAAACATTTATATTCATTCTAAAGTAGCCATCGCATTCGTAAAAAAAATTTGTAAAGCCTCAAGAGTTGAATTATATGAACTCTATAGCACATAAAAATGAACTATTGATTTGTGTGTTCTGAATATATGTGCTTTATATTATTTAATGCTTTATTATATATGTCAGGGTGTGAATTAAGTATGTGCATGATTAAAAATACCAATATTATATTAGTTAAAAATTTATAAAAGTATTTATATTTAGTATGATTAATGTTAGATGAAATGCGCAGGCTTATATATACCTGTGTCTATATATATAATAGACAGGGTATGAGCACAGACTTTCACATGACCCACCACTCTTCACACTATCTCATAATACTGATACACCTGAACAGACATATGTCGAAAAGATAAATAATCACCAATATACGTATTTCATGCTAAACCAGCAATCATCAGTTGGTCCAGATTACCATTAATGTTAATAAATTGTCTTTAAACTTAAGCCTTATTTTGTTGGTCAATTCTTTTTACCATTCTTTTCATCAATTCTTTTCACCACTATTATGAAACAATAATTTGTTATTGATTAAACAAAAGAAAAATAGACTGAGCTAGTTAAGGTATTTTTCGAGCGCTGGATTATGAGCCTACTGTCTGAACATGTTAGTCTTAGACTAGCTGGCACCCGGGGTTTACTCTGAAACAAATAAAGTGTTTGGATAGTAGGGGTTTGAATCTAGTAGCCGAGGTGGGCCACGATCTGATCATAAGTATTGTTGATAGTTAAAGCTATCAATAATATTTTCCACTTCGCTTGAACGTGCCGGTTCGTTCACGTAATATTTATAATTAAATAAGATTATAAATGTAAATATAAAGAAGTTTTTAACCAGCCAAAACATTTGCAGTGTAAGTAAGAACTTCTGCAGATCGAACCTGGTACAATATATATATTGAATTGAGTCCGTTTAAAAGTTGTTTAATTGAGTTTAAACCCTATTTAACTTAATTTTAAATATTATATTTTTAATATTACTGGAAACAGACTGGCTGTTCAAGCAGAGGGGAGAATACCATTGATAGTATAAACCAGAAACAATACCCATGGTCAGATCAAGCTATGCAAAGCATAATACGATCACATTTCCAGACCATGGCCCACCTCGACTGCTAGATTCACACCCCTGCCATCCAAAGCATTTTTATTTAGTTCAAGGTAAAACCTCAGGCACCAGCTAATGATAATTCATAATTAGCATGCCTTGATGACAGGCCCACAATATGGCATTTAAAATATTCCATGACTAGCTCACTAGCTCACACTCTGTCTCAGAGTCCTGCATATTTATTTAAAACATAAAATAACTCTACACTAATTTACAGGTGATGCAGCGAAAAGAGTAAGAGAAAATAGACAAAATAACAATTAAGGCAAGCATTAATATTTAATTATTTATGCACACACATATTTAATGTAATATAAAATAATAAATTTTACATAAGAAAATATAAATGACTTTAGACTATAGTTATAATAGTCCATTAATTAAAGTTTATTCATTTAAAATAGAGTCTAGACTGCAATCAAAATATATTGTAAAATATCTTTACTTAGTTTTTCATAACTGTCAGTTTCCAACTGGTTGGTTTTTGGTCTCCATTCATGGTTCAAGGGCTTGTTTTCCATCCTTTGTGTTGACAATGGGAAAGAGAGTTGTGGCAGCATTTATTTACAATCTAAGCATTGTTCTGGTGTTGGTTCAGGTGAGGTTCACATTTTCTTTTTGTAGAGAGTTTTGGGGGTCTGAAACCCAGCTGAATATCCTAAAGTTGTCTCACAGTGCATGTTGCTAGATCTGCAGCTTTTGCATCGATATTGACCACCACAATAATTGACTGTCTTACTACTGCACTTATAGTTTCTGAATATCTGCATCTCTGGTTGTTTAGATTCTGCATTCTGTCAAAACTGATGAATGATCTAGCAAATTGCAACCCTGACTGTATAGCAATAACACGAATCTGACTAATAACAAATTGATGACTGGAATAACTTGATCATAAAATGCAGACCAGACTGTATATCACAAACCTGACTGTATAACAATAGAGAGAATGACTTTATATACTTTTTTTCTCTCCTATTGTTTTAATTTCTTATCATTATTTTAATTTTGATCTTAACTTGAAATCTGTTTTTCAATTAATTTTACATTTCTTTAATTAATTGATTTTCACATTTGCCTTAATTTTAATCTGTTCAGATTCATCTAAATGATCTTGATGAGATGGTCTTTTTTTAAATTAATACAATTTAATCAGTAATCTTATAAATTAATTAATTGCATTTTTCAAAGTTTTACAAACATTTTATTTTTAGAGACTAAATTTTAGTCCGATTTCATATTGGCTTATTTTATACATTATAAAAGTTTTTCTTTACAAAGGGAGAGAAAAAGGAAAGATTCCCCCCACCCCACTTGCTAAGAAATTTTATTCTATAAAAAAAATATAACATGGTACTCTTATTTTTGCAAAATTTCATTTTATCCCTAACATTTTATTTATTATTATTTTTTTTTTTTTAGCTTTACCCCTTGATTTTTTTCGTTTTTATTTATGTAATATTTTTCTACCAAATAAGTTTTGGAATTGCTACAGATCAATATATATTGTGCCGGTCAAAATATGTTTATCCATCTAACATGAGCTGGAACTCACAAAATGTACTTCAAACCCAGTCAAGCCCAAGATTTAGGTCAGGGACCAGCCTGGATTCAAACCCACTCTCTGAGCCCAGATCAAACACCTAATGAATAACATAATCATGATGGCCCATGAGAATTAATCTTAATCCGGCCGACTAGCAAAGCTGAGAAGACCCTGAGACATCTATTAACTATAACTATATTAAAATATACATATAAGTATGGCTGTAATATGTGGAAGTGGAGAAAAGGAATTCAAACTACTCAAATAAGTTAGGCAATAAAATATAGTTTAATATAATGAAAAATTATTTATATACATTTATAAATTAATTCTAGACATTAGTGTGTGTGTGAATGAGCAAGCGATTACATAGTGTCATTCACGCTATTATTCCTCATATGCTCTTTATTAGCTAAATATATATTACAAATAAACACACATCTTTGGTGGATCCAATATTAAAATGCCAACGAATATTAGAAAGAATTATGATAATACTGCCATTAACACCTTGATTTACGGTTCAGAAACATGGTGACTAACATATATTTAGGGGAGCATAATACTGCCATTAACACCTTGATTTACGGTTCAGAAACATGGTGACTAACATATATTTAGGGGAGCATTCTGAGATTCATTATACATATGATATGAATTATTTTCACCCCATTGAGGTCGTGAAAATAAACAAAAGACAGTTAAAAGATTATATTTGAACTATGACAAAAATATTTATTGAAAAATTATTTAAACAATAGTAAGACGAATGCTTTATTTTCCCCAAGGCATATAGATACTCTTAAATACAGATATATAAATTACGAAGGTAGGATTGTATATGATTGAAATAAACTTAATTAATAAAATAGAAGTAATTGGCATTTATATATATCTTTTAAGCAAAGCTTAATTTTAATATTAGAGCATTAAAACTGGGTCATGAAGCAAAAGAAATAATAATAATAATACGAAGAAGTTTGCAGTGCTGACATAATAGTCTAAAATAACTAAGAGGAAAAGGTCGTGCTTCTGGATGAAAACGAAATCTCACACCCCCTTCTTGGGTAGTGCTTAGAGAAAAGTGGATAGGCATGGTGTGGCCCAGACTTTTGCTGGTATAACCAATGTGAGAGGCCTTTTATATATATGAAGTGAATATGCATAGCATGTGCCAAACTTACGGGATCACTGCCAGAGGCATTTTATACGAAATAAATGTGGTTCCAGATAGCTCAACTATCTATGGAACGAGGTACGAAAAGAAATCTATGGGTTTGAACTTTGTCGCAATCCCCAGATTAAAAGACTAGAAGCACGTAATATATATATACAAAGATAGGCTAAATGACAGAAACGCAGTACGAATGAATGCCACTAACAACATTGAATAAATTTTACTGCCTTAAATAAATGACCCTTGTTTGAATACTATAATACGCCATGCAATTATACTATATAGAGAGAAATTTAGATTTCATTTACTAAAATATACTTGAAGATTTTATTTAGCAAAAGAAACATTAAGATTTAGATTTCGAATTAATAAAATATACGTAACATTTGATTTAGTAAAAGAAACATTAAGATTCACCCCCTTCCCTTTCCCACTATTTAAAACAATTCAATTCCACCTTCGTGGATTTTACAATAACTGGAATACATAGCATATATTTTAAGAGTATATAAAAAAATAACTAGCAGTTATATATATATATATAAAACAATTAAGTCACCTTTTTAGAATTTAATAAATAATTATAAAATCAATATTTCAGAGTGTTAATTAGCTTGAGTTCTGGATTTTCAGAGTTTAAACAAATCAATTTTTATATTAAAAATGAACCTAAAATGTTGATTCATAAAACAATCTGGCGAACGTATTAATTTACAATGAATGCATTATATATATTGTAACTGTAAATTGCCGATGGCCAGCTATAGCCATCGAAGGCCATTGCCCTCTCAACTACCTATCATGTATGAACACATTGCGGCATCAAAATTGTAACCATTTGATTGTGCGGTCCCAATTACGTAATATAAGTGCACTAGGAATTGTAACTTCGATCACTAATCAATTCCTGCTGTACATTGTCAGCTATTAAGAGCTGTAACCAAAAAACATATCATGCTATCTATTTAATGCACCAAAGACCACAATCAACATCTGGAGCAACTTACCATAGACCAAACTAATGATCTAACATAAACTTTTTACAATTTATTTGATCGCAGCCAGGGTATACCGCGAAGACCTATCATAGTATTATTATAAAACACATTAAACAAATTATAAGTGCAATGTTATTACTTTTAAACCTTAATTTGCGATTTTTATGGTATGAGACCCGATGGCCGACCATGTACAAGATGGCGTAATTTGTGGAACTACATAAGATTATGAAATTTTAAACCATCTATATGATTTCTAATACAAATGCTAGTCTAGGTAAAGCTTTGCAATAAATAAATATAAATACTTGGGTTCTTTTTTTTTTAGTTTACTATATTATTGAGACTCTTATTATACTGACAAATGACAATTTAAAAACGTTAAGTAAATATATTTAATCGTGTCATTATTTGGTAAATCTGTTTACGAGTTTAATAATTCATTTATAATTTTATACTAGAATCAACTACGCAAAGCCACAATGATGGAAAAGGTAAATGGGATTTTCTTGTACCCCACTCATCATAAACTACCAAAGACGAAAAGCATCCAAATGTTTTCTCAAAAAATATTTATAAACTCTTATATCATGTTGACGATAATATGTAATTCAATGTATGCTCTTCGATGTATGCTCTATCCAAAGTTTATGATTTCTGATGTTATGAATGACACATAGCAACGGCACAGTAAGTTTAATTATAAATCAACGTTTATTTACAAATTTATGAACAATAAGTAATTAATTTCAATATTCTAAATAAAACATAAATAAACAAATCAATAAATAAATGATAATTCAATCGACTTTCTTCAATACATCTCATAGGTACAGTATTTAAAAACCTAATCCTACCTTATATTTCAATTTTAATTTAATGAATATTGATGAGATTATACGAAATTCAGCATCAAACTCATGAAATATTGAACGTCATTTCCAGATTCAATAAATCCCTACTGTACACCTATAATAATATAATAAATAATATGATGTCTGTATGATTTAGCTATAATGTAATCATTAAATAAAGTGAAAATGTAAACTTACATTCCGGTAAATAATAATCAACCAACAGTTAATTATTATGAAGTACTTGAATAGAATGTCCTGCTACCATTTAATAATCTAACCGATAAATTATGCTTACAAATGAAGAAGGTGATTTAGCAGATTAACTAAAATACTTTGCCCAACTTATATCTGTGAAGCAAAACATATTCCTGTGGATGCATTCATCTACACGTAGGAATTAAATAATACTAAACGTTTTGTGTATTTAAACACCATCCTAAAATAATACGTATAATCACACAATTCCGCGGATTAACCACCAGCGCAGGAATGTGTGTAAAATACAAAAATGGCAATTAAAATAATCTGCGGATTAACCACCAGCACAGATTAAAGCCCTTTAACATTCTAAAACAACATTATTATTTACTTCACATTAAAGTGCAAAATCATCCTCCTCAGTTCTTCTGACTATTCAGAATACACTAACACTTTAGCAAATGTGGGTTCTTGCTTAGTAAAATGTTACACTAATCAGGACAACTAATGTACTACTTATCTTGCTTAAAATAAACATGTGTAATATAATATAAGTAATATTGGCATAGGAATATAAATCTGGAAAGACTCACAAAACATCTCACAAAGATTGATACATCTCATGAATTCATTTAGTACTTTTCAAGCCCTTTTCGCAAGCGCTATTCTCTTGAATAAGTATTTTATTCAACCCCTATTAATTTAAACTTAATAAAATATAACTTATGAACTTCACATGCAAGTTCATATAACGATAAAATTAAAGTAATGAATTATTCGTCAAATACATAAAATCTAACAGGTGTGTGTGTGATATAATTTAAATGTATAGCATTTTATAGTTCAACATATGAATTTTAGCAGGTGTGTGTGTCACAAATTAGATTGTATAGCATTTTATAACGACAAATATGATCCGTGAAATCCATGTACGATGTGTCAAACAATAAATGTACGAAGTAATAGCTATAATTATAGTTGAATTCCATACATGTAATTTTATCCATTTGTGTTAGTTATCATAATCACTATTAGATTAACGATTTACGTGGCTCCATAAATAAGAAACAATTTCAAAACATGACAAGCAGAATTTAAATGAAAATGTTTTTCAAAAGTTATTAATCTCTACATTTCTCTATTAAAAGTGTTCCAAGTTTATCACATCCATGCAAGTATTTATTTATCCACGCGTTAATCCAGGAATACTAATTACAGCAATTAATTTATTCATTTCAAACCGACGATAAAATTATAAAATAGCTTTGATTAATTATTTGAAGAATGTTTATTATCCAAATGTTAAACAAATTAACTAGCAAATATTACTGGCATTGTAAAGTTAAATATCAATCAATATTATATTTTATTAGAATTAAAAAACGGAAATATTAAAATATTTTGATAACTTTAACACTTTACTTTAACTTAAAATTCTTCTTTTTAAAAAACAAATTTTCATATTCATAAAACTTCTGTAATTAAAATACTTATTTAATTTTTCCAAATTGTAGAATAATAAATATTTCAAAACATACCAAAATCTTGTATTTAATTCTTTCAAACTTAAACTGGGAAGCTCCGACATTTTAAAAATGTAATATTGGAAATTATTACCGGTGATTCGATCCACTTGGCCAGCCGACTTGAACAGACTTTTTTTTTTAGCAATGCATCTTATAATTAATTACCACTATGTTATATTTACGTTTGTAGCAAATTTTGTGGTAATCCGTTTACTTATTAACTATTTTAAAATTAAGCTTATCAAATTTACACCATTTGCCTTTACCATTTTCTTTTCTTTCTCCCTCCAAAAGCAAACTCTCAGACGATCTTTCCTTAAATTCGTGCTCTTTTCTTTTATTACATTGAGACGCATACGTAATTACTGTATTTATTTTTAATAATTAATTTTAACTGAACAAATGGTTTTTTTTTAATTCAATAGAAATAATTTTTAAGATCATTTTAAACAAATAAAATTATAGTATTATTTTTAAGACTATTTTACCAAATTTTAATGTGTTGTCAAATTTTTAAAAAGTTAAACATTTTGATATGAGTTAGTGTATGGAACGAAGCAAATTTAAATTTATTAAAATAATATAAGAAAGTAATCTGTTCAAAGTGCAGCTCAAGCTAATCAAATCACCAAAAGAAGAAAGAGAAATTTTTATACTAGTTACACCAAATAATATATTTTATAGTAAAATATATGGTTACAGTTTACATATATATATATATATATATATATATATATATATTAAAGGGATGTTAATAACTTGCTTCATGAAGGTTTATTAAAAATGACAAAAAAAAAGATTTTAGAAATTCAACTCGTCAGATTATTTCAGATTGGCATATTATTTAGAAAAGCATATATATAAAATTATTAATATTATAAAATTCAAATAATAAATAAATGACCCCACCAAGGTTAAGAGCATATGAGAGAGAATTAAATTTATATAAATTATTTAAGAGCAAATTACATGTTATTTATATATATATATATATAAAACATATTAATTTAAAAGATAGAAAATTGGTCAATACGTTAGAATATCGATAGCAGGATTTGAGATTAGTTAGGCTAGATTCATTTTCAAATAGTAGCATAAAAGTTACCTTGCAATTTTCAGAGTCCGATTTAAAATATTGCCCATGCATGGAAATTGAAATGAAAGTTCTTAAATAATTGCAAGCTTCTAGTAGCATTAAAGTTCTTAGGTCGGGCTTTTACTTCCTCTTGTGCAACAGAATGAGATGGCCGCTGAAAATGATGACCCAACCGGGCAGAGAAGTGATGGATTTATGGCTACATTATTTAAGTTTCAAGCAAAATGAAATATGTTTATAACACCTCTCTCTAAAAATAGCTAATCCCTCTCAATAGTAGTTAATCTGATTCAAAATTCAGTCATTTTCTACTTTTTCTTTTATCAGTTGTTTTTGAAGATGCAATTGTAAGATAACGTCCAAAAATAAATTCAAATCTATTTCCAGATTAGAAATAGATTTGACAACATGTTTTTTAACAAAAGTATCTCTAATCTTAATCCCCTTTTAAGTAAAATTTTAATTAAAAAATACCTACCCTAGATTAAAACAATAATGCTTCCAACCCTTAATTATTTTTGGACAATTATCAAGTCACATCTTCCATATTGGATTTTATAAAAAATATACAGTTTAATAGAAAAACAAGCAATTTAAAAAGAAAAAGCTAAAAATGACATATAATAAATATTTAAAAACATCAATATTTTGTTAGTAAGTTTTGCTCCTATGTATATATTTGAGCCGCATCTATAATACTTTAATAAAAAAGAACTAATAATTAATAAAAAGAATTAATAATAAATTTTAAAACATGTTATTGTAACATTAAATTTTATAATTTAGGTGTTCATCTCAAATATATACATGAAATATATATACATGACAAAAGGAGCGGGATGGGAAATAGGGGTTTGAACACGGGTTAGTAGGTAGAAACATGAAGCACAATCTTAAGCTAAGATTTACTGCTTCAATATATATATATATAGCACAGAGGGTGATCTTTCTTAGTCTACTCTTCTTTTCAGACTGTAATGTTGATTCCAACAATCAAGTGCTGTGTGGTGATCACAAAGACAACATTCATCTTTCTGATGTGAACAGGGATTTTGACTAAGGCAGAAGCAGGGTTTTCCTGAATCATGCTGACTTACACACATATATATAAAACAACAAAGCTTTCTATGCTGGGTTTTTTACCAGACATTTGGATGAGTGCACGACTTGCTTTAATGGGGCTGCATCCTAGAAAGCAGAAAAAAGGGGTGTGAATGGCAGGATTCCTTGACTGACTTATTCAATTTACACTATTGGTAATATTTATAAAATGTGGGAATTCTCCCCCAAAGAACTGATTCATGGCTTATTTTGATTGCTCCCAGTGCATGCATTTTCAATAAGAATTGGGATTATTTGATCCAGTGAATTTTGGATGGGCCCAGGAATTTCTTTTTTGGAATCTCACCCTGAGAACTATCTCCCATTTAGTACATTATGGGTACTATTTTCACACAGCCTATGCCTTACACACACCCTCAACCTTTATCTATACACCCCCCATGACTATCAACACAATCCACACTCATATGAAAGATTATTTTACATTTTATTTATTTTATTTTAGCTTTCATTTTATTTATTATATGCTTTATTTATTCTTTTAGATTTATTTATTATTTTACCACCGCATTTTGATTGCATACAAAGAGAAAAAAACTTATTTTATAATCATATATTTACTCTATTATTTTACTTTAAATAACAAAATTCTCATTATACTTCCATTTAACTAATGTCAATTCTAAATCCCCCTAACCAGTCAGGAGATACTTTTATTTTCATTATTTTTTCTATTTTTAACTCAAATGAAGTGTTCAACTAAATATTTTAAATCCAACCAAAGTGTCTGAGCAACTCTAAACCCCAGTAATAAATTATTTAACATTTCTGACCATTTTTTTCTCTCTTCTTTTTATTGACATTATGTATTTACCTATTATTAATTATTTTATCGATATTACAACTTGTTGCCTCGGTCTATTTCTCTTTTCACACTGCTCACTGATTTCAACTTTTATCATGCAATTTAGCATTTAACTTGAATTTTAGTTTCAAACCTTTTTTTTTTCAATTTTAATTACAATCTTACTTCTTTTTTTTTTAACTTTAATTATGCTGAGTCAATTTATGGCACTTCGGTACCCACATTGTATGGCATTTGAACCAGGTCCATTTAAAAGAAGTTGTTTAATTAGGTTTAAACCTTATTTAACATAATTTTAAATTTTATATTTTCAATATTATGGGGAATGGACCGGTCCTTCAAGCAGAGGGGAGAATACCATTAATAGTGTTTCGGCCAAGTTTGTACATTTACATAACAGAATCTGGAATCCAGGCATAGAGACCAAAGCTGACCAGACCAGGACTGTGAAGTCCTTGCATGTTAGTACTCCTAGACTCAAAACCATATAAACTACATTGAAGTTACACATAGTATACCATTTATTCATGGCCAACAAAGGTCAGGGTGAAGCAATAAGATTCTAGGTTACGTACTATTAATTAATTAAATCTGAAGTGCACCTAATGGAGACTTTATTAATGCATAGGTTTATAAATGAATATTATCAATAATTTGAATTGGATTGAATAATGAGATGGAGAATGAACTAGATCAGGCATGTCAAACTCATTCAAACAATGGGCCACTTTATGCTACTGATAAGATTCTCGCGGGCCACATCACACAAATTTTCTTAAAATTGTATTTTGAAAGTGAAAATGCAGGAATATAGATAGGGTAATTAAAGCATATTATGTAGTTTAGTGAATTCACTTCAATAATATACAATTGATATAGTATTGCTTTTATTTAAACATTTATTTTATCTGATTACATATTTATAAAACTACAATTTATTGTTTTTACTGGAAACTTGCCAGCGTTTTCCTCTTACTAGTTTTCAATATCTGGATTCAAAGACTGAGAACAAGCAATTTTCATTATGGCAGATAGATGTTTATCAGTTAATCTTGATCTGTAAGCTGTTTTATTTAATTTCATGCATGAAAATAATTTCTCACATAAGTATGTACTTCCAAAAAAGCTTAAAATTTGTGCAGCAAATTTTTTAATTTCCGGGTATCTTTCACCTAAATAGGAATAAATTTTCGGAGTTCCTACTTCTCGATATTTGGTTTTTAAAATCGAATCATTCTGGAAATCAATTAATTCCAGTTGTATCGAAGTCGGAGCTTTTCGACTTCAAAGGCAAATGGTCCCGTGAAAGAGAAAAAATTTCTTGAACTCCTTGAAATCATCAAAGCGTTTATCGAATTCGTCTTTTATTTTTCAATTTTTGCAGAGTAGTGTGAAAACGAACAACTTTGATTTTGTGCTTTTAACTGCTCACAGGTAGGGAAATACGTCAAAATGTTCTTTTGCAAATGATTTTTAAACAAATTCAGTTTTTGTACAAAGCTTGCAACTGCATCATACATATTCGTTATCAATTGATCTTTGCATTTGCAATATAATATTAAGATTATTCAGATGGCCTGTAATATCTATTAAAAATGCTAGATCTTGTACCCACAATGGATCTTTTATAATTGATATATTTTCGTTGTTTTCATCTTTCATTTCAAAAAATAATATTATTTCCTCCAAAATCAGATAGAAGCTCTTTAAGACATTGTGGCAGGACAACCAACGAACTTCTGTGTAATAAGGAAGATCTTCGAATTCGGATTCTAAATCTTTAAGGAACGAAGTAAATTGGCGATGGTTAAGTGCTCTTGATCGAATAAAGTTGACTATCTTTGTAACTGTTTTAAGTACTTGATCCATTTTTAATAATTTTAAACAGAGAACTTGTTGGTGAATGAGGCAATGAAAAGCTTTGATTTTCGGTTTATCTGGATATTCGTCTTGTAATTTCCTTGCTAGTCGTGACGCAAAACCTTTAGTTTCACCTGTCATCGATTTAGCACCATCAGTTGTAACAGAAACAAGCTTGTCAACAGGCAAGTTAAGTTTTTCTAAAATGCTCCATACGGCATCAAAAATATCTTCACCAGTTGTTGCTCCATGAAGAGGGATGAATTCCAACAATTCTTCGGTGATCCTCATGTTATTATCATAACCACGAAAAAAAACAGCAACTTGTGCAACATCTCTTATATCCATACTTTCATCAATAGCAATTGAAAAGAACTGGATTTTGGTAGATATTTTCTGTAATTGCGAAGTGATGTCATCTGCCATTTCAGTAATTCTATCTGCCACCGTATTTCTTGATCGGAATTCAGACGTCTCAAACTCCGATCTTACTTTTTCTGGACAGACAAATTCGGCAGCTTTTATTATACATTCCTTGATTAAAGAACCATCGGTGAATGCTTTTGAATGTTTTGCTAATAAATAGCTTATTTCATAACTAGCTCTTGTTACTGATTCATTACTTTTTATAAATTTTGTAAGCACTCCTTGCTGGCTACTTAATGAATTCTTCATTGTTTTTAATTTTTCTTCTCTTATTTTAGCTTCAAAACACGAAAATTGTTTTTCGTGATTAGTGCTATAATGTAAGCTTAATATTGTATTCTTTAGCAACACTAATAGTTTCTTTGCAAATTAAGCACGTAATCTTATTGTTCACTTCCACACAAAAATAATTCAGTTCCACCTTTCTTGAAATTTTCTTCCCTCGTCATCAATCTTTCGTTTTTTATTTAGCGTTGGAAGTGGCATTTTCTGTAATAAAAATAGAGCTTTAGATTTAAATTTTAAAATTTAAAAAATTGCAACTACGTTTATGCAAAATACGCTCAGTAAAAATTTAACGCTACTCTAGTATTTAAATGTAAAGAGAGCGCTGCTATCGATTCTCGCTCCTGGAATTATGCTCGATAAATGGAGGTAGCTATAAAAGGTACGGATTACGTTTTTCTCTCTCTCTCAGTCCTGACTTCCAGCACGGAGCAATTAAGATAGAGATGTGACAAAGAAGAAAGCTGTGCATAAGGCCGTAGGTTAGAAATGGTGAAGCCACTAAAGTTTCCCAAGGCCGAACATACACTGGTAAAATTGTAGAACTTTTAGTGTTTTCCAAACTGAAATGTAATCGTTACTAACTTATATGTAAAATATTATTGTTTCTCATGTTTGATTATAATTAAAATATTATATAACAAAATGCATGCTCGTTATTTCTTATGCTGTCTGACTAGTTTCAGAAAGATATAAACTCTTGGATATAGCAGTTTACTTATATTTTTTGAATGAGTTATAAAAGGAAACAGCGTCGCAAATTTTTAACACACCAATCCGGATAAAGAAACTAGCGCAACTGCCTTTTGTTACAATTCAAAGAAAAAAACAATATCTGCAGATAGGATTGCTATGTTGGTGGCGTGAATAGCTGACTAATGTATTTATGTTCTCGGAAGCACAGCAGCACATTATTAACGTTGCCAGCTTTGGTATTCACATATCTCAAATGCTTCATCATCATAAAGGCATAAGCTATGCGTGTAACCGAGAATTATAAATTAGCTATGTATGTAGACAACAATTACTGTATATATTTTAGTTCATGTAATTAAATATAAGAGCTTTTTAAAAAAAATTAATTTATTGTTTGCAACATATCGTTCTGTTTTCATTTTATTACATAGCATCTTAGACGAGGGCCATGAAAAATCCTTTCGAGGGCCGCCAGTTTGACATGCCTGAACTAGATTAATTCAATTGTATATTTATTATAATAATAGATCACAATTAAAATGATAAATAATATATTGTAATGGTCAGATTTGTACATTCACGCAACAAAATCCAGAGTTTTGGCAAATTACCCCAAGGCTGATCTAGATGAGGGGTTGAGACCTCGAATCAGATCGCACCTCAGTTCCTCCACCAACACTCCATAACTAACTAGCCTATGAATGGCATATATGAGGCTACACTCAGAGTTTCTTAATTCGCATACCAGCAGTAGCAAAAGGTGGAGCAAAAGACTCAGGGAAATATTAACTAAACTACTAATAATTTAACCAAACCCACATACCTATCACTGGCTAAACAATGCACATATTAATAACTAGTACTAAATTAAGAGTAGATTTGGATACGATTTGGTAATGAATTACGAATAACACACTAAACATTTATGAGTTTTAAATATTTAATTATGAAATTGTAAGATAAATAATACAAATATGAAAAGTGCAACAGAATTTACACACACAGGTGAAGCAATTATGAGCAAGTTAGAGAAGAGAATCTTATCTGATGCACTATAATTTAAAAGGGTTAATTACAAATTTAATAACCTATAATCTAACCATTGCCTTAATTATGGTATGCCATCCCTATGAGGCTTGCCAATGGTCAAATCCTATGAGAATGATAGCTAACAGATATAACTAATCTATTATTATTACTACGTAATGAGCAATAAATGTGCTCTTTATGCAGATTGCATTATATAAACTAGATCTGAGGTTCAGATCAATTCTGAACAAATAATATTGTAGAGGACAAACTGGTGACTTGTAGCATAACTTCCTAGACTGTGGTGCTACATAAAATAAATAAGAGATGTGGCCCGAATGTGCAGTTACTCATGAAATTCAGTACCAAGTATTCAGTTCCCATGGACCGTATGACTTGCTATCATAAATACATGAACATTTAGTTCAGGTGATCAGAGCAGCTTATAAAACAATCTGGACCCTCATATTCCAGTTCTAAAAGAATGAGCTGTCCAAACTAGAAATAATGGGGTGGCTCTTAAAACCAAAACCCATTTTAATAAATATATATATATATATATAGCAAGGCATATATTGCATCTGGGTGTTTTATAAAAACACATTCTTAATGCTTTCTAAATATAAATATTAAAATTATTAAAGCACTAAATCTATACTTTTAATTTGCAAAACTACTATACACCCATTAGTAAATTAGCATACTTAAATTGTGCTAAAAGGGAGTAATTACAAGTGACCTAGTTTACCCAGTAATCCATATAGTTTATAAAAATAAATTAAGGAGGAGTAAAGCATATTTGGGACTTATTATAATATGCTTTAAAATATCATTTTCCCACACTTAACTAAATAGACATTTAATATGCAAATCGGAATTAAGCAACAAGTCAAAACATAGTAGCTTAACTAATATATATAAGAGTAGGTTTTCAGATCAAAGATTTATAGGTGTGCTAAAAAGCAATATAAATTAGCTATGTGAGAGTTACTAATCAGCTCTCCAAAATTATTATTATCAATCTCCACTCCGAATGAAGGCATAACATAAATTAATGAATTAACAATATACAAAATAGATAATAGGCATGACTGCAGATTAGAAAGAGACAGATAAATAATAATAACTAATTACAGTTACTATGTTAAGAAAATTATCAATTACAAATATTTATTAAGCAGGCAAGATTCTTACAAAGATTATTATTAAATTTATATTATAGTTTCATTAAAAATTATTTTACTAAGTTTATTTATTATTTATGAACATTCAACATTTAGCTAGTTTGAGAATTATGAATTAATTTAATAGTTTAGATTTAAGTTATTTATAGAGCTCTGTGGGAAGAAATTTACCAATCTTGTTCTAGGTGAGGCATCCATGTTAGGTGCTGGCATTCTCCATTATATTGACTTGTCCAATGACTTCTTGGTGGGATGTGGGTCTTGAACTTTGTCCCTATTCTGGACAAATTTACCTAGAAGGAAGGCAACAGCCAGTCGGTCTCTACCTCATGGTTTTCATTGTAGAAAAAGTGAGCAATTCAACCCTGGTGTCTGAATTTTGGGGTTTTTTATTAACTCTTTCTCATCCCTCCTCACAAGCCATTAAAAGTTGTTTATAACTTTTAATTTTCAATTTTAAGTTTTAAATGCCAGCATAAATTTTAACAAGAACAAAAGATCTGGCTTGGCTATTGACAAGTGGTTCTGGGTTAATGATTTTGTCTTTGCTCTTTTGAACTTTATTTTTGAAAGATTTATATATCAAAATAAAATTATTATAAGGTTACATATGTGGACTGGGAAGAGTTTGAACTAGAAAAGAAGACTACTATGGCACATAGTAGGTGAAACAGGATGATAGATCAATAATACTGTTTCATATCATTCAAGTCATAAAAACAAAAACAAAAAATTAAAAAAGACTTTACTTATAATTTTGATGCAATCATGAATCAACTAAAAAATTTAATTACATATACTGAATTATTAATCTTACCTATGAGATTTCCTGTACTCTCACCCCTAGAATACTAGTGGTATGCATCCAATGCATAAATGAAATACTAAAATATCAGATAATATATTACAAGATTAAATATTATTTGTGTACATACTAATATAACTACATATTTACAATGGGGAAGGGAAAACAGATTCCTAGATAAAGCTATCTAGTTCAGGTAGAATCTGGGAGTATATTTATACATAGTCATCATTTGCAAGCTGGATATATCCCTCCAAAGGCATTCCTACCAATTTTATCTGCTCTGTTCTTGATCCTTACTATCTGGCTTGTATAACTTATGTGGATGAGTGCTCGATGTACTTGACCTTCGAAGCTCTCATGTCTTGCCCCAAAATTTTTCATAGAAATCAACTGTGCTTAGGAACTCTGCCATTTCTCCTATACTCTTGATCTGACATCCCACCCTACACTGTTGAATATGTGAATGCATGCCTCATCAGATCACAATGATTATCTGGGTGTCAGTAAAGGTTAGTGATCGTAACTGGGTGACTTGCCTCATGGAAAATTGGGTGTAGGTTTCTGCGAAGGCTGACTCATATGATTCCTGCATAATGGCATGGTAAAGATAGTTCTGGTGTTCCTTGCTCCAGAAACTGTTAAGCAAGGCAGAACATGCTTCTCAAAGGTGGAGGATATCTTTGATCAGCAGTTCCATCAGAGTTTTGCATGCTCTCATAAGTGGTGAAGTGTGAGAGTAAATTGGCTTTCAGATTCAATCTTGTGGAAATGGAACAGCTCCAGTAGACTGTATATGTGTGCCTTCAGACATTTTACATTTCCTTTGAAAACCTTGACATATAAAGATTCAAACCCCAGGACATGAGTAGCTATCTCTGCCTTTGACCTTCTCTAGCATCTAAAGGTTCTAAAGACCCTCTATGCTATTGTTCTCAGCCTTTGTCCTGATGTGCTTTCCATCATTGGTGTTCTGAGGTATCAGCAGGGTGTTATCTTTATGATTATTTCTTTAGTCTCTTCCTTTAATCTCTGAAAACTGCTGGTGGTTATCTGAGAAATTGCATCTTTTAAGGACATTTCCTGTCCCTCAACCTTATCCCTTATGGTTTCCAATTCTCCTTTCAAGGCCAGCATGCTTTCATTGATATCATTGAGACTCATGTTCATAAGTTTTAATAGTCTATGGCCCATTTCAGTATTGTCCTTAACCCTGGCTTTGAACCCTACAACTCTGTCTAAGGCTTGTTGACCCCTGGCCTCAATCTCTATCACTTATCCAGCCTCTTGTTTCTTTTGCAGATCTAAAGCTATCCATTGGTCCCTAACCTCTAATCTCTTTTCCATCTTGTGGTCTTAGTTTGCATTTACTACTAATAGTTAAATGTATTTGGAAAGTTTAAATAACGTTTGAATTTTTCTAAAGACATTCAGTATTTAGTATTAGATTATGGAAATGTAACATATAATTACTACATTTATATAGTGCTTAATTATTTGTGTGTGTATATATATATACAAATATGACATATATGAAAATTAATATATAAGAATAGTATTATAAATTGATCATCATACTTAATACAGAAAATGTGATGGATATTTTTTAGGTTTCAGAAGTATTACCTGCTGTTGATACTAAGACACCCGAAACTCATCATCTCACAAAAACTCATTTTAAAAAACAACAAGTAAGAATATTATATTGAACTCTATTAATTTTAGTAAAATGAAAAGTTTATCTTAGAAACCATACAGAATTGGTTAAATGAAATTATTCTTATTGCCTGGAATTTTCCCTGGCTCACTCCTTTTCTTATGAGTTTAGACCATATCATCTTTATTACCATATTATTTTCTTTGTAAAACATATTAGTATTTTAATTTTTCTCACATTTCATCAATCTCTGATAGAGATAAACACTCATTATTTCAGTGACATCAAACTAATATGTTTATTTAAACTTCTTTGTATCAATAATTTCAATCTCTGTGGTCAAGTTGCAATCTTTAGTGTCTATATAAGTATATTAGTCCATCAATAAAGATGGATAGGATTCCATCTTTAGTAAAAGGAGGTTGCCTTGACAACAGTTTGAAATTATTGATTGTTATTGATATTGGGATTGTCCAAGTGTTGACTGGTTTTTAATGTTTTATATATTTATGTGAATATTTAGTATGTGAAGTTATCCACTTATTAGAAATTCTTTAATTGGGACAGTATAGCCAGTCAAGGTTAATTGCTCCAAGTAAAGAGTGACAGTCAAACTGTCAGGCTTTTGAATGCAATAGCCTAACAATTTTATTTTTACTTTTAGAACTGGGTCATTTAACTTTGATTCTCTACTATCCTAATTAAAGAGCTTTCTAATTAAATAATACTCCACATTCTTAATATTTTCATCTAAATGTCTATTAAAAATAGTATATATATAACCATTAGAAACCAGTCAACACTTAGATAATCCCAATATAGATAATAATCAACAATTTCAAACTGTTGTCAAGGCAACCTCCTTTTAACAATAAAGATGAAATCCCACCTTTATTTATAGTTCCATATATAGACATTAAAGATTGTAACTTGACCACAAAGATGAAAAATATTAATAAAGAATATATATATATTACAACTGATTTTGTCAAAGCTAAATTGTTTTATAAATGTAAATCACATGAAAGCATCTAAGACTTATTAGTAGAAAGAATCTTCAATCTGCTGGCAAGACAATTTTTTATTTATAAAAGAAAGGTTATATAATTCAAGTTATATTTGCCTGTTTAATGAGGTTGATTTGCTTCTATGAAAATCTCAATATGGTACAGTTCAAATGTCCATATTTATTGCCTATATTATAGTAACATCTTAGACCAAAGAAAAAAGTTTTATCACTTTGCTCTTCAAAATAAAAAATTGCCTTGACAACTGATTGAAATTTTTTTATGTTGAAAAGTATTGACTGCTTTTATGTGATTACATTTAAATCAACTTTATTAATAAGAATGACTACCAAAAATGATTAATTATTAGCCTATTTTCAAATCAGGTTATATTTGTCTGTTTAATGGGTTTATTTCAATTTCTGTGAATTAAAAATCTCAAGATGTTGATTTCTGTGAATTAAAAATCTCAAGCTGTTGCTGTCCAAATGTGAATCTTTAGTGTTTGGACATATTAATATCTCTGAAAAATTGTATTGATATGTGTTGGCTGCTTTCACACGCAAATACCCACACACATATATATTAAACAAATACATAAAATATATGAGTTAAGTAAAATTATAAATACATTTAAATAAAAAAGGCTCTCTAACATAGATCATTTAAATAGTCACCATAATAGTAATTAGAGAGGGGAGACACTGTGAAACAGAGGACAAAAGATCGGTTTAGAATTTAACAATAAAAAAAGAAAAAAATTCTGATCAAATTATACCAATCTTGTTTTCAAATAAAGGGAAAATAGAAGAAAGAAAAATAACATTTTCAATGAAACTGTAGGCATAATTTAAAAGTTTTAATTAGATTTTCTATCAAAAGAAAATCTAATAAAAGCAATGGCTTGCCAAATAAAGCCAGTCATAACTGTTTGCCTTCTCATTAAAAACTAGAATTCAAAATGTTATGATGTACAATGAAAATGAGAAGGAAAAAAAAAAGGGGGGGGGGGATTTAAAATTGTATTAATTATATATTTACTTTGATTGCGAAATATTTTAAACCAAAATATTAATTTTAAAAAGAAATGTAAAATAATTTTTGTAAAATTATTATCTAATCAAGAAAAGAATTAAGTTGTTTTTATTGTAAATCAGTAAATCAATTAGATAAGCAGTGCTCTAATTAAAAAGAAGACTAATTAATAAAAAAAAATGCAAAAACAATTAGTGATTAGTCAAAGGTATAAAAGCTAATAAATTGTTATTAGTTTAGTTATTCTGCAACTGCTGATTTGATGTGTTGTGATATTACCTGGTGAATTTTGCTGTTTTGGTCTCTCATCATGAACTTCTAGTTTTGTGGATCAAGCAGTGTATAAAACTCACTGCAATCATCTTACCATCACCATGCTCTGCTAGATTTACAGAAGGGATGTTCATTTGATCTTACACCATGCAGTTCCTATAAATTATCAATATCCTGAGATGTGACCAAAACCTTGATCTGCTGTTGCTGAGCCATCTACCTGTCATATATTAAAGAATGGTGCTGGAAATTTAGATGAAGAATATATTTACTGTCCCAGGAAGAAAAAGCTGCAAGCCACTAAGAAACTGGAATCTAATGCAAGAATATTGTTCCTGATCTTACACTATGCAAATAAAGAAATTAAAGATGTCTTAAATTTTAAGAACCATCAAAAGAAAAAAGGAAAGGGTGATAACCTAGAGAAAAGCCTTAATGAAAACCTAGATCAAAACATAAGCCCAAACTGAATCAAAGTCTAGACTCAAACTGAAGTAAAAGAGGGTGATTTATATTTTACTTACAAAAATCTAGAAAATATGTAGACTATTATTTTCTTATTTAAGACTAAATGAATTCTGTTGAAAATAACTGTAAATAATTCATGTAAATATGTAAATAAATGTATTACTTGTTAATAAAGCCTGAATTCTATTCTTTAAGAATCTCTTATCATATGAAATTTAGTCAAAAAATATGTTAACTATATATAGCCTTGTTTTAAATATTCAATATTTCATTGCTAGTGAGATGAGTTTATTATGTTTAATTGAGCTACCCCATGAAACAAGTGCTAGAAGCATTTAAAATCTTCTCTTGTGGATGTTCCAGTTAATTTTTTCGATGTTGCTCAGGTGTAAACCCATTATAAATTAAAGTATCCATGGGAGATATATTTTGCTTTTAGCAGGCAATGAATGGATATAACAGTCTTAAAAGGTGGCTGTGGTCCCTATATTCATAGATAGTATTCAGTCTAACCATTAGTAGGTTGTTTATTATGTAAAGTATTGACTGTATTTCTCCCTCTGCTTGAATAATGGTATGTATATACTTTAGCTGATCTAATTGTATAACAAACAAATAAATAAAAGAAATTGAAGACTGTTATAATTAGTGACTTCTGTAAGTGTCCAAAAGAAAATTTACATATAATTGTCTCCCAAAGTAGTTGCACAATAGCCCTACACATAAAAGTAATTGCTATGTAATTGGCTTTACCATATGACAAAAATAATATCAGCTATCAGATAAAGTAAAAAAATAAAAAGATGTTAATAATTTGGTGAGAAATGCAGGAGTATAGAAAAGGTCCAACAGTGAAATAATTCTTATTTAGAATATTGTTATAATATAAGAATTGGGGGAAAATGTGTATAGTTAAGAGAGGATATAAGCAAAATAATTAAAATCTTAGAAATATGTAGGAAAACTAAAATAAATAAATAAAATGTACAGATTAATAAAGTAAATGTCTCAAAAGAGCAATAGTAGGGCCATAGATAAGCAGGCAGATAATGTTAAATGAGACTGCAATGAAGAGGAATGGGTGAACACATCAATTAAAAGATAGGATAAATTTAATTAGTTTGAAAAATTATAATATAGTAGCTAAGTAAAATAAATAAACAAAGAGTAAAATAATAGCAATATTGAAAAAAGAGATAAATATAAAATTAAACATAGTAAATGCTTATGAGAGCAAGAGCAAAAATAGAAGCTCAAGGAAGAGAATTAAAAATGTTCCCAGCAAGGAACAACAACAAAATAAGAGTGAAGAATGAGAAGTCTCAAATAAACAAGGTACTATGCATGAAGGATCAGAGTGACTTAAAGTCAACATGGGTATGACAATAATATTGGCCTCAACAAGAGCTTTGAGCATTCCATCCCCAGATTTTCAATGATATGGATAGTTGAAAAGCTGGAGAGTGTAGAAGATTGAAGCCTCTCCATTAAATTTAAAGATTTGCTATCTTAATATAAACTGAACACTTTATATATATATATATATATATGTGTGTGTGTGTGTGTGTGTGTGAAATTATGATCTGGACCAACTGATGAGTGCTGGCTCAGCATGAAATACTTATATTGGAGATCATTTATCTTTTTTACATGTATGTGGTCATGTGTATCACTTGTATAGGATGGAGTGAATAGCTGTAGGGAGCTTGAAAGTCTGAGTTCAAATCCCTTCTAGTATATGTTTTAATTTTTTTTACAAATTAACTTAACATAATGTGCATTTTAAAATTATTTTTGGTGCATTTTATATTCTATTATCAAAATTTTTATTTTGGTAATATCTAACCAATAAAACATTGATTTTTTTTTTTTTTGCAGAACTGTCTTTTTTTTTAAAGCAGTGATTTATGAATATATTTATTTTACACAAATGCAGTTGAAATTAAATTAAAATTAGATAAAGAAATGTAATGTACAGTTGATTGCTGTAGTTTTAATAATGTTAATGATTAAATTTTTTTTTGTTGCTGATTCTGTTTTTTTATGTTTATAATAAAAGCATCATTATCTTGAATATGTCAGAAACAAATTATAAGGTTATTGATTTACAACTGAGCAAATATATTTTAAACTTACATTTAGTAATCTTTGATCATATAAAGTTATTAGCTGCATAATGCATGAAATCATTATGTCTCAAAAATAACTTACAATTATTACTTACAATTACAGTACCATAGGCAAAATAAAAGTTTGTAAAAATTTTAATCCATAAAATTAAGAAAATGAATATATTTTAGCTAATATACATATTTCAAAATTTAATATTTTATTCTTTGTGGTAAATGATCAAAGTATATTTTTAATTACTTACTGTAGTGAATGAAACTTGTATATATATATTTTTTTACTTTTGCAGTCATAAGATAAAAATCTTCTTTACTTTGGATATGTTTTAAATAAAAGTACTGACCCTCTTGCAAGAATACTGTATAAAAATTAAATGAAATATATTAATCATTTTTTTTAATTCTAGAATTAAGACATAATATTCTGCACTGCATAATGAATAAACTCTGTACAGTACTGAATAGTTTTAGCATGAATTTTACCATTTTATTTGCAAGGTGGTTACAAAATGCCCAACTAAAAGATGAAAGTAATGTTCAATGGATTTTCTTAAAAGATGACAATAATTATTGATAAAGATGAATTAGAAGAAGTTAACAACTACAAATATCTTGCTCAGATCATTCCTACAGATAGAAACATAATGATGAAATTGATCATAGAATTAAATTTGCTTGGAGTGCTTTTGGTAAAAATAACTTAATATTAAAAGGAAATAAAGATTTTGAATAAATGTGTTTTACCAGTTCTTACTGGATCAAGACTTAAAAACTTAACATAAGAGAAATATAGAGACTTCAGATCACTCAAAAAAAAAAATGAAGAGATGCTGCTAGGGGTAACAAGAAGAATCAAAAATGAAATACATGAGTAGGAAAAAAACAGGTGTTACTGACTTTGTTGAAAGAATTAAGAGACTGAAGTGGATTTTAATTGGACATACTACTAGAAGAGATGATAATAGATGGACAGTTGAAATCTTAAACCTGATTCCAATAGATTGTAAAAGACTTAGAAAGAGACTACATGTGACATAGATGGATGAAATAAGGAGGGGTAATGCAAAGAAGAGAGGCTAGAGATCAGAGAAGATGGATTGAACTTACAGTCGATTGATAATGGTTGAAAATGATGTTGATGAAATTAAAATAATGGGCACATGTTGATCATGATCACTATGCCAAAACTTTGCATAAAGTCCCATCACTAACTGGGGATAAAAATGTAAGAGAAATATTTCCTTATAATAATCAAGTATTTCTATTATCATAAGTTTTAAATATCTGTAATGGAAATAATCAATTCTATCTTTCTTTGTTATGTTTTAATTACTATAATAACCTGAAGTGGGTGGCTGAAGTGTTGTGGTGTGGAGTGGATTGAAGCCTGTCCATTAAAGTATGAAGATTGGCTATGTGATGATAATCTGGACCAACTGATGAATGCTGGTTAGCACAAAATATGTATATTGGTGATTATTTATCTTTTTAACATGTGTGTGATCAAGTGTGTCAGCAGTATGAGATAGCGTGGATAGTTGAGGGTTGTGTGAAAGTCTGAGTTCAAATCCCCTATATATTACATATTGGAGTCCAGGTATGAAAAAGCCTGTACTGTAGGGGAAAAAATTCATATATTATAATAATCTAGAAAAAATTTCAATTATAATGTAAGCGGGCAATCATGACTAAAACTGATAATGCAAACTAAAAACATGTAATCTAGTAATAACAATAACATTTGTCTCATCTATATTAAACTCAAAAGTGAACCACTTTCAGCTTAATCCTCAAGTTAACGTATGACTAATAAATTAGATATAGATTCTTCATATGTGTGGGAATTTGAAGTATAACAATTTCCCTGACTTCTCACCAATGACCAAGCTTCTTCCACAGAGAACTAACTATACATACTGTACATTTTCACAGACTTAAAATATAAACCCTGAAATATAAGAGCAATTTTTGTAAGTATTAATCTAGATGATATTTTGGCTACAGTGTATACAGGTAACCATTGAGTGAAACTGATAGTATAAGTTAAAACCATGTGATCTAGTAATAACAATAATAGTTTGCCCTATTATAGCCGGAATTTTATCTAGATTATTATATGGAAAATTTCCATTGTATTTCAATGTATACATTTTAAGTTCGTAAAAATGTTTAATATATAAATAAAGATAGAGTATTATATTGTAGTCCCATAAAATTTGGTCATGTTTTGTTTAGACAGTAGTTTGGTTAAGTAGGAGAAAAGATTAGAAGATTTAGAGATGTATATTGGGAGACAATTAAAGAGATAAGCTAAAAAGATAGAATTAAAAATGTAAAAGTATTGAACGGAGTGAAGGAAGATTGCATAATAAGAAAATTATAAGAAGAAAGTATAATTAAATTGGGCATGCACTCTGAGGCAAGAGAAATATGAATCATGTGCTGAAAGAACCATAGACTCAAAAAAAAAAAAAAAAAGCTATATGGCTTTATTACTCGGGGATTCATAAAAAAATTGAGTGCCAGAATCGATACAAAACATTCCCGATCTCACGTCGGCCGCTCTACCAACTTTGCCAAATCGCCAGAACATGGAGGCTTAAAGACAGAGAAGAACTGAGATGAGGAGGTGAATAATTAAATAAAAAGAAAATGGTTAAAATGGCCTAAAGAAGAGAGACTGATTTAATATATTAGACTTGCTTTTTGTTAGGTTACTAATGACTAAATCAGTTGTTAATATGTGCGGGAAAGAATACATAGCTATAAACCAATTTTTTTTTTTTTTCATGTATCAACTGCTTATAAGGCAGTTGTGCTGACCACTCGGCCACCAACGCTTGACAGCTATAAACCAATATTGTACTTTGATTTACCCCATTCTACAAATTAATAATAACGATGCAGGAAAAAATAAAATTAGAAGTAGCAAATAATATATATGTGCTAGAATGAAATTAATTGAGAATGGGTAGCAGTAATCAATTACGTTTCTGTATCGCGAAAGCCTTTTTGTCTTAACAACCTGCCGCCTGTTGAAATTTAATAAGTGTAATAAAATTAACAGAAAGAAAGAGCTATTGTGTTCTTTAAATTATTATTTCTTTTATTAGTTCTTAGCACTTTTTTCATCACAAAATCACTATTAACAAGTTTAGCGCTTTGTTTAAGGTAACAACAGTTGTAATGCCTGACTTATTTTACTTGAAATATTCCATTAACGGTTGTTTGAAGCCTGTTAAAGAATCATTCAACCGAAGTTAAAATTAAAACGCAATTTTCTGAATTTAGGTTTTATTTTTTCGTTAAAATAAAACTTTAAAAACAATTTAATATAAAATAATAACAAATCGAATAATAAAAAGTAGCACAGTTGTAATGCTACTAAGCGTATATATACATGTGTATTTATGTTTGTGTGTTTATGTTTGTGTTACAAATCTAATGTTCTCTATTACTAAATCACTCTAAAGATGTCCGCGATCAGACGAATTGAATCCTTAGTTCCTTTTTAATTGCAATTTTAAATTTACTTACATTTATAGATTGAAACATCAATTTTTAAAAAAGAAGAGTTCACTTTTCATTTATGTTAGCAAAATGTTATTGTCCTACACATGAAGTGCTGCTTAGCGTGATGCTTTGGAGTGATTTCCGGTGGTTGCAATATTTTAGGACAACTGACTGCAATTGAAGAAAATATTCTATGCCATATTACTGAAAAGTAAAATAAAGTATTTATAGGAAGTCAAATATCAGGACTTTCAATATTCGCATCTCAATTAACCAGTGACCACTTAAAATCACGTTTATTGCCGAGTTTAAATCTTTGAATACATTATACAATCGAGACTTATCATCAGTGATAACTTATCATTACTGTTTATCTAATCTTTAATCAAAAATATCATAGTCATAATATGCAAAATGCATTACAATGCAAAAATTATTACCATCAAACAAACTATATATGTATTGAAATACCTCTATGTTATCATCACTTTCAGGACTATGAATCCTCTGACAATGAGCTTTCTCCTACATCTCACATGAAGTCTCTAAATTTCTTAACACCTTTTTGAATTTAGAGTTTCAAATGTTCATTTACTTATTTCTGGTAGCAATATATTTAGAACCATTTTTAACCCTTTAATTATATCAGTGATACCAGATTTTTCTTTCACTTGTGCATTAGTATATAATTTCTGACTGCTTTTTATTAATTTCATATAAGCAATTATTTGAAAGATCTCATTTATTAAAACTTTTGCTTTATGACATATATACATTTATTTTTAATATTAAATCATTCCCATTGAAAGCACATCATTTCTTTACTAAAATCTATGCTAAAGTATTTATTAAATTAAATTTCTTTAGTACTATCAATCTTTCTTTTCTTTTTTGATAACCCTTTGAAACTATTTTTATAGTATTTATCTTTGGTTCTACTTCTTTGTTTTCATCTGATAAGCGCTTATATTTCCTGCATGAAAACAACTACACATTTATAAACTCCAGATGACTTAAGTAATCTTCAGTTATTATTACTTTATTTAATTTACAGAAACTCCAAAATTGCTGGAAAGTGCTTTCAGAAGATGAACTCACCTTGTTATACCTTCTTACCAATATATTAAAAAAAAGGTAGCATAATATTAAATAGCCCATTGTAAAATAAAGAAATTACTTATCCGGCTTGATAATTGCTGTTAGTGGAAATTTGAATGGTTCTCTACAATATCTAGATATCCATTTACCAATCCATATTGAATGGCTGGCAGCTGAATGTTAAAATCCAAATTGTAACCAATCCAGATAGTGAGACCAGGTCATGATCTCACTGTGCCATATAATCTAAACTATCAGTTTATGAAGTATAATTTGTGAGCCCTGATAAATAATTTGATTATTTGTATAATTGGTTCCAGTATAATGCATAATTACACACACACATACACACACACATATATATATATATATATATATTTGTAAATGGCTGTAGAAGGGAGTTTGGTGTTAATTGAAAGCAGGGCTATCGTTTCCTCTTTGAGGCCTTAGAGAAACTGAGCCAGACAAATTCCTACTGTTCAATCTATATGTTCTTATTATTGCAGCTGTGATTACTATATAATTATTCATATAGTATATGAACATGGATGAGCTACTCACCAACCCATCAACCAACTTGGTGAGCTTACTGACCTTTTATCTCTGAGTTTAAAACTAAGACACACCATGGTCTTTCTTCTTATTTACCTAATAGTTTTTAACTGAAATATTAGTTGAGTTTTTGGAATGTAGAATGAATGGGTGCCTGAATGAAATTTTTTAAAATAGATATATATATACAATCATGACAGACAACCCTAAATTATGGCTCTTACTCCAATGAGACTGGAAAATCACCAGCCAATGTAACAGTTAATGGCAGAAGATAAACCAATCTGCCATTTGATGATGATTTTTTATTTAGGTATTTGCAACTGCAATTTCAAATGAAATAAGATTACATGAATTGAAAGAAGAATTGTCTAATAAATGGGACATTGCTGTACATTGTTAAGTTAAAAGAAGGGATGAAGAGATAATTTAAAAAGTTGCCATATACTTTACTATAGAGAGACAAACAGTGATAGCACAAACAGAGTTGGATTCACTATAAATAAAAAGTGGAAAAACAACATTGTGGAGGTTGATGATGCAATGGCAAGATTGATTATTCAACTTAATGGAAGATATCAAATGTAGGTAATTCAAATCTATATCCTCAACAAGTTTGGTTTTTATATGGATGCACAAAATGTTTTTGCTAACACCAAACAACATTTTAAACTGTCATGGGAGGCTTTAATGCTAAAATTGTTAGATGATTGAAAGATGAAACCATTGTGATAAATTTGGTTATGGTAATACAAATGAGATAGGACATAGATTTGTGGAATTTGAGAAAAATAAAAACTATATTATGATTTGTTTTCTATATTATGATTTCTTTCTTTGAAAAAAATATTAAACAGAAATGGACAGGAAAGTATCTAATCAAGGTACAGCAGAATTGGATTATATTTTGACTAACAGAAAGTTGGTATTTCAAGATTGTAATGTTCTTAATAAATTCAACACAGGAAGTGATGATCATAATAAGATGTAAGATATGTGCTAATTCTAAATTAGAGAGACAAAAATTATTAAGAAAAACAGTATTCACGGTTAATCTAATTTTCAGAAACCCACTCCAGTGAATTTAAATTAGAACTTATAAATCCTTTTAAAATATTAACAGATGTTGAAGATAGTTCAGATTTGAATGAAATCAAAAACTGCAACAAAGATAGCTGGTATAAGAAAGTAGCAATGTACAAAGTAATTTTTTACGGAGACGACAATGTATAAAGAAAAGAAGGAATATGAAAATATAATGTTCATTAAGAATTGCGTATAGAGTTTTGTAAAATGATACAATAAAAGGGTTAATAATAATGTAAAAAAATATAACTGTGGATTAGCAAAGAAAATTTAGTGATGGGAATAAAAGTCTCAAAAATGTAAAGCAACATTTTTTTTTTCCATATGTCATAGCATCTGTCGGGAGGCGAACCCGCAACAACCGGCTGCAACCAACTGCTTGCTTGCAAGGCAGCTGCGCTGACCTCTCGGTTAACAACGCTTGATAAACATTTTTGGAATTCAAAAACTTATTTCTGCAATAAAAAAAAAAAAAGATGGAACTATTACTAAAAAGAGAGATGACATCATGAAATGTATATAAGAGTTTTATCAAGAACTATATAATAATAAATAACAAGTATTTTCTACTACAACTTTTATATCTTCTGAATTGCTCAGTGTTTTAAATGAAAAAATGAGACATGCAGTTAAATCTATAAAAAAGAAAAAAGTTCCCAGTAATGACAGAATTATAATTGATATTTTGAAAAAAGTAGGAGAAGAAATAGTCTTGCATTGGTGGTCGAGAGGTCAGCGCGACTGCCTTGCACTTGCCTGGGTTGCGGGTTCGCGTCCCGGCCGATGCTATGACACTTTAAAAAAAAAGAAATAGAAAAATTGTTGGCAAAGTTATATATTAATGTCTAAGTAATAAAAAAGTGATAAAGAAGATATTAGAAATTACAGACTTATCTAATCTTTTATCAGTTTTATATAAAATTTTTACCGAGATAATTACAACTCCTCTAGTGAAAATTTTGAATTATAACCAACCAAAAAAAAAATAAAAGGCAGAATTTAAACGTGGTTTTAGCACAGTGGGTCATATTCAAGTATTGAGAGAAATTATAGAAAGGAACAAGGAATAGGAATTGGCATTATGTTTTGGATTTATAGATTATAAAAAAGGTCTTCGTTTCTATAAGCATTTATATAGTGATTTAAGTATTGAGTCATCAAGATGTAGACTGAGGAAATTGTCATATTCTGAAGAATATATAACAATATGCAACAGCCATGATTAAATTACATAATTATATTAAAAAGATTAACATTAAGAAGGTCATGTGACATGATGATTTCTTATCTCCAAAACTTTTTACAGCAGTACTGAAAGAAGTATTTTGTGGATTAAAATGGGAAGCTAAAGGAGTAAAAGTAAATGGAGAGTATTTAAGTCATTTAGATTTTGCAGATGACGTAGTTGTTTTTGCAAATAATGCTTTAGATCTGCAGGAAATATTGCAGAGTTATCAGATGAAAGTAGGAAAGTAGGATTAAAGATAAATAGTAAAAAGACTAAAGTAATGTTCAATGGATTTTTTCAAAATATGAAAATAAAGATTGATAATGATGCATTAGAGGAAGTTAACAACTACAAATGCCTTGGTCAGATTATTACTACAGATGAAAACATAATGGATGAAATTAATCATAGAATTAAACTTGGTTGGAGTGCTTTTGATAGAAATAACTTAATATTAGAAAGAAATATGCCTAAGTGTTTGAAAAGAAAGATTTTTAATAAACGTGTTTTACCAGTTCTTACTTATGGATCTGAGAGTTAGACATTTAACAGAAGAGCAATATAAAGACTTCAGACCATTGAATAAAAAAAAAAGAGAATAGTTTAGTGTGTAGGTTAAAATTTTTTTTTATGTGAATATACTATTATCCTACTTAATGATGAATCTTTATCCAAGGATTAACCATAATAATCATCATAAATTTATACCCACTACAATGATCTGTAAAACAAATTTCAAAACTTTTGTTTTTAAAAAGAACAATGAAATGGCTACTACTTAGTAAGATTTGATAACGTTATAGGAGAGTGATTGTATTATAGCCACATTATCTAAATCCAAAATGGTCACGTTCATGTTAAAAATGTACAGTGCAGTACAGAGTTTATTCATTATACAATATTTAATAATCAATAAATTTTACAAGCGCAGTATTTAGATTGTAATTATGTTTTAATTAAAATATCAAATAGTGTAATCTAATTTCATTCAATGTTCTTGCAAAATAACCAGTGTTTTCATTTCTGACATATCTAAAACAAATAACATTTTCGTCATTAACAACTCATCATCAATAGTAGTCTGTCCAATAGACAGGTCCAGAGAGTAGTCACTACATCAGTTCATCCATTCTTCCATTCCATTCTCTTCCTTGCCCACTTCCTCAATTCCACATAACCCCTTCCATCTCGTATATCATCCAATAATGTCAATCTCTTCCGTCCTATCTTTTTATTTCCACTCACCATACCTTCCAAAACATCTTTCATTAAACTATAATCTTTTCTTAGTATATGTCCAATCCAGTTTCTCTTTCTCTCTTTGATACTTTCAATCAATCTTCTTTCCTCATTAACTCTTTTCAAAACTTCTTCATTTGTTATTTTATTCACCCAACTGATTTTTTCCATTTTTCTCCATATCCACATCTCAAAAGCTTCCAGTCGTTTTTTAATTCTATTACTCAATGTCCATGTCTCACAACCATACATTAATACACTCCACACATAACATTTAATTAATCTTTTCCTTAATTCTCTTTCCATAGGTCCACAGAATATCTTCTTTCTTTTTACAAATGTCACCTTTGCCAATGCTATTCTTCTTTTAACTTCATCTTCACTTCTTCCATCCTCACTCAACCAACAACCCAAATATCTAAATCCCTTCACCTGCTGCACCATGTCATCATGGATTCCAATTTGCAGTCTTTTTGCATCTCTCCCTATCCATAAACACTTAGTCTTTTCAATATTAATCTTCATTCCATATGCCATACGACGCTCTTCCGATCCAATTTATTCAACATATTCTGAAGATCCTTTTCTTCCTCAGCAATAAGAGCCATATCATCTGCAAATCTTATACACTTTATTACTCTCCCTCCAACATTTGCTCCTCCACAGTCCAAATAATTATTTATCATATCTTCTAAATAAATATTAAACAAAACAGGTGACATACTACATCCTTGCCTAACTCCACTTTCTATATTCACTTCATCCGTCTCATTACATCCAAATCTAACTCTTATTCTTTGCCCATTATACATATTCCATATCAATCGTCTTTCTTTCCAGAATACTCCTTTATCTCTTAAGATAGACATCAGTTTATTCCAGCTTACTCTATCAAATGCCTTTTCTAAATCTACAAAACATATACCAATTCCTTTATCTCTTTCCATATATCTTTCTGCAATTGTCCTAACAATACCAATAGCATCTCTCGTGCTTTTCCCTTTCCGAAAACCAAACTGTTCTTCAGCAATATAATAGTCAACCTTCCCATAAATCCTTTGAGTTAAAATCCTCAATAACATCTTAGAAACATGAGCAATACACTTTGTCTATACTCTTCACATTTAACAGCTTTCTTCTTTTTAGCAATTGGAATCACTATAGTTCTTAAAAATCTTCAGGCCAAACTCCACTATTATATATCAAATTGCAAAGTCCAACTATTTCCTTCATAGTAAATTCTCCCATTTCTCTCAAAAATTCTATAGGTACTGCATCAAATCCAATAGCCTTACCATTCTTCATTTGTGCGATTGCCTTTCTTACTTCATCTGGCAGTATGTCCATACCTCTATCATCCATTGCAACATCTTCTTCATTTTCAAGTTCATAACTAATTAAATTATTTCCTCTACTAAACAGATCCGAATATATTCTTCCCATCTTTTTAATATATCATTCTATCGGTTAACTTCTTCCATTCTTATCGCAATCTCCTTGCTACCCATGTCTTTTTCTCCCAAGAAATACTTTGTATTCTATCAAATGCTAGATCATATCTTTTCATCTGTTGAACCTTTCTATCTCTTTACATTCTTGCTCCAACCACTTTTCTTTTGCTAAATCTGTTTCTCTTCTTAATTCATTATTAAATTTCCTATATTCCTTTTGCCCTTCTTCAGTATTTATATTCTTCCACCTTCTCCGCACTTCCATCTTTTCCAACATACCTTCAGTTATCCAAGGTCTTTTAGCTTTTCTCGCACGAATAATACCTATTTCATTTTTTGCTATTTTCAAGAATCCCTCTTTAATTCTATTCCAACACTCATCAGAGCCATTAATATAGTTCCCATCCTGAACAATTCTTTTAAATTCACCCTCACATATTAAACCAAATTTTCCTTTTTCCATTTGTCTCAATTTATCCAAGTCCCATTTTGTGTATCTTTTCCTCTTTTAATTCTTTTTAAACTTAACTTTAATTTAGCCATCACCAAATTATGATCCGAATCTATATCAGCACCTGGCAAAGCATGTGAACCCTTAACAGCATTCTTATATCTATTCTGAATCAGTATATAATCAATTTGATAACGTTCTTTGTTACCTGGAGCTTTCCATGTATACAATCTTCTAATATGATTTTTAAAGCAAGTATTTGAAATGACAAACCCATTCTCTTTACAAAATTGTACAAGTCGACTACCCCTTTCATTTCTTTTCCCAATACCATAATTTCCAACAATTTTCTCTTCCCTACCTTTCCCCACAACAGCATTCCAATCCCCCAATAGCAATATACATGCATTTTTTCCTTCACATTGAATGCTTTCTTCTATCTTCTCATACATTTCATCAATTTCACTATCATCATGAGTACTAGTTGGCATATAAACTTGTACAATTACCAAATCCCTAGAACTTGCATTTATTCTCATCACCATCAGTCTATCATTAATACCATCAACCTTTGCCACACTATTCCATATTTTCTTCCTCACAGCAATGCCAACTCCATTAATTGATCTATCACCACCTGAATTAACAACTACAAAAGCAGAAAAAATGCCAGTTTCATTCAGTACAGTAAGCATACAAAACTATTCTTTGATCACAGGCTACAACAAAGTATATTAATATTAAATTTTAACATACATCAAATTAAATATATTCACTTAACTTAATAAATGAAAATTCTCATGTCAAGCATTGTTAGCTGAGAGGTCAGTGCAGCCGTCTTGCAAGCAAGCAGTTGGTTGCAGAGGTTGTTGCGGATTCGCCTCCCGGCTGATGCTATGACATATGAGGGGAAAAAATTATCATGAAGATTATTTTGCCTGCAGCTAAAAATATGATCATCATAATTGTAAGTCATTTTTAGGAAAAAGTTTTTTTTCCTGCATTGTGCAGTTAATAATCAACATTATATAATCAAAGATTATTAAATATAAGTTTGACGTATCATTTATTTCCTCAATTTTAAAATAATAATGGTTTCTTTCTTACACATTCAGAGCAGCTTTTATTGCAAACATGAAAAAATATAGCAACAACAAAAAAGATTTAATCATTAATGTTATTAAAAGTATAGCAATCAATTGTACATTATATTCCTTTATCTAATTCTTATTTATTTTTGATCGCATTTATATAAAATAAATAAAAAATATTAACAGTGTTGAAAATAATTTAAAGTTTTATTAATTAGATATTACAAAAATTAAAATAATTAAATCTACATTGAATTATTATTTTTTCAATAAATTATAAACCTTGGTACTCATTACTTAGCCGGGCATGGCCACTTGATGGCATTCTGGCTAGCCAAGAACACCCAATGCCATTTACAGCCTAGACTTACAGTTAAGAAAACAATTGGTTATCTTAGCCATTGCAGGCTGCTTGATGGCATTGCACAGAAATATTACGGCCTGTTTTGTGCTTCATAACACTTTATGCGAATTCGCACAATTCACAGTTGCTACCATGCCATCTGACAGTGTCTGGATTTCAAGTGGCCGTATTATAAAAATCACAGCCTGGTAATGTTGCATTGTATTGTTTTTGACTGGCAACAATGCCATCAAGCATCCAAGCCCAGCTAAGTAATTAGGACCTAAACCTTACTTTAAATACTTTATGGCAAATCTTTATATAATTTGATGTTTTGACTGTCCTGCAGTCTTCTTCAAATCTATGATACAATAATAAATAAATAAATAATAAAATAAAATAAATAAGTAGAACAAATTAATGAAATGAGTAAAATAAATTAAATAGAATAAAATGGAATAAAAACAAATAAAGTAAATTAAATTTGATAATATAAAATAAATAAAATATACAGATTATACATGTCTATTTCTGTCTGTATATATGTTCATAAATATCCATTAATTTAAATGTATTATATTTCTTTGTATTTTTAATATCTCCTAATTGTTACTGTTTATTATATATTATATCAATCATAAAGCTATAATCTTATAATTTCCAAATTAATAAAATACTTATGAATTCATCTTTATATATATATATTTGTTCAACATTGACCCATTTCCTAAAAATATATTCTTATAATTTTCAAATAAAAAAAACTTATATAAAGATAAAATCATAAGTATTTCATTAATTTGGAAGTTATAAAATTCTAGTTTTCTGATTGATATAATATATAACAAATAGTAATAATTGGAGATAATACAATTAATAAAAGAAATATAATACATTTAAATTAATTATTATTTATGAACATACACACAGGTGTGAGTAGAGATATATAATCTGTATATATTTCAATTTAATCTTGTATGTTTTATTTATTATTTTATATTATCTGGTTTAATTTATTTTATTTGGTTTTTATTCCATTTATTTCATTATTTTGTTTTATTATATTTTATTTTATTTATTTCATTATTTTATCTTATCTTATTTATTATTGTCTGAAGAAGATGGCATAACAATCAAAATGTCAAATTGTATTAAAAAAATTTGCAATAAAGTATTTAAAGTAAAGTATATAGTTTGTTTTTATATAGAATAATATGGCAAAATAAAGAATATAGTTCAGATTAAATGATTTTTATGAAGTTAATGCACATTTTGTTGTTATTATTATTATTGTTGTTGTTGTACATGCTTTATTTTAATTTAACAAATTGTGATTCAGGAAATATTGTTCTCTGGCTACTTAAAAAGCAAATTTGTGGCCCAGACAGTAAAGAAATGATGAATAAAAAATAAATAAATTTTAGTATTAAAATGTTTTAATAAAATATATTTAGTTCCATATTAGTACTTTTTTTTAGTATTTTAATTCTTAGTAAAATGTTCATTCATTAATTAATAATTTGTACAATTTAAAATTTATTTTATTTAATTTTTATATATTTTGAACTATGTACTAGAAGCATAGGGTGACAGCCATACACATGCCACTTTTACCCCATAATCAAGGTTTGACACATTTTTGATAGGTTTACTATAGAAACCATTTTCTTAGCAGTTTGGTGAATCCAACTAACTTTAACAGTCCACTCGAATAGCGAGGGCACAACTGTCCATACCAAGATACCAACAATGTAATAATGTCCTCTCCCCTTTATTTTCTTCCCTTTTTCTTTTTTTTATTAATTAGCAATCTCCAAAGTTATTTTATCAGCATTCCTATCTTTTGTTAATTACTTAGGAATTCTTTTACCATGTTATTTGCATTTCTTTGTTAAATTTACATTAACTACAACTGGAATTTGAGAAGCCAAATGCCACCCTAAATAACAAAGAATTGACTTGAGACATCTGCAGCAAAAGTATTTTGTTACCCTCATTAAAACAAGACATATGATTTTTTAAAAAATGTACATTTAAAATAATTAAAAAAATGCATTAACATATAACTGTATATTTCAATTCCTCCTTTCACGACAACATATTCCCAGATATTTTATAAAGTTACACCCACTAAGATGACAAAAACAAACAAATAAAACAAAAAACAACTTTAAAATCAGTTTCTTTCTCTACATATATGTTATCTCTTGTATATGGTAATTGAATAAATTAAAACAGAGCTTTTGCGAGCTATGCCTATATTAAGTATATCTCTATCCATGGCCATTAACTTCCCTTGTAATAGGGTTCAAACCTGGCTACTGTTACAATATATTTAAACTCTTTATACTCCATACTAGTTCTCCATTTCTCCAACTCCCTATTCTTTATTAATGCATCTATTCTTCTATCCCACTCCTTAACATTATAACACTCAAAAATTCTCCTAACACAATCATCCCATATTTTGTATAAGTATACAGATGTAAAGTCTTTATCCAAATCTTCTGGATACCATATTATCTTCCTCACTCATCTTGTTGTCTGCCCTTTATTCATAATTCAATTAAATACTATTTTGACTATTCTTTTATTATCCATAGACTGCAATCTATCGAACATTTTCATTTTGCTTTTTGCATCTCTCATATAAAAACTTGACCATCCAATTTCTCCTTGAATTGCCTCCTTTGCCATCCACACAGCTGCATTTAATGCACATTCCTACTTTTTTTTGTACTTTTTCTAAGTAATCTAATACCCCTTTAATATAAAGGATTGTTACCATATATTATCCCTACTACTGACACTTCCTTCCACATACAATTCTTGCTACATCATACTTATTATATGAGAACACTGTTAATTTCTTTATCAATCCCTTTCTTGTCTTTGCTTCATTTATTAATTTTTTTTCCATTCATCCAAGAAATTTCTCTGATTACTTAAGACAATTCCCAAATAGTTATATCTATTCACAACACTTAACTTTATATCCCCCAATAAAAATTTTCTGTCTTCTCTTTCCCGAATATTAATCATCATTACTTTTGATTTTTCTTCACTAAATTTAATCCCCATCTCTTCACCCACCCTTGCGCATGTCCTCAGCATACTCTTTGCAATCCTGCCACCTAGTGGTATTAAATTGTATCTAAACTTTCTTCATTCCTACTTTTTGGAAATATATAAAACTAAAAATATGTATATATTTTTTAAAGAAATGTTTTTGTTGCACCAAAAAGTAAGAAATATTTTTTTTCTAGTTTTCATAAATGAAAACGTGGGTGGTCATGATTAGAAATTTGATAGTCAGATTTCCAATGAATTATTTAAATAAACTTGCAATTAATGCCTAATTTCTTGTTTCTTTGCCAATTCATTTGTCTGATCTACATACATTGGTATTCAAACCATTTCTAAACATGATTTCTCATGCTTCTGTTTGTGAAAATTGAAAAAAAAATTGACTTTTTTATGTATTTATGTGAATAAAAGCATTTCTTTAACTTTCAATTTATATATATATTGTTCTTATTGTAACATTAAAAAAGTAGTTTGAAATAAAAATCTATCACTATTTTTTTTCATTCCAAACATACTTTTTCTATAGTTCTTTGCTTTATGTATGCAACTTTGTTTTTTTTTTAAAATTAGATTCCAAGTTTTACAACCATAAATTAAAGCCAAAATCTTTTTTTTTCCAGCATAAAAATGTGTGTGTTATTAATTCAATTACACTATTCTTATTTATTAAAATGTCTGTATTGTTATTTATAGATACATAAAGACCGTCTGCATTATATTGAAAAAGATAATCGAAAATTGGCCGACTCTGTGTCATCTATCTTGCTCATGCCTAGTGATAGAATAGCTTGCCATAATAAGTATGAGTCAAGAAGGTAATGTTATTTTCAGTTTAAATGTAAATAAAATATCTAATTCTTGTCCAATATATTGAGTATATTTTTAATAACTTAACGTATCATTTGATATTTTGTTTTATAAAATTGAAAGTGATTAGATGTAAATGTGTGATAATACATATAAACAAAGGAAACAACATATTAGTTTTTTCACAAATATTTATCATATTTGAAAAAATAGTTTTATCTAATTTCACAACTTCAATTATATACTATTCAAAGAAAAATGTAAGCAAACAAACAAAAATGTAAATAAACAAACAAAAAAATACATTAAGATTTGCAAATTTTACAATATTCGGCAGCCATTTTTTTCTCTGAGCACTGTATGTGATTATATATATTAATAAAATTTCTTTGATTTATGGTGAAAGCGCATACACTTTATTCTTCCTCTGCTGTATTCTGCATAATAAAATATTTTCTGCGCATAATGCTAAACATTTTGGAAAATTTTAGAATACATTAAAAGCTGATATTGATTTTAAAACATCAAAATAATTAGAGAGATTCTAATTTTTGAATATCAAAACCACTATTATGTTTTTATAAGAAAGAAATGTTTTTGACAAAAAAAGAATATTAACCAGAGCACATTTAATACTGACAAAGTCGTCATTTCACTATTTACTTTATTTTAAAATAAAAATACAGTAATTAGTTTTTTTCTTTCTTCTTATTACTTCAATGAATACATGAGTGAACAAATATTCAATAAAATATATGTAAATGTGTTCCTTCAATTTATTATTAATAACTATATTATTTTGAAAATTTCATTTATATAATCTTAATTTATATGCTTGTTATACATATGAAAAAATGTCTGTGTTAAATATGTGTGTTGAAAAAGTACTGTACATTTGTAGTTCACTAAACATTACACATACTATTCTAATCAATGTTTATCAACAAAACATAAACCATTATGCACTATATAGATTTGAAAATGAGGTGGGCATTATATAGCATAGTTTGCAGCTCCATGTAAATTCTTAATAGCTACCTGGTTTCCAAATATAATTCATAGCATGGCAGCTAAAGCTTAATAACTCAATAGAATATTTATAATCTGTTGTTAAGGCAACCTATGTAGATAAAAGATGAATCCCAATATTTACTCTGGTCGAAGATATTAAGTGAACAATGGTTATATGCCTTTACTCTGTTTATTTAAGATCTTAGACCAAGTTAAAAAGTGGAATCCAGCTCTTATCTATAGAGATTGCCTTGACATCTGATTGTGGATATATATATATATATACTGGGATTACTAATCAATCAATTGAAGATTTTTTTGATTTGGAAAAGAAATTTATCATAATACTACTACTACACAATTTATAAATTCAAAATGAAATCTAAAATCTCTTATTATTTTTTATTGATGTCTTTTTTTGCAAACTTTTAGTACAATTTGTCTTTTCATTTTCTTCTTTGGTTTTAAAAAAATGGGAGGGGGTGAGAAAGAAAAGAAAAAAGGTTCTTTTGATTTCTCATAGTACAAAATTACATCTAAACACTGCATTTGTAAAATTCATTGATTATTACAAAATAATTTTATATAAAATTTGTTTGGAATTTTTATTCTTTCTTTTTAAAATGTTTATTTTTTTTCTTATTTGCTTTTTAAAAAGTGAGGTGAGAAGGAGGGAGGATATGGTGAATTCCACTTTGATGAAAACAATAATTCTCAACCACATTCAATACAAATTACAAAATCAAACAATTAAAAATGAACTGACTGGCTTGAAACAACAAATTTAAAAAAGGGAAATTAGGCATTTTTTTATTTATCTGATTTCTTGTTATTTTATTTTACTTCACAAAAATCCAAAAATATAGGCATCATTCTTTGTTTCCAACCAAGTAATTTGGCAACATGTATGGACCATGTAAAATCGTTCTAAACTCCCTCTTACCTTTCTTTTCTCCATCATAGATGATTCAAGGTTTAAATGAAGAATGTAAAGAAGTTTATTTTTACTTTTTTAATTAAAAATGAAAATAAATAATAAAACAATTTAAACAACATCTCCATGTCTAGTGTTCAAGTTGTTTTTCAAATAAAACATTTTAACAATATCAATGAAAAACACAGTTTATTTTTGAATTAATTTCTAATAAATTTTTAAAAAAAGTAATTATTGTAACACACAGCAGGAAAATGTTTTTTTCCTATCTTGTAGCTTTCGTTTTTAAACTATTTACAATTCTTGATTTTAAGTATGTAATGTATGTTGAATCTTAAAATTATTGATTATTATACCAGAATTATTTGGTGACATAGACACAACGTTTTAAAGAAACAATTAAAGAGAAAATCAAATGTATGCAGTGGAGTACATCAGTATCTATATATATATATTGAAATGGAATTTCCAACAGTGTTACCAAACAAAAGCTTGTTAATATCACAAGCTTAAACAATATATAGATTGATATTATTCTTTATTATTTGCTAACAAAGAGTGTTATTTAGTCATACTTCACAAGAGAATATTTTACTTCTGTTTCAATTTCATATTCATTCAGCTATGCTTATTTGTTATATATTTATAAATATAATCTATCACAATATGAATAAATATATAATAGTCTTCAATTACGTTAAACAGTATTTACTATTTAAACAATCACGTTGCATGTGTGTATGTTAACAATAGAAATAGGTGGATAAATCCATGTCTAATTAGAGAAAAAAAATGGACAAATGATATTACTAGGCAACTACTAATTAAAATCATTATTCAGCTGATCACATGATAATAGCTTTTGCCTGAATTTTTTATTAGAAGTCCTAAGATGAACTCTGCTTTTACTGTTTTGTACAATGAGACTTTGAAGAGTGAATTTTTTTTCAATCTCAGATTATGTCATCTTCCTAAAAGACATATATGATAAATTAAATATTTTTCACAAATAATATGATGTGAGCAATAAAAATGAATGGATAAATTTATGTGTAATTAGAGATGTTCTTGTAATATTATATGCTGGACATTTTTTCTAATTATGCACAGATTTGTTTCTTTATTAGTATTGTTTATATCTTATTATCAAGTGAAAAATATTTAGTTTAACACATCTATATGTTTAATATAGCACACACACTTACACAATGAATGTCATTCAGTTTAGTTCAGCAATAGAGTGTAGTAATGGAATAATAAAGTGAAAAACAACAGATTTCAAATTGATTCCCAACTTAACTTATTACTCTGATGCTTGGCCTTCCTATGACCATCCAAGCAATTAATCATATTATATATTATTTTTGCTATTATTATACAACATATATATATATACAAACACAGAATTATTTCTCTATAAAACTACTTCAATATTTCAACCAGCAGACTGGTTTTCATTATAAAGCAAAATGGCTATTACAGAATTTAAGCACTAAAATATTACAGACAGTTACGTATCAGATAACAAAATTAATTCCTATAGGCTAAAAATCTTTAAAAACTTCGTATAAAAAATATTAAAAAAATTCTTTCACAAAAAACTTATTTAAAAAAAACAAAAACCATACATACATTATATATTAAAATACATCAAAAAACAATAAAAATATATTATCATATATGTACACACACAAAAAAACTATATATATATTCTACTATATGTATTCTACTATATACATATATATATATTTTATATTTATAAATTAAAAGAGCAAATATGGAAAATTAAAATAAAATTTGTTTGTAAAAGCTTTGGAATGCAATTAGTTTATAAGATTACTGATTAAATTGTATTAATTAAAAAATGTATCTTATCAAGGTAATAGATGAATCTGAACAGATTAAGATTAAGGCAAATGTAAAAATAATTTAATTAAAGAAATGTAAAATTAATTAAAAGACAGATTCAAGTCAAGATAAAATAAAACAATGAGAGAATTAAGATATAAAAGTTACATCTTGGTTATTGTTCTTCAGTCGGCTACAATCTGCTAGTTCATTCATCAGTCAAGTTCGCGTTATTGCTATAAAGTTGGATTACTATCAATACATACAGAATTCAAAATGCAGAGTCAGAGTTTGGAGAACTTTAAGTGCAGAAGCAGACCTGTTATTACTGTTGAAATAGCAACATGCATTGCTAAAACTCCAGCCCTATGTCAAATCAACTGTGCTCTCCTGAATCAATACCCAAAACAAATGCCTAGATAGTGAATTGATGCTGCTGCTAATCTCTCTTCCATTGTTGATCCAAAGAATGGAAGACAAGCCCAGAAAACGTCCATGGAGAACCAAAAATCCAACCGGTTGGAAAATAAAATAAATGAAAACATAGGTAAAGATACTTTTAAATATATTCTGATCACAGTCTAGACTCTTATTTTAAATGAAATGAACTTTAATTAATGGACTATTTTAAAGTAATCATTTAAAATTTTCTTGTGTAAAATTTATTGTTATGTTATATTAAATATATGTGTGCATAATTAAATAAACTTTGCTTAATTGTTATTTTGTCTGTTTTTTCTCTCTCATCACTGTGTCACCAGTAAATTAATGTAGAGTTATTTTATGTATTAAAGTAATGTGCTGGACCCTGAGATAGAGTATGAGCTAGTCATGGGATATTTCAAGCACTGAATTGTGTGTCTATCATACAAAGCATGGCACTTGAGGTGGATCCTCAAAACAAAATGTTTTGGATGGCAGGGGTTTGAATCCAGCAGATAAGGTGGGCCATGGTCTGGAAATGTGATCGTGATATGCTTTGCATAGCTTGATCTGGCCATGGGTATAATTGATAGTTTATTCTATCAATAGTATTCTCCCCTCTGCTTGAAGGGCCAGTCCATTCACATAATATTAAAAATATAAATTAAAAATTATGTTAAAAGGTGCTTAAACCCAATTAAATAATATCCATCTTTCTCCAACCTCGTCCAATATATATATTGTTTTCCTGAATATTTCTGATGATGGTATTTTAGTTGTATTTTTATATTGAACTATTTCCATCATCTAATATGAATATTGAATGTCTTTAGAAAAATTTAACTTATATTCCAAATACATTCATCTGTTAGTAATAGCACATCAAACAGGTTAGTATATGCACAGTGTTTCAAGATGTATATAGAACTAACTCTTTTGAAAAATGGTTATCCTTCAATTGTTATTAAGAAAACCTTAAATAGACAACAAAAAAACTATAAAAACAATTATTGGTACAGTAGTGTGCCCACACATTCCGAAAATAAAAGACAAATTAAAGAAAATCTGCAATCAGTATAACATTAGAACAGCTTTCCAGAGCCATGCCACACTATGATGAATCCTAACATCTACAAAGCCTAAACTTGAAGTGCTGTAAAGAAAAACTGCATCTATGAAATACCATGTGAATGTGGAAAAACATATATTGATGATACCAGTCATCCCATTGAAAAGTACTTGCAAGAACACAAACTGATGATTAGAAGAGAAAGAACAGATGTGTCTAAGATAGCAGATCATGTAGGTGCCAATGAACATATGTTCAATTGGGAAAATACAAAAATATTGGACAGAAAAGAAAAGGTACAAAGAAGAAAATTTAAAGAAGTTGCTCACATGACAATGACAAACAAAGCCATAAGCCAATCTAGTGTGACTATACATAATGTATGGAAACAACTAATCAACTTTGTTCTTAAGGAAAAAAGTGGAGAAATCAGGAGGAACCTCATAGATAAGTATATGAAATTTCTGACTGTTGCCTTTGGCAGGATGGCTTAGTTGGTTAGAGTGTTACCTTAAAATTCAATACTCAAGAATCTAAGGGTCCAGGTTCGAATTTCATGCTAGTACTGTCACTGGTCAGACCAGCAACACCTGAAAGAGAGAATAATACCTCTCAAAACATTGTGCATAAACTAACCTGTTTGATATACTATTACTAACAGTTGAATGTATTTGGAATATTTAAATAAAGTTAAATTTTTCTAAAGACATTCAATACTCATATTAGATGATGGAAATAGATTAAAAAAATAAATAGAATATGAAGCTAACAGCCTGCCCATGCTAATTTAGTGTTTACAATTATTTACTTCTGTTTGATTATTTAAACAAAAGAGATTTAATCCCCATCTTTGTTTAATACCATATTTTCATCTGGCTTAAATTTATTCTGAATTTTCATCAGTGTTGACAAAAATAAACTTACAAACATCAAAAACTTAAGGAATAGGTGTATCTATTCTAATCTTGATTCTTTGTCAACATTATTGTTTATTCATCACTGAAGGGAGAGTGGTTTATTACATTTACATGAAGCAATACTAATTTAATGTTTATATCTATTATCTTCTGCTTAATATTTTTCATAATTAACTCAGTGCAATGGAATATATGTAATCAAACTATTTTTCAAATTTAGAAGCATCATTTTTCTTTCTAATCCATTATGGAATTCACAGTTCATAGTCCAGGTCTTTTACTTCTTATGAATCCCAAACAATAAATTATTCACTTAATTTTCTATCCACCAATATAAAAGTTGCAATCCTCTCTCATTACACAGGTATTTTATGAACTTCTTTCACATGCCAAGTTGCTATTTCTTAGGATGATGTAAGGCATATAGACATCTTTAGCATTTTATATAAGATCAAAGTAAAAAGGAGTGGGACAATGACCTTTCCTTCTGCTTGGTTCTTTAGTTCTACAATGCTTTTTATTAATTATTATATAATCAATCCGCTGTAAACAGTAATTTGAATATGTTTATTTATATGAAAAGAATGCTAATAGTTGTGTATATATGTAAATAAACAATAATAAGTATATTTATAAACAGTATGTATACAACAAATGCTAACATACACAGAATATAATATATTTATATATTGTTTTATTTTTTTAGTTTGAATAAAGAATTCAGAGAGCGAGAAATTCTTCGGATAGCCCATGATAACCGAGATATAGCTAAGCGTATTTCTCAAACGACATCTCACTACAGACTTGCTAAGTTTAATGAAGAATGGAAGCAACATCAGAAGCTGACGTCATCGCTTGCATTTTATCCTAAAATTGCTCCTCAGCGAAGCAATCAATTAAAGAACCAGGTGCTTCCTAAGATCCTCAATCCTTCAAGTTGCTAAATAGTGTAATAGTTACTTTTTGAATTTTTTTTCCCCTAAAAAAAAAATGTAATTTTTTATCATTAAAATTAAGAGTAGTTTATATGTGAATTTGAGAAAGAATTATACTGATTATGTATGCAATTAAAACCGTTACATCTTATGATTTGCATTTCTTCTCCATTCAAATATATATATTTTCTTTATGCATTTTAAATAGCCTTGTGAGTGATCAGTTTATTTGCCTATCACGGCCATGACCTGGTGAAAAAAATCCCGACTTATGTCCTTATTATCGAGTCTTTAAATCCATGTTATGCACTGATATTGTAAAGTTGGCAAATAATAGTTTTCCGACTAATATAAATAATTGAGGTAAATTAACCCAAGGAATCTAATCACAATAATATCCTTACGTAATAGTTAATTAAGTTCACCGCCTATTAGGGTTGGTCAGATTGCAACATTTTTTGTTGCCTAGTATCAAATAACTAAGATTATAGGAAAGCCATGATTTACTCTAATCCCAAGCTATCACTTCTAGTCCCATTGGGTTGCTTTACGAAAGATCCAGCACTGTTAGAAACTTCCTAGTTCAAGCTACAGTGTGTCTGATTGTGTTTGACAAATAATGTGCAACATGAATTACTGCTCAGAAAGTAATTCCAGATTGGTGAATTACTATTTTGTAAGTGTATTAGTGAACAGACTTAATGGCAGCCCAGGGAGCATATCTTAATATAACCCTTAGCAGATTTACTGGTCAGTTTATTTGATTAGTCTCTTTGTGCTATTGGTTGTTTATTTACATTACTGTTATTTACTCCATAGTATTCTGAATCTGATTCAAGAAATTCCACTGTTTGAATGAGCACATCATTGAGATAAGTTTGAAGTGAGTGTGATCCTGTGGAGTAATCCCTCCTCCATCCTGTTTTTTTAAATAGATGTGAAGTTTGCACTCCAATGGGCTACTTAAGATTGTTTGTCTTATATTTTTGCTATATTAAGAAATGGTATATATTTTGTATTGCTATGCCTGAAAAATGTTGCCCTGTATCTTTACAAAAACCTTCTAATCTATTTTAATCAATGGGCACCCAATAATGTAATGCCTAATATTTCTTATTCTTAGACCAGATTTCTGGAGTTTTAATGCATTTACGTGTTTAGCAATCATATTTTTTTATTTCTATATTCAAATTAATAGCCTGAAATTAAAAAGGAAAACACTAATATTTTGAACCCAAGTCAACTTGTTATACAGATCTGATACTAGGTCAATTTCAATATTTCTCTCTCTATATATTATAACCATAGTAGCATCACTGTAAAAGCTACATAAGAAGATTTCAAGAGTGGCACTCATGGGTGTGCACTCTTACGCACACATGTATATGAGAGAAATGAAGGAAATACGTAGTTAATAGATGAAATAGCATTTGGGAATTTTTACTTCAACTTATTCCAAATAGTTTTACAAAAATAAAATCTTAATAATTATAATAGAGAAGAATATGGTAATTAGAAATAAATGAAAAAGAAAAATGAATTAACAATCGATATTTTTTTTGTAATGAAGAAAGCAAAAAATATAATTTGCATTATAGTATGCATGGCAGATAAGAAAAGAAAAATAGATAGGCAGTCTACAGTCAGCTTCATTACAGGAATGATCAATGGGATTATATACTGAAGAATATACAATAAAACAGTGCAAGGGTGCACCATATAAAGAAGAATTTGTCTTGTTGCTAATATAAATTATAAGCTCATAAAAGAAGCTATAAACATATTTTATTACATTGTAATTATGAGAGGCTAATAAAAAAATGAATAGCATAATGGTTGAAAACCCCAAGAAACCATAGTGGTGAAAGAATTTTAGTAAAATTCTGTTTTCGGCTAGTATTGTAATGTTATATGAATTTCTGTTTTATTGATAATTACTAGTATAACGTTATGCAATATTTAATATATTATAATGGAACATTAGTTGTGGAAAAATAGATATTTATAAAACAGTTAACATACAATCAAATAGAAATGGTTAAATTCAATAATACTGATCAAACATCTGTGAGGACGACGATGATGATGATGATGATGGCATATACCTTAGCACTGAAGCTTAAACTAAGCATTACTCCAAAAGCATTTTAATGTGTTTTTCTAATTTCAATGAATTTTTTAAAAAATGAAATCTTAAGACACTAAACCTTTTAAATTGAAGTTTTACTTTTGGAAGCATTATTATACCTGATCATCATCATTTATAAATAATTATCATTATCCTTGCATGTTCCACAATTGATTGCTTGATTTCTCGGGATTCATGAAATATACAGCATATATTTGGAAAGAAAAAAAACCAAATACAAGCTAAATTGATTAATAATAAAAATAAATTAACAATTAATAATTAATTATTGATTAATAATAAAAATAATTTATTAACAATAGATATTTAAACTTGTTGCTTGTATATTTGCAATTATTACTAAATATAATAGAAATTATTTCACACTCAGCTGCCTACTATATATATATAATTTTAATGCACAAATCAGCCATATTAGCAGAGCTTCTTCAAATTAAATCACAATTTATTATAAAATTAATGTAAATTATAATACATAATAATTAGTGCCCGAGCGCTTTCAAGAGAACTTAGCTCTCATAATCATGGGCAATAAAGAGTAAGCATAACCAGGTTGCTATATGCAAATACATGTAAATTAATTGAACTATACGTGTAAATCTAATTAATGTATTTCTTAGAAATTTTATAACACGCATCTTTCCTATTTATAGCTTTATCGTCCATGGCAATAAAACATCTTTCTCTTAATATTTCTTTTCCTACAAACTATTCTTGGATTTTCAGGTTCACATGCATTACCAGCTGATGCTGATGCATTGGGAATATTGAGTTGCAAGTCGGGTCTGCTTGGGCCTTGCTGATAAGATCTTACCAAGGGTAAAGTTTGAAAAATTCAAAACTATGTTTTTCTGCAGATATGATTTGTTTAATTGCAAAGAAATAGTCACATATCATGACTTAATTTAATAAGCTTGTGTTACAAATGTTATTGGTATGTTCATTATATAATATACGATTTGTTTATTATATCTATGAATAAGTCTCTAGTAGTTCATCCCTGATGATAGTTAAGCATTGCTGAAGTTAGATAGAGTATATAGTAGGTCTTATGGCACAGTCTACTTTTCCCCTCATGACATGCTTTTCTCCTTTAAAGCAGGCAATGGCTTGTTTGGGCAAACTTACGCCTTAGTCTCTGGATCCTATTGTATCACTCTGGGTGTTTTAACTGATGTGTGTTGGTTTTAGACAATCTTCCACTGGCTAATGTCATATTTGCTGTGGTAGATCTTAGTACTGAAAAATACTTTTAAATATCAGCAAGACATGTTATTCAAACTACAATGGAAAACTGTTTTAACCAACTGTTTTTTTCTCTTCATGGGATTACTGCAGCATTGCTTCTTCAGGTAAGTCTTGGAATAGATTAGATTGCCCTAGTTGTTCATTTTTGACCTAGTTATACCCCATTTGTTCTTTTTCATGCCTATCACTGTATTCAACAAATGTTTTTCAAACAATAGCTCTAGCGCTTTTATTTGAAAACATCTTAGTATCATATTGTGGAAACAAATAATTTCACATTTTTAAAAATTATACCATTATTTTTGTAAGTAAATAAACAAATAGTTTTTTTTTATTATTATTTACGTTACTGGTAGGGAAAAAAATTATTACTGGTCTCTAAAAATTTCTCAATAACTTTTTTAATTTTAGTAACCCACAATTATCAATATACCCATATTTGCCATTAAATTTTCTATAAGAAAGGACAAATTATTTCCTTAAAACCCCTTCCAAAAGCAAATCTGAAGAGGTCTCCAAATACTATGCATTTATATAAACTGTGCATATTAAAATTTTTTGTGTAATAGTAAAACCAATTTTCTCATCTCCTTTATACTACTATACGAATATATAGGGTATAAGAGCATAGACTTTCACATAACCCACCACTCTCCACCCTATCTCATAACACTAGCCTACCCATTAAAGTATGAAGATTGGCTATCTTAATATATATATATATGAGCACTTATTGCATATATGTGTAGAGATGATAATCTGGACCCACTGATGATTGCTGATTTAGCATGAAATACGTTTGTTGGTGATTATTTATCTTTTCGACATATATGTATACAAGTGTATCAGTGTTATGAGATAGAGTGGCGAGTGGTAGGTCATGTGAAAGTCTGTGCTCATATACCGTATATATTACATATATTGATACAGGTATATAATAAGTCTGTATTTCAGTTACTATAGGAATTATAATTTTATTGTTTTCACTTTTGCTAAATATATTTCCTTAATAATGTAATTAAAATGTGTGGTTGAGTTTTCGTTTCTTTTTTTTTTTTTTTAAATCAGCGTTATTAAGTAATGCGTATGTTATACATATATTATGCACACATGACAGTTTATACATTTATCAATCAATCTAAGACATTTTTTTCTTTAACTGTGCAGCTTTATAATTATAAATAATTCGTGCTGCCATTGGATTTGGTGTGTTACATATATGGAATAGAAGTCTTTTTTTTATTATAAAAAGTTATTGAACTTGGCAATTAGAGTATCTCAATTATTAATTAAATATACTTGATGATTCTTACATGACTTTATATTTATTCCATATAAAAGTATTATTTATTAGACATGCGCACACGCGCGCATATATATATAATTACTCCAGTTTTACACTAATGGCTCTAGAGTAGAGCAAATAGAACTGCTTTTGAAAGCATATAAGAAAGTTATGTGAAGTTACATGGTATCATTTCAATACATTTACGTTAAACATAAAAATGTTAGGACATTGGCAGGTATATGTTTATAAATTTTAGCTTTTATTCATGCTAAGCATGTTTTCAATGTATTAAATATTATCATAGCTCTTTTAACTTTATTATAGTTGTATGTGTAATTGCTAACTATTTTTGTATTTAAATTAATTTAAATGTATTGTTTGTTATTCAAATGCATATAAAGTTCTTCGAAGAGCCCACTTTTTTAATAGAGCGACTCTAGTTTCTTTTTTATTTGTAGAAAATTCCACCTTGGCTATCGTCCAAGTCTCCTGGATTTTTTTATTTTTTATCTCCCTTTCAGTACAAATGACTGCTTCTTTGGAGGGATTAAATTTATGTCGTGATTGTTGCTCGAGTTCTAAGAATATAGATGAGTATTCATTACTTCGACTGGCCCTATTATATAAGTAATTATGTTGGGCCAGCCTTGTAGACCGCTTTGCCTTCATTTCTCCATAATATAAATATTGAATTGGACTTGCTGCACTTAATTTTATAAACTATTTGACGCATTGCTTCCTTAGTCAGTTTATCTTTTGAGTTATTCTACAATTTATTTAGTAAAAAAGGGAAACACATGTGTTTTAATTTTTGAGCCACCTCTGGTATATATGGGAGGCTAATCCATTTTTTGTTCTTGCTAGAAAGAGACTATACTGGTCTCACATAATTACTTATATAATAGGGACAAAAAGAGTAATGGGTACTCATCTATATTTTCAGAAGATGAGCAATAATCAGGCTACAAATTTGATCTGTCCAAAGTGGATGTCATTTGCAGTGAAAGGGAGGATAAAAAAAGAAAGATCAAGGAGGTTTTGACAATAGCAAAAGATAAATTTGCTATAAATAAAAAAGAAACCAGTATTTCTCTACCAAAAAACCAGCCTCTCTGAAGAATTTTACTTACATTTGAATAACAAACAATAAATTTAAAATTAATTTAAATACAAAAATAGCTAGCAATCAAAACAAACTATAATAAACTTAAAAGAACTATGATTATGGTACTTAATGTATTGAAAGCATGCTCAGTGTGAATAAATGTATGTCATCTGATGATGACTGCAGGACAGTCGAAACTATAAGAGTAAAATTTTGGTATAAAAAGTAAGTAGTATTGTTAAGTGTATAAGAAGATTAGAAATGGTATATGTAAACATGTCTACCATTTTTGGGTTAAATGTTCTAATATTTATACATTTAATATTACAATGGTATAGAAAAGAGATAATTAGTCTAGTTATTGAATTACATTAAAAAATAAAACATTTATATATTTCAGATGTCATCAATGCTTCCTGCTAGAAGTGCTTCTGAAATCCAAAGAACCCCCAAACAATATTATTTAAACAGTTCATTTACAGTAGGATTACTGATTACCACAGCTATTATTCCACAAGTTAAATTCCCACAGGATAAAATCTTAAAAAAGAATAATTATAGCAAGTGTATCCGAACTAAAAATAGTTATTTAAAAAAATATGATGCTGACAGTTTAATAAAAAGAGTCAATAAAACTGACTTAAACAGAAGCCAAGCTTCTCCTAACGCAACTCCTCCACTTACAAGTAATAATATTGAAGAACTGATGGTAAACCAAGAAGAGGATATAAATCACAGTGGAAAAGATGATATCATAAATGATCGAAGGAACTAATGTAAACATAAAAGTTTCTTTTAGAAAATGTTGGGATATTTAATTAAAATTTCCAATAATAAAAGCTTTATATATATATAAAACATACTGTTTATACTATTTCTTATTATATATTTATATTTTTCTACTATAAAAATAGATAATAAATATCACTAAATATTTTTATCCATGTTCATTTGATCAACATATATGTAATAGCAAGCCGTTTTATTTATACACTTATTTACGTGCAATTTTTCTTATATTTATGCTTATAATTTTGATTGTAGTCTTTTTCAAAACTATGAATACACATATATATGTATTACTTGTCAAAGTATAATAAAAATTAGATATAGATATATATCTCATCATACAATTTTGTTAAGTAAAAAAAAACAGGCAAAACTCTCCATACAGTATTGCCACTCAGTGCAAGCCAGAGTAATAAATGGATGTCAGAAGGCTTGTGCATAAAATTCCCATCTAGTGCCTACTTATCCAACATCCCCAGACTAGTTTCTGGCTTGTGGTCTTTGTCAGTAAGGAGCCTTGGATCTGAGTGCACTCATAGGATGTTTATTGACATAATTTTGTTATGTGTATTTAGAGCAAAACTCTCCATACACTATTGCCACCTGTGCTAAACAGAGTAATCAATGGATGCCAGAAGGCTTGTGCATAAAATCCCTATCTAATGCCTACTCATCCAATATCCCCAGACTAGTTTCTGGCTTGTGGCCTTTGTCAGTGAGGAGCTTTGGATCTGAGAGCACTGCATCTAGATCTTAGGATCTAATGCAACCCTCTAGCAACCACCTTTTATCTCCACTTAACTCAGATCCAAAGCTCCTCACTGACGAAGGCCACAAGCCAGAAACTAGTCTGGGGATATTGGATGAGTAGGCATTAGATAGGGATTTTATGCACAAGCCTTCTGGCTTTCATTGATTACTCTGTTTAGCACAGGTGGCAATAGTGTATGGAGAGTTTTGCTCTGTTTATCAACAATTAATGTGCTAGTATAGGAGATGTGATCATGTGATGCTTAATGGTTTATGTGTATTTAGTTTGAAATTAGTGCATATATGTATATTTGTGTATTTGCAGTTCTGAAAAAGATTGTTTTCTTATCAAAACTGTAAGCATAGAAATAATAACTGCATGAAGATATGTGCATAAGTAGAGTAGTTTATTCTCTATAACCAATACAAAAAGCAAGGAACGTGAGAATGAAAAAAGTAGATATTAAGTTCATTTACTCTTCTATATTATTTATTTTGTGATAATGTAAACAAACATGATTATGAAAAAGCTTTAAAATATTTTGATAAACAATATATCATGTTGTTTCTTGTACAAGAAAAAAATATTTTTAGTTTAAATGTTGAGGTTTGATACAATTGATGAAGAAAGTTTCATTGGATCAGTCCATTAATGAGCCTTGTAGTATCAATATTCACTAGTTAAAATTGAGTTATTATTATTTTAACTTCTTATATATTAATTAAATAACGAACTAATAATGGTGTTTAAATGCTCTTATTTGTAATATTATTAACTATTATCATATAAGTAATCCAAAAAGTCTACCCCTCTTTAAATATGACCTCTTCTTCATCAGCAGAGAAATCTATAAGCGTATAAATTGATATTCATTTTATGACCCAAAAATAATCAGTCCAGATAGCCTTTATTTTTGATTTAAGAATAGTCAAATAGATTTTACTGACAATTGGATATTTACCTGGGTTGCCTATGCATAAAGAATTCCAGGATTGTTAACAAATTTTCAACTACCTAAAGAATACCTAAGTTAGATTCAGGTTTGATCCTGGATTTGAGAACCACAATAAGATAATTATATATGCTGCATATAGATAAAGTAGATTTTAAACACCTCACTTCTAAAAAGAGACTTCTATAGCATATCATAAAAGAAACAATAAATTATTGCACTATATTTGACAGTTCGTGAAAGTTTGAACAATTGTCTATTAATTGTTAAAGCTTACATTAGATGCCATAAAAGTAATGAAATAGAAGAATATGCTTGTTTCACTTTCAAACCAAAAACAGATATTTATTTACTGATCCTAAAAAATAAAATTCCAAACCTGATAAGAATAAAAGCATATTTTCAAGCACAGCATACAAATGCCCTACTATTGTCTTATGCAACTCCTCACAATACTATATACATAAACATTAAAAATATTTAATGAGATATCTTATGTAACTTTTATGTTAAATTCAGCTATGATGTAGTTAAATACACAATCAATTAATAAATCTGAAATAATAACTAAAACACATATCATCCAGCAATGATATTTATTACGTCAATTAAAAGTGAATTACCATAATTTATTTTTTCTTTATTTAAAAATGATTTCTGTTATATGTTCAAGTTGCTGCTTCAGTTTTTAATTAGTTATATGCTTAATTACATCAATGCTCAAGTCGAATTAAAAAATACATAAAGTATCTTATTAAATACTTTCAATATTTGCAGCAAATCTAGGAAAACTTCTGATTACATATGCCCATGCATACATCTAAATGGAAATCCCATTACCATGTTAAATAAAGCAATAGAATATTAGTAATCTACTATAAAAACAACATTATGATCACTACCTAATTGTAGCATTACAATATTCCTAATATTTTGTTGGTTTATTTAAGTACAAGGGCTATAGTTACATGATAAATTGGCTTATTAGTATTACAGTTTATAAAACATTGTGCTATATAAAATAAATGATAAATAAATATGATAGCCAAAAGCAACCATATATTGTAATGGTCAAATTTATATGCTTCGTTAACATAGTGCGAACATAGTTTATCGATTCCACAATACACTATAAAACAACGCATCTGATGCTACATTATTAAATATTTCTTTAGGCACGGTGGTCATGGAGATGCAAGAGATTCAAGACTTTATTTTTGAGTTAGCCAATATATAATATTAATATTAGTTATTTATATTTTACAGAATCAAGGAGATATTATATTGAATGGGTATTGAATAAGTAAGATGTGACGGCAAACGTATAGTTTGAAATTATTTATTTAGAATATTTTGCACTAAATCATTTAATTAATAATATTTGGTTGTATTTAAAATCTCGGTAGCGGTATTTCTGATACTGTTATATTTTACAAAGAGATACATTTATTTGGCTGACATAATCTAGCTACCTAAATTCTCGAGCAAGTATTTCAAGAGCATGCCTTCCGGGATTTATATCTTTGCAATGCAAGAGTCTAAAGTAGGATTAATAATCGTAGCGGTGGACATATTTATTTAATTAAAGAAGATATTTATTAATTACTATAGACAGACATTTATTTGAGAGTGAATTCAGAGTCAGAGTTATATTGAGTAATAAAGTTAATAATCAAAAACATGTGGTACGTCTAGAAAGGCGATATGAGGGTGGCAGTATATTAAAACTGCGAAGCCATGGATGAGTTTAGAACAATGGGCTGGTGTTTGCCATAGGCCCAAATGGTAAGATGTCACATAAGCATAATCAGAGGCAAGTGGTTCATGCCACGATTACTTCCTGACTGCGTGATGGCGTCAAGCCCTATGAGAACATTTATTTTGTCTGCTTGTGTAGGATGACTGGGATTAAATCCTGTATAATCCGGAATATCCAAGGCTAATAATGGGTCATCATGTCTCCAAAATGTAACACATGTATAATTTACAGAATATTCTGTTGAGATTAAATATATTTTATAACTCGGCTCTACATCATCAACATTTAATAAAGAATGTTTTGACTATCAAAGAAATGCAATTTACGGAATTATTTAAAATTTAATAAAGTATAAAAGCAATAGGTAAATTGGGTGGGTATTAATAACTAATATGTCAGCCATTTGCTAAGTAGTAGACCCCTGCATTTACAATAAATGAAGCACCGAATGTGTGTCGATTTATATGAAAATATTAAGTAATTTATAGAAGTAAATATTAAATAGGATTTGCAGGACACCCATCCACTGTTTCAAGCAATCATGGATTTGTATTTAAAAAATTATGGAGATTTCTGAGCCGACTAGCCAACGTGAGTATATAAAAGAAATATATTAATAGGTCGCTGGACAAGATAGCAACTATCTTGATTAAACTCTATATTTAAATTTGGAAAAGTTCGGTCGGAAATCTTATAAGCATGCCATCATTAGATAATAAAAATGTAAAATTTAGAAATATGTACCCAAGAAAATATAAAATTAGGTAAGCTAGATTATTAAATTTATATAATAAATTAATCATTAAATTCATAGTTTTACAATTTATAGTTTTACAAGTTATATAGAGAATGAGCTATAGCATGATTAATATTTAGAGTACTCTAGGCCTTGGGTACAGGTACCTGTTTTATACGAAGTTTTCAGATTCAGTGGTCAGTAGCAAATTGTTCATGAGTTCAAAAGTAGCAGTTCTTTCCAGCATTTAGGTTATTCAATTATTTCAACAGCAGCTTTCTATTGTTTGGGCAGCAGATCCTCTTGGTTGATTTTGTGGAGGGCACATGTGAAGGTTCGGCATATGATCGACCATCTCCAGGGGGAGAATAGTCTGAGTGCTTTCTACTAGAACATACTGTGGTAGGTAAATTAATTTAAGATTTCTGGATCCTGTCAACTGATCGTGAGCAGAGCTAAAGTCTAACTAAAAGTTCTTAGAAAATTCAAAATGTCCTCCTTTCTTGATCTTATCTTTTTACTTTTTATTCTCTTTTATTTTTGGATCCACTCATTTGCCCCAAGGAGAATCAATGCATTTTTGTAAGTTTAATTTATTTAGCAAGCTGCATTTCTATTGTTCAGGTTTATTTTTACCTTTACATTTTTGTAATAAAAGCTATTATCTCTCACTGACCGTTACTTTCAAAATTTCAAATACAAAAGGGAATATACAATTATTTTTATTTTTTATTTAAATTACAATCAATTTCCAAAATTATTATTAAATATGAAATTTAAACACAGCAATAAATAATGAACTTTACAATTTAAAATAAATGGTTAAATTATATAAAATTATATAACTAAAAGAGAAATCCAAACTATATCATTTATTTTTATTTATTGCTTTAAATTTGTTATCGAAATGTGTGTGTGTTTATGGTGAATTTTACATATATTTATACATTTTTAATATTGCTGCACACACAATTCGATACCAAAAAGTTTAAATTTAGGTAGGAGAGGGTGGTGGGTGAGAGACGATAGAAAAAGATGAAACTTAGATTCGCATGCGAATCTTACTATTTCAATATGTCAATTGATCAGTAACCTTTCCATGCTTTGAAGATAATGTTACATTATTTCTCATTGTATATGCATTTAATGAATCAATTTTTATTCTAAATGATTTAAAGGCTTGATTCCACACCTTTAAATTAGGCTTGAAAAACCTGAAACTCCTTCCATTATATGATAATCCAATTTTTTTATATGGAAATTCAATTTGTTTGAGATTAACACCCATTTAAATTGAAGAGTATGGTTAATTATTTTTCCTGTAGCAGAATAGTTGATAATTATATGTATTCCTAGAAGTGTGAAATTTACTGCTTCACAGAATATTTTAATGTTGATAGAAATTGTCACTATCTTGAGAAATATGTATGTTTTTAATATTAATAAGTTAAAACAACATGTATATGCTCATTTAATTGTCAATAGAATTCCTATTTTGAAGTGAAAGCTAGTCACAATTTTACTATGTATTTATATAAAAATCAGACTATCCACAATGTTTCAAGTCTTTAGTTTACCTGATGAATAGAGTTTGACTTATGAAATAACATGTCTAGTGAAAGAGGGTCATTTGAATTGTTTGTTCTGCCAGCATTTTTCCTCAAGTCTGGTAGCCTGCCTAAAAATAAGCTAGCTGCATATTTGATGGTATTATATTTGTGTTAAATAGTCTTCATTCTGACTGATGATTTCTTAGGGATATTGTTAAAGTAACTGATGTTGAGCAATTTGACCACTTTTACAAGTAATGCAATTCAACCACTTCCCCTAAGCTCTCTGACTGATTACATATTTTAATTCATTTTTTAGAAATTTCATGTCGCCCTCCTAAATGGCTGATCAACATTAATTTCATTAGATGATATAATCAACTGTAAATGAGCACTTCTTTCTATTGCAATTCCATAAATAAAACTGTTGCTGGAAGTTTTGTTTCCAAGCTGGAATGTAAATTGAATATGGGGCAACACTTTGACTCCCACTAAATTCTTTAATATATGCTTTCAATGTCACTAATTTCTTTAAAATGTTTGTTGCTATCCTCCTTCATTCCATCAAATTCAGGAGTATGATCTTTAATTCATGTACAGGAACACCAAAACTTCTGATAAAATTATCAACATACATTTCATAGAACAGCAATTTCTTTTGTAAAGAAATATCAACTAAATCAATAAATACTGTCTTAAGATGTGGTTTTATTTTTCACTGCAATTCTATATCCATTCTTCCATCAGCATCAACACAATTTATGTGATCAGGATCCACATGCATCTGTTTTATCAAATCTGTAGTTTGTTGTTCCAAATTTTGTTCCTTCTAATTCTCCACCTTCAGTTTTTCTTTCTCAATTTCTGTATTTTCTTTTGAGCATTTTACATTTTCTGATTCATCTTCCAACAGATTTCTTTCCATTTTGTTGTTTGAATTCTTCAATTATATCTTTACAAACTTTTAATACAATTTTGATTATATTCATCCACTATTATATTTCTACTATCCTGTTCCAATTTCTTATCAGAGACAATGTCATTTTTCTGATCACTGTCTTCACCTTTATCATCATTCTTTTCTATCTTTGTCTATCATGTCTGAGTGTTGGATAACCCTTCTTGGAGTTGACTTAATCTTTGCTTTTCTCTAAAATCTATCATTATCTTCCACATCTGTTTTTGCCTTTGGTCTAAATCTTCTTTCATTTGTTTTAACATTTCAATCATTGTCCTGTTTGCCCTCTCTTCTTTACAACATTATTATTTGTATATATTACTTTGTGTGGATCTTTAAAAGAAATTTTGGAAGTTTGCCCCTTAGACAACTCATTTTCTGATTCTATATTTATATTATCATGGCCATTTGCATCTGACTCCCACATTATCTATGTTTATTATATATCTATTTTTTCCTTTTAATCTCTTTTGATTTCTAATTTATTAATTTATTTTAACATTAATTGGTCATCTCCAATCAGTGATCCTCTAAATGAGTGCTCACCAATTCCATTCTGAAGTTATCTATCCATTATTTATTACATTTGTCATTCACCTTCATCTTCTTTGTGCATTATATATGTATAATAATAAAGCAAGTTTATATATATATGAAAAAACAAATACAAGTTAATCACGTAACCTGCTATATATATATATATTGCTAGAAGAGATAATAGATGAACAGTTGAAATCTTAAATGGGATTCATAGAAGTTGTTAAAGAACTATAAAAAGATTACATGTGAGATGGATGGATGAAATAAGGAAGTGTAATAAGGTGATGTGGAGAAGAGAGGCTAGAGATCAGAGATAGTTTGAACTTGGAGAGATCTTCACCTACAGTGGATTGATAACAGATGAAAATTATAAAATAAAATAACCGCATGTAGACAAAATATATGTTTTTGGTATGAGATTTGTCATGCTCCAGAGTCAGTTATATAACACTTGCAATAACAACAACAAAAAAAGAATTGACCCTTCAACTTTAGGACTAACCACCAGAATAAGTTTGTGCATGGAAAAATATTTCATTTACACACCCTGTAAATAAATATATACAGTTTATTAATTTAGAATCATTTTAACTTATATTTTAGTCTATACACGGGTATCCCTAATCCTTAGTTATTCTCCATTTACATAAACTGTTTAACTTTAGCAGTCATTTTCTTTCTCTGAGAAATGCATTACCTTTAACAGCTCTCTATTAATAATTAATTATATGATTGCCTTCATATAGTTTGCTAGCTCTTTCTATTCTCCCTTCGAGTTTAATACTGCTAGCTTCTTGACGTTCTCGCTTTGTTACATACTGCTAGCTCCTCGAGTTCTATACCACTAGCTTTTTGATTATTCTCTCCTTCAACACTTTCAGTTCATTTCTTAATATATTAGCTATGCTAATTTGCATAATTAATATTCAATTTGTTTTAATAGTAAGTTTTCTAGATTGTTCTACTTTCCGGTGAAAAACAATATAAAATATTATCTGCATGTATTATATAGATCTAAGAATAAATTTTATTTACATAAATAAAAAATACATTTGCAGAAGACAGTGCACACACCCCCCCCTTCATTCTAAAAATTAGTTTTTAAACCTTTTAGGTTTTCTTGGATTCTTCTAGTATCTGGGGTACATATATTTCTTCATTTATCTTGAGTGGTATTAAAATCTGGCGGTGCTTCACATCTTGATGATCGATTATCATTGCTTAGATTTGTTACATCTTCATCCACTCTGATCCTGCTAAATAAGTGTTTCCTCATTTTGCACAATTGAGGAGATATGGTGTTTTTCATTTCTTGTAGTTTCTGATTTGAGATTGACTACTGCAGGTTTATTGGTAAACACAATTGATGTATTAGGTAGACAAATGCTCACAAAGATGATTTATGTCCTCTTGTACGTAATCTGTTTTCAAGTTTAATCACTCCTAACTTTTGATTAAGCTTCCAGTATGGTACTTGGGATCCATCTCTTTTTTTATTACATCTCTAACCCATGCTGCTTTGTCAAGATGAAATTTCACAAAGTTCACATTATAAGTTTCTGCATCCAGATTACTTTTTCTATTCTCTTTTTAAGTGGTATCAGTTTCAATAAATGCATACGATATTTTTTTCTGAATAATAACTCTGCAAGCATTTTACTATTAGGGAGCTTGATGTGATATATTGATTTTCTACCAATAATTTAAACCATTGCACTTTTATTAATGCGAAATAATTTGACAAAATATGAGAATAATTATGAAATTAACATGAACAAATAAGCCCTGCCTTCACCAATATAAGAATAAGTTCTTACATCAAATTGGATTATGATTCAGATCCAAAATTCTACAGTCATATACTAAATAAAGTTCGCTATACCTTTCCCTAACCTTGAGCTCATACCATCAAAGAGCTCCTTAGGGCATTTATAAAATATATAAAATCGGGGTGATCTGTTTCAGTTCTAATCGGCTGGATTACTTCCAGGTGCCGAGATCCTGGGGTCGTAGTCTACCGATGATGGCCCTTGTTGTGGTGAATTACTAGAAGAAAAAATCCACCCAGCAGTAACAACGGAGAGCATACTATACTGAGATGTCCAAAACACGACAGCAGAAAAGACCGAACAAGGGGAAAAGAAATACATCACGAATTTCCTGCCTGCTCTTCTATATTCCCCTCGTTCATAATCTGTTTGCATCTCTTCTTTTGGGTGTGAAATTCGGATTTAACTTGATCAATTACTTCTATTCGACTAGTCTATTTTAGTACAAAGCACATTCCTTTATTTGTTTAATTTTATTAAACACAACAGTTATTCTAATTCATTATCAGCTTTCAATATTACAATTTATATCAGCCACAATCCTTTCCCTTTTGGAATATCAGCTATCTTTTAATTAAAAGTTTAAACTTTTCTCTATATTAATTTTAGACTGTATTATTTTAATTTAAATATCACTCTTTGTTTCACTTTATATACATTTTAACTTTATATATATATAACTCTATTTTTTATCCATTAAATAAAACCTACTCTCTCTCCATATATATATATAACAAATGTAAGAAATATAACTTATTTTTTAATTAGTAAAATATGGGCCCCTAAATATAAAATTGAGACAAATGGGCATTGCAGAAATAATAGGAAGTAAAAACTGTGTACATAAGATGAAAAGTCCTTTAGAATGATTAATTATTAAATATATATATATATATATGCACCAGATAATGATGCTTAATAAATCCTTATCCTGTGCTGACTTATCCTCAGACTTATGGCTTTTATCAGTGAGAAACATTGTATCTGAAACCAGTGCTCTGGACCTCTTGGATGTAATGCACCTTTCCTCTAACAACCATCTTTTAATAAACCTATTAATATTTTTAATCTAAACCAACTTGCATGTATAGTCACAGAGATCTGAAACTAGTTCAGCATCTATATATTGTAGTATCCTCAATTTTTTTAACAATTATAGGCATCTCTATTCTTTGACCATTCACAAAACAGATCATATTTCTTGACGGAATTGATATATTTTACACAGTAAATTTTCTAATACATATATGCAAATAAAAATGTACAAATGTGATAAAATTAATTTTATTTCACAGAATCTTATTAAATCAAATATTACATAACATTTATTGTAATAAACACAAAACAAACCATATTCGACTCTATAAGGTGCCCTTTGAACTCTGTCATACATTTGTTAAAAAATATGTATAATTAATAAAATAAGGTATAACCAGATTATTTATTTACAAACTGTAAAGAATCGAAGCTAATCTAGAAAACTCCTAACAATAAAGTTTACAATACAATTAATTTGATCCAATTGATTTTGTGTTATCTTTATGCATTGACTATTATGCCATTTATGATTTCCAGATATGGAGTAATATAGGCAGTAAAACTAGTCAAGCCTGCAAACTTGTCTAATCCATTTCTATCTGTCTAGTCTATTCGTACAAGAAAGTTTTTTATACATGGTTAGTATATTTGATTTCTGTATATATGATTTACAATTTAATTTTGTATGGAATTAGATAGAAATTTTTTAGTTATTAGACTTTCTAACAAGTTTGAAAATTTTTTTCTTTAAATATATTATCTTATAACCAAACCAACTAGCTATCCAATTACAGGTCAGTAAAAGGGTATATAGCTTCTCCTTTTTTTTTGACTAGAGGGCAAAATGAGGAAGAAAAACATGAAAATGTCCAAAGTAGCAATTATCTAACTTAATAAATAATATTTTTTTGTTGCTTCTCTTTACAAATGCTATGAACTATTTAAGGAGTTTTACATCACCTGATAGCAAGTCACTGGCAAATAGTAAATGTATAAAAAAAACTGCTCTCCTATTGGTGAAAACTGAATTGTGATTTTCAGCAGTGCTCATCCCATTGGTTGAAATTGTCTTAGGATCTTTAGTTTCCATGTAAGAATAGTATATATCATTTGCTGATAAAAAATTAAATAAATATCTGGGTTGGTAATGGACAAGTTTAACATATATTCAAATCCTAGATTATATGTGTTAATCACTACACCGACAGTCTTATTAAAAAAATGGATGTCTTGAGCTTAAAATCTATTGGATGAATGCCTTCTTTGTTCTTGATGGGCTAAAAGTAAATCTGAATACTTGTGGCAATATATTTTCTTTCATAAATAATGTAGGCAGGAATAATAAATAGATAAACACCCAACACCCATTTACTGACCTCTATTGGAATGACTTGCTGGTTGTCTGAAAGATAAATCATAATCATGTTTGTTAACCCAACAAATTTCCAAAGTTCACCTGGTGGCAAGTTTTGAGGTGCAGATAGTGGGCATGATATGCAGATATGCCAACAAATATGCAGTAAGGTTCTTCTTTCTTTTATGAATGAAGGCCCACTAGTTAAAATATAGTATTTGCAAACATTAGTTGGGTTGCCATATGGTGTCTTTGATTAGCTTATTGCTTACTTTAACAGAATATAGGCAAAATAAATGTTACTATTATACATTAGATACAGTCAGGATAATTACGTGTTTGAATGTATTCTCAGTCGAAGATCAGAAATTATTTCAAAACTTCTATTGCCACATTTTGCTTTTAAAAATTAATGAAATTATTAATTAATCTGCAATTCTTGTGATTCATCGATGCCAAATTTTGCTTTGTTGTCATTAAAAACTTTTAGAAGGTTATTAATGTAAAGCTGATGGTACTTGTCAATATCTTGAGTAGTTGGATTGTCTATCTTCTCAACATCAACTGGGCTTCCAACTGTAAAAAAAAAAGCAGATATGAAAGACTTGATTATGTGTAAATATTAACTTCACTACTTTAAACACATACACTCACAAATTTATATCCTACAAAGATCATACAATTTGCAAGTCACATGATGTTTTGGTTAATACATACCCTCTTTCTGCCAAAGTCAAAATATCTCAAATTATCAAAATATTATTTTGTATTAGTTTCATATATGCAGGTAAACTACCATTAATCCAAAGTTCCTTATTCAAAGTTTTCTTAGATTTATGAATCTTTTGGATTTCAAAAACAGCCTTCATCCCCTCATTATAAACCCAACTCAGCTAAAAATTTAAATAATCATTACTATCTGTAGTTTAATTTACTGATTAATTTTAAAAAATTCTTTATTTGTAGTTAAATGGTAATGGTCCTTCAGCTTTTCTTCATTCTGCTATGGCTACTTGAAGCCCTATTTTTTCAGTTTCACATTCATTTGATAACAGAAAGTGGAAATGATATTGATTTATTAGTTTAAAAAAATCTGAAGAGATCATTATTCCAGAGATAAAAAATTTTTCAAAAAAACCAAAGTTCCATCCCCAAATACACAATTGCCAGATTCTTATAAATTCACATTTTTTTATTAGCAAGTAAATCACAATTGTGATGCTCTGTCAAACACCATAGTACCAAACTTTTTGATAATTATTATAAAAGCAATTTTAAATTTTAGAGCAGAATTTCATAGCTTTATGATGACTATAATTATTTATTCAGTTTAACAAATGAAATTCAGTTGACAAAGATTACATTGATTTACTTTCTTCAATAGCATTGCCCTAATCAGCCAAAAAGATGTTCTCATTATATATATGATAAACAAAACAAGTTATAAATTGCATTAACTTGCTTAAAGCTTGCATTTTATGATCACTAGATGGAGCTTTACCAATATCTCCATACAAGCTTTGTTTACATAAATGCTAAGAGAGACAAAATTCAATATCTCTCTTAACATTTATGTAAACAAAGCTTGTATGGAGATATTGGTAAAGCTCCATCTAGTGATCATAAAATGCAAGCTATAAGCAAGTTAACGAAATTTATAACTTGTTTTGTTTATCATAAATGTACCTTTGAAGATTTTTGCAATGATATATATTGCAGAGGCTTTTACTATATGGAGAAACAACTGAAATCAAACCCATATAGCTATCTGGTTTGTTTAACTGGATTTGAAGATATTTACGTATCTGAAAAATTCACACTTGCAAGCTGATACAAACATTGTTTCATAAATGCTGAGTTTAGAGACAGTGTTTAGATCTAGTTTCTAGTCCCTACCCTTCACTGATGATAAACAATTAGCTTGAAATCAGCTGATCTGAAGGTGGAGACAAGAAAGAGATATTGAATTCTGTCTCTCTTAGCATTTATGTAAACAAAGCTTGTATGGAGATATTGGTAAAGCTCCATCTAGTGATCATATATATATATATCACTTTATTCCACTTCATAATTTTTTTTCATATTTGCAAAGTTCAAGCATAATTCTTGAGGATGCTTTTCATTTATAATTTTCATTTCTAACAAATAAAGTCCAATTTCATGAATTCTAATAATAGAATAATGGTTTAAATAATGAAATCAAATGTTGAATGTTTACAAAAATCATCACTAGGGGAACAAAAGAAATGTCAATCTATTGAAGAGTTTTCTGTCATATCACCTCTGCCAGTGCTTAAAATTAGCCAATAGGATATCAGCAATCTCTTGCCAAAACAACAGTCAGATAATAAATGTTGCATTGATAACAGCATTGGTTGGCATGATGTGATTTACAATTAGCTATGCATACTTTTGGTTTATCTATAGATTATATATATATTGAAATATTTTTGTTGTAAACTGTATATATTTATTTTATTAAAAAATGCAAAATATGCTTGTATTTATATCAGTACAAAATAATGAAATAGCATTAATTAAAAACAATAAATCATAATACTACTTTAATAGTTTTAACAAGGCTGTAAACCTTAGCAATGAGCGTCTGAAAAAATTGTCACTAGGGACCTCTGTAGGTCTTTAAAACACATGCTTAAAGACCTACAGAGGTCCCTAGTGACGATTTTTTCAGACGCTCATTGCTAAGGTTTACAGCCTTGTTAAAACTATTACTGAAATAATAGTGAGCGTTTAATAAAATTTATAAATACTACTTTAAATAAATTTATAAAAATCAAATCAAATTGCGTAATACATTATGCACAAAGATTGAAGTTAATATACTCTTCAAATTTACTTACATTTAACTTAGGGTGTATTATTCTTTTTATTATAAAACAGTATATCACGATTTTGTCCCAATAATAAAAGTTTTTGAATTAATAGTATTGAGATTAATACTGATTTACCTGTACATCTGAAAATTTTTTAATTCATTAATTGGATAATGGAAAAATACAATGATTATTACCTTTACCTCTACACCATCTTTATTATAAAAAAAAAATTATTCCCACCTCAATTAATTTGATTTATAACCTCTTTATTTTTTTTTTGCTTGCTTTTTATCTCTTTTTTTTTATCAAGCATGTGCATTGTTAAAATTATATTATTGTAGTCTCAACATTTATTTTATATAACTGTTTGCATTTTTGAGTCATTAACCATGGTTAGAGGTTATTTAGACTGCCTATCATATCCATTTGAACTTATGATTATAATCATTACCAATCACCATAAAACAGTATAAAAGCAAAGATAGATAGTAAGACAAGCAATAAAAATCAGAAACACAAATAAAAGATTAGCAAATCCTTGCTTTAGAAATCAATAGATGTCAGATAGTAGTGCTAAATGAGTTCTTATTCAACGCTATCCAAATCCCCCCAGACTAGTTTCTAGCTTTCATCAGTAAGGAGTTCTTTGAACTTTTAAAACAGTATATTTAGACACAAGATAACATGAAAATAGTGAGAAAACAAGAATCTGCTAATAAATCGCAATGTGTAAACTAAGGTCAAGAGATGTTATGTTGGTCATGTGATATCTTGATTTTTAAAATAACTGATCAAGGTCAAATAGCTGTGTAATGGAAAGAATGAAAACACTGAATGCGCATACACAAAAATGTCATTGTTATTGAGATGACTAATGTCATAAGAGACTCATAGCGGCCAGACCTTGTATTAACCTAAAAGTGTCAGAAAATAATAAGATAAAAGGGAAAAATAGAAAGAGAAAGAATAATGATGATTAATTATAAATATTTATAATGTTGGTTAATGAATTTAATTTTAAAAATGATAACTTTGATGATGTCAAAACAACAAATCATTCATCATTAGCTTTCAATAGTATCAGCATTAAGATGAAAAATATCAAAAAATTAATCCAAAATTAAATAATCTTATATTCTTAGAAAATTAATTGATTAATGTACTTAGAAAGATATTTTAATACATCTGAAAAGAGCTAAACTACAATTGCATAATGTGAAACATGCATTATTCGGTTACAATACTATTTTTTTTAAAAATTGACCAATCACACTACAATATGCATACATTTTGAGAACATCTCTCTTCAGCTGCTTAAAGTACCATCAAGCTTCCATACGAATATAGCAAATGTTCATTTTACATTGGTAGTAAGTCAACTGACTTGATGTTAAAACATAAATAATTTTATATTTAGACAATAGCATTGATTATTGACACTTTAATATCAAGTCAATTTATTGATTCTTATTAATACAAGTTGGTAGATTTGCAGTTGTTATATCTCAATTTATCTTTAACTAATAGACTAGTTCAGATTCCATTTTATCTTGATGGAATTGGATATTTACCATCAGGTACTAACAGATATATGAATAGGTAACATATATCCAGTAATAGTAACTGGCCAATGGGTGATGATGTTCAAACTGATCAAGATAAGATGGCATCTGGACTAATCTATTAGTTAAAGGTAAGTTGAGATATAACAACAATGATTTCCAGAAGAATGCATTTATATTTATATGAGTGATAAAGGAAAATGCAGATGAAGATAAAGGATGATAAACAGATAAAAATTATTTTTTTCCAAAGAATTTAATTTTAAAAATCCTGGGTCAAGTGTTAATATATATGGAAGATGGTAGAAATGATGAGGATAAGAAAGAAGCTTAAAAGTGTTATTATTAAAAAAAGAAATATTTAAAATATATAAAAATATTGATAGTAGGTGATATTAATAGTCATATTAATAAAACTGGTGATTGGAAAATATGAATGGAATATTGCTAAAAGAGTGTTTGAGGGATTTTGAGTAAAGTATATGATAGGAATTTAAATGACTGAAGCAGGATTTGAAGTACAATATTGATTATATGTTGACTGGTTAAGAATATTTTGAAAGATACAAAAAAATGAGTGTTTAATGAAGAAGAAAAACACTTGGTAGTCTGCATTAGCACCATGTTTCTTATATAACAAATATGAAGTATATAAAATAATTTAAAAATGGAAGACTGTACCTGCTTTAATATTTGGAAATAACGGATTGTTTATTGGACACAAAACTTAAAAATTTTTAGATAGAGTTTTAAAGAATGGGCTTATGTTTTAATTTCAGTAATTAAAAGCAAATTAAAATAATTTGGAAGCTAAAATAAAAAGTATATACATTATATATCCCAACCCTCATATTTAAACAAACCAATAAAATATCAGCAATCTGTTATCAAGTGTCAAATATCACTACAATTAGACACAGGTATAAGTTGCCATGACAACAAATTATTGATATTCTATTGGTTGGTTAAATATAATGGCTGTATTAAGAAATATATATTTAATTAATATTTGAACTGCCCTCTCTACCTTCTATAATCATTAACTTAATATATTTTCTACTGCAGTTTAGATATTTTTATATAGAGTCATCCAGAATGACAACAGATAATCAGTGAACATGGAAGCTAGAGGGTAGTTCAAATATTAATTAAATAGAATTGGTGACTATCACATGCCTTCCACTGAGTTATGTAAATGTCAGCAAACTATAGAATATTACCAATCGGTCTTTTAGCTCTGTTGTTATAAAGATACATTAGTATTTTCCTGAAGGTTTGTGATGATGGTATTCTAGTTGTATTTTTATAGTGGATTATTTCCATAATCTAATATATGTATTGAATGTCTTTATTAGATGATGGAAATAGTCCAGTATAAAAATGCATACATTAGTATCATTCAATCTTTTCATAGTTTATTGATGTTTATATAACTCAGTGGGAGATGTACTTACTTCCATTTCATTGACATATCATTAAATTATGATTATTTATTATTACATTTATTAAACCGACTTTTCATTTGAAATTTAGAGGTTCTCTGCCTTGATTCTTTGAATATTTCAGTAGTGATTTTAAATTATTTATCCTTGGTTTAAAACTACATCAATAAAATAACTTTACATAATAACAGAGCTAAAAGATAGGTTAGTATTATTCCATCTTTTCATGGTTTGTTAACATTTACCTAACTCAGTGGAAAGTAGGATTACTTTCATTTCAATTACATACAGTTAAATTTTGATCATTTATTATTACGATATATATATAACCGAATAAAAATGAATGTTATATTTAACAAAACTTACCTATAGTAACTATTGGCTTGCGAAAAGGAACCAATCCAAAAGTATAATTGAAAATTCCTCGTCCATGAAACAACGGAAGTGCAAAACCTAGTATTTTAGACAATTTATTTTGAAAATTTCTCAGAGAAGATCCATGAGGATTGCTGACTTGAGTATATAATTCATTTTCACCAAAAGAGAAAACAGGAACCAAAGAAGCTCTAAAATAAGTATAGAATTCATCTTTAAAAATGCCCCTAGTTAGTCAAGTAAAGCAGTATATTTAAAAAAAATTTAGAATGTAATTAATCAAAATGGTAGTGCAATAAAATTATGAATTCCATGACAATCTATTAAAATTATTTTCCAAATACTTTTCTTTTTGAATGTGAACTGTAATATGGTATTATGACCATTTATGGAAAAAATTCGAAATTCACAACAGGAAAAAAATTGTTGAAAAATTTTAAAGACATAAACTTTTTTATACTTATGATAATGTCAAAAATATTACACACTTTGATCAGAGGCTCTCTACATTTTGAGGGCTTAGATTTTAGCCTGAAGTCACTGGGTAAATCTGGTATTGCATAATTTTACAGCATGAATGATGGAGAACATGGCACATTTTCATCTTTTACGTAAAACAATAGTACTGTACTGTACTAGATAAAATTTCCATTTGATTAATATAAATATTTTATAACTTTTATAACGTTAGGAAAAACACAAATGCTGTAAACATAACGTTTCTTATTTAAAAAGCATTTAATATAATGTACTTCTAGATTCAATTGTTGAGCGCGATTCCCAAAAATCTGCCAAAATAACTCTAGTACAAAATTCAAAATTGACGCCAGTAAAGCAAGAAATCAACTGCAAATATAATTGCACAAATATCTCTTTTATAAAAAATTAGTATTCTCTTTTCAAAGAACACTTCATTTATAAATGTTGGAGATTGCACTCTGAAGTTGTTGTTTTTTCTGCTGACTTAAGTTAAATTACATTGATTCTCTTTACGCTATATTGTATTAGATTACATGTATTAGATCACACGATTTTCTATATTAGCTAGCAATGACCTCTAAGCTGATATTCAGTAACTAAATCTTTGAGTCCAGAAGATAATCAAACACAGTGTAATAATGGATAGTTAGTAATATATAAACATAATAAAAAACTGGATACGAGTCACATAAAAACTTTTACAACTTTGTGTTTTGAAAAAAAAAAAAATTATTGCAAAACAGCCAAATAAAAAGACTGATTCAAGTACGTGATATTTTTTTATTTTCATTATATAAATAACCCCCCAAATTTAAGTGTGTGGTTTTTATTTTTAATGCAATGCTTTTTAAATAAGGGGCCATCATCTTTTGAAAATTATACAAAGATTTTAATAGTTTAAAGAAAGTCCAGAAAAAATAAAAATATTTTGATAAAGCTATTGGAATCTCTAATCACTATTTCTTGGGGGGGGGGGGGAGACTACAATTATAAATAATATTAGTTTTTCGTCTGCAACTACAGTCACGAGCATGGATAAATTTGAATCCACCTAAAAATGAGGTTTGTTTTAGATCATATATATAAAACAGGGAGTAAAAAATCCCTTGTAAAAAGAATCCATGGATCTAAAACCTTTAACAAGCATGATCTAATAACGTACTACCCTGTACAGATTAATGCAATGGTGGAATGGAGGCTCTGAAGCTTAAAGATTCATAGATTGAAGCCCAGTTCTAACATTTCTAACACTCAAACTTTTTACAAATTTCCGAGTAATAAAGCTATTGATCATTTCATAATAAAAAATGGCAAATTTCAAAATTAAGGTTCTAACGTTTACATAATCTACATTAATTAACTTTTAAATGTACTTCCAATGTCAAAGAAAATCACTAAAGAAGTCTGACTTGTGTATATATTGTAACGGGCACATACGCCGTTACATTAATTATTTTAAAAATTAGACATTGAAAAGTTCGCATATAAAAACTCTTTTTTTTAAGATTTAAAAGTTGAAAATTAAAAGTCATTTGAACTTTATATATATATATAAAATCGCACAGATGAAAAAAATTATTAAAAGAAAACTTTATTAAAAAAGGGAAAAAGTTTTAAGACTAAATTTTCAGCAAAAGCTTAAAAGATTTAAAGATAAAAATATATCTTTAAGAATGCACAATAAATTAATTAATGCTATTGTAAAATGGAAATGATTGTTTTAATTAGTTAAATGTAAGCTAGCCCTTGGGCATTTCAAAATGTATAAGCAAAGGTCAGATAGGAGAAAAAACAATGGAAACTAATAGCCAATAAAAGAAAACCCGGAAACGGACCTCAATGAAAAGATCATCATCATCATGACATAATGTCCACTGAATCCGCAAAATTAATATAAAAAGAAAAAGTTTGGAAATAAATTTTAGTGAGTGAAGAAAAATTAAAGAAGATAGAGATGTGAAAGCAGAAGTGTGCTATATGTGTTAGTGTGGAGAGAGTTGAAGGAGAAGGGATTGAAAAGACGCACTCTTCAATTCCTTCAGTTTTGCTAAAAAAAAAAAAGAGATATGACCGACCAATCGTTTTCCTATATTGCGGACCACAGGACATTGGGGGAATAATGCTGGATCCCAAACTGCAAGAAATTAGAAACTACAGACTTGTTAAAACCGTAAGAACTTTATGAACTCTAATGAACATTAATTAATTTGAAAACAATAAGAACTCTAAAATTTAAACTTTCCAATATTTAAATAGAAATAGAATCCTATCTGACCTACGTAAATTATTATTAATAATTAATTTTATTTGATGTATTTTTTTTTAAAATCATTTCCATTTAATTTTTTTTTGTTCTTTTAAGTTTTATTATGATTTTTGTTTTTCATTAAACTAAACTTAATAAATGCTAAACTTAAGTCGGGCATGAATGGCTGCATAGATTTATAAAGTTATATTAGTTTAATTAAGGGAGGGTAAATCTTAGGTTATTTGTTTCGTAGTTAGATTGGGTCAATGGATTGGATATATTGGTGTAATTAGTAAATGTAGTATGAGATCTGCTATGTGCAGAATCACATTATATGCCACCCACCCCCTTTTTGCCTATGGAATGGGATAGTAAGATGGAAAATGCAGTCCCTTCCTATGGAGTTTTTTTTTATTGCTCTTCTCATCAGACAGATGTAGTATTCCTGTCTAGATGAGAGTCAATGTCTTCTATAACCATGCTGTTCAGATGTACATTCCTGACAGTATGGTATTTGTGCTGTCATATTCATGCTGCATTGAATACACCGATGTATCAGATGGATTGACGTTAGTTTGACTGTGAACTTTTGGCCTAAGGTTAAATAAGGGATAGAATATTTTCTTTTCAAATGCAATCTATCTAGTCTATTTATACTTGACACTTTAATAAAATATTAAATTCATCTGTGCGAACTTAGAAAATAAAAGTTTAAACATAAATTAAATTCTAAAAAGCAAAGTTAAAATGTAAGTTAAATTTTAAAGTAAAAGTGATTCTAAAATGATTCAAAATTTATATGTGCGTAAATAAATGTTTGTGTGTTAGTTACTGGCAGTGGCTTCTTTTATTTATTTTTTTTAATTGAAATATTATTAGATAATAATTTATATTTTAAAAATCTCTGCGTCTCACTGAGCTAGTGGCAATGGGCTGATGGTCTGAATAAAACATGTGAAATGTGAATCTTGGCTTACGTATCTGCCTACTCTATAAATTTTCTAGGTTCAAGTAGCCTAGTGGTGCTCTGTAGTGGAGATATGGTAAGACTATTCAATCATTTCTTTTGGACCGTTATAATTGGCCTCCCAACGTGAGCCAATGTTTAATAAACCACGAGGACCCTGAGTAAATTTCTTTTTTCAAAATGAAATATTTTATCTATTTACATAAAACCGTATACTTTAAATCTTATAAAAGCACTGCCAGAAAGAAATAGCACATATATTAAAAATGAGAAAGAAAAGATATTAATAATTTTAAAATTAATTTTTTTTTTAAAAAGTCAAAAGGTTGCAATTAATATGTTTCGTTTTTTTTAATGTGTATAGGCATGCACAGCCACGTAAGTTTATGATTGTAAATGTGGTACCTTACGATGAGTACTTTTTGGGAATTTACTTCAGTGTAACCCTATGTAAGCATTTCAATCAGTCATAAATAAGTTGGTGGTATTTATAATTGTGCTGCAAATATACACGTATAAACCCATTATTTCTTAAAACATATTTACCTCAATGCAACCTTCTTAAATAAATAATTTATATAATTTGCTTGTCATGCCGTTTGTTAGAAATGAAATATAGAGAAAATAGAATTCTTGGGGGGGAGGAGGCGTAAACGTAGATGGTTCATAGGAAAATGATAGTCAACATTTTTCTTTTTTGTATATAGTCTTTTTGTAAAATTACTAACCGAATGTCTTTGTAAATTTTCGTTAATCGTGTATCGTAATTACTAACCCTAAGTAAAATATTTTTTTTTTGTTTATTTTTTTTTAAGCAAGTTTACTGATATGTAATGGGCACATATGCCATTACATTATTTATTTTAAAAATTAGACATTGAAAAGTTCGCATATAAAAACTTTTTTTTTAAGAAATAAAAATTGAAAGTTAAAAGTCATTTAAACTTATATATATATAAAATCGCACAGATGAAAAATTACTAAAAGAAAACTTTATTAAAAAAGAAAAAGTTTTAAGACTAAATTTTCAGCAAAAACTTAAAAGATTTAAAGATAAAAATATATCTTTAAGAATGCACAATAAATTAATTAATGCTATTGTAAAATGGAAATGATTATTTTAATTAGTTAAATGTAAGCTAGCCCTTGGGCATTTCAAAATGTATAAGCAAAGGTCAGATAGGGAGAAAAAACAATGGAAACTAATAGCCAATAAAAGAAATCCCTCGGAAACGGACCTCAATGAAAATATCATCATCATCATGACATAATGTCCACTGAATCCGCAAAATTAATATAAAAAGAAAAAGTTTGGAAATAAATTTTAGTGAGTGAAGAAAAATTAAAGAAGATAGAGATGTGAAAGCAAAAGTGTGCTATATGTGTTAGTGCGGAGAGAGTTGAAGGAGAAGGGATTGAAACGACGCACTCTTCAATTCCTTCAGTTTTGCTAAAAAAAAAAAAGAGAAATGACTGACCAATCGTTTTCCTATATTGCGGACCACAGGACATCGGGGGAATAACGCTGGATCCCAAACTGCAAGAAATTAGAAACTACAGACTTGTTAAAACCGTAAGAACTTTATGAACTCTAATGAACATTAATTAATTTGAAAACAATAAGAACTCTAAAATTTAAACTTTCCAATATTTAAATAGAAATAGAATCCTATCTGACCTACGTAAATTATTATTAATAATTAATTTTATTTGATGTATTTTTTTTTAAAATCATTTCCATTTAATTTTTTTTTGTTCTTTTAAGTTTTATTATGATTTTTGTTTTTCATTAAACTAAGCTTAATAAATGCTAAACTTAAGTCAGGCATGAATGGCTGCATAGATTTAAAAAGTTATATTAGTTTAATTAAGGGAGGGTAAATCTTAGGTTATTTGTTTCGTAGTTAGATTGGGTCAATGGATTGGATATATCGGTGTAATTAGTAAATGTAGTATGAGGTCCGCTATGTGCAGGATCACATTATATGCCACACACCCCCTTTTTGCCTATGGAATGGGATAGTAAGACGGAAAACGCAGTCCCTTCCTATGGAGTTTTTTTTTTATTGCTCTTCTCGTCAGACAGATGTAGTATTCCTGTCTGGACGAGAGTCAATGTCTTCTATAACCATGCTGTTCAGATGTACATTCCTGACAGTATGGTATTTGTGCTGTCATATTCATGCTGCATTGAATACATCGATGTATCAGATGGATTGACGTTAGTTTGACTGCGAACTTTTGGCCTAAGGTTAAATAAGGGATAGAATATTTTCTTTTCAAATGCAATCTATGTAGTCTATTTATACTTGACACTTTAATAAAATATTAAATTCATCTGTGCGAACTTAGAAAATAAAAGTTTAAACGTAAATTAAATTCTAAAAAGCAAAGTTAAAATGTAAGTTAAATTTTAAAGTAAAAGTGATTCTAAAATGATTCAAAATTTATATGTGCGTAAATAAATGTTTGTGTGTTAATTACTGGAAGTGGCTTCTTTTATTAATTTTTTTAATTGAAATATTATTAGATAAGAATTTATATCTTATAAATCTCTGTGTCTCACTGAGCTAGTGGCATGGGCTGACGGTCAGAATAAAATATATATAAAAAAATTTTTCTTAACTTACGTATCTGCCTACTATATAAATTTTCTAGGTTCAAAGTAGCCTAGTGGTGCTCTGTAGTGCAGATACGGTAAGACTCCACACTATCCAACCATTATAATATATATATATAAAACAATAATAATTAATTACTCTATTTCCAATGTATTTGAGTCATCCATGAATGTAGGCTACTGTCAAAGAAATTCCAGAACTAGTTTTAGCCAGTGACAGCAAGTCAAATTCAGCACAAGTTATTTAATAACCATTATTTAAATCTATGGCATAATTCAAGTTAATGATTTGAAATTTCAAACATCCTAAGATTTTGAACTTAAAACACTTGCCTCTTTACCTATATAAGTGCTATGTCCTATGAGCAGCAAGTAAACAATTGACAAAGGCAGAACTGAGATGGTAAGCTAATAGTTTAATTTAAATAGCATACAGGCATATTTACAAATGTACATAGCCAATTAAACATGTATCAAAATAATAAAAGGTCATGATGACCTGCACATAATAAATCCTAGTCCTGCTTATTGGACTTACAGAGGCACTTATATAGACCAGTTCTGGGGGTTTATATACCCCTCAAGACTTCTGGAGTCTTTACATACCTTACCATATATGGCGTTTTCACATATACATAGTATTTTTTACATTCCTCACCATATATGGTGTTTTACAGTTTTCTGACCTCATAAGGCCAGCTGTGCAACTCTATGATACACAATGATAGTTACATTGCTACATTTTATGGCTATTTAAATAATTATTATATATATAATTATTTACATGCAATTATTTACATGCAATTATTATATATAATTATTGTATAAAATTTATTATTTTTATTCTACACAATCACTATACATAATTAAATAATTTAATATATCAAGCACAGAGTTCTTCTTTTCAAAATAGTTCATAAATATCCAAAATAGAAATAAAACACACTAACTCCTTTTTAAAACTTGTTTTTATTTTTTATTTATTTATTTATATATTTATTTTTATGGAATATGTGTTATTTGTTATATATATATTTTATTTTAGTGTGCCTTGAAAAAGACTATATAAAATAGTCGAAACATTGGATTTTTTTTTTTTTTTTTACATGAGTATAGTCATATAAAAACAAGTTTTAAAAAGAAGGAGTTAGTGTGTTTTATTTCTATTATACATAATTATTGTACAAAGTTATTATTTTATTTCTACACAATCATTATACATATATATAAAATACATATTTTGCGGGTTCATCCGTGTTAAAAACTTTTAATATCAATTTACTGACGTTTCGACTTGGTCACACAAGCCTTGTGTGACCAAGTCAAAACGTCAGTAAATTGATATTAAAAGTTTTTAACACGGATGAACCCGCAAAATATGTATTTTATATATTTAACCCGTGCAAATCTTCGTTTTAACATATATATATATACACACCTTGCTTGACCTTGAACACTGCAATAAGTTTGACATTAAGTCAGTAACATATATATAATCTTGTGAAAGGAAATTAATCTTCACACCTGCTGGATTAAAATTAAATTTACATACATTCACCCATCAATAAGTGTTTTAAAAGCATCAGTGTAACACGTATGCTATAATAACACACGTGTGAAGATTAATTTTCTCACACAAGATTACAATTATATACATTGCTAAATTATTTATTTCCATATTGTAACAGTATGTATATATATATATATATATGTGTGTGTGTTGCGCAGGTGTGTGTATATACGAGTTACATAATTCACTTGTAGTTTTTTTTATTAAAAAAATATATAAATTTAAAATAATCATAATTCAGTAGTTTTAAAAAAAATTGAAGGAAAATTTAAAGATAAGTTAGGAATTAGTAATAATTATAACTCGTCTTTCTTTTATATATTTTATTTTATGATCTGTCAAAAATACTCTTTAAGAAAAAAGTGTTTTTAATTAAAATAATAAAAAGTTTCTTATGATTAATTAAAATAGTTGTACAAAACTAATCAGGCTCTGGAGATTAAAATTCCAGACTGATTAGTTAAACAATATATCTCTAATTCTAATCTCTGTAATAAAAATTAAAAAACAGAAAATGAAATGTAAATTGTAATTAAATTTTTTTTAGAGATAAAATGTATTGATAACACAGTTGGAACTTGAGCAAAGGTGGAGTCAGAGTAATATAAAAGGCACACATTCTCTATTGTATTCAGTTAAGTCTGAGTTAAGTTTTTAGTAAGAGTTTTAGTTGAGTTTGAGTCCAATTCAGTTAAAGAATTATTAAAGAAAATGAGTGGCTAGAACTGAACACTGGTGTTCGGCCATTTCCTCCGCTCGTCTCTCATGTGCCATTAGAAAAATGCCGTAATAAATTACTCTAACTCACCTTCTGCTGAAGTTTCAACCCACCCTACTAAATTAAGTGAAACAGACATGCAGTAAAACAAGACACCAAGAAGCTTCCTTCATGTTACCAATACCTGGACCAAGAAACTAACTGGATCCTAGAACAAAAGAGTGATCACCCACTTACAAAGAATAACCAAGAACTGTACATACCCATATACAAAACCCAAGAACTGTGCATACCTACCATGGAAACCAGACAATGTCGACCTACCATGGAAACCAGACAATGTCGAAACCACAAATAAGCTCAAAAAGATGTGCTATAAATCCTAGGTATATATTGTTTTATGTCAGTATTAAACTTTTATATTTCATACAAAATAGAATTCGTAAATAAGCATGCAAAACTTATTAAGAGTATACTATTCTTTATGTGTTTTATATTTAATTGTTTAGATTGTTATCATAATATTTATAATTATTATCTTTTAATAAATTTGTTGAATTATTGATGTCGTTTCCTCTCTCTCACAATTCATAAGCAAATATGTAACCAGTCTCATGTGAAGAACTATCCATGGGTCAAGCGCATGGAACAGGTTTGTGACATTTCATGGGTTCTAATCTAAGTATAGGATGGTGCCCTGGATTTAAAACCCATTGTAAATTTCTCCATGGGATGTTTCATATTTCATGCATCTGGGAAGTTACTTCAGTCTGGAAATGTGGCCATCAGTTTAATATTTTATTAAGTCTCAGTCTGACCAAGGGTATGATTGGTATGTAAGTATTAATCATATTTACTCTCCTGCTTGAGTAACAAGCTTTCAAAAAGTCTTTTTGCAAAATAATATGATTTTATAAAACTAGAATAAATAATTAGGTTTTTAAAATTAAAAAGTTCAAGTTTAAGAAAGTTAAAAAGAAAAAAGTTTAAGGAGTGGTAATTCCCATTACAAAATATATAAAGCAATATATAATGAGAATCAATTTGAAAGTGGTTGCTTACTTTATTTATTACCATATTTCAGAAGACTAGAGGGAGTGTGTACTCCATTATAATAACATATTCTTTAAACAATCTATTTAACATATATGTAAAGAATTATTCATCTTTAGACAACATTTATTGGCAACAACTATCATTATAAAATACAAACTATTTCTTTATAATTACTTAACAATGACAAAAAAAGATGGGTCCACCATTTTCTAATCACTAATAAGCAATTATAAATAAGTAACTTATATTTGTACTAGATAGTTCTTGTCAATATTACACGGGATAATTCTTTGTATAAACCTCCAATCAGTATTACACATTAGATATTTTAATTAGCTTATTTCAGTTGGAAGTTAATTGAAGGCTTCTCTGTTTTCTTTAGCAATGCATAGAATATAGTAAATAGAGTTAATACATGAATTTCGTCTGATTTCTTATAATCTGCATTTGACAGCAGTAATAAAAACATTTCATCTCTCTAATTGTGTCATTCATTTAAGCATGAGTAATCAATGACTATATAATAGTGCTAAGCAGATCCCCAAACTAATTTTTGCACATTATTAGCTATCAACCATTACCCATTGTGCTTTTTAACATAATCTTTTGAAATTGACCCCCCAAGGAAACTAATATGTTTAGCTTCATCAGTCAGGAAAGTCTGCTATCGTATATTTTACTGACCTCACTTATATGCTTGCTATATGCTTTTTTGTCCTCTTAGACAAGAAAAATGGTATTACATATTGAACAAAAGTTGGATTTGTTGATTTTAAAATATCTTTTGAAAAATGTTAATATAATCGAATCACTCATAAAAAAATGATCAATCATCAGCTTTGGTAATTTGTCTTTTACTTACCCCTTTACCAACCCCCTTTTTTATATTGTCTTGTGAGGTTTAGCACAATGGTAAAGTGGCAGAATTTGGACGTCAGTATTCATGAATCATGGCCTAACTCTATAACTTCTGCCGCTTTGCTTCATAATAACTATTGAGTAATAAGCTATTTAATTATTGAAGAATATATATAAAAAAGTAAATAATAAAAATAGTCAGATTATAAAAGTGATATAAAAAAATTATGAAGACAGCAAATAAAGAGTTTAAAAGATTATTAAAAATAATATGAGATTAGAGCTATAAGGAAAATGAAGTCATCATTCAAACATTCTAAATTTTAATTGCTATAGTAAAACCAAAATATAATTAAGATTACAAATTAAAAATTTAAAACCAAATTCTTTTTTGGATTAAAATAAGATAAAACATCATTTCATAAGCACACAACAGTGCAAAGATTTCTTATCATTCTTCCACAGAGAGACAGTTATAATAAAGATGATACTAGGTGGCCCTAGTTATTGTCTAGTCAGATGATAAAATGAGAATAATAACAATTTTCCAATCGAGAATAGATACTCATTTTTTGACCAATAGCTGGAATGATTATGTACCAGCTGCATAAAAGAAAAACTTAAGTTTATTTGAAAGCTAAAAAAAAATTCTAACTTTCACCCAGATTTGAATCCAGGTTGTGGAAATGGCATAAGCATGCAGTAATTATTTTGCAAAAAAGTTCTTTTTTTTTTTTTCAAGTAAACATTACATTTTTTTTTTAACTTATAAGCCATTTAAATATTTTTTATATATTTTCAATATCACTTACCCATGTTTTATGGCCAATTTTACAAATCCTTTTCGGTTTTTCAGTGTTAAGGTGTACATTCCTGGATGAGCATCTAGTGACTCTGCAGCGCCCCCTATAACAACAACAGCGGCAGAACCAAAGCCTTCTTTAGTAAGAATCCATTCAATGCTCTCTTTGCTTACATCACAAAGACCTGAAAACAAGATAATAAATGTTAATCAAAATTAACTAAAAGATTTGTGTTAAAAATAAAAAACCAGCAACAAAAGACAAAAAATATTTAGCTACTAAGGAGATCATGTGATGCTTGAACACAAAAAGTAACAGATTTTGGAGTCTTCAGCATTTGAATTTATGGCTCTACCACTAAAAAAAACAATCTAAGTACACTTACTGACTAATTTCCAAAGCTGCACTTACAGGCACTACATCAATGCTAAAATGTTGGAAGTAGGTAGATAGTAAACAACTGTAAGAATTGTTTTCAAATTGAACAATTTATGAATGAATCTAAGCTTATAGTCTTTCCATAAAAAAACATCAATTCTTGGGACAAATATAAAACTGCAGTCAAACATTGGTGGCCTTGTGGTTAGCATAGCTGCCTTCTAGCAGCTGGTCTGGGTTTGCTTCCCAGTCAATGCTTTGACATATGAATATATATATATATAAAACTGCATGTTTACATGGTAATGTACCCATACTTATATATAAATGTGTGTGAATATATATATAATGTTGAAATAAATATTCTTACAAACAAAAGATGTTTATAAATCATGTTTTGGAGAGATACCTCTCACAACATTGTACATATACTAACCTGTTTGCTGTGATATTACTAACAGTTGGTGCATATACTAACCTGTTTGCTGTGATATTACCAACAGTTGGTGCATATACTAACCTGTTTGCTATGATATTATAACAGTTGGTGCATATATTAACCTGTTGCTGTGATATTACTAACAGTTGAATGTATTTGGAATATTTAAATAAAATTAATTTTTTCTAAAAACATTCAACACACATATTAGATGATGGAAATAGTCCAATATAAAAATACAGATAAAACACCATCATCACAAACCTTCAGGAAAACACTAAATATACTGATGTTTCAAGAAGATAACACTTGCCCTCAACTGGGTGAAAAACTAATAATCATGTGCTTATAGTAGAAACAATTGCATCACATGATTATTATATCATGTGTTTGTTGAATAGTTTGATGTAAATTTGGCAGTATTTTTCATATTCATTTGTGTGAAGAAACTTCCAAATAGTTAGCAATTTCACTATTTTATCACACTTGTTAGTGTAATTTCTTTTTTTAATTATTTCTATAGTCTCTCTAAATACTCTTTGGTCATTGTTATTGCATATGGATATGATTTCAGTATTTGAGAAATCTATACAATGACCAGTATCCAAAATATGGAGAGCTGAAGATGTTGAGAACTTTTTCACTGCATTAATGTATGTAATTGTCTCTTGTAACATGTATGTTGATTGCTCTTTCCTATGTATATAGTTGGACATGTGTTACATGAGATATCATAAACTCTTTGAGTTTCCAGAGGGATTACATTCTTAGGTTTGATCAGAATGTTATTAATCTTTTGCTTAGTAAAGAATGTTAGTTTTTATATCATAGCATGCCTTTCTAATTTTGTCTTTTATTCCTTTTATATAAGGAAGGCATGCTTTTTTAGAAGCATTTGCTTCTTTTTCTTTTTGGGAAGCTTTTGCTTTGTACATTGTTTTATTTATAGTGATGGTATTGTAACCATTCATTAATAAGATGTCTTGTATGTGTTTTGTTTTTTCTTAATGAATATATATTTGGAAATAAAAAATGCCCTTGCAAAAATGACTTAGCTACAGAGAAGATTTGGACTGAATGATGATGAGATGATGTCTTTATATATATATATATATCAGTATAGAAGACGATAAGATAATATTGCTTGTTTTAGAAACAAGAGCATCAAGAAAATATAGTTTTCAATCCTTCTCCATGCCAATAGTGAACTTAATTTGTGGGTATAGGTTATTAATATGCATTAAAATCGTTTTCTTCCCCATGTGACCAAACAACAAATGTGTCATCAATATACCTTTATATACACTCTATTAATATTATTTATTTATGCTCTTTATAGAAATTTATAGAAACTTACAATTTTATATATGGCAACATTTGATGGAAAATCAATTAAACTCTTGCAGAATACATCTTTCTGCTAATCAAACCTGATATCATCAGCTTTTCAGAAAAGCAGTTGAGATCACATTAAACATAGCAATTCAGTTATTATTTAAATAGACTCATAACACTTAATTTGATATTAAAGTTTGAATAATGTATTTTAAAGAGACTCACAGTATAGCAGTTAATACATCTCCTCCATACTAGAACCCTGGGGTTAAATTAATAAAACATGGGCATTTGTTTAGATAGCTGGGAGTGTCCAAGCAAGCTAAAAATTTCTTGTTTCAGTAGCTGGCTAATAACCATTTAATTATTGGTCAGTAAATGGATATCTAGTTCCTATTGGCTGGAAAAGGGAAAATTTAAAATTCTTCCTCACTCAGCAATTGATTATATGGGATCCAGTTTAAGATTCATCTATTATCATCTTCCTTAGCAATATAACCAACCCATTTGTATTTCAATATCAATTCTTGTAATGACTTCAAAGATACTCATTTGTTCTCTCAATCAAATATTTCCCCTTCAAATCCTTCTTGTTTTACATAATAAATATCTCTTCATACTTCATTAATTGGTTTGAGATCTTGGTATTCAGTTAAGTGTCTTAAGTCTCATATTCATAAGTAAAAATTTATAAAATCCACCTACTATAAATCTTTCTTTTAGAATATATAGGCATATTTCACTTTAAATCACATGATGTGTATGTGCGTACATATTTCATTTTAATACTGAGTTATTTCTACTAAAATCACTTCAAGTTTAATTCTATGATTAACTTCATCCATTTTGATTATATTTGTTTAAATAATATGACCAAAGTATTTGTAGTTGTTATCTTCTAATTTATTAGTCCTACTTTTTTATTTTTATCTGATAATTCTTGTAACAGATTTAATAAAAATTAAAAAAAAAAAACACTTGCAATTACTGCTTGAATAGAGAACAAGTTTTTCCTTTAACAAAACCTGTTTCTTTAATCTCTCTAGAAAATCTTCACTGATAGCAATAATTTATTTTATAGCGCCATAACTATTTACATAGGCATGAGTTTTACCAGTGGTCGCTAGATGGCAATGTCAACCAGAACTTCAGACTAATATCAAACTATCGGCCTTCATCTGTGAGAGCAATGGCATGCAAATATCCATCCATATTTGAATTATACTATTTAAACTAATGGCATTGAAGATATCCAAACTTTTTAAGGTTTGGAATTTAAACCAGTCTGTGGTAAGTGTGGTAAGTCTAATATTAAATTTGCAAACAAATTTTAATTAAGAAATACAAAAAGATTATATGTTGAGATTCATGATTAATAAGGCCAATGGGTAAATGGATTTAGATATTTGAGTAATTGTTTGAGTGAGGGTGGAAGAAACGAAGATGAAGTTAAAAGAACAATAGCATTGGCAAAAAAGGTATTTATTAAGAAAAAAGAAAATATTTTGTAGACATTTGAAAAGAAAATTAAGGGAAAGAGTAATTAAATGTTATGATAAATAAATAAAAAAGGAAGAAATTGGAAGCCTTTGAGAAATAAATGGTCATGAAGAAGAATGAAAAAAATTAGTTGTATGAATAAAATGACAAATGAAAAAGTTTTAAAGGAATAAATGAAAAATGAAGACTGAATGAGGACATTGGAGATAGAAACTGGAATGGGCATACATTAAGCAAAAATAGTTTAATCAAAGATATTTTGGAGGAAATGGTGAATGAAAACAAAAAGAAAGAACAGAAAAGATTGACATTGTTGGATAATGTAAGAGATAGGAAGAAATATGTGGAATTGAAGATCTGGGCAATGAAGAGAATAGACTGAGAAATGGATGATCTTGTGATGTGAAATATTCTCTGCACCTGTCCATAGGACAGAATACTATTGATTATGATATTTTATATGTGTAGATATATTTAATCATTTGGCAAAAAGATGATATATGTTATAATACATAAAGAGTCTACTTCATACCATGTTAGATGTGTCTTACCATCAAAGTAAAAACTTGCATTGATCTTTTTTTTTGCAATTGTTTGCTAAATCTTACAGATAATACCAAACGTTAGTGTCATATGTGCAATGAATATGCTGAGCCTAATATTAATTTCATTGTTTTACTAGTTATCATTTATTCAGACTCATTCTTCTCATGATACAAAAACAGTCCCAAACAATTTTACGCTTTGCCTTTTTAAAAAAGTAGTAATTTTCTTTATGATTTGTTTTCTTACAGATTCCACCAGATGAAGGATCCTCTGGTCTCCAGGATTCTATACTTTTCAGAATTACATATTCTCCTGAGTCCTACATTCTCCAGAATTGTAACTCTCCAGAATTTTATACTTTTCAAAATTGTACATTTTCCAAGATCCTATGTTTTATAGGATTCTACTCTCCTGGATTCTGCATCCACCAAGATCCTACACTGTCCAGCAGCCTAATCTCCAGAATCATAGCTCTCCAGATACACATTTTAGAATTCTACATTCTCCTGCATTGTATACTTTCCTGGATTCTATATTCCCAGGTTCATATTCTCTCTCAGATCCCACACTCTACAGAATCCTATCCAAAATTGTATAATTCCTATACTCTTGGATCTTAACTTTTCCAAATCCTACACTCTCCAAAATCCTATATCTTTGCGATCTAATTCTCCAGTGTATCTATACTTTCCAGAATTCTACATTTTCTAGAAACTTACATTCTTCAGGATAATAATTCTTAGAATCTGCAAAATATATTGGCAATTAAAGAATTGTATGTTTCAGTTTGGGATTTTTATTATTATTATTTTATAATCTTCATTCTTTCTTTAAACTCATTGATGACTATCCCCCCCCCCCCATTTACTTTTAAAAAAATCACACCAACTACCAAATCAGATGACTGACATTTTCCATTTTTGTTTTTCTTTTTAATAAGAATAGCTAGAATTAAGTCTGAAAAAAAATTTTTTTTTTTTCGAGCTTTGGAAATAATTATCAGATACCCTGAAGTAAAGATAAAGCTAATTCCCCAATAGTGGCAAACATGGTTTTACATGATAATTACATTCTTTAATTTTACAGTCCAGTGCACTGACTCTAATCAACTTAGATTAACCTGTGGTTTTACTCCAAGCTATAACAGTCACATGACCATTTAATAATCAGTTCTAGGTAGCTAGTGAATTAATCATGAGGCAGCTACTTTAAAGGACATTCCAAACTTGCCTGCTGACTAAAAAATTCCCCCAAGATCATTCAACTCAGATTTGAATCCTATGTAGCAGCAATGGAAACAATGATCCTTGAACCATGAGAATTTTTGTCACAAAATGGTATCTGTATTTTAAAAATCAGCACTGATTCATCAATTTCTTCATTAACTGTGACAACTCTAACACTAAAAGATAGTAAATTTAAATGCAATAATACACTGCTCCCTACATGGAGAAAACATTATGAATATTAAATATAGTCTTAATGCATTTTTGGTGCTGGGTACCCTTTTACAAATAAACGTTATATTCAGGGCCTTGAAAAGGGCACCTGATATTGAAATTGCATTAATATTATATTTAATGTTTTTGATATTTTCTCAAATAAAGTAGAGTTATTTCTGAATTAGATAAGTAAAAAAAAATAATAAATTGCTTTGAAATTTATAAGAAGTTGAAGAACCAGAACTGGGTCACAATCGTGGACTTTGACCTCCTGTGTCTTTCACTTTATGGCAGCACCAAACTACGGAGTAAATTTAATTTATTAAATAATAAACTTGTGATAACGTATTATTTTTATCTGAATATTTAGAGTTTTAAAAAAACTTTTTTAGCAAAAGGTTTATGTTGTTTAGTATCTCTTTCATTTATCAGATAATTGTTTAAATACATTAGATGAATTAATAACGGGAGGTCATTTCTTCAGAACTTACGATATATTTGTATGCTTTTGCATTCTTTGCAAAACAATCATTAGTATTTACACAGTAAAGTTTCACCATTCCAGTCAATAAATCAATTAGTATTCGCTGGCATCAATACTTTGTTTTTTACTAATTATTTAAATTTTTCTTTATTTTTTTTTAAAATTTTCAATCTAATGTTCGGGCAGCAAATGTTATGTCAAGCTCAATAGTTCCAATTCGACTGACAAAATAGATGTTCTTTTTTTTTACTTTACTGGAAATCATTGTAGAAACTTTTAGCTTCCGAGTTTAAAACCAATAAGACATCACATGACACCAGCTTATAATGCTATTCAATAGCAAATTCTTTATCTCTCACCATGGTTTTGTCATTTTAAAACCACTAAGCATCATATGATCATCATTGCACTGGTGGCACTACTGTATGGGAGAGTTTAGCCTCTATGGTTTTGTCATTTAATGTAAGCTTTAATAATCAATAGATAGCCAGATTGCAGTGCTTAATAAATTCCAATCCAGTGTTTTCCTATCTAATGTCCTAGACTAATTTCTATCTTATGATAGCTCTTAGATCTGGAAGATAGCTATTGGATTAAAAAAAATTATTGGATCCTAAAGATCCAGATGCAGTACTCTCAGATCCAAAGCTTCTTGTTGATGAAGACCATAAGCTAGAAACTAATCCGGAGATATTGAAAAGGGCAGCACTGAATATGAATTTATTAAATACTACCATATGGCATCTATTGATTAATAAATCTCTCACTAGATGGCACAACTATGGTGAGACATAAAGCTTTTGAGTTGTTATTTTTACAATTATATTAAAATATTAAAGCCAAATTTTAGTAATTCAAATAATAAAAATACCAATACATCATCAAACACTAGTTTCAACAATATAAGAAGCAGTTCTTTACTTTATTGCTATTACTGATTATTTAAATTACACTGCATAATAATAAAGTGAAGAACTTCTTAGACTAAATATGCTATCTTCTATAATATAACCTTTTCTATAATGATCTCCACTTTAAATATAAAATATACTATGATTATAAAAAAGCTAGAGTTGTAAAGGAAATTATAATTCTTAAAATCATTAAAACGATAAAGTTGTTTGAAAAATATCTTACCTAAACTCATCAAATATTCCCTGCTAAAAGGAAACCAAAAATTTATCTTCAATGTTAGCACGTAAGGCTTTATACCTGGAAACGTTTTACTAAATCCTGTTGATTCTGTTGCAAAATTACCCAATGCTCCTATGCTCAACAGCCCATGTGGATGATATCCAAAAATATAATTTTTATTAGGATCTAAATCAACAGTTTTGATAAGACTTATGGGAAAATAATCTCTAACATACTGCCATACTTTTAACCGTCTCACCCATTCAACACGTCGGCCACCTTTAGAGCTTTGATATCTGTCTTTCCAAAGCCACCACAAATATAGTAAAGAGATATAAAAATAATGGCTAAAGAGCATTTTGAAAAAAATGCAAGTGCAAATAATTCCCAAAAACATGAAAGACCAAATCCATTGTACAATGCTGGCCGTTTGAAGACGCTCGTTCCAAGGGAACATTAAAAGGAGCAAATTCTAATCCAAAAAGTTTAACCATTATCTATAAATAAAAAATATAGTTTACATTAGATTCTGTGAATAAATAAATAAAAATTAAATAAAACAAAAAGAAGAACTGATTGCAAAACAAATTCTGATGTTATTTGTTGCATTTACAATGAAACTCTGTCTTTTATTTAATTTTTTTTACTTTTCAGTAACTATAAAACTGTTTGCTTAATATAAAACAAATTATAGATTTTTAAAAATAATTGTAAATTTTTATATTGAATATTTATATTCATTAATTATCATCATTTATCAACATTATCGCAA